>CM056581.1:4722500-5922500 GCA_029721435.1 Gymnothorax reevesii
TTTACCTTCACGGGCAGGGTCTTTCGGTCCCGAATAACGCGGCCCAGCTCGATGACCGACTGCATCTGAGACACGGCGCTCTCAATCCGCTTGTCAATCAGCAACTCTCTGTAAGGGAGAAGTCAGACTTCAATTAAAGGGTTAATAGTACATGAAAAAAAGACATTTGACAAAATAAAAACGCACATGAAGAAGAAGGGCATCTGGACATGTGACACAGCAAGAAATGACCGGATCGAAATTCATGTGGAACAGGGCGGGAAACTGAAAAATGCCCTGGACAGTTCGTTGGAGGCATTGATCCGTAGAATATTTCCAATATAAATTTTAATCATGAAAGGACAACATGTACATATAAATGACACATTTCTTGAAATAAAGTGGTCAACAAAGATCATAAACCAAGTTTAAAAATTGTTTCATAAATTTTTGTTCCATGATACTGCAGTGCCCACTTTCCAATCATTTTATTCATTTCTTTGTAAATTTCTAATAAACTGAATTCTCTTTTCATTTATTCTTTTTTATTCTGAGCCAAAAGGATGATCAGTGAGGAAACAGATTAACTAACAGCTCTTAGGAAAAGCCGTCCTTTGCAACATTACTGCGACTGATGAAATATGAATAAATGCCAATTCAGGGTGCCGTTTTCCGTCCTTTAAATTGTACACACATCTACTGCGCAAGCAAAGTAATCAATCCCAGAGTCAACGCAGCCGACTCCCAGACAATCCTACAGCGCCTGTTGGAATCACAAGGGGAGACCAGGCACTCACGAAAAAAACGCCCCCCCCTGCAACAACATGCACAGAGGACGGCCAAACGATTAATGAGTTTTTGTACAAAGTGCCCGCCAGTGCTGCTGGAGATGGCAGGTCACCTTTGCAGGCGTTTCGGAGTCTCGCACAGGGAAACTACGCAATACAGACAGACCCTGTAATATGTGGGGCGCAACACGAGTTTTTCCCAGATGGGGCAGAAAGGTTGATGGAGGGAGACCTTCAAAGAGTCGGCTTTCGTGAGAGGCATAGAAATCCGTTTGTTTTTTTTTTTTGTGTCAGTAAACGGCATTGCTGCAAATCTTGCTGAGCACTGCAATAAGTGCAACCGCCAAAAGTAAACTTAAACTACGGCATTGTGGTTGTACACCTCTGCCAACCAGTCTGGTTAACACGCGTCTGTCCAGACTAATATCAAGTATTAAGACTTTAAAGTAATTTAATAAAGAGTAAAATGGGCCTCGCTGAAGCAGGCAATACCCCTCAGCCCCGAAGGTCACTGCTGCAAGGTCAAAGGTCAAACTGGGACGTAACCTCGAAAAGGCCCACCTACCCCCCATGGGGAGTCCACATATGCAATATGAACTTCCTAACCCAAGTGGTTACAGAGAAATAGCCCGAACAAAATTGGCATCCATCCGTGGACGACAATACCCCTCATGCCCTCGTTGGGCTGAGAGGTAAAAAGCTGTATTTTTGACTGAATGGACGTTGTAACCATAGAGACGTGCAAGATTCAAGGACTAATGACAAATGGTGCGACAGCAGTCACCTGAAGCTCAATACCAGAAAAACAAACTTGAATGAGAAGCCTGTGAACAAGATTCAGACTGCTGCCATCAGATTGATACTACCCTTTCAAACAACCCAATACCCAACACTCCATAACTAGCAGTTCAATTGTTATGATGGGTAAAATCACTGCCAATCCCAAAGGGCCCAGGGTTTTGTTCATTGACATGAGCCCTTTTCCAAAGTCCATCAACCCAACCTGCTAATCTCGAGGACAAATGGATCAATGGTTATCGGGGGAAAAGCTAAACCATTCAGGAAAGGGAGCGGGGCTCCATAGCTTAACCTGTTACCCTTTCCTTAAAGTCCAAAAACCCAACCCCAAGCACTATGAAGTATGTTTCTATGTTTATGAGGAAAGAAATATGGGCCAATCAGGACAAATGGTTCAATAGTAATGAAGAATAAAATATTGGCCAATCAAGACAGTGGGGCTCTAACAAGTAACATGTGACCCCTTCCTTAGTACAATAACCAAGAGAGAAACTGCCAGATTGTTAAGAAAGATCCACTATCAACCAATCAGTAAACGGGCAAGACTTTATCAATTATTAAGGCACTCTTCCCTGAGAACAACAATCAAACTCCAAACTCTCCATGACAAACAATTCAATAGGTTTCGACTAGGGCTGGGCGATAAATGTATCGCAATATTTTTAAGCGCAATATACGTAACTGCCACTATGGGGCAGACAGCCAAGGCTGCTAAATTACCTTTTCTATACCTGATGCCGCGTGGAGCAAACAGCAGAGGTCATGTGAAATGTTTCCGGGAGGAAAAGTGCAATTTGAAGCCCGCTAATTACCAGCGAGGTTGGACAGCTTCCTTTACCTTGGCGTAATTAGCTCACCTTATATCAATTCCCATCTACTTTGCCTAACTTGCAATCAAACCATTTATTCAGTCAACTGACTGATCAAAACCAAGATGTGGCCTATAATGATTTAGAAGAGATAATGAGAAGCAGACAGACCTAACCAGGCTAAGGTGTTAGACTGAAAGAATGCCAAAAATCTGAATAAGTAGCAGATCTCTGAATTCACCTCTCATTGTTGCATTTTTACATATTATTAAAAAGATTTCTGAAAAATAAGATCATTTTAAGATGGCCCTGGTTTTAAAGTGTTTGAAAACATACGCAAAGTGCAAAACATTTTGTGAAGCATATCAAACGTGAATGTGAGAAATTATTTTTGCATTGCACGCAATAGACAAATGCACCGAATTCATAATTAAACGGGGCTAATTTGAAATAAGGCAATTCATAGATCTTGATTTTGGTTAGTTTTGAGCATCTTAACAGCCTACAGTGAAGATGGAAAACATTTTATGAGTATCGAACGTGACTTGTAAATTGTTAACGCATTTGCACACAGAGGCCAAATGTGAAACTAGAAATAATGTACCAAACGCATTCAGGCAACTCTGTCATGTTCCATGGCCATTTAAATTTCAAAATGCAACAAACAAAAATGATATCGAAATAAATTAGACTGCCAACCAATTTAAATTGTTCATTGAGTGAATCAACTGTTTGATTGCAAACAGAGCAAAGTAAATGGGAAGGGGGTGAAAGCAATTGAGTAGAGGATAATGATTTTGAAGACACTAACATTGCTTGGTTCAGAATGTTATTTGCCTGAACGAGTTTGCTGGATTACTACATTTGGTCGTTGTAAATTGTTATTGCAATCGCACACGTCACGTTCGATACACTTAAACAAAATGTTTTCTACCATCACTGTTGGCCATTTAGACACTCAAAAGTAACTAAAACTCAAGTACTTTACTTCAAATGAATCTTGTTCAATTATAAAAAAACAAGTAGATCTGAAGGATCTAATAGCTGCGACCTCGCCTAGCATCCGTCACGTGGCCTAGTGTCCATGACTGGTGGTTTCTTGTACAAGTGTGATCTTGAAAATGGCAAATGACCTTGAAAATCAATAGGGGACCCTATTACTAAGAAGCTTGTTCTAAGATGTAATAGCCATCCATCAAGTTAAAGTGGAGTTACGGTGCGAAAACTGTGAAATCGGGGCAAAATCGACACTTTTTTGACCGGTGTGACCTTGGGATTCGACAGATGACCTTGAAAATCAATAGGGAACCCCTCTGCTATACCAAGAAGTTTTGTTTTAAGATTTCATAGCCATTCATTGAATTAAACTTGAGTTACGGTGCGAAAACCGTCAAATCGGGCAAAATTGACACTTTTTTTTGCCTTTGTGACCTTGGGATTTGACGGATGACCTTGAAAAACAATAGGGAACACCTCCTCTATGCCTAGAAGCTATTTCCAAAATTTCATAGCGATCCTTGAATTCCAACTGGAGTTACAGCGCGAAAATCCGCAAACAAGGTCGTGACCTCTGTGAACTTGACCTTTAACCTCGACCTTGTGCATGGACATCACTTTGGTGAAGGTCAATAACTCCTGAAAATTTAATGATGATACGACGACAGGAACATGGTCAAAAAGGTGGCACAGACGGACAGACAGACAGAAGCATTCATAGAGCTGCTTGGTCGCGCTAAAAATTCAAAAAAACTTGCGGGACAGATTTTCCTGAACGTGCTTGCCAAGTTTTCGGTGCCTTATTCCATTACTCGCGAAAATAATTTCTCCCTCACCTTCACCTTCGATATGCTTCACACAATGTTTTCCACTTCGCGTATATTTTTAAACGCTTAACAAGTAGATCAGAGGGATCTAATAGCTGCGACCTGGCCTAGCATCCGTCACGTAGCCTAGTGTCCATGACTGGTAGTTTCTTGTACAAGTGTGACCTCGAAATTGGCAAATGACCTAGAAAATCAATAGGGAACCCTTCCTCTGTACCAAGAAGCTTGTTGTAAGATTTAATAGCCATCCATCAAGTTAAACTCAAGTTACGGTGCGAAAACTGTGAAATAGGGGCAAAATCAACACTTTTTTGACCGGTGTGACCTTGGGATTCGACAGATGACTTTGAAAATCAATAGGGAACCCCTCCTCTATACTAAGAAGCTTGTTCTAAGATTTCATAGCCATTCATTGAATTTAACTTGAGTTACGGTGCGAAAACCGTCAAATTGGGCAAAATTGACACTTTTTACCTGTGTGACCTTGGGATTTGACGGATGACCTTGAAAAAGAAGAGGGAACACCTCTTCTATGCCTAGAAGCTATTTCCAAAATTTCATAGCGATCCATGAATTCTAACGAGTTACAGCGCGAAAACCCGCAAACAAGGTCGTGACCTCTGTGAACTTGACCTTTGACCTCGAACTTGTGCATGGACATCACATTGGTGAAAGTCAATACCTCCAGAAAATTTCATGATGATACGACGACAGGAACATGGTGAAAAAGGTGTCACAGACGGACGAACAGTCAGACAGACAGACAGACAGAAGCGTTCATAGGGCAGCTTGGTCGCAGCTAAAAACCAGGGCCATCCTACCATGATTTTATTTTTAAGAAATCCTTTCGAATAATACGTTAAACTTTGTCATAACCCTCACCAATCAAAGTGGCCTCAATCTCTGGAAATTTATGCTTCTTGCATTTAAATAAAAACATTTCAGGTTATTACTAATGCTCTTCCCCCTTCATTTCCCAAGCGGCCGCAGCTTCAAGCCCCCCACTACGCTTTGTTGCTTTAAAAGCATTTCATCAATAGTGCATGTAACGCCGTCGGCTTCCATCGGGGCAGTCTGCATTTCACCATGTGTAACACTCACTAACCTCCCTGCCCCCCAAGTCCCTAGTCTAAATAATCCTGTGCTACCCTCAACATACGCTGGCCCAGTGCAAAGGTACCCCTCCGGTTCAGGTGCAGCCCGTCAGGCTTGAACAGGTCACCCAAGTCCCAGAAAAAGTTCCAGTGCCTCAAACCTGTACCCCTCTTTCCTACACCAGGTACAGTGCAATATTAGATAGCAGTTACAAGGGCGTGGATTTTTACCATCATTGACACAAGACAATCGCGTCATCACTTGAAGACACACCTTCAAGTAGGCAGCCCTGTTATAATGGGAACACAAATCCCAGCTGTGCAAGGCTGACATACCAAGTCAAACAGAGGGAAGCCAAGCCAGCGCGTGTATGGGGAAACGGCACAAGAGGATGACTAGCAACAAAATTTTTTCACACGCTGTTTTGCTCATGTTCATCAAGGGAGCAAATAACTTTACAGGGCAAGGTAAATTCAGCTATTTGGTGAGGAGACTACAGTAAACATACACCCAATTGCTGGAGAACCCTTCCCGCCTGAAGACACCATTTTGGCAGATCAGGCCATCGACTGACACAAGGCTTCACCCACCTGACTTGCGGAAGCATCAAGTAGTGAATACTGCCGGCATCCTTTTCCAGGGAGGAGGTGTCTATCAGGTGCTTGAGGTTCTGGTACATCATCTCCGTAATGAAGGGAGTAAAGGGGGCCTATATGATCACAGAAGCCAAATTAATGCTCATGTCCCGAGAAAGGTCCCAGAGGCACACCCACAGAGATCCATTTGGCAAACGTGAAAACCATGACAGAAACAGGATAAATTCAGAGAATCAAATGTTAGTCATCATTAGCCAGCAGTCCAAAATTACCATATGCTAAGCAATTCTTGGCAAAAAGTGTTGCCTTTTATTCGGGTGGTTCCAATGGCTGACCAAAACAAAATGGTATGGGCAAAGAAAAGGCCGGAGAAATTCAAAATTCATTGTTCAGTGATACCAGACTCACTGGGAGAAATGGGTCACATGTTTGGCCGAGTCATGAGTGGAAGAAATGCGCCAGCGAGCCAGAAGAGAGCAACTCACCATCAGTCGGCACATGGAGAAGAGCACGCTGAACAGAGTCTCCAGGGCCCACAAGCAGTCCTCCGTGCCACTCTCCCCCTACAGACCCACACACACACAGCACTGACTGAAACACACATTCCGCACCGCAGCGCCTGCCCTACTGCAACGTCCAGAAAAAGCTAATGCCCTCTGCCCAGTCATGACCAATCGCACATCTCCTGAGGCTTCTCAATACTTATACTAAAGGTCAACACACACGCAACGCAAGCATCTCTACTAGGGCCTCTTCATCTCCTAGGCTGCATGAAAACTCAACTCAATTTGGGCTCTTTTGTTGCACACAAGCTCAGCATGAGCACTTGGCAGAATCAGTAAAAATAAATCCATACCTTCAGCCTCCTGCGGTTCATCCGCACATACCAGTTGGTGAGCATGTCCACAAACTTCACCAACTTCGGCACCACAGTGTACAATCTGTAAGCTGTACAATTGCACAATGTAACTACGGCTGAAAAACTCTTGAGACATGCAGTTTTGAGTCAAAGGTGATAAATTCTTTCCACTTACCCACCAGACTTCATCTGGAAAGAACATCAAAGTAGCACTAGCAGTATTTCAGTAGCTATAAGCAAACTGTATTTATTGATTCTGTGCAGAACTGAATAAAAAGCAATGCATAAGCAGCATGCCCTGACATCTTTATCTGTATTTTCATACAAAATAATAGAGCAGCTATTCAAAGAAGAGGCAAACAGGCATAAAGGAATATATGCATTCAATAAAAAAAAATAGAGGTGCAACTAAACTCTGTCCATTTAAGTGATGTCAAAACTATATTACAATGCAGTAAATTTGTTAAAACTCCAGGTTTCACAAAAGAAGACTGAAAGGGGATTCAACTGAGGCTTGAAATTCCTCAAACTCAACAGCAAACTGACCATTAAAGATCATCCAGATCCCATTTTCAGTAAAGTGAGTTGAAATTAAGAAAATTTTGCAAATGTAAGGATGGGCTTTATATACTTGGCGCCATAAAAATCACAACGGTGAGGTATGAACTGTATTCGCGCCCAGATGTGGCGCTTTTGAGCTACCATCGTCACTCGTGGCTGCCCTTAGCGGGGTCTCCTGCGTCACAAGTCGTTCCATTTTCTTGATGCAGTAGGTTTTTTTTTTTGTTTTTTTGTTGGCTTTATGTAGGCTATTGACCGCACCAAAAAGAACAAGTGAAGTGTCACTGTACACATCACGAACAGCCCAATGTTTGTTTTCACTGAAGTGCATTGTGCGTTCATGTGGTGCGCGTCAGGATTACAATACCAAACGCTATTCTTTATTTCCATCTAGGCCTCACTAGAAAAGCAATAAAAAGCAATAGATTCTTCGATTCGCCACAAATACAGTACATACCTCACCTGTGCATTTTTAATGCCGCTAAGTATATATCCGGTTCCTTAATGCTTTGCTTGTCTGGAACAGGTTGCCAGGTCATGTGGTTAAGAAAGAGATCCTGAGGGTATTCAGCTCCTAGCCTTATACAGCACTCAATATGCAATCACTCGAAGGTCAATGAATATCATCGGTGGGCTGAGAGGCTCGTTATCCTCATCATGCATTCTTCTAGTCCAATGTGGCAGATTCACCGCATGGCCTGTTCTGAGGATGATGTACACTTAACGCCATTATGGACTTAAATGCATCAAGGCAGCAGAACACCAGGAGTGCGCAGAGCTTCCGTTCCCCAGACTCACCGTCCATCTCTGCTCTGAAAAACTGGATGAGCGACTGGGTGAAAGACTGGATCCATTTGTCCATGATGTTGTCACTCTGCCTGGCAGTGTTCTCGTTGTACAAAAACTGAATTCCCTCTTCCTGAAACAATATGAATGGATAAATAACATGATGCGTAACAATGGTGTAATTGCTGGGGATAGCAGGTGATCATCAGAAAGTGGAAATATTAGCTGCTAATTTGGTTTGGCAAATGTTACGGAACCACGCCAGCAGTCAATTTAATTCTGGTACTAAAAGGATAAGTATGTCAGTGTATTTTTGCCAGATATTTCAGTTGTAATACGTAAGGCTTTGGCCCATACCCTAAAGTAGTCCCCGCAGACTGCATTTCGCCTTTAATTTCACCACAAATTGGTTCAGCCTCAGAAAGAAAACGTGGAAAGCCAAGCAGCTTCTAAACTCCACAGAAGGGTGCACCAGTGTGTTCATACCACTAATTTCCTTATTTAACTATCCATGGACACTGAGAATAAACACCGCAGGGATGAAAACTGCTCCCACAAAGGTGGGAAAACAATGTTAAATTAAACACATTTCCCAATTTAATTCTCTATAAGGCCAGAATTACCATCTGATTCAAAATTGAAGATTTTTGCAGATGGGTGTCGGTGCATAACCAAGCCATTTAAGACGAAAATTGCCTGTCTTCCATTTTATGAATTGTTTTGCAGGGTCTCTTTTAGCCCAGCAAAGACATATATATTGGAATTAAGAATTCAGACCTAAATACAGAGTGTGTGCGTGAGAGCCGGAGGGGTACCTTCTGCAGCCTCTGCGCATTCTGAACCAGGAAGCGGTAGGCGTTGTACCAGGGCAGGAACACGTCCTTCAGCACGTCCCGCACCCCCTCTTCTTTGAAGCGCAGGTTCTCAGCGCGCACCACGGGGGAGTTGATCAGGTATAGCCTGCATGAAAGGGAAATCGGCCCCATCAGTGAGGGGGACACGACAGGGATTCTCATCAGGCAGAGGAACAAAGCAGAGGAATAAAGTTACTCCGCAATAAAACTGCTGAATTCAGGGGCCACAAAACAAACCCCTTGGCCAATGAGGTTCGCTTCCTTGATTTCAAAATTTGTGGCTCAGAACTGACAGCATTAGCTCCAGAACTGTTGAAGTCACACAGCACCACAGAGCTTTAGTTTTGTTAGATGTATCAAAAAGCAAACAATGCATTCGCTCTCTCTTGAAAATGTAAATGAATCAGAACAATGAATATACTGTCAATGAAGCACTTGGGTCCATCATTGCCTCATACTGCTCCAGTAATGAGGGAATACCATTGCTCAGGCGAGCTCAATGTCACACAAGCCTTGGCCACCCCCAACCGAGAAAACAATTTCACTCCAAGGACTGTGGGTCTGGCACGGCCAGCGCTGGAGCCACTGAATCGAGGGACAAACAGATGGCCACATAGAAGGGCCTGAAACACTGGTACATGCAAGTCCCGCAATCAAACACCCACTGACTGAATAATTCAGAGCACAATAGAAAGAAGGTGCCAGTATTTATAAAAGTAAAATGGGTCAAGGCAAGGTGCAATTATTTTTGAGAGTTTCTCAAGGACCTCACTTTCCCCTCCCCATTTATTTTGATAACTTGACAGCAGAGGAGCAGCAGGTTTCTTGGGAGCTCAAATCAAACAGCGCTGTTTGGATCGGCAGATAAACGAAGCGCAGTTTGTGTTTAACAGCATCCTTCTCCTCATGCGACCCCGGCAGGCTCCTGTCTCATACACACACACTTACACAAAACTGCCCTGTTTCAGGTCACAAGTCATCTCTCCTCTCAATTAGAGGCTCATTAGTGCTCCAGCCACACGATGACACATGAACGCAGCGTTTGGATCACCACTACAAAGCAGCCTCCCTACATGACCCCACTTTCCTGGACTCTCTAAGCAACTGGGAAAACCACCGACTCATGACCAGCATCACGGCCAATTATGGTGGCTTCATAAATATTGGGTTTCCTTTCATTAGAGGCTACTTCATCTGGATGACAATTTCTCTTTATCAATGTTACTTTTCCCTGTTTGCTGCAAACATATAATCCATGCAAAATTAGACAAACATATAAAATATAAAATTGAATATAAAATTAAAACACAATTTCAAGCCAGAAGCCCAGGAAAGTGGAAATATAACAAAAAAGAGTGGATTTAAGACAATTGGGAAGAGATATTCCTCAAAAAACCAAACATTTGTGATTCAAGCCCTGAGGGTTTTTTAACAGAAAAAATACAACACAAAATACAGCCTTCAAATGAAATGCTTCAGTTGTTCAGTTCCCACTGCATCAAGTAAAATCCTCCACACAACTGCATTTGCACAAACCTCCACTCTTTTTTATTCATTCATTATCGCTTTTTTTCCCTGCAAAGGGCAGTTTCAGGTCAGTAAAGACAACTGCCCCACCTCAGGGCATCTGCCCCATAATTCTTCACCATCAGCCCCGGATCCGGATAATTCTTCTTGCGTTTACTCATCTTCTGCCCATCACTGCACGAAAAAAAACATAAAAAATCTTATTTAATTCAAACTGCATGTTTAAACTGGGCAATTTCTTCCAGGTCACTGAGTAATTAACAAACGGCACACAGTGAGATCCCTGCCAGTTTGGCCTGAGGATGGGATGCCGCACAACACCATATGAACCACCCTTCAGGCAGAATTATACACGGCCCTGATGCAGGGCGCAATTATACCAGCAGCTTCGACACAGTGAGCTTCTACCTGCTGTCCTAGAAAAAGAGAGACACGTACCTCGCAAGAACCAGGCCATTAACGATCACGTTTTTGAACGGCGGTTTGCCGAAGAGGGCTGTGGACAGGACCAGCAGTGTGTAAAACCTGAAAACCAGAACAAGACGACAAACGCTGAGAGACTCAATCCCACCGAGACCAGGAAATACATATTTTGTTTTTGCAACCATGATGAAGAAAATTGAATGCAATATACTTCATGTGTCCAACACCGCAATCCTTGGGCTGCCATTTTCATCTAGTGCCAAATAAATGGCTGGTCGACAGCATTCAAGACAAAATACATAAATAAAAAAATGTACTTGCTAAAGCCAGCCAGCCCGCTAATGGTACCTCTCAGTAAACATTTCACAAGCAAACAACATAAACCTGAGGCAAGAACCTTGCAATGAACAATGGAAGACTGACATAAGGAGACACAAACTGAAAGGTTAGACTTATTCACAAGGATCCTGATCAGTGATTTTGTGTTTGTTTCAACATACGGAAATGGTGCTTAACATTTCATACAATATTTCACTTTCTTTCAAGATGCTCCGATAGGATCCACTGATGGCACGGCCTCAGAGAAAACCGCGCAAAAAAAAAAAAGTGACAGAATGGCACTGAAGCACTGCAATGACTTCTCACCATCCCCTGGTCTGATCAATCCCCTCGGCGATAAAATCTGCAGGGAAGCTGTCCTCGAACTCCCGTCGGTTCTCGAAGGGGTAGTGCACCTGAGCGTAGGGCATGCTCCCGCTCTCAAACCAGCAGTCAAAGACCTCTGAAACCCTGCGAAGCTCACCCTTCCCGCATCGCGACGGGATGGTCAAGTGGTCGATGCTGTGGAGGAGAGGGTGGCCAAGTGTCATCATTACCCTGAAGGCCAAGCTAATCTTTCAGACTTTGAAGTGTGCCGCCAAAAAAATGGCCACAACAGAAAGGAAGCCGTTCCTTTCTCTCCTCTCCAGCTGGATTTGTGCCTCCATTCGCTCACTTTCATAAAGACCCTTTCATGTGAAGCCAGAACATTTCACCAAGTCAATTCACAGTAATAGAACAAAAAGCTCATGACAAGTAGCACATTCTGCTATAATCACTCCTCTAATCATATTCATGTACACGACATGGGTTACATGACAGGAACTGAAACAAAGTTTCCAGAACGGTTAGCTCGTGTGTTCATGAGAACCTCCCCCAGCTGTGCACCGTATTCGCAAAAGGCCAGTCATCTCTTCAACAAAACCGCAACAATCTCTGTGGTTTTATAATTATTTGAAAAACAAATAAACACGCCGAATAAAGGCTGTACACAAGCTCGGAACAAGCAAAGCGTGCTGGGAATATTGTCGAAAGGAGAATGTAATACTTTGAGGCCTTTAGGGCATAAAATGTTCTCCCAGAACAAGGTTAGTACAGAGGAGTGCACACTTCAGAGCGCACACTTCAGAGCGCTTGCAGATACAAGAAAAGCACTTCCGTTTTTAGCATTTCCAGATAATCCAATCACGCTCAATCAGTACGCACTGTAACAACCCACTCTGAAAAAATTACGCACTTTGAAAAATTTTTTCAAAGTCTGTTAACATTTGGGACCAACTCAACGCACTTTGAAAAAATTTTTCCAAGTGTGTTATAATGTTGCTCCACCTCAACGCATTTTGGAAAAAAATAGATATTTTTTTCCAAAATGCGTTAAAAACAATCATCGCGATGCCCTTTGAAAAATTTAATTAAACAAAGATTGGTTAATGGCGCTTTTCGCATTTGATATGAGCCACAGAGCCCCGCTCATGGAATAAACGGTCTGAATTTAGGCCTTACGTCATGTTTTTCAATGAAAGCATTTTTCTTAGCAATTTTTAATTGACTCTCAGGTATTGCATTTTGTTCCCAGACGCCAGGAAAACGCATAAGTGGCATTTTAATTTCCAAATTTTTCAGTTCGTGGACGCCCAGATCCCCCACCAATATCGCCTCACCAATCCTGCACGCCCATAGGCTATAGAAAAAATAAATAAATAGAAAATTAGACTAGGCTAACTTTGCCTGATAATGTGATAGTAGGCCCTGTAGCCTAGGCCTAAACGGAAATGGATTTGAAAGGCCCCCAAACCCCTTCAGATCTAGGTGAAGACGGGGCAAGAGGAACCACTTTTCCTCCGTTTTGTAAGAAACGGTAATCATGTTGTGTTCTGTGGGTTTCTGTGTTTTGTTTAGACAATTTTAGGTTTTTATTATTTTTGTGATGTCTGTTTTTAGTCTGATGTACAGTGTTTCACATTTCGAATCTCTCCCGTGTAATTCCAGTCCACGTCTTACCCATGTACGGTCTTTGCTTTCTCCCCGGTCGTATCATTAGTTCGTTGCCGTTATTGTCTTTATAGATTGTGTCACTATTTCGGGTGATTTAATGGATCCTGGGTTTCAGCTTTCCTTCCGTTCTCGTTTGCTTTCATCCCCCTGCTTTTCTATATTACGAACCTGTACTAACAGTTTGTTGTTTACCTATAATTTACTAACCACTCTCCACACTCCCCTCATTCCTGTGTCTGCTGTATCCGAGTGTTCCTGTGCCTCCCTAGCCCTCTGTGTCCAAGTGTTCCTGAGCCTTCCCGAGTCTGCCATCCGCCAGCTGTGCCGCCCGAGTCTACCATCTGCCTGCAGTGTCCTCCCGACTCTGCCCTCTGCCTGCTGTGTCTTCCTGGGCCTCCTGTGTCCCAAGTGCCCCAGTCCGTGCTGCCCCCCAGTGTTCCACGTTCACCGTGGCCAGGTCATAACAGGTTGACACGGGTGCACAGACACAACCAGCACTGGCTGGGTGGCAAAATGAGGTGCGCTCGCAGAAGAATTACGATTAATACGACACGAAAACCACTGATTTCCTAAGACATGCACTGATTCTCCACGATTCTTCACCAGACAATATTTGTCTACGACAGGACAAAACAGGTGTTCTCACACATTACGATTTTCTACGACACAACATGAAAAATTTTTACGAGAGAAAAATTTTCAACATGTTGAAAAGCCCACGATTTTCAACACAGATTTGTGTCGTGTACAGTCGTGTTGGCCAACCTCTCACACATTACGATAACCACCGACAATACAAGAAAATTAGTTCTGTCTTGTCGAATCTCACATTCTTTTCGAGTCATTCGAAAATTGTGTGAGGCAGGCCAAACCTAGACCCAGACGACCGCAATCATGACCACGACGAGCCCAATTAGGACTGCAACCTTAAATTACGATGACCCCAAAAACAACTACCCTATATGTCATGACATGCATGATCCGTTAATTTTGAGGTTATTTTCAGTCCGTACATTTTGCCTTGAATCGAATGGTGCTAATTTCTGCCAACTTTACGACTAAAACACCTCGTTAACCCATGAATGGACACAACCGAGCTTGAATTTCTATCTTTTTAAATTATAATATAGCCGTTCATGACATGAAATGGGTAAAGCCAGTGCCACAAGTGAAATGAAATATTTTCTTGATGTACCTCCTTAAAGCACTTTGAATTTATTTTTTAAAAGTGCGTTGAGGTGGTCACACAAATGTTAACACACTTTGAAAAAATTTTTCAAACTGCGTAATTTTTTCAAAGTGGGTTGTTACAACGCACTTTTGGTACAAAATCCACAAGTCCCTCAACCACCTAAACCTGGGCACCACTCCATGTTAAAATTTCTCAGCTAATCTGAAAGGTTTTGGTTCCATTTTATGTTCATATCGTTCTTGCTCAAAAACCTTTACACTGGGAGTCACTGCGCCACACGAGAAGCTTCATGCCCCTCCCTCTCCAAAGGCAAATTAGGGATAACAGGCAGTGAAAGCGATTGCGGAGATTTCTGGATTTGTGAGCAGAGTTTACGGAGCTCCTGAGAGAGTAAGGAAACGCGCAGGAGACCCGTCCGTCAGCTGGTCGTGACTCACCTCTCTCGATGAAGATCAGTCACTTTCACTCCTGTGAGCTCCTCCAGCTCAGACAGCGACCCGATACACACCACCTTAGAGAGGGGGGGGGAAGCACACCCTGTCACTACTCCACATTATGGCAGCAAACACACCCTTTCACTACTCCACATTATGGCAGCAAACACACCCTTTCACTACTCCACATGATGGCAGCAAGCACACCCTGTCACTACTCCACATGATGGCAGCAAGCACACCCTGTCACTACTCCACATGATGGCAGCAAGCACACCTTGTCACTACTCCACATGATGGCAGCAAGCACACCCTGTCACTACTCCACATGATGGCAGCAAGCACACCCTGTCACTACTCCAAATGATGGCAGCAAGCACACCCTGTCACTACTCCACATGATGGCAGCAAGCACACCCTGTCACTACTCCACATGATGGCGGCAAGCACACCCTGTCACTACTCCACATGATGGCAGCAAGCACACCCTGTCACTACTCCACATGATGGCGGCAAGCACACCCTGTCACTACTCCACATGATGGCAGCAAGCACACCCTGTCACTACTCCACATGATGGCAGCAAGCACACCCTGTCACTACTCCACATGATTGCAGTAAGCACACCCTGTCACTACTCCACATGATGGCAGCAAGCACACCCTGTCACTACTCCACATGATTGCAGTAAGCACACCCTGTCACTACTCCACATGATGGCAGCAAGCACACCCTGTCACTACTCCACATGATGGCAGCAAGCACACCCTGTCACTACTCCACATGATGGCAGCAAGCACACCCTGTCACTACTCCAAATGATGGCAGCAAGCACACCCTGTCACTACTCCACATGATGGCAGCAAGCACACCCTGTCACTACTCCACATGATGGCAGCAAGCACACCCTGTCACTACTCCACATGATGGCGGCAAGCACACCCTGTCACTACTCCACATGATGGCGGCAAGCACACCCTGTCACTACTCCACATGATGGCAGCAAGCACACCCTGTCACTACTCCACATGATGGCGGCAAGCACACCCTGTCACTACTCCACATGATGGCAGCAAGCACACCCTGTCACTACTCCACATGATGGCAGCAAGCACACCCTGTCACTACTCCACATGATTGCAGTAAGCACACCCTGTCACTACTCCACATGATGGCAGCAAGCACACCCTGTCACTACTCCACATGATGGCAGCAAGCACACCCTGTCACTACTCCACATGATGGCAGCAAGCACACCCTGTCACTACTCCACATGATGGCGGCAAGCACACCCTGTCACTACTCTACATGATGGCAGCAAGCACACCCTGTCACTACTCCACATGATGGCGGCAAGCACACCCTGTCACTACTCCACATGATGGCAGCAAGCACACCCTGTCACTACTCCACATGATGGCGGCAAGCACACCCTGTCACTACTCCACATGATGGCAGCAAGCACACCCTGTCACTACTCCACATGATGGCAGCAAGCACACCCTGTCACTACTCCACATGATGGCAGCAAGCACACCCTGTCACTACTCCACATGATGGCAGCAAGCACACCCTGTCACTACTCCACATGATGGCAGCAAGCACACCCTGTCACTACTCCAAATGATGGCAGCAAGCACACCCTGTCACTACTCCACATGATGGCGGCAAGCACACCCTTTCACTACTCCACATGATGGCAGCAAGCACACCCTGTCACTACTCCACATGATGGCAGCAAGCACACCCTGTCACTACTCCACATGATGGCAGCAAGCACACCTTGTCACTACTCCACATGATGGCAGCAAGCACACCCTGTCACTACTCCACATGATGGCAGCAAGCACACCCTGTCACTACTCCACATGATGGCAGCAAGCACACCCTGTCACTACTCCACATGATGGCAGCAAGCACACCCTGTCACTACTCCACATGATGGCGGCAAGCACACCCTGTCACTACTCCACATGATGGCAGCAAGCACACCCTGTCACTACTCTACATGATGGCGGCAAGCACACCCTGTCACTACTCCACATGATGGCAGCAAGCACACCCTGTCACTACTCCACATGATGGCAGCAAGCACACCCTGTCACTACTCCACATGATGGCAGCAAGCACACCCTGTCACTACTCCACATGATTGCAGTAAGCACACCCTGTCACTACTCCACATGATGGCAGCAAGCACACCCTGTCACTACTCCACATGATGGCAGCAAGCACACCCTGTCACTACTCCACATGATGGCGGCAAGCACACCCTGTCACTACTCCACATGATGGCAGCAAGCACACCCTGTCACTACTCCACATGATGGCGGCAAGCACACCCTGTCACTACTCCACATGATGGCAGCAAGCACACCCTGTCACTACTCCACATGATGGCAGCAAGCACACCCTGTCACTACTCCACATGATGGCAGCAAGCACACCCTGTCACTACTCCACATGATTGCAGTAAGCACACCCTGTCACTACTCCACATGATGGCAGCAAGCACACCCTGTCACTACTCCACATGATGGCAGCAAGCACACCTTGTCACTACTCCACATGATGGCAGCAAGCACACCCTGTCACTACTCCACATGATGGCAGCAAGCACACCCTTTCACTACTCCACATGATGGCGGCAAGCACACCCTGTCACTACTCCACATGATGGCAGCAAGCACACCCTGTCACTACTCCACATGATGGCAGCAAGCACACCCTGTCACTACTCCACATGATGGCAGCAAGCACACCCTGTCACTACTCCACATGATTGCAGTAAGCACACCCTGTCACTACTCCACATGATGGCAGCAAGCACACCCTGTCACTACTCCACATGATGGCAGCAAGCACACCCTGTCACTACTCCACATGATGGCGGCAAGCACACCCTGTCACTACTCCACATGATGGCAGCAAGCACACCCTGTCACTACTCCACATGATGGCAGCAAGCACACCGTGTCACTACTCCACATGATGGCAGCAAGCACACCCTGTCACTACTCCACATGATTGCAGTAAGCACACCCTGTCACTACTCCACATGATGGCAGCAAGCACACCCTGTCACTACTCCACATGATGGCAGCAAGCACACCCTGTCACTACTCCACATGATGGCAGCAAGCACACCCTGTCACTACTCCACATGATGGCGGCAAGCACACCCTGTCACTACTCTACATGATGGCAGCAAGCACACCCTGTCACTACTCCACATGATGGCGGCAAGCACACCCTGTCACTACTCCACATGATGGCAGCAAGCACACCCTGTCACTACTCCACATGATGGCGGCAAGCACACCCTGTCACTACTCCACATGATGGCAGCAAGCACACCCTGTCACTACTCCACATGATGGCAGCAAGCACACCCTGTCACTACTCCACATGATGGCAGCAAGCACACCCTGTCACTACTCCACATGATGGCAGCAAGCACACCCTGTCACTACTCCACATGATGGCAGCAAGCACACCCTGTCACTACTCCAAATGATGGCAGCAAGCACACCCTGTCACTACTCCACATGATGGCGGCAAGCACACCCTTCTACTACTCCACATGATGGCAGCAAGCACACCCTGTCACTACTCCACATGATGGCAGCAAGCACACCCTGTCACTACTCCACATGATGGCAGCAAGCACACCTTGTCACTACTCCACATGATGGCAGCAAGCACACCCTGTCACTACTCCACATGATGGCAGCAAGCACACCCTGTCACTACTCCAAATGATGGCAGCAAGGACACCCTGTCACTACTCCACATGATGGCAGCAAGCACACCCTGTCACTACTCCACATGATGGCGGCAAGCACACCCTGTCACTACTCCACATGATGGCAGCAAGCACACCCTGTCACTACTCCACATGATGGCGGCAAGCACACCCTGTCACTACTCCACATGATGGCAGCAAGCACACCCTGTCACTACTCCACATGATGGCAGCAAGCACACCCTGTCACTACTCCACATGATTGCAGTAAGCACACCCTGTCACTACTCCACATGATGGCAGCAAGCACACCCTGTCACTACTCCACATGATTGCAGCAAGCACACCCTGTCACTACTCCACATGATGGCAGCAAGCACACCCTGTCACTACTCCACATGATGGCAGCAAGCACACCCTGTCACTACTCCACATGATTGCAGTAAGCACACCCTGTCACTACTCCACATGATGGCAGCAAGCACACCCTGTCACTACTCCACATGATGGCAGCAAGCACACCCTGTCACTACTCCACATGATGGCAGCAAGCACACCCTGTCACTACTCCACATGATGGCGGCAAGCACACCCTGTCACTACTCTACATGATGGCAGCAAGCACACCCTGTCACTACTCCACATGATGGCGGCAAGCACACCCTGTCACTACTCCACATGATGGCAGCAAGCACACCCTGTCACTACTCCACATGATGGCGGCAAGCACACCCTGTCACTACTCCACATGATGGCAGCAAGCACACCCTGTCACTACTCCACATGATGGCAGCAAGCACACCCTGTCACTACTCCACATGATGGCAGCAAGCACACCCTGTCACTACTCCACATGATGGCGGCAAGCACACCCTGTCACTACTCCACATGATGGCAGTAAGCACACCCTGTCACTACTCCACATGATGGCAGTAAGCACACCCTGTCACTACTCCACATGATTGCAGTAAGCACACCCTGTCACTACTCCACATGATGGCAGTAAGCACACCCTGTCACTACTCCACATGATGGCAGTAAGCACACCCTGTCACTACTCCACATGATGGCAGTAAGCACACCCTGTCACTACTCCACATGATGGCAGCAAGCACACCCTGTCACTACTCCACATGATGGCAGTAAGCACACCCAGTCACTACTCCACATTATGGCAGCAAGCACACCCTGTCACTACTCCACATGATGGCAGCAAGCACACCCTGTCACTACTCCACATGATGGCAGTAAGCACACCCTGTCACTACTCCACATTATGGCAGCAAGCACACCCTGTCACTACTCCACATTATGGCAGCAAGCACACCCTGTCACTACTCCACATTACGGCAGCAAACACACCCTTTCACTACTCCACATGATGACATCAAGCACACCCTGTTGCTTACATGAAGATACACAAGGAGCTCCAATTCAAAATCGACAAAAGACACATTCTATGCGTCATATAAGGATTCCGCAAAAGTTGGCACATCATGAAAAATGCAAATGAAATCAAAAAAGCGCAATGTGTGAAGTCAATTCACCCTCTACTATACTGCAAACACTGCAATTACACATTTAGCGAAACCTTTGAATTAGATTGTTCATTGAAAATATTTGTTTATTTCACATCTAAGGACTCCAAATCTCCAAAATGAGCCCTGTGGCAGGGACAATTCAGGACTGAACAGAAAGTGACTAATGCAGTAATAAGGTAACATGACACCAGCAAGGTTAAACAGCTGACTTAGTTGTTTATTTATCAAATAAGGTCAATTCCACAGTATTTTGGATACACAGCATAGTCTCTATAGGATTTCGGGCATTTCACCCTACCCAATGCGTGATATAATTAAAAAAGAAAAGGAATCCAGGCGAATATCGGTGCGTAAAGAGTAAGGCTGAAAACCACTTCTGAATATGAGTGATCACCCAACCTTCAGATATCATCACCTGAAAGCAGTCATGCACCAATAACAGATAACACAACATGGGCTTGTCACTTAACACCATTTGCCGCTGCATCCACAGATGCGAGAAAAAGCTTTACAATGCAAAGCCAAGATCATGTATCAACACTGCCCAAAAGAGACAGTGACTTCTCGGAGATGGGACATGAGAGCAGAGAAAGTGCATTTTGTGCTCTGCCGAGTCGACACTACAGTCATTTCTGGAAAAACAGCAACCGCGTTCTCCAGATCAAACATAAAAAGGAAAATCCTAGCAGTTATCAGGATCAGGGCCAAAATGCAGTCCGAGTATGGCAGAATGTCAGAGCACACGGCATGGGTAACTTGCACATTTCTGAGCCCTACATAAATGCAGAAAGATATACAAATTTTGAGCAACATACGCCGCCATCCGGGCGTTGTAACTACCAGGGAAGCACCGCATGGATACCTAAGCAGAGAGTGCGGGCACTAGACCTGCGTGCAAGCAGTCCTGATTTGCCCCTGCTTGAAAATGTATGGCGCTTTGTGGAGCGAAATAATCGTTCAATAGTACAGCTGAACACCTGCACAGTGTCGGAATGGGGGATAATTCCACATGCTAGACTTGACTGACTCATGTCTCCAGGCCCCAAACACTTAATGAGACATGCTGATGTTGAAGTGATCATTTTTTAAACTCAGTTTTAGTTTTTACATTGCAAATCGTCAATAAGTAATTAAATTCACACTTTAGAACATCAAATAAAATTTAACAAACAAGATTCTCCCTGCACAGCCAATAACTTGCCATCAGGTACATGTCAGTCCATGGCAAGTAAAGATCAAAATTAACCGCAGCACAATAAATTGGCTTTATAGAGCATTATAGAGCACACTCAAAGGAATAACAAGTAAAAGACATTTTTTGCTCCTAATAAAGTAACAGTAAAGTAATTTAAGTGTATGGTGGTCAGTTTTGATCTTTATCAAATGACCTGTTGTACCGTTTTTAACACAGAAGTGTGTGAATCGACTTTTCAAATTAGTCCTTTTGATTTTATTTGCAATTTACAAGATGTGCCAAAGTTTTGGAACTGGGATTGTATATGTAATGCCAGTTATGTAAATGAATGTCCTCATTTAGCAGCCACGTGATGAGCCACATCGTTTGGAGATCCTCGCATGACTCATCGGTGCTTAACGGGCTCAAACACAACGGCACTGCAGTTCTTGAATACAGAATTATTAATAAGATGGCGAGAGTGGGCCTCATCTCAGTTTCATTAGAGAGAAACTTGATGCCAACAAATTCCCACTTTTCCTGATGTCCTACTACAATTTAAAGAATGTGATTGCAGTGACATGGAAAAGAATTGGGACAGGATAGAATGGAATGATTCCCAGCAGGAATTTCAAGATCATTATTACTGTTCTGTTAACGGTAATTATTAACAAAACTCAATCTTTCAATAAACCAACTTTTACTGTTAAATTACAACCATTTGAAAGGTTACAGAATAAAATAATATTCCACAAATGGTAAGAGTATTGGGGGACCTGCCCAGTAAATGCATCGGTCTCTGATTAAAAAAAAAACTTCTGCACTGGTGCCTACTGGGGCTCACAGCCCCACGGGAGCAGGGCATAATTGGTCCGGCACTGCTCAGGGATACAGCCAGTAATTTAGATTATAAATGGAAATTAAATTCTATTGGAGAAATCTGGAAAATCTAAGAGGTCACACAGGCAAGTTTGTGCTCAAGTTTGCAGCATAACGATTGATGGTAAAATACAGAACTGCCAAATATACTTGGCGCCAATAAAAACACATCGGTGAGGTATGTACTGTATTTGCGGCGAATTGAAGAATTGATTGATCTTTATTGCTTTTCCAATGAGGCACGAGAGGAAATAAAGAAAAGTGTGTGGTATTATAATCCTGACGCGGACCACGTGCACAGGCCAAGCACTTCAGTAATAACAAACATTGAGCTGTTTGTGATGTGTACAGTGACACTTGACTTCTTCTTTTTGGTGTGGTCAATAGCCTACATAAAGCCAAGGAAAAAAGCTACTGCATCAAGAAAATGGAACGGCTTGTGACACAGGAGAGAGAAAAAGAGCCTTTGGCATGTTACGGGCAGATCTCAGCTGGCGAGAGGCGGTGCGTCATTTGCTCTGTCACCGTTCAACAATCAGTCGGCTGTCTATCTGAGAATGGAACACAGGCACTGTCACTGACCGACCCCGCTTAGGGCAGCCACGAGTGACGACGGCAGCTCAAAAATTTTGCATTTTGTTCCCAAGATTAACCAATTAAGCAAATAATTATCAAAAAAGATTTGCCAGACGGTCTCCACATTTGACTCCCAGGTGAATGAAACATGATAAATCAGCATCCTGAAGTCATCTGAGAGTTTTGCACAGGAGAAACCCATTTAAAAACTTAGGTTACCATGCACCTGCGATTCTTCTTGGAAAGAAAATAAGATGCATCCTTTACCAGCTGCTGGTCAATATTCAGCCAAAAAAACATCTGACAAGAATTTATTAGAGAATGAAGAGGAAATGTTTCCCTGCACCAGCTCCTAATGAACTGTCAAAAAAACTCATCAACTCCGCTGAGTGCCAAAGCCCACAGCCCACAGCCCACAGCATTAACACTGCAGCGTTTGGAAGGCCTGGGAAAGGCAACCCAGCTGCGACACAGGGCGGCTGAAAGTGGGTGTGCGGCCAGACCTACGGATCTATCTTAAACTCCGGCAGGGAGTGAATATATGTAGCCCGTGACACGATAGCTGCACTCAGGTCCTGCTCAGCGCCGCAGTCTGAGGGGCTTGGGCAGTGGGCTTGGGCCACAGAGACCGGAGATCCACTTTCCACAGCCTGCACAAGCTCAGGGAGCCGGCGTCACCCAGGAGACCGCTGCTTGGATACAGTCGCTGTGCTATTTCCAGGAAGCAGGTCACTGTCCCTCTTCTTTTCATTTGCTCATTTCATTTTGCAAAGACTGAAATAACCCAATTCTGGGGCCTAATATTAAGTTTGCCTTTCCAGCTCCTCACAGGCTCGGCAGCCAAATTGATTTTTCTTTTTTTGGTCGGTGCGAAAGTGGAGGATCAGCGTGAATATGGTCAGGTTCTGCTCAAATGTTCACTAAAATCAAGAGAGACCGTTCCAATTCAAATACTTATTTCAGGGACTGATGACCATTTAATAAAAGTATTCACAGCACTGTTAAAGATATATTGTTTAAAAAAAATAAATTCAGGCAAAAAAAAATCTAAGGGACTATGATAGCATGCACGTCACTCTACTGCTATGGGAACAATCATTACACAATTGTGCTAAAATGAAACCTAAAAAATAAAGTTGAAGGTTTCAATCTTGATTGTTTTTCAAGGCTTAGATGACTGTTGCATTGCTGACACCACTGTGAGAAATGGCTTTCATTCAACCTACCTCCTCATAGTCATCGCTGACCCAGAGAGGAATGGGCGTGCCCCAGTAGCGGTTCCTGGACACAGCCCAATCACGCGCGTCCCTCAGCCAGTTGCCAAAGCGCTTCTCCCTCACAAACTCGGGGACCCTGTGAGGAACGAGTCACAGGAAAACAGAGGGGTAGAAAGAAACAGGGGCTTTAAGTTTTCGAGGAGATCAATCACGAAATGGATATACATGTTTAAACATCCAAGTTATCCTGCGTTTAGAGGAAGTGGGCAAAGATTAAGCATGAATCTGGCAGGAACAGCTCTTAAGAAAGACAGCTTATATAAAATCCTTGAGTGTGACGCTTGTCTGCGCCGCTTGTCTGTCGGGGGAAGCTGTTGGTGGGAAAATGACTCGGAGAGGAGCACTGAGTTCTCAGAGCCAGAACTTCTGCCCCAGTGGGGCACAGAGGAGAGGCGCAGCATCCATCTGCAAACAGCTAACGAGAGAGCCAGGACTCTGCCAGCCAAATACAGTTCTCTGCTGTCACATCACCAAAATAAGAGGACACTCTGTCAAAACAAATCCCCCACATGAAATAAGTCAAAAATAAATAATAAAAAAAGACATTAACCAATGAGCCTCTCCGGTCTCTGTCACATGACTGCCCCCTGGCCACTGACAGGTGCCAATGGTGCTATATATATGGAGCTGAGGAAGAGACCTTAACTCACCGTGTCAGGAACAACACACCCCCACAGTGTCACACCAAGCGAGGACAAACAACTCCTCCCAGCATGTCATTAAGGGGGTGTCCACACGCACCATCTCGCTCAGCCTAACGCGACAAGCCCCTGCCTTTCTGCCTGGCAGCAGAGAGAAGAAAACCAACCGTCCCTGCGGAAATCCACGATAAAAGCCGACTAAAATTAGGAACATATCCACAAATAAATTCTGTGACTCATACCCGGGGGACATGCTAGAAAATTTCGGTGGATTTATTCAATTTTGTTCAGGATACTCCAACGCTGATGAAAAACAATAAAATAAAGACATTACTCAACATAATTTCCCATTTTTAAACCACTGTAATTGGGGATTTTCTTTCCCCAAAAAACAATGAAAAGAGTAAATCCAGAATTCTCCTCATCTCCATTCTGGGGTTATAGACCTGACTGGTACAGGCGAGCACCACAACGCAGTGACAAATCACTGCTGCCTTTACTAAAAATCAAGGTATCTGGCCATTATTATCCAAAACAAAAATGGATTTCTGACCATCGCCATCATCAAGGTTAAGAGAGTTGTGTCTTCTCTAATAAGTCAGACCACAAAGGTTAAATCTCCCCTCCAGGCATCTGCCTCAGTTCCTTCCCCCCGTTATTCTTTATCTGGGACAGGATGCCGCCGCAGGAGCGTATCTCTGTATAAATGGTACTCAAGCTCCACCAGCAAACCAATGAGTTCATCAATTCCCATTTGAGAAAGAGGCATTCTATTTAGGCACCCAATTTATCAATTTAATGATTTTTTTTTTTCTCCTAGACCAAATGTAACATTCAAAGCATGCCATCTTGCACTAGGTGTACAGTGCTATTTAACAATCCAGGTGTTTCTATTATACAGTATCAGCAAGAGCAGAGGCGAGGTGGACGCAGGGTGTGAGAGGAGGGGGTGGGGCATGTTTCATAATCTCAGAGGTTCAGAGTATTAATTAAGGCTATGAAACATAAGTTCATTTGCTCCGTCCGTCTACCTCTCCAAACAGGAAAGTACAAAATCTTCATGTAATATCTTATGTTGGGGATTTCAAATCCTTTTTATTCCCTGCCACGAAGCGCCACGGAACACTACTCCCCTCATCTGGCAAAACCTAGCAACTCACTTTTTGGTGGAAATTGAGTTAGTAACCTAGTAACTGCAAAAATGGGTCCAAGCACCAAATAAAGTACCCAGAGTCGTCATTGAGAATACCCATTCTCTCTTTTTTTTTTTTTGTTTTACAGCAAGCGTATCCTGAAGGACTTAAGTTGTTCCCAGTTTCCTTTTTAGTTTCACGAAAAAGTGAGATACTAGGTTTTGGGTCAATCCATACTAAACTGTACAAATGTGCTACAATGGTGATGGAAATTCAAATACACCTTTTCCAAAGTTTTTCATTGCAGTGGTGAAACCCCATCCATGGGCATCACACATAAGCAAGAAGATGAACTGAGTGATCACTTCATTTCACTGACCCCATACTGTATGTATGGAGTGACCCTTTTACCTGATGAAGAGAGACTGGTTTGGGGTCCATCTGTTCAGGCCACAGTTGGGATAAGCAGTCTACTACTCGTGATCTAAATTGAGGTTGAAAATGGGTGTCGAAGCGTATTTTTTTGACTGAGTTATGACCCTTGAACCTGGCGGGGAATCGTGATGACACTGTCATCTTGTTTGTACTGGAGGCAAACTATAAAAAATTGAAAAAAATAACTCCATGTAAACAAAATGCAAGCTGAAATATGCTGATTGAGTATTACATTACTTTAAACCTACATACCTCAATTTGTTGACACTTGTCATTTACATTCCGCCCTATTCTTTTTTTGGAATGCAGTTCTGCTCAGGACTCAAGAAATGTGAGAAATAAATGAGAAGCATCTGTCTGGTAGCCTGAGCAGACCACTGACACAGCACCCAAACACGATGGGCAGGCACACCCATCCACTGACACAGCACCCAAACACGATGGGCAGGCACACCCGCCCACTGACACAGCACCCAAACACGATGGGCAGGCACACCCGCCCACTGACACAGCACCCAAACACGATGGGCAGGCACACCCATCCACTGACACAGCACCCAAACACGATGGGCAGGCACACCCGCCCACTGACACAGCACCCAAACACGATGGGCAGGCACACCCGCCCACTGACACAGCACCCAAACACGATGGGCAGGCACACCCGTCCACTGACACAGCACCCAAACACCATGGGCAGGCACACCCGTCCACTGACACAGCACCCAAACACCATGGGCAGGCACACCCATCCACTGACACAGCACCCAAACACGATGGGCAGGCACACCCGTCCACTGACACAGCACCCAAACACGATGGGCAGGCACACCCGTCCACTGACACAGCACCCAAACACCATGGGCAGGCACACCCATCCACTGACACAGCACCCAAACACCATGGGCAGGCACACCCATCCACTGACACAGCACCCAAACACGATGGGCAGGCACACCTGTCCACTGACACAGCACCCAAAAACGATGGGCAGGCACACCCATCCACTGACACAGCACCCAAACACGATGGGCAGGCACACCCGCCCACTGACACAGCACCCAAACACGATGGGCAGGCACACCCGCCCACTGACACAGCACCCAAACACGATGGGCAGGCACACCCATCCACTGACACAGCACCCAAACACGATGGGCAGGCACACCCGCCCACTGACACAGCACCCAAACACGATGGGCAGGCACACCCGCCCACTGACACAGCACCCAAACACCATGGGCAGGCACACCCGTCCACTGACACAGCACCCAAACACCATGGGCAGGCACACCCGTCCACTGACACAGCACCCAAACACCATGGGCAGGCACACCCATCCACTGACACAGCACCCAAACACCATGGGCAGGCACACCCGTCCACTGACACAGCACCCAAACACGATGGGCAGGCACACCCGTCCACTGACACAGCACCCAAACACCATGGGCAGGCACACCCGTCCACTGACACAGCACCCAAACACCATGGGCAGGCACACCCATCCACTGACACAGCACCCAAACACCATGGGCAGGCACACCTGTCCACTGACACAGCACCCAAACACCATGGGCAGGCACACCCGTCCACTGACACAGCACCCAAACACCAAGGGGAGGCACACCCGTCCACTGACACAGCACCCAAACACCATGGGCAGGCACACCCATCCACTGACACAGCACCCAAACACGATGGGCAGGCACACCCGTCCACTGACACAGCACCCAAACGCGATGGGCAGGCACACCCGTCCACTGACACAGCACCCAAACACGATGGGCAGGCACACCCGTCCACTGACACAGCACCCAAACACGATGGGCAGGCACACCTGTCCACTGACACAGCACCCAAACACCATGGGCAGGCACATCCGTCCACTGACACAGCACTCAAGCACGATGGGCAGGCACACCCGTCCACTGACACAGCACCCAAACACGATGGGCTGGCACACCCGTCCACACGATGGGCAGGCACACCCGTCCACTGACACAGCACCCAAACGCGATGGGCAGGCACACCCGTCCATTGACACGGCACCCAAACACGATGGGCAGGCACACCCGTCCACTGACACAGCACCCAAACACGATGGGCAGGCACACCCATCCACTGACACAGCACCCAAACACGATGGGCAGGCACACCCGCCCACTGACACAGCACCCAAACACGATGGGCAGGCACACCCGTCCACTGACACAGCACCCAAACACGATGGGCAGGCACACCCGTCCACTGACACAGCACCCAAACACGATGGGCAGGCACACCCGTCCACTGACACAGCACCCAAACACGATGGGCAGGCACACCCGTCCACTGACACAGCACCCAAACACCATGGGCAGGCACACCTCCACTGACACACCCAAACACCATGGGCAGGCACACCCGTCAGGGGCTCTATAGGACTGCAGCCAGAAAGGTCTGATTGGAATGAATTTAAAAAATTGCACTCCCAGAATTCCATTAGCAGCAAGACTACCTGATTCTATGGATGTGTCCCCATCTTACACATAGCTCCAGAAAACTATTTCAGATTCGGAATTGAAACACAATACTGGTCACTATAAAAAAAATAATAATAATATAGAAAGGGGATTGATTGAATGGCAATAACAGTCCAACCACAGAGGTCAAACTTGTTTCATGAGGGAAATAACTGACCATGTAATTAAGTTTTCGTTTTTTTTAAGACCTTTCTCTGCAGATGTAGACGCTAGTGAGCAAAGAGCTGATGAATGTATGTACGTACGCAGTTACTCTGTCCTATCAATGAGTCATACACGCAAAACTGTAGATGAATATTCAAGAGGAACTGGTGTCTGTACACAAATTAGAATATGGACAAGTTAAGTTCCATCACTGTTTCCTAAGAATTGTACGAAATTAACTCCTTAGCCAAGCCTGATGTGCAAACTGCCTGATATACTAGCCCATAGTATCTATGCAGCCGTCAATAAAATTCTCTTACAACAGAAAAAAATCCTTTTCATTTTGCTGCAACCAGTTCAGCTATAGCCCAACGGTATCCCACTAAAGAGGTTAAAAAACAGCTTTTTGAAGCCAAAATTATACATGGTACTCAGGGTTCGAAATTTTACAGTAGTCCGCTAGTGCACACCAGCACACACTAGCAAAAACTAAGGCAGACTAGTTAACTTGTCCTCAAACTAGTCCGAGTGTTTAGTAAAATATTGTCAACTACCAATAGGTGGAAAGAATTCCATATCCAACCTCCAATTTTTTCAGCTTTATATTTGCCATAATGATTTTAGTTTCACAAGTGAGAAGGGGGTTTATAATCTCACGAATGCATATGCTACGCAAACACAACCGTGTGTGTGTGTATGTGTATTATATATATACACACACATTTTTATATATATTACACACACACACACACACACACACACACACACACACACACACACACACACACACACACACACACACACACATATACGACTTGTAATGTTCTGGAGGTTTTGGTGGGCTTTTAAGTTGAACTTGTCTCAATGTCTGATGAAACCAATAATTTAGCCAACATCTCGTGTCTGATTAGACTGCTGGTATACATTGTATGACATGTCGTGCAGACATGACGCATGACAAAACAGCTGCATGGACCAGATCTTATATTCAGTTGAAAGTTCTCAATATCATGTTAAAGTAGTTTCATGTAGTCATGTTTTGTATGGTACAGCTATAAGTTATCCAACCAAAGTGTATTCCTTTTTGGTGTCTGGCTGGCTTCATGCAGCGGGTAGAATGTCTGGCAAGGGGAATAATTTATCAATGGAATGTTAACATTCATTTTTGACAAGTTTCATGCATTACCTTTCTTGTTTTATCAACATCAATTTTGCCAGAGCAGAGGGCAAAACTTTTGGGCATGTGGCGGGCATAATTCAGTAGGTAATTTGTCTGGTATTGACCATTCTGTACTCTCGGAGATGTGTCGAAGTAAATACATTTCGTTTCAAGTAGTACCAATAATTTTAATATTCCCAAAATTTTTATGCTCTTTTTGGGTGTTTGGCAGGCCTAATGCAGCAGGCAGTAAGGTTGGCAAGGGTCAGTTTGTACTTTGTGGAATGTTACCTTTCATTCAGAAGTAGTTTCATTCAGTACCTTTAATGTTTTATCTACATCAATTTTGCCAGAGCAGAGGGCGCTGTACCAATAATGTTTGATCCAGCCAAATTTGTAGGTCCTTTTTGGGTGCCCATCAGGCCTAATGCAGCAGAGATTATGTCTGGCATGAACCATTTTTACCCAGTGTGATGTGTAAATTACCCTGAAATACATTGTGTGTGGTACCTATCTATGTTTGATCGGGCTGATTTTTTTTTGCCTCTTTTGGGGGTCCCCAGGGGCCAAACGAAGCAGGGGGTCCCCAGCAGACGTCCAGTTCTTCATATGCCCCATCATTCTCTATGTGATCCTCTACTCCACAATTGGTGCCAAGTTAGTTTAACTTGCTCTTGGCTGCTGGTCTATTCAGTCTGACAGCAATAATTCTTTGGAGGAAGAAGTCAACGATGAAGAGTCTTTCTTCATGATGTGCAAGTAGACCAATTGTTATATGGCGTTTATATTACTTTTAGCTAGCAAGCTGGCTATTTTTTCATTTTCCAGTTTACCACAGTAGCCATGATGATCAAAGAGCTAGTTTGCCACATTGGTTAATATGGATAACCGTTAGCCTTCGCAAACTAGACTGTATATGGTGAAATTTTGCTTAATGTGGCGATCCTTTTTAGAACTTATAACGCATCAAACAAAATATAATGCATAGGTTTTTGCCCATTTAAAATGTGAGAGGCCTGAATGCTTGTTGTACCGATTCTGTTCAATATAGGGTAGCATATTGCCCATTTTTTTTTCCAGATAGAGGAATCTCTGTTTGGTAAAAATAAGGCATATTTCAGATATTATAGTGTTATGCTTGCTCTTTATTGGGTGTGGAAAGTGTTAATAAAAGGTTGTGTTTTGCTTGGGTGCTCGGATGTGGAAAGAGCAAGCTTTGGCAGGGTGAACGTTTTGACCATAAAAAAGCAGTTCTTTTCTTAAGTACACATGCTGGCTGATGGGACACTGAAAAAAATGGACAAAATTCCAAACTTCATGGAGAAACAGCATGTTTTTGTTTGGAGAGGTTACTGGTGACCACTGATGGTCAGACCTATAGGCACGGATGGACAAGAGCTAAAATTACAACAAGCAGCACCCCAGGTGTAGATCCAGACAGCAACAGCGATGAGCTCCTTCAGCTGCATCTCAATAATTGCTGCGGCCAAAGCTTCTCCTCACCAATAGCATTTTCCGTTGTTGTCGAGAAGCTTTTCCACCATGTGCTCCACTCTCACGAACCAGCTTGGCACAGCCTTGTAGATCAGAGGGGTGTCCGACCTGTTTCCAAGAAAGAAAAAAAAAAAAAAACACAATTAAGAATACAAGAAACCACAACAAAATTAACAAAACAGACATGACTGTATACTGTAGATAGGATATTACTTTTACAGGCTAGAAATTTTGTTTCAGCTTTACCCAGTGCAGAGAAGATCAGCATCGCATAGCAATTAAGGGGTCAAATCATGATTCACACTGTGAAGATGGAGCAGTGAACTTTCAGTGCCATACGCGTCCAAAACCTGTCGTCATTCACTTGAAGAAAAACAAGGTACACAAATAGAGACTGGTGCATTCAGTGTGCAGCAAGTAAACCATTTAGAGAGACTTCATGTGTGGTGTGCACGGAATGTAAACCATTTGCCACGGAGCATCTTGAAACTGAGAGCAGTTATTCCACCTTTATCATAAACAGAGAACCATAGTCAGAAAGCAAACACTGCAGCTTGTTTTTCTGCCCCCTACACACCAACTGGCCCACCAGTGTGTAAAACACTCATTAATCATTAGCTTTACATCCTTTCCATGAGTGTTGACCGCATGGGTAGTGCAATGCATTGTTTGGCAATTTATTTGCAGCATAGCAGCTACTCCAGCTTAGTATAACAGCAATTTCCTCAAAAATTGCTATTCAAAGAGAAAACAAGCAATACTTTTCAACCCGCCCTGTTACGTAAATTCAGTCTGAAATTGCATAAAAAGGCTTGACAAGACATCTGGGGTGCTTGGTTTCCCGTTATAAATGAGCGTTTGGAAATTAAACACTCCTGTCTTGGCAGCACATTGTACTTGCGTGGCTGGCAGATGAAGCTCATCTTCCTCATTCCATCCCCACATTTCCCTGCATTTCCCCCCAGTTACATTAAGCGACCAAACAATAAGGCAGCACACATAAATGAAAAGGCCTTTCTGGCCTTATGGGAGTGCGCTGCTGAATGAACTAGCATTGGCTAAGACTACCAACTTTTGTCTCAATCACAGCTCGACATTAACCAATCAGAAATGTTTTCTATCCACAGCAAAGCACAATTGGTTGAATGCAACGATTCCTGAGCAGTAAATATGCAACGGCTCTGCTCATTATGATGTACATAAAGCCCAACACCTCCACAACTAGACTTTGTATTGACTGAAAACAACTCTGCAAATGTAAAAATTAACATTACCATTTGCATTTACAGGATGATCTTATGCAATGCAGTCTAAAATTCAGTCAAGACGATACAAGATTTCGGCTTGGAGAGTTATGCTCGTGCAATCAATAGAAGGGTTACACAAAGATCACAATAAAAAGCACGTTCACATTTGAAAGTGGAAATGCTGTAAAGTGTCCAAAGGGTAAACCAATTTGACAGCAATTATGAAACAAGTAATATCACAGCATGGTAGGTAGAGGATTATGATTTACCAAATCAAAATTTCCATCAGTCGCGGCATTACCTTTAGTAATCTACCTCGGACCTATTCAAACAGCACTTCAACACAGGACACAGCGAATAGCTTCCCTAGTCATCCATTAGAAAAACATCAACAATTACCATTTATTCATTTAAACAGAATTTTGGAATAAATTATTGTAATGGCCCCACAGATATTGCCGGGAATAATATGGCCTTTCAAATGACGAGTTCTTTTCATAAACCTCTGACTACATTTTGAACTCAAACTCCCTTGGTTTTTTTTTTTTTTTTTAATTTGCTCTAAACTAAAATTGCATGCACCAAAATAACAGAAATAGATGGAGTACATTACAGATAGCAACAGTTTCGTGAATCTAATAATGCAAGCACAATTTTGATGAATCCAAGACAATATAAATGCATTATTATCTGTCAAACATGCCAAAAGACTGGAGATCATCTGCCAAGTCTCCCCAAAAGAAATATGAAAACTCTTCAGATTTTAATTGTTAATATGCTTGTATGGTAACATCTACTCAAAAAGAAAACAAAAATATTTGCCGTATTATGATAGAAAAATACAACAGACAAATGAAACATATTTCTTCATGCCATCTAATGAGATGAACTTTTGGACACAATTTTAATAATGAAGCAACTGAGAGACCACTTTTAAACTTGTTTGCCGTGAAAGTACAAATAAAGAACTTCTAATGATACAGATCCCATGAAAATTGGAGGATACTCCCATTGAGAAAAAACGGTCCAAAAATGGGTAACCCACCCACCACAGAAAAACTGCAAAATATATACAAGATATCAATGTTCCAATGGAGACCTGAGTATGTGCTCTTACACTAAGAGACATAACATTTTGAGATTCCTCATTCCGTTGGGGTGATAGGGCCACCTGAAATGTGCCAAATTTTGGATTCTGCCTGTTTTTGAACGATGACGGCATAGAAATGAATGGGTTAGTTTTGTTGTTTTTACTTGCATATTGCTTACTTTTGTAAGGTTAACAACTCCTGAAAAAATGAAGTCCATACCTGTATTGGCTTTTGGGGTATGGACCCATGAAAATGACTATAATTCATTTAGCCGCATCTGAGGGTGCCACGCCCATTTTTTTGACCACCCCTACCTCCCCAGAAAATGAAAACCGCTGGGGATGTTGAGCTAAAACTTGGTTTTCCTTCATTTGGCCCCATATACAACATACCATTAAAGTTTAAAAGAAATCCATGACCATGACAACTGGGAAGTTCCCGGATTTTGTTTGATTTCACATGGAATGACCCAGCCAATCAGAGACTAGGTCAGCCATACTGGATTCCACATTGACCCAAAAATAATAACAGTCAGGGCCACGAGACAGACATTTGCACCAAGTGTGATCAAAATCTGACGATTGGAACCGTAGAGAAACTTGAGACATTCTTCGCCCAATCATTGGATTTTAAAACAAGCCTTAAAAAAACACTTGGTCAGGGCCATTAGATGAACATTTATACCAAATGTTATGCAAATCTGCCATCGAAAACCTGAGATGTTGAAAATATGCCAGCCAATCAGAGGCCTGGGCGGTCCTATAGGAGTCCGAATTGAGCAGCAAAAATAAAAACGCTTGGTCAAGGCCATGAGACAAATGTCCAATCCAAATCTGATCTGTGGAACTAGAAAAGTCAGAAATGCAGTGCATGGCACTAATGTCGGATTTCAAATCAAGCATAAAAACAGCAACAATCGGTCAGGGCCATGAGACAAATGAATACACCACCTCTGATTGAAATTTGACCCTTGGAACTGAAGAAGCTGTTGAAAATGTCTCAGCAAATCAAAGACGACTGCGGTCAAATTCTGAAACAAGAAAAAATACTGGCCATAAAACAAATAAATACACTATGCCTGATCAAAGTCTGACCAGTGGAACAGGAGGAATTGAGAATGCCTCAACCAATCAGAGACCTGAGCACCATACTGGATACTGAATTGAGCCTGAAAAATAACACTATGTCCGGGCCATAAGAGAAATATGTGCATAAAAGGGAATCTATTATGCTGATGCTCCTTTTAATACATATTAGTAATGTTAGAATGTTGGATGTCCATACTCAACCTCTGAAAAGTTTCTTCACAAAAGATACAGGGGTTTTGCCGTAATCCAAGAACGTGATTTCGGAACGTGATTTCCTCTCTGAACAGCTCCTCCCGAGATCTTCACGAGATCTGGGCAAAACCTGACGCCAGGTTGTGCCGTCAAATTAATACAGACTAAGCCAGAGCCAATCACAGCGCTGGACATGCCCACACAGAAAACTATTCTAGTAGGCACAAACAACCACTGATCATACTATGCCTTAGTAGCGTCTACACTCTTGGAAATACAAAAGAAGAACTGCAGATCATTTGGGGTGCAGTTTTGTCTGTATGTCTCTCAAAGCCGCTCATCCGCCAAGAAAAGCATCTATTTCTCTTCCAAAAGACGATGCCACCAGAAGTCAGTGGGTGGCTTTTTTTTTGTTTTCTAGCAGCAAACTGCCACGGCCAAAGGGAATGTTTGCTGTTTGTGCTCAGCATTTCACCAAGACAGCTTTGTCAATAAAGACTAATTCGACACAGGATAAGCATTTCAGCTGCTTCTCAAACCTGAAGCAGCTGCATCGATCAAGCGCTCAGAGCCACAAGCTGTAAGTAACGATATAACAGCAAATAATGTAAGTGAAACAAACCTGTTACTGGTGGCAAGTAGGACCACTAACCATAGTTAGCACAAACAACAGGGCCTCAAACTCAGGCTTTGTAAAATTTCAGAAGATAAAGCCTGTATCGGTCGCGACTGTCCATGACGCAGAAGCTGTAAGTTGCTTAATTGCATGAGCCTACCTAACGTGATAGCCTGTTGAATGTCGCTGCAGCACTGCAGCAAACGTAGCAAAGTTACGGTTGCTATATTTGTGTCGTAAATATGCAAGAGTAATATCAGGGGAAATTCAACAGAAGGTGTGTGAACATAAACCTCATTTGAAGCAAACTTTTTATACTTGTTTGTAATTTGGATGCTTAGTACAACAGTCCACGGTAACAGAATTTGCTCTCTGTAAAACCTGTACGGCAAGGGTTTGTCTCTGTGCTTGTTATGTACGCTCGGTTACCAGCTACAGCCTGTTAGTTTGCGAGCCGCCGTGCTCATAAAAAAAGCTGCTGGTTAACTTACATGCAGTAATTCTGATCGGTATGCTTGTGTTACTTCAGTAACATCAATGTGGCAGTTTCATCATAACACTGCCGGACTGTAGCCACAACAATTGAAGCTAACCAGAGAGGTGCTGTATGTGTCTGCAAAGTTGGGCTGGAAAAGCTGCAGTTAGACCAGATGTAGGTTTTGAAGAGCTTGGGATACGTGTTTGGGTTTGCTTATGGCTGCTTGCGATCACTCCACTTCTCCATGACAGAGGTCAGGTGGATACTTCACCAATATCTGGGCTAGCTCTCAGATGCTACCGCGGAGAAAGCAAAGCGAAACGCACAAGTTCTAACATGTCTGCCACATAAGCAACTGTTCACAGTAATGGAACTTACGGTCTGTTAAACCTGTATTATGTTCATAACATAACCGGTGCAGTCTCGAGCGGTCGAGTACTATCCATAAAGCTGCTTTCATCTTGGACGTGAAACAAAGTTTTCGCGTGACAGATTGCATTCGCCCCTCCTTGAATCGCCACCTTATCGTGGTGGAGGGGTTTGAGTACCTGGATGATCCTCAGAGCTATGTTGTCTAGGGCTTATTGCCCCTTGTAGGGTCTCCCAGGGAAAACAGGTCCTAGGTGACAGGTCAGACAAAGAGTGGTTCAAAAGCCCCTAATTAATAAAATTACAGCAAGGAAATTTAGGCGTTACCGGGATCCCACCCTGGAACCAGGCCCGGGGTTAAGGCTGGCAGACAAGCACCTGGTGGTCGAGTCTCTACCCACAAAACCCGGCCGGGCAAGCCCGAATGAGCGATGTGGGCCCTCCTTCCCATCGGCCCATCACCCGAGGGATGGTTCAGAAGGGGCTGATGCCATGCGTTTTGGGTGACAGTCGTGGGTGGGGGCCCTGAGGACCCAATCCCTGAGCTTGTGCGGGAGGTCGAACGGTACCGGCCAGGGATAGTCAGGCTTACCTCCACGCACAGTCTGGGCTCTGGACTCTGACTGGGGACTCCATTGTTCTGCTGGAGAACTTCAAGGTCCACGTGGGCAGCGACAGTGTTAACTGGAGGAGCGTGATTGGGAGGAATGGCCTCCCCGATCTGAATCCGAGTGGTGTTCCGTTATTGGACGTCTGTGCTAGTCACAGTTTGTCCATGACAAACACCATGTTCAAACACAAGGCCGTCCATCAGTGCACGTGGCACAAGGACACCCAAGGCCAGAGGTCAATGATTGACATAGTGGCCATGTCATCTGACCTTCGACCATATGTCTTGGACACTTGGGTGAAGAGAGGGGCTGAGCTGTCCACTGATCACCACCTGGTGGTGAATTGGATCCGCTGTCGGAGAAGGAAGCTGGACAGACTTAGCAGCCCAAACGTGCTATGTGGGTCTGTTGGGAACATCTGGCAGAACCCTTCTGAGAGGGGTTTTCAACTCCCACCTCCAGGAGAGCTTTGACCAGATCCCAAGGGAGGCTGGAGACATTGAGTCTGAATGGTCCATGTTCTCCACCTCCATTGTTGATGTGGCCGTTCGGAGCTGTGGCCGTAAGGTTTCTGGTACCTGTCGCAGCGGCAATCCCTGAACTCGGTGGTAGACACCGGAAGTAAGGGATGCCGTCAGGCTGAAGGAGGAGTCCTATCGAGTTTGGTTAGCTCATGGGACTCATGAGGCAGCTGACAGGTACCGGCAGGCTGAGCGTGCTGCAACCCGGGAGGTGGCGGAAGCAAAAACTTAGGCATGAGAAAAGTTCGGGAAGGCTATGGAGGAGGATTTTCGGTCGGCCCGAAGAGATTCTGGCAAACCGTCCAGCGCCTCAGAAGGAGGAAGCAGTGCCCTGCCAACACTGTTTACAGCAGAGGTGGGGAGCTGCTGACTGCGACTGGGGATATTGTCTGCCGGTGGAAGGAATACTTCGAGGAACTCCTCAATCCCACTGACACGCCTTTCATAGAGGAAGCAAAGGCTGGGGACTCAGAGGCCGATTAATCAATCACTTGGGCTTAAGTCACTGAGGTAGTTCGAGCACCTCGGTGGCAAGGCACCGGAGGCGGATGAGATCCGCCCTGAGTACCTCAAGTCCCTAGATGTTATAGGGCTGTCTTGGTTGAAACGCCTCTGCAACATCGCGTGGCAGTTGGGGACAGTGCCTCTGGACTGGCAGACTGGAGTAGTGGTCCCTCCATTTAAGGGAGACCGGAGGGTGTGCTCCAACTACAAGGGGATCACACTCCTCAGCCTCCCTGGTAAAGTCTATTCCAGGGTGCTGGAGAGGAGAATTTGGCCGATAGTCAAACCTCGGATTCAAGAGGAACAATGTGGTTTTCCTCCTAGTCGTGGAACACTGGACCAGCTCTGTACACTCCGCAGGATGCTTGAGGGTTCATGGGAGTTTGCCCAACCAGTTCACATGCGTTTTGTGGACTTAGAGAAGGCATTCCACCGTGTCCCTCCTGGCATTCTGTGGGAGGTGCTTCGGGAGTATGGAGTCCTGGACCCTCTATTAGAGCTGTGCGGTCTCTGTATGACTGGAGCAGGAGCTTGGTTCGCATTGCCGGCAAGTAAGTCAGACCTGTGTCCGGTGCATGTTGGACTCCGGCAGGGCTGCCCTTTGTCCCCGGTCCTGTTCATTATTTTCATGGACAGAATTTCTAGGCACAGCCAGGGGCCGGAGGGAGTCCAGTTTGGGGACCACAGGATCTCATCTCTGCTTTTTGCGGACGATGTTGTCCTGTTGCCTCCTTCGAACCAGGACCTTCAGCATGCACTGGCACGGTTTGCAGCCAAGCGCGAAGCGGCTAGGATGAGAATCAGCACCTCCAAGCCCGAGGCCGTGGTTCTCGACCGGAAAAAGGTGCCTAGCCCCCTCCGGGTTGGAGGAGAGCTCCTGCCTCAAGTAGAGCAGTCTCAGTATCTTAGGGCCTTGTTCACGAGTGAGGGAAGGATGGAGCGTGAGATTGACAGACAGATCGGTGCAGCGGCAGCAGTAATGTGGTCATTATACCGATCTGTTGGTGTGAAGACTGGTCAATTTACCAGTCAATCTACATTCCTACCCTCACCTATTTTCATAAACTTTGGGTCATGACCAAAAGAACGAGATCTCAGATACGAGCGGCTGAAATGGACTACCTCCGCAGGGTGGCGGAGCACTCCCTTAGAGACAGGGTGAGGAGCTCTGTCACCCGGGAGGAGCTCAGAGTAGAGCCGCTGCTCCTCCACGTCGAAAGGACCCAGCTGGGGCGGCTCGGGCATCTATAACGGATGCCCCCTGGACGCCTTCCTGGGAAGGTGTCCCTGGCATGCCCACTCGGGAGGAGGCCCCAGGGAAGACCCAGGACATGCTGTGGGGGGATTATGTCGCTCGGCTGGCCTGGGAACGCCTCGGAATACCCCTGGAAGAAATGGAGGAAGTGTCCAGGGAGAGGGAAGTCCGAGCATCCTTGCGAAGACTGCTGCCCCCGCGACCCCGCCACGGATAAGTCGAAGAAGATGGATGGATGGATGGATGGATGGATGGAGACTGCATTCAAAGTCAATGTAAAGACACTAATACATGCGTTATGGGTGCGTTAAGCCGCTTATACACCAGACGCGAAACAAATTTTTCACGCGACAGATTACATTCAAAGTCAATGCAAAGACAGGGCCATAAGTAAACCATTACCACGACCAATTTCCGAAAAGGCCATTTATATGGAATTATATTTGTGCCACAATCCTGAGCGAGCAATTGGACATTTTGAGCGCAGAAAAATATATTTCGCAAGCACACAAATCTTGTTTAGAGAAAAAAGAAATTTTGTGAGCAAACAAAACCTTCTGATTGGGCGAACAAAACTATTCTGTGCTCAACAAATATTTCTGCATGTTTGCTATGATCAATATAAACGTGATTGCTATATTGATCATAGCAAACATGCAAAAATATTTGTTGAGCACAGAATTATTTTGTTTGCTCAATCGGAAGGTTTTGTTTGCTCACAAAATTTCTTTTTTCTCTAAACAAGATTTTTGTGCTTGCGAAATATATTTTTCCGCGCTCAAAATGTCCAATTGCTCGCTCAGGATTGTGGCACAAATAGAATTCCATACATTTAAGCCTGGAGCTTTCGCCCCTCCGTCATATACCAGCGCAGAAGCTGTTCGTTACTCCACGCTAACGACACACCACAGTTATGCACACAACCAGCAGGTCCTTATAATACACACTGTCCATATTTCACCGGATTTCTACGGTCTGTGGTCCACACTTGGGTATGTCGACCCGCTCTACAAATGTGTCTGTATGGGGTGGATTCTAGCTTTCCCTCAATCCTAGCTATAGTGTAATCACAATAGTAGGATATAGTGAAGCATCTTTCCTTTTTCCTTCACATTCAGAAAATTCAAAAAGCACTTATGGCTGCCAAATAAATACAACCCCAATTCCGAAATAGTTGGGACAAAGTGTAAATTGTGAATAAAATCAAAAACGCAATGACTTTCAAATCGCACCAGGCAGTATTTAATTTACAACAGGACAGAGATAACATACCAAATGTTAAAGCTGAAAAATTTTACAATTTTATCCACAAAATGAGCTTGTTTCAAATTTTATAGCTGGTACAGGTCTCAAGAAAGTTGGGAAAGGGGCCTGTTTACTATGGTGTAGCATCCCCTCTTCTTTTTAGCACAGAGTAGAGGCGTCTGGGCATTGAGGAGACAAGTTTCTTGAGTTTTGCCATTGGAATTTAATCCCACTCTTGTTTAATCCAGGATTCCAGCTGCTGGAGAGTTATGGGTCTCCCTTGATGGACTTTGTTTAATTATGCGCCAAATGTTCTCAATCGGTGAAAGATGAGGACTGCAGGCAGGCCAGTTCATCACATGGACTCTTCTGCTACGAAGCCATGCTGTTGTAATAGCTGCATTATGTGGTTTTGCACTTTCCAGCTGAAATACAAAATAGGCGTGCAATGCACGGAATACCGCTCAGCCCGATGTCGAAGTTTTTGGAGACGCCCGCCCATCCGCCCAACCGCATAAAGGAAAGCAATACCCTATCAGCCTTGAGGGCTGAGGGGTAACAAAGCCCTCCCTGGAATAGATGGTTGTCTGGAGGGGAGCATATGTTGCTCTAAAACCTTTATATAGCTTTCAGCATTCTTGGTGCTTTTTAACACATGCAAGTTTCCCACACCATATGCACTAATGCATCCCCATACCATCAGAGATGCTGGCTTTTGAACTGAACGCTGATAACAAGAGGGGTGGTCTTTCTCCTCTTTAGCCCGAAGGACACGACGCCCATGATTTTCAACAAGAATGTCAAATTTGGACTCGTCTGACCACAGGACACTTTGCTACATGTTACTGTCCATTTTAAATGATCACGGCGCCACTGCTGGATCACGCTCAACAATGGCTTCCTTTTTGCATTATGGAGGTGTCATCTGTGGATGCACACAGCGGACTGTTTTACAGACAGTGGTTTCTTGAAGTATTCCGGAGCCCATTTAGTAATGTCAATAACAGAATCATGCCGGTGAGTGAAGCAGTGGCGTCCAGTTAAGGTCTTCGGCCTTGTCCCAGTTTCTCTGAATCTTTTGATGATGTTATGCCCTGTCGATGATGAGACCTTAAAATCCTTTGCAATTTGACATTGATACATTTACTCTTATACATTTACTGCTTTTTCAGCCCTTTTTTGCTTGATTCCCAACTTTGAGACCTATTGCAGCCAGAGAATTTTAAATAAGCTCATTTTGTGGATAGAAATATTAAATGTCTCAGTTTCAACATTTGAAATGTTGTCTATGTTCTATTGTAAATAACATATAGGGTTGTGATCTGAAAGTGAATGTATTTTGATTTTATTCACAATTTACACTTCGTCCCAACTATTTGGGGTTGTACTTTTGAGTCATTTTCAAGGAGAACTTCAAGAGCAAATTTGTCACATTTTCTTGAAACAAAACTAATCTGGGATCCGTTTGACCGAACAGTTTATGAAAAGTATCCTGCTCATTAAATGTCCCAAAGCTGAGCATAAAAGCAATGCTCTCGATTTACTGGACAATCTACATTCCAACCCTCACCTACAGTCACAAGCTTAGGGTAGTGACCGAAAGAATAAGATTGTGAATACAAGCGGCCAAAATGAGCTTTCTCCGCAGGGTGGCAGGGCTGACCCTTAGGGATAGGACGAGAAGCTCGGACATCTAGGTGCAGCTCAGAGTAGAACCGCTGTTCCTCCACATTGAGAGGAGTCAGTTGAAGTGGTTGGGGCATCTAGTCCGGATGCCTCCTGGACGCCTCCATTGAGGTTTTTTTAGGCATGTCCAACTGGGAGGAGGCCCCAAGGCAGGCCCAGGATATGCTGAAGAGGCTATAACCTCCAGCTGGCCTGGGAACAGCTTGGGGTCCTCAAGGTAGAACTGGAGGAAGTGGCTGGGGAAAAGAGCGCCTGGGCCGCGACCCGGCTCCAGATCTGCGGGGGAAAATGGATGGATGGATGGAAGGAAAAATGACAAAAAAATGCCACTAAGCATTAGCACGCACCCGTCGTGAATTCAATGTGTAGAATTCATCAACCCTCTGGTGAATCTTACCAGAGGGAAGGGGGTTGAATTCTACATGGTTTGATGAAAATGCTCACAACAGTGGCCAGTCACCAAGGATTTTATCTCAACTGTTATGAATATGAACTTGGTGGTGGTTTATAAATTCACATTTCCAGCATTCATGCAGTGTTCGCTCATGTAGATGATGTTTCACCATCTAATGGACTTGTTGTAGTGAATTGAACAACCTCGATGCCCGAGAAAAATATATTTCCATTTTCTGATACTCAGACGACACCTCGCTTTCCCAGTAAGATCCCGTAACCCCCTCCTCCCCAGAGTAAGCAGTGCAAGTTAAATATTTGAAAAATTCCACTGATTAAAACGCCAACCCGTTCTGCTGGCTAACGAACGACTTCAACTGTATTTTTGGCTTTTACCTCCGCACCCCTCCCTGACTCTGCCAAGCCAAGAAAGAGCACATCCGCAAATCCACTACACAGGGCTCAATCCTCCCATTTTTTGCCAGTAGCCAGACGGCCTAGTGACAGAAAAAAATGTTGCTAACCCGCAGAAGATTTTACAAGCCAAATCGAAAAAGACTAGGATATTGTGAAATTTAATAGCACAGGTAGAACTTCATTAAAATACTTTACGTAAATCATTAGTTTTTTTACCTATATTAGCTAACCCCCCTTGCAAAACCGGAAAGGAATATGGTGCAAGTAAATAATGCAGACTTCTGATCTTGCTACTCATTGCAAAGACACTGCCTGGGACCGAACAAGTGACTTTTCTGATGACCAGCAGAAAGTCCTGAACCCCTGAGGAGCCAGCTAACTTCCATTGCATTTCAAGTTTCGTTTTTGTGATAAAAGTTTCCATTATAGGAAGACTGTGTCGGGGTAATAAGCATGTTCTCCTCATGTATTTAAATCAGTACTCCAATTAATAATCTACGTTGGTGCTACTTTGCTACTATAAGCACCATTTCGATTTTATTTCAATTTGTGCAATATTCTGTTCATAATTGTTCTATTCATTTCCATTTAATTTGATAATTTATTTTGCTGCCATTTATGAGGCTACAGAAACAGTATTTCACTTGAATTTTGCATGTCAAGCAAATGTGACAGTTGTTTAATAATAAAATTTTCAGATTTGGAATTCTATTCTTTTAATTTAAGATACATCTTGTGTGAATAAGCCGTTAATCATAACCATATCATACCATACCCAAAGCCAGCACAAGTCTAATGCTAACATTTCTCAAAAAACAAAAATTTTGTTGGGGACCCATTCAATTTCCCAGGAACCCACTCAAATCCCCAACTGTGGGTCCCAAGGACTCAATTAATTGAAAATGAATCAACATCACTGACAGTGGTTACTGAAGGAATGATACCCACCCGCCACCCCTTAATTTGTAAAGCGAATGAGAATCGCACAATACAACTAAGTGTTAAGTTTTGCTGAAGCTGCAACAGTATTTTAACCCTCTGATTCGTTATCAGGTTTTTTTTTTTTTTTTTTTTTAAATCGGCGTATCATACAAACTAACATTTTATTCAAAAGTGCCGAAATACCTAGGAAATAGTACCTGTGTTGTTGTCCCGTTTACTAGTCACCCTAACAGTAGGCAAATGACCAGATTCCCTCAAGCTTATCGCAAGCTAACAGTGCGTTTGTCGCATAACTTTCTTCCTCTTTACCCATCAAGAGTGGTGGGTGGGTTTGATAGTTTTTACTGAAGTTATGTAACTTAGAGTCTACTAACTAAGAGTTCTCTTCAAGGCTAGCTAACAGGAATTGAATGTAATGACATGGAGACAAATGGCCTGATGGACATAGATGCACAGCACTGTGTATGTAGGTGAGTGAAGCCAGTCCACTGCCAGTCTCAGCATGGCATTGCCTTCCACAAACTGCCTTCCTGACCTTTCTGAAGGGGAAAAAAAAACTGCTTACTAAGCAGATGCAGTATCGACACCCCATGCTAATTCGGACGGGGGGAATACATTAGTCAGCTCCCCATCAGTCTCAGTTTACAAGTTTTGCTGCACAAGCACTTCCACTGGTCAGGGGTAACTTGCTGCCCGGAAGCCCAGAGACTACTGTGTGAAATCTTATGCCCCAGGATGGGACTCAAAGGTCAGGAGCCAGCACTCATGCCCGAAACAGAGGTGCAGGAAAGGGAGGGGAGGCCTGGGGGTGCAGCGGAAAACAGCAGGCGTCGTGTCGGTCTACGGCGGATGCACTCACCTCCAGCAGAAAGGGTAGCTGTGCTTAAAAGAGCTGGCACTGACCAGGCGCCCCCTCTCCTTCAGTAGTCTGATGATGTTCTTGTCAGCATCCTGCGGGAAGGTACGTCACACAAAGTGGCACGATGAGCTTTTCAGGAAAGCAGTGGGGAAGCACACCAGGAGGGCATTAACACTTTTCCCCATAATGACTACATGATGCCTTAACTCTTTTCCCCATAATGACTACATATGACACCTAAACACTTCTCCCCATGACTACATAAGACACCTGTATGTACATCAGTGGGCCTTTTCCCTCACCTTGCCATTGAAAGCAGGGGTATCCCCAAAGTGTGAAATGACGTCTTCAGTGATCAGATTCAAATCAGATTCGAATTTCTAATGCTACTTATTATAAATATTTAAATTATATTCGGTTTTTTAATGTTAGTTTTAAGCTTATTATATACACCTATACCCCGTATTATCAGCTTATCATTACGTCCCGCGTCCATTAGAGGGCTCTCCAACCAAATCTGTTATGCAACTATAGCAACAAGTTTTACTAACTCCTATAAAACTTCATCAAAGGAAATGCAGATAAATATATATAGATATAAGGCCAGAAATGTATATATAATAAATATATAGTAGGGCTGTCAGAAAAAATTCTCTATTCGAATAGAAACAGTCATTTGCAAGTAATGCAAAAACGAGGTTATTCTTGCCTGCTTTAACCGGGGCTCCACTTCGTCCCCTGCTAACAGTTCCGCGTACTCCGAGTAAGGCATCGAATGGAGTTGTGTGCTCAGGTTGCTCGTAGTCGAGTGGTACTTTAATGACACCTCGCATAACTTGCAAATGACGGTTTCTCTTGTTGTTATTTTCCCATTTTTTGATGGGAAGCCAAACACTTCCCACATAACGCTTTTTAGGTTTTCCGGCGTAATGATCTCCAGCCCCATTGCGATGCATGCTGCCATCTTGTAAACAATGCCAAACGTCGCGACGCACGACATTGATTTGCGTTGTTGTGGAAGGTACAAGTTTAAACGTGAGTTTTCACATTTGAATGTTCATTTTTTTTTTTTTTTAAGCAAAGTTCGTTCTGACAGCCCTACGACGGGTATATTTTCCCCAATGTTTTAATAGAAGCACGTGCAGGACATACTAGTCAGAGCTCTGCAGACTCTCTTTTAGAACCGTTTTGAGGGACTAATTACCCACCACGCAATAGTAAAAGCATAAGGGATCAAAATACTCAGTTTTGTTTGTGTTTTTTGTGATGGGAATGAAAGTTTTTTTTTATTTCAGTTTTGATTGTTCCTCATGTTATGGGAATGATGAAAGACTTAAAGACAGTGAGTTAAACCAAAAAAAATCATGGCTGATAATATCAACGGAACTGCCATTTATATAAATCACTCTGAAAGGTAAAAACAGTGCAAGTTTTATTCTGAATTGCAGATCCAGCTCACCGCTTTGCCTGGGTCACAAAAACCCAATTTAATCCCAAAACATTTCAAGTCCGTCATAATGTCGTCAGAGCAGAATGCCACCATAAAAAAAGCTGTCCTTAGGGCACTTGCAGTCTCTGAAGATGAAGCATGAAAGTGGTTTATCCAAAGACTGGAGCACCATAGTGCCCCAAGGATATTAAAACATATTCCAATCATCCTCCCCTCCCATCAGTCACCAAAAATACACATTTTTGCTGATGCAAGTATAGAAGAAAAGAATGCGAATGATGCGACTCACATCAAAGTAATGAGAATAGCAGCAGCTGTGAAAACACTGGAATGGTTCCAAACATTATATGGCATTTCAATTTCTTTTTGGAGAGGGTGGCATTACCCATTTTACTAAATGTAGAAACTGCTCGGGTTGACCACGTTTGCTCGGCAAGTGGAGCATCTATTTTTAAATGTCCCTTTTTGCACTTGAGTCAAGTTTATTCAAAAAAAAAAAAACGCCCTTGTTGTTGAGAGGAATAAAAACCATTTCATACAGAATAAGAGTTTCAACAGCTTTTCATAACCAGTGAACAGATGCATTGTATCGCACCTCCTTATTCCGGTTTCAACTGACCCTCAATTTTTTAAAATTCTCCTCACCCCTTGCATTAGTTTTCTAACTGCTCCAAAAACTCACCTGAAATGGCTACAAGCTTTCCTGCAATCTGGCTTCACTTTATCCACCTGATTGTTCAAGCTCATGAGATTACACTCATCTCACAAGTTCAAGTGCAAACAGATGTCTGACATCCATAGGATGCCACTTTAGTTCCGATTCTGCAGAATGGCTGGCAAACACATTTTCCCATTAATGCACTAAACAAACCCCAGCCAGCCTGAGATCTAACAATATAAGGCAAGTCTATGGTGATTGTGGCAATGACCATTCTATGCTGGCAGACTTGTCTGAATTACATTGCTGGCACAACACTACCAAGTCTGTTTTGAGCTGATATCATCATTTGACTCTTCCATAGACTCCCCCGCCTCCCCCACCCCATAATGACAACACATGCCAACCCTGGCCATATCAGTGAAGATTTTATGGGGACTCCCCCATTTTCAATGGCTGGGGAGGCTCAAGAAAAGGTCCACTGACGCACATAAGCATCAGAGAGTCGTGTGCAGTGATGTTTTTACTCTTAACCAATGAGGAGGAATCAGAAAACAAGCACCATCAAGTATTAATTCCATGTGATATTAGATCATCATCATAATATCACTATTATTTCCAAGTGATTACAAAACAGCATTTTCATTATCATGTTGACCCGAAAAGAGTGTGATGACATGTATATGTAAATGCAATAGACTGGGAGAGCTGTTTATCTTATTGCATTTGAATATTGTCCTCAGTAGAGCAAGTTGAGTCTTTGCAAATTAAATGTTGAATGCCATTTTCAATATCATTTTCAAATAGTCACAAAATAGACCCTAAAAGAGCGTGTTGACATGTAAATGTAAATACAATAGGCTGGGGGTACTGTTTTCCTATCTGCATTTGAATATTGTCCACAGTATTGCGGAGCATGACTTTGAAAATGAAAAGTCAAACAGCTTTTCATTATCATTTAAATATAGTCATAGATTTCCCATATGTGAATTTGAAAATGAAAGTGACAATTGGATTAATGCATTTTCAATTTAATACTGTCTCAAATAAACTTATTCATAAGTGGAAAATTATAATGGAATAGTGGGATTACATTTTCATTTGAAAATTGTCCATTATGGGCTTCCATAATGTCAGGCCACAATGCAGCTACGAACAATTTCAGAGAGCTCCTTCTGTCGTGCCATCATTTTTAACACAGACACTGCTTAACATTCATCTCACTTGATATACAGAAACAATTGACCATCAAAGGTAATTTCTGCAGAATAATATTGCCGCAAACCAGGTCAAACTAACATTTAAGAATCAGTATTCATGGAATAAGTCTTCAAACAGGCATTCATGCTATGCAAGAGTCAAAAAAATAAGTAAATAAAATAAATAAATAAATTTGCGACACCTTTCAATCGTTATTAAAAAAATAATTTTTTTTCAGTGTTTTTCTAAATTACCCATATTTTTACCTCAATAATCTTGTGGGACTTTTTTTTTTTTTTTTTGGTTCTCATTGCTGACAATAGTATTTTTCAATTCATTTTCACCAAAACAAGTGCTTGCCACTAACATGGCAATATCCCCTGCCTCCTCAATCTTATGTGTCCGTATGTACGGAGCCCAACGCTATAAAAATCATAGAGAAGTAATACATTAGAACCCTTTTAGACGAAAGGTGGTGTACAATCATCACTGCACGCTGCTGTATGTTGTCGTAATGGGGAAAACAGTTAGACGTCATATGTGGTCATTGTGCGGAAAATGGTAAAACTTATCAGTGCAAAAGCTACGCTTCAATTCAATTTTGCAATTCAGAATGGCCACTAGTGCAGTGACTTAATTCAGACATTACAGTGGTTGGCCATCTCAACTATCACTTCAGACAGTCATCGTTGTGCTAGCGGTACCGTAATTAGAGCTTGACAGTGTGTAGCTAGCTATACTTTAATTTAGACATGATAATATTGTGTTCGCTGTATCTTCAATCAGACTGTGTTATGCAAGCAATGCCTCAAATGCAGCTTAACAGCGCGTAGCGAGCTATCCAGACATATCAATGTTGTGCTAAAAATTTCTTCATTAAGATATGACGATTTAGTGCAGGCAGCCCAGTATTGCGCTAGCATCAAACTTGTGCTAGCAGCTGCCAAGCAGACTGGAAAAGGTAACTGTGGCAGAGCCTTATCCCAGATTGGTCAGAACCATGGCAGCTGCAGGGGTGGAATCTCTGGGCTGCCGCACACAGGGACAGGCGCAGCGGATTCCTCCCACTTCCTCTGCTCATTGCCTATCAGAGCACATTAGCGAGAGCTGCTCCCAGGGGACAGCAGCCCTGTTGGGTTTCCGCTTCTCCCAGCACAGGGGCTGATGCAAGCTATGAGCTCAGTCATAAACCCTCCACAACCTCCCAGATAGAGTCTCGGTTATTTCAGGTCAGCGAATGGAAACGTGTGAACTGCTGAGAAAAATATAACAAGTTTGGCGGCTGCAGTAAGGGGAGGCAACGGTTGGGGGGGCACAAACCTTCACGTACTGTCCTGCAAAGTCTGTGACCTCTGCTGTGAAGCATCCAGAGGAGTCCACAGGGCAAATGGGGGCGGAGTCTTTCTGGATAATGCCGTACTCCGTGCAGACCCTGTGGTCATCCTGCGGAGGTTAGACACATGTATGATCAGAAGGTTCATTCAGCCATTTTCACCCCACTCCCCTTCAAGCCCACAATCCCGACCACCAAACAACCCCAAAACAAAAATCTGTCCAACAGGAACAATTTACACTTGCATTTTCTAGGGAACAAACAGTCATTTTCACTCCAATCATCTCAGCCAGCAAGGCAGAACAGTGAGGTAACTTTTCCAGACACTGCTGTAAGTCGCTTCAAGTGGCCGGCTCAAACCACCAGCCCACGCCTACACTCCGCTAATAAGGAGCAAAGCCTGTCTGGCCCAACAACAGAGCATGATACACGTTCATTTAGAAAGCACTCAAGCTCAGGCAGGGGAGAACTGTGGAGGCACAAAGGCTCTTGTGTTCAAGGGATGCAGCCAAACAATTCCTGCAGTCTCTAGAGCCATAAAAATAAACAGAGAGAACACTTTTAAGGGAACTACTTCTACAGTGCTGCCTATATGAAAGAATAAGACAGGTTTTTAATGAAGTAAAGGTTCACAATATTCTCCATTTTTGGATTAAAGTGCAATATAAACTTGCCATTCACACCAAAGAAGTTGAACACAAGACTGTAAATGTGTATGATACTGTACTGTCATAAAGAGTGTTTGGATATACAGCCATAACATGCAATTCCACAGTCCATCATGGAGGTTAGGCACGGGATGATAAATAAATAGATTGAAAAAGGCGAATGTTGGAAAGCAGAAGAGATACTCACAGCACCAAAATAGGGGGCTTGGTGGACGACCCCTGTACCTTCCTCCTCACGGACGTAGTTGTCCATTACGATGGAGAAAGCCCCAGTTTCCTTGCACTTTTAAAGCAATGAAAGAGAAAAAAAAAAATCACTTTTTTATCATTAAAAAGCCGACGGGGAGAGGGTGCCCTGCAAAAAACATCACATGGCAAAGCAGAAGGACACTGAGCTCCAGAGTTTGGTTCTGAGAGGTGGTGATGGCACAAGCCACTTTCCATCAGGTTATCCTCCACCAGAGAGAACCAGCACCAGCTGAGCCCCCGCATCCAGCACTCACCTTCAGGAAGTAGTCGAAGAGCGGTTTGTATCTCTTCCCTTTCAGGGTCTTTCCAGGGAACCTACGGAACAAAATGAGGTGAAGACAGAGCTCACATAAACCAGCCACCATATGGCTTCAACCTGTGAGTGTGCTGCACATCAGATGACGGGGGACGGATCGGTGCCACTTTAGTGGGACACGGCCGTCAGCACATCTCCACAGCAGTGAGTGCTGCAGGCCCACAAGGCTTCCTCTCATTATCCCTCCACTTCTGCCACCAAATAACACACCAGAGGGCTCCAGGCTACCAATGAGAGCCCCACAGCCCTCCTGAAACCGACACGGGATCTCTGCAGTGTAACTGTCGTTAGTGTGATAGTCAGGGACTCTCCTGTCCTGCTTCAGGTGTCACCAGAAGTCACATCAACGCATCAAATTCTCCTTGGATATGGAGCACATCAAAATGCACACTTTACACTGAGGCACAACCTTTCTGCTAATACAACTATTTCTGTGGTGAAAAAGCCGCACTCTCGACTGCAGTTCTTGATTATTTTAATGGATTAGCATGACAGATAGACAGAGGTTTTTTTTTTTTTAAAGAAACTTGGAGTTGAGCGCACTTCCTGAACAAAAAAATACAACTATTTCACCTTCATTTTCCCAACTCTCATTCACATTTCTTATAACACTCCACTGATCCCATCGTCCCAGTACACAGATAATACTTTGGGATCTGAACTGAATGCATTTCTCCGGTCAAACCGGATAAAAATAGAACCAGTTTCACAGAGATAAATTACGTCTAGTCGTGCACAAATTTGAGGTTTGTACTGAGAATCTTAATTAAAAACTGAATTTAGACCAGAACACGAGGTTCCTGAGAGCCTGTACTCGGGTCGGGTCGAGGCATAGGCCAATCGCGAAACCTTGCGCGCGCATGAGCAGGACATTTGCGATACCGAAAAAAAAAAAGAACAGAGCTGGAACCTAAGACTTATGGCCTACCGGCCCGAGTAATTAAGCCATGTTCAAAACTGGCCCATGGTGTAAAAGCACAATTTCTGAATTATGGGCAAGCTAGTGAGACAAATCTTTCTCATTTAACCTCAGTGCATTCTTTCAGAATCACTGTACAGCTAACAGCTGAGCAAATATGATGAAGAAGAAACACAACATCAGACAGCATAGACACAGACTGTGGTACTTCAGGTCTGAATCATCATAATTGGGGGAGAAAAATCCTCTGTGTGCATCTATATAGATTTTGCACAGTGCATTTCTGTATCCCTGCATCCTTGCTAAAAACAGAGCAATACCATTTTAACCAACACAATCTCCACCCTCTACATCAGTACTGCGTGGATTCCAGGGTGTGCAGGGCTTGCAGGCTCTCCTGCAGAACTAATGCTGCATGAAGCCGTAACTGGCACCCCTGATGTACGATGCGGACCACAGGGAGGGTAATGCACACCCCGCGAAAAGTATGATCTCTCACGGCTAACGAAGGCAGATATAGCACTGCGGATAAGGATGGGTTTACAGAAAGCCCACTTAACGCATAGGCCTGCAGTTTCCAATCCTGACTGTCTGAGCGCACGCAGCGGAGGTGGAGGGGGGGGCAACGATATATGGGCAGAATCCATTACACTTGTTGTCCGTGTATCACTTGCTTGTCCGAAACCAGCGAACTGTAAAATAGCATCCGTCCAAGACTGGCCGCTGCCGCATATTTCCTGACTGCAGCACGAGGCCACTAATTCCGCTCCATGTTAGAAATGCTCCCCACAGCCAGGGGACCACAAGACGATGCACCACTGCAACGACTCCGAAACACTTGGAATAATTCACTGCCCAAAAGCATAAAATTTAAGCAGAAAATCGTGACTGACGGACTTAAAACTCGAGGACTCTGTAAAACAGAGTGTAAAACACAGGGCCCCGGAGTAAAAAGTCAGACAAAGCAGAGTTCCTTGCAAGCTATTCTGCTTTGCTCTTTTCTGCACGTCATACAGTGCTGAGCAGCCATTCCGGCTCCAAGATACAAGTTTTCAGAGAGAGCAACCTTCAAGCACAGTGCATTATCAAATGTTCTGCGCCGTTTTTGCAACTCCAATATAAATACTACCATTTACTTATTCCCTGGCAGGAGACAAAAACAAATCTCACCAAACAACTGGGTGAGAAGTTCCACTCTCAGCAAGAGAGATACAACCCTTTCTGTTTTTTTTTTTTGTCTTTACAGGCGCTGTATTATTGCGGGCAATGATTGAACAGAAGAGAGTTGTTAAGAATGGAACAGCTCAAACACAACAGATGTTACTCTCTGCCAACAGGCATCAGCTCAGAGGAGGCAGTAATCATTAGCAGGGAAGATGCTAATCAGTGAGCGGGGTGGGGCTGAATCTCTCACTAATCCTCCAGTACCTCTCACTCAATCAACTCCCTCATCTCCCCTGCACGGGGTGCAAATCCTTACCTCGCCAAAAAACCCAGGGACTCACTGACTGACACACACCACTACGGCAGGAACATTGCTAACACCACCGCTAAAAACCCTGATAATGACGAGCCGAGTGCACTCACTTTTCCAGCAGCGTGTACTCGTCTTCAGACTTGAAGAGCGCCACAAGGCGTGCCTCCATCATGATGTGGATCTTTCCAGTGGCATTGTCTGAGCGAGAGAAAGATCAGAGATTACAGAAATTTAACACAATTTTGAGGGGGGGGGTAAAAAAAAAGAGACTTTTCAAGGGGAAACAAGGTAAGAATCAAGATAGAGATGGGAGTTGAGGCACTCGGTCATTAGCCAAAATCCTGGGCGTTCTCATCTGGCGAGTGTCCACTCTCAGGGGATTGGGCAGTCATCTAAATCGGCCCTAGTTATGGAGGGCAGTCTGCACTTTACATCAACACTATATTTGTTCAGAAACACATAAGCAAAGCAACAGCTTCACAGCAGGGTTGACTCAAGAGACCACAGAGTAACTTGGCTACAGCCAGAAGGCTTGACCACAGTTGCGCATGGAAACATAACCGCGAAGGCAGTAAGGCGCTAGCAGGGGAAACGGGACATAGTGGCCTCTACACTTCAGTTTCAATAAGAGATGATACAAAGCCTTTCACACAGATGATGGCAAAGATGGGCAGTGTAGGGTGGGGGCGACTTATATCCGGAAAAAACTGCAAAATGAGAACCACCCCCCCCCCCCGTCGATCAGCGGTGAATAATACGGACTCACAAGCTCTGAGTGAGAGGCACATCTATAAATGCTGGCACCCCACCCCCTCCTGCAGGGAGATAAATGATTGTGCAGCTCAGACTGGCTGCTGGGCTGCCCAGACACTGATAGCATCGACACGGAGCAGGTAAAGCTGGCGAGGAGACCGAATTGGTATTCTGCACTACCCTCTCCTGCAGCAACACTACCGCAAACACTCTCCGCCGCCATCTGGCTGCCGCCAATCGCAGCACCACAGTGCCACCTGCTGGCCATCAACGGGCACTGTGGGCTTTGCTCAAAGTAGGTCAGCCATTTAAAGCAGCCTCAGAGGGATCTGAAAAGGAGTGTGTGTGTGTGTGTGTGTGTGTGTGTGGGGCGGGGGGGCGCAGATAAAAACACTTTCTTTTGACGACAATCTTTATATTAACTAGGATTTCATTTCGCCGCTGATTCTTGAGTGACCTGCTTTAGAGTTTATTTTCTCATGCAAAATGTCAAGGAAAGGCTAGAGTTCAAGAGAAGTGCCACCGGGGGGGAAAAAATGTTCAGAACTTGTGAGATGGCTCTTATAACATCAAAGACACAATTATTAGCCCGGCTGTAAGATTAATTCTGGAACAGTGCCTCATGTGGTTATGATCTGACAGGTTTTTTCCAGTCAACACACCGCTTCTTGGAATCCTTAATTTACACCTGCAATTTAATTTGCTCAAGCGAGACTGATTGCACATCGACCCTCCTACATGTACTACTATTACTACTACATGTCCAGTAAAGGCACGTCACGGAAGGACAGACGGAAGGATGACTTTTGTTAAGAAGCAGTGAGGGTGTTTTGCGTCGATTCACCTAACGACAACCATCATCACAGATGTTGCTGAGACACTATCACATGGTGTACACAGATGAAATATCTATTCTGTGAAATATAAAAATTTTATTGGTTTCACCAACAATATTCAGTTTATACGGGTCAAACCTGCCATCTTAACAGCAGAATTTTCTTCTTTCCATGACTTATTTTATGACTCTGATTTGGACATCCTTTGGCTACATTACCAATTAAGACACAAGAAATCATAAACAACCGAACACCCCCCATTAAGTCCCTCAACCACGCAGAAATTGAACTGTTTACAATACTGACCATTATAATTGTAGTACCAGCACAATCCTTTGTAGAACTGGACTATGCAGGTTCTGTAATTATTGTGGTCATAATAATATGATAAATTTAGAGTCGTAATCTTCTTGACAGAAAAAAAGTGACCGTCACAATTTTCAATAAGAACAATCTAATGCACGTACAGAAATGTATCTGAAGTCCAACCCCACATGTCCCACGTACAGCAATTGTTTATAGCCCAGTTTAATATGCAAATTGCGGAGGTCAGAGGTGCAATAAGGAGTGTTTGGAAATTGTAATGAATTCCTTGTCTCAGTCAGTAATACTGCCAAAGCTGGTCCAAATCTGAGTCATAATTTTAAAGTTATGGAGTAAAATATAAATGTTTAAGGACACTGCTTTCATCAGTGTATACCATCTGACAGAGTTTCAGCAACATCTGAGATGGTGGGTGTCAGACCTAGTTGATTTGACGCCGAACAGTGGTCTGTGGTTATGACGTCACATATGCGTCATCCATCGACCCGGAACTCAAACATTAGAGGCTGCTTCATCGCAACCACCATTTATGAGCAATCCTATTAAACATCCTTTCACATTAATGACCAACGAGGTTCCAGAGTAGAATTTACCACTGACACAGACCGTCACTGTGTTCAATAACTGAAAAGATGGGTAAAGTGTCAGGGAGTTCCCATCAAAGGGAAGTGATGAAGAGCCAATTGATCAAAGAAAGGGAGTGACTGGCTATCAACACAACAGCATTCTTCGCCACCAACACCAAATTTATAGTGATTTTGACATATCTTTTTGAAATTAAACACCTAATTATACTCAACGTTGCATACATTTAAACTGGAACAAGGACATTTACCACAGAGTAACAAACTAAACAATGATAGGTAGACTCTCCAAACTGCTCACATTCATAGTCAATTTACATTATGAAATATATCCAAAAGGTTGAGAACATATCAGAGGATAAATATTTTAAGAGTACTTCTTCGCCCACCTCTGCTTCACGTGCTAAAAAACACAGTTGAGCTCAAAAATTTGCCTACCTTAGCTAAATTTGTGAAATGTTCCTATACATTTTGAACTCATCATGCAAAAAACTTTTCTTTTATTTTAGGATAATGATCATGTGAAGTCATTTTTCATCATATAGGTTTTTGGCTCCTTTTTAAATCATAATGATAACTGAAATCACTCAAACGGCCCTGACCATAAGTTTACATACTCTTCAATGTTTGACCTTGTTATATAGACACAAGGTGACACAGAGATTCACAGTGCAGTTAAGGGTTTCATACCAATGGCTTTTTAAATTATAAATAGTGTCTATGTACAGTCATTGAGTTTGTTGGCTCCCGAGTGGATGCACTGATCTGGCTAGACACTGAGCCATTGTGAGTAGAACAGAACTGTCTAAGGACCCTCGTAACAAGGTATTTCAACTTTGTAAAAATGGAAAGGATATAAAAAGAGATCCAAAAACTTGAAAATCCCAGTCAGTCAGAACTGTTCAGTATTGATGAAGAGGTAGAAAATTAAGGGAAATTTGTTGACACCAAGTTAAGGTCTGGTAGGCCACGAAAGATTTCAGCCCTAACTATTGTTTGTGACACACAAAGAAAAATCCACAAGCTACGTCAAGAAATACAGGATGCTCTGGAAAAAGATGGTGAGGTTGTTTCAAGGAGCACAATAAGGAGGTACTGAAACAACAACGAACTGCATGGCAGAGTTGGTAGAAGGAAGCCATTATTGCACCAATCCCACAAAAACACCGCCTAATACGTATATGCCAGACAACACCTTAAAACACCCACACAACCAAAATAGAACTTTGCGGTCATAACCATAAGCACTATGTTTAGAGACCAGTCAACAAGACCCATAATGAAAAATATACCATTCCCACTGTAAAGCATGGTGGGGGCTCGTTGATGTTTTGGGGGTGTGTGAGCTCTAAAGGCACAGGGAATCTTGTGAAAATGGATGGCAAGATGAATGCAGCATGTTATCAGAAAATACTGGCAGACAATTTGAATTCTTCAGTACGAAAGCTGCGCATGGGATGCACTCGGACTTTTCAGTATGACAATGATCCAAAGCACAAGGCCAGGTTGACCCTCCAGTGACTACAGAAGAGAAAAGTGAAGGTTCTGGAGCGGCCATTACAGTCTCCTGACCTCAATATCATTGAGCTGCTTTGGGGAGATCTCAAACGCGCAGTTCATGCAAGACGAATTAGCAGGAGCTGGAGGCATTTTGCAAGGAAGAATGGGCAGCTCTACCACCTGAGAGAAATAGGAGCATCATTGACAACTAACACTCAAGACTGCACACTGTTAGTGATGTTAAAAGGGGCAAAACACAGCATGACGAACTAAGGGTATGCACACTTTTGAAAGAGGTTCATTTATTTTTTTTCCCCCTAATTGCCATGTTCCATTTGATGATTGTGCCGTTCTACAAGACCTACAGCGGCACATGAATCCAATAAGAAATTAAATAAATGTGTTTTGCCTGGCCATTCATGTTTTCTTGAAAAAAATGTCACCTATTATACAAATTCAGCCAAGGTATGCAAACCTTTGAGCACAACTGTACATAAAATGATCACCACAGACTAAAAAATAACCTAAATTATACCTTTCCCTTCGACACTCACCATATCGAAACGCATCAGACTATAGCCCAAACGGAAATGGCCTACTAAGCATTATCTTTGGGCACATCTGATAAACAAACCATTAACATCCCAAATACTTTGGCTATAACTGAAAGGTTTGGAGTCTCCAACTATCGTAGGGCTGCAGCTTGTTAAGTGAATATGAGCGAAGAAAATGCCCAATGAGTAGCCTGTTTAAAACATTTACCCTCTGACTAGTTGCTTTCTCAGGCTTTCAGATAATACAGCAGGAAAGCTATAGGATTATCGTAGAGGGTTTTGAGTCTCTGGCTAACATTTTATTTATGTTTTACCGCGTCAACTGGATGTGGGCAAAGAAAATCCTTAATGAGTATTTAAAGTATTTCCCACCGAATGTTAATTGCATTCTCAGGCTTTAGAATATGGTTAGTGCAGGCGACCTGTAATCACAAAACATTTTGAGTCGCTAGCTTGTCAATTTAGGTTTGTTTACACTCATTAAATGGCCACGAAGAAAACGCTAACCATTAAAATATGCCCCTTCTAACTGGCTACATTCTCAAGCTTTTGGACATGTTAAGAGCTGAAGGAGAGTTATAACTATGGAAGAGTTTGAGTCTCTAGCAGTCACTTTAGGTAATGAAGGTTCTAGCTCGTTAAGCGTTGTGCTCAGTACTACTCCGCAAAGTGGCACCTTAACTGGCTGAGCTAACCCGGTCGCCAAACAATAGCATAATTTTTGGTGATTATAAATCTAATTCACTAGAAATACAAAAGGAAATGAGACCAAGAAATGAACAAATTATGGCAGGCAGATGATGTTGGATGCACTCAACTTCCTTACCATGTATTCCTGTTTCCCACAAATGACACCATCTGAAAGGGGCTATTTTAACTTGATTTTTTTGGGGATGTGCGCAAGTTGAAAGAGTTTTCAAAAGGCCTCTTATCCTCTTCCTGTTTGAGTGAGTGTCCAGAAAGTGTTTAATTCATCAGAATGACATTACCTCTCCACAGAGATAAAATTTGCCAATTTTTTTATTTCTCAATACATACAGCGCCCTCAATAATTATTGGCACCCCTGGTTAAGATGTGTTAAAAGCCTTAAAATAAATTCATTTTTTGTTGCACACTGAAAAGTTGTAGAAAAATGTAACCTTCAACTCAAGTGAATTTTCAGGGAAAAGAGAATCCCTGACTAAGAAATTATTTTTCATAAAATCACCTGTTCCACAATTATTGGCACCTCTAACAATTCCTAGGAATTAAATGCAATTGAAGTATTTTTGTCATTTCTACAGTAGTTCACAAAGTTGATCAGAGTATCTAGGAACATTTAATTAGTAAATCATCACTTCCTGTTTCCCTGGGGTATAAATATGACGCGACACGGAGGCCATTCAAATAACCCACCATTCAAATAAGGCAGATGTGTGTCAACCTTCACAAGTCAGGCAATGGTTACAAGAAAATAGCCACTCGCCTGCACCTGTCCATATCTACTGTCAGAGGAATCATGAAGAAGGTTAAAACAACTGGAACAGTGGTAAACAAGTCTGGAAGAGGAGGCAAGGTTATTTTGCTACCACACACAGTGAGGAGGATGGTAAGAGAAATAAAAAGTTCTCCAAAGCTCGCCGTTAAAGAATTGCAACAAATGGTAGCATCTTGGGGTCACAAAGTCTCCAAAACAACCATCCGGCGCCATCTACATGCCAACAAGCTGTTTTGGAGGCATGCACAGAAAAAACCTTTTCTCTCTGACAATCATAAATGCAAACGTCTGGAGTTCGCTAAGCGGTACTGGGACTTCAACTGGGACCGTGTGCTTTGGTCAGATGAGACCAAGATAGAAATTTTTGGCAACAAACACCAAGTGGGTTTGGCGGAACACAAAAGATGAGTATGCAGAAAAGAACCTCATGCCCACTGTGAAGTATGGGGGAGGATCGGTGATGCTGTGGGCCTGTTTCTCTTCCAGAGGCCCTGGGAACCTTGCTAGGGTGCAAGGCATTATGAACGCTTTGAAATACCAGGATATTTTCAATCAAAATCTGGTGGCCTCTGCCCGAAAGCTGAAGATGGGTCATCACTGGGTCTTTCAGCAAGATAATGACCCTAAACATGTGGCCAAATCTACACAGAAATGGTTCACCAGACACAGAATCAAGCTCCTCCCATGGGCATCTCAGTCCCCAGACCGCAACCCCATTGAAAACCTGTGGAGTGAGCTGAATGGGAGAGCGCAGAGGAGAGGACCCAGGTCGCTGGATGATTTAGAGAGATTGTGCAAAGAGGAATGGTCGAAGATCCCTCTTTCTGTATTATCCCATCTTGTGAAACATTATAGGAGAAGATTAGGTGCTGTTTTGTTGGCAAAAGGGGGTTGTACAAAGTATTAACATCAGGGGTGCTAATAATTGTGCCACACATGATTTATAAAATAATTATTTCTTAATGTCAGATTTTTTTCCCACTGAATAAATGCACTTGAATTAGAGGCTGGATTTTCCTCTTTTTTCCCCTTGTGGTCCTGTGTTATTTAGATAAAAAAACTGAATTTATTAGAAGCTTAAGAACACATCTTAACCAGGTGTGCCAATAATTATGGAGGGCGCTGAAGATGATAAAAAAGGCCGTTTCAAAGTTCGGCCGCAAAGCACCGTTACCCAGCCCTGAATAGATAGTGTGCGCTCTCTGAAGGGGGATGGTCCTGACCTTTAACCTTGACATACAGGAAGTCTGGGTTGACACACAAAGCCAGATTGCTGGGGAGGGTCCATGGGGTGGTGGTCCAGGCAATCAGAGAGATACTCTCATCCTCCTCCAAGGGGAAGTTGACTATTACGGAGGGATCCTGCACATCCTGTGCGGGAAGAACAGAATCAATGTCAGAAACAGGGTATTCAGTAACAACAACAGCCTCTTCCAAGCATTATCTATATCGGAAAAAAACTGCAGTAACAGAGGAGTAAGTTAGCAAAGTTAGACAAATAGGATAGTAACAGTCCAGTCAGGCAGTAAATCACAAACACAGATGGACAGACCAGCGGCCTTAAAAAGGTCAGTCCTGCAGGACTATATTACCTTGTAATTCTGGTGGGACTCAAAGTTGGACAGGGGGGTATTGCAGGCAGTGGAGAAAGGCATGACCTTTACCCCCCTGTAGACGAGGCCCTTGTCATACAGCTGCCTGAAGACCCACCTGGTGGAGAATGAAAGCTGATGTTATCCGTGTCTCGTGGGTAAAGAGCACTGCACTGCATGCATGGCCACAGTCAAAAGGATAATCAAGGATTTACAACAAAACAGAGTATTTTGTGTCTTCAGACACAGACGATGTGAGCAGACTGTACAGGGTTTGCATATTTTGCTTCGTGTTTGTACTGCTGTGCACAATCATCGTCCCTGAAAGCTCCTAGCAAGCAGACAACATCATAAGTTGATGCACAGGCAAACCACACATGCAGTACAACTGTCTTTCTACCCAGCAAAGAACACCAAAAATCACAGTCTATCACATGTACACACAAACACATGCAGTTGGAAAAATGTCTTCTTCCTTTGAAGTATCTTGAAAGATGCAGTAAATCATGTACTTTAGTGCATTATTCAACTACCCTTGTGTTCACAGTCACAGCTCAACTGGACAATAAGAGCCAACCACACAAAGGACATGCGGACAGGTTTTGTTCAAGGTCTTGTCTGGTTGAAGTAGGAGCCAGTATTTGAAACCTTTCCAGCATCTATTTACAGTCGTAGAGACAGCCGGGGCCACTTATGTCCAGAAATGACCGGCAGCGGCCGGTTAGACACCCAAATACACATTTGGGTTTACAGGTACAGCAGACCTTGTTTCATTGTATAAGTCACCCAAGTTGAACAAATGCTATATATTACAAAACACGTAGTTCGCTTTCCTGCTCCTATAGAATTCACCATAATTGTCAATCACCTAAGTTTTCTACTGACAGCTTCATAAATGCCCACAGCTCAGTCTCTCCCACAAAGTTAAAGCAGTTGAACTGCATTACAATTCAGAGTTAACCATTTACATCGAAATTTACGAACTGAAACGCATCCAAGCTGGAACCATCGGACTGGCCCTGGCAGGCTTTGCTTGAACATGTAAAGAGTGCCGAGCGCCTTTACTGCCTTTAGATCCACTCCACCTTCTGCAGGCCACACAGAGCGATGAAATCTGATTCTGCTGAGAGACAGATCATGTTGAGCATAAATACCAAAATGGAGAGAGCTTACCAAACCGTTTCCATGAAACTGGGATAGAGAGTCTTGTAGTCATTTTTAAAATCGATCCAGCGTCCCATGCGAGTCACAGATGCCTAAACCAATGGAAAAAATATTTAGGTTCCCTCTATGAGCAACTATACAGCAAATCAAATATATAAATGCCGACTTTATTAAAATGGCCAAGTTGTCCCAGCTTAAAAACACAAAGAAAAAAAAAAGATAGTTCTAAAATGAGCAAAACAAAAAAAGGAAAAGCATAACTTTTTATTCTCAGTTCCGTAGTGGAAATTGGAATAATATCTGATCCGGGTGGAATAATGTGAGTTGAGTTTAAAAAAAAAATACTTTAACAGTAAAGGAGATGAGAGAACACAAACTTTAACACTGCCAGTATATGTACAGTCAAGCAGAGAAAATTTCATTACCGTGGTTAATTGCCTACAAGGTGAACTTGGTTGCTAAAATTGGAAAAAAAATATCCTTCATTTTGAGGCTTTTCTAAAGGCTTAAGGACAGTCAACTGAGTAACTATAAACATGTTCAATCTTGTTAATTTGTATTCTGTCACTGGACACTTCAGACTAACTGTCCGAATTGACAGTCCTGGACATCGAGGATGTAGAGGATGTCTATATAACTGGATTCATGATAGTGGGTCTGCTATCATTGGGGTTTGGACTGCATTTGATTGACCAAAGGATAAAGAAAATCTTTCTGACATTAAAACGTAGCGTACATGGACATCAACTCTGCTATGATTTATAATCCTTATGATACTTTAACCATAACCAAACTGTTTTTTCCGGAAGCTGGGGGCGGGACTCTGATAAGCGATTTCGCTTCCCCCGCGACCCTTTCGGTCATGATACATGTTGTGTCGTGTTGAAATTGTCATGAAATGATTTACAATCATGGCGAAATAAAATTTAAAAAAAATAAAATCTCTATATTGCAGACAGACCTGCCCACAAAAGGAAGGAAATCCAGAATCAATAGCCCCCTGATAGGTGACCGTTGAAAATGAAGTTAATTCTTCCGGCCATGAAAAGATTCATAAATCAGACACTAATAACTTATAAATGAAAAAAGATAGACCAAATCAGATAACAGATACTGAAAACCTGGGCCGCAATTACTCAGGACAGCAATTTTCAGCATCAAACTGATTTATTTCCAAGATACTGACCTCCAACACTCCCCATTAATAAACGTTTGCAATTCAAGAGCAGAAAAAAAGTGGGCGCTGCACCCAATTTTTAGAGGGAGATATCTCAGAAACTACCAGGAGTTTCAGCCTTAATTTTTTTGCTTGTATTCATCATTTACAGGTATTCCCTCAAAATATTTGAGTAAAATTACAGTCTGAGGGCAGTACCAGATTCCTGAACTTTGGGTGAGATGAAATGGTATGACCCAAAAGAACACAAGGGTCACATAAAAATGCAGAAGGAAGACAGGTCTAACTAGTCATAGTTTTTGTGTACAAGTATGAATTTTAGCCACACCCTTCTTTCTTTTTTTAGCCAAAAGGAAGAGACTAAAAATGTTTGGCGCCAGGACAACACTCATTTTAGGCAGTGGAGAGAAATCCAGCATTTTGCTAAAGTGTACTGTATCCTATATGAACAATAAAGTTTGTGGACTAAATATCTGAGGAAGTACACGGTTTTGGAAGTCTTTTTCTTTCAGTTCAATTCAGACCTAGTGTTACGCTCAATCTACAGCAGGGATACTCATTCTTTTCCAGTATAAGCCTGTGGGTTAGGACTGCACGATATACAGAATTCCGGTTATCGTGAGCGCAATAAAAGTAATTGCCACTATAAGACAGACAGACGAGCTTGCTTACAACCTTTTCTATGACACATACCTAATGCGGTCATTAGAAATGCTTCCGGGAAGAAAACTGATTTGAAGTCTGCCAATTACCAGCGAGGTTGGACAGCCTCCATCGCCTTGGCCTAATTTGCTTACCTTAAATCAATTACTGTGTACTTTGCCGAACTTGCAATCAAGCAGTTTATTCAGCCAACTGACTGATCAAAACCAAAATGTGGCCAATAATGATTTAGAAGAGATGATGAGAAGCAGACAGACCTAACCAGGCTGCTGTGTTAGATTGAAAGAATGTTAATAATCTGAATAAATAGCAGACCTCTGAATTCCACCTCTTGCAGAATTTTTACATAGCCTATGATTAAAAAGATTCCTTAAAAATAAACCATTTTAAGATGGCCTTGGTTTTTAAGCGTTTCAAAATATACACGAAGCGGAAAAAATTTGTAATGCATATCGAACGCGAAAGTGAGAAATTATTTTCGCATTGCACGCAATAGACAAATGCAGCGAAGACTTGGCAAACACATTCAGGCAAACGCAAATTTGGAGCACTGTTTATTTGATAATTGAACAAGATTTCAAATAAAACATTTTGTTTAAGAGTATGGAACGTGACATGTAGAAATTGTAATTGCATTAGCACGCAGCGCGACCAAATGAACAAGAGCACCGCCAACGGTGCGTAATACGCCCGTCATGAACATGGATCAGGAAGTGGACAGACAACATCTGGGCCCCATGTGACCTTTGACCTTTGCCAGTGACCTTGACCTTGGAGGGAGGGCCGTAAACATGGTACGCGACACTCCGCTCAGTGATGGTACACGTGTGTATGAAATATCATGGATGTATCTCAAGCAGTTGAGAAGTTATGCTCCGGACAAGCCCCATCTGGGCCCCATGTGAACTTTGACCTTTGCCAGTGACCTTGACCTTGACCGGGTGAACAAAATCATGGTGCGCGACACAGCGCCTAGTGATGGTGCACGTGTATGTGAAGTATCACGAATGTAGCCCAAGCGGCTCAGGAGTTATGCCCCGGACAAGAAATTGCTAACAGACAACAGACAGACGGACGGACGGACGGGGGTGATGACATAATACGTCCCGTCTTGAGACGAGCGTATAATAATAATAAAAACTGGAATAATCTCGTAAACACATTCAGGTAAATTACGTGCTGAAAAAAGCAAAGTTAAGGTCTGCAAAATCATCATCTTCTACCCGACAATTGCTCTCACCCCCTTCACATTTGCTTTACTCAATTTGCAATCAACAAGTTGATTCGCTCAATTAACGATTTAAATTTGTTGACAGTCTGATTTATTTGAATATGATTTGTATATTACATTTTGAAATTTAAATGACCATGAAACATGACAGATTTGCCTGAACCTGTTAGATTATTTCTTGTTTTACATTCTGCTGCGCTGTGTGCAAATGCGTTAACAATTTACGTGAAGTTCGATACACAAACAAAATGTTTTCCACCTTCACTGTTGGCTATTAGACACTCAAAAGTAAGCAAAGTCAAGAGCTATGAATTATTTTATTTTAAATTAATCTTGTTCAATTGTCAAATAAAAAAAATGCAACAAATCTTCCGCACAGATTCGTCTGAACTTGTTTCCCAAGTCTTCGCTGTATTTGTCTCTTGCCTGCAATGTGAAAGTATAATTTCTCTCACTTTCACGTTCGAGATGCTTCACAAAATGTTTTCCACTTTGTGTATGTTTTGAAACGCTTAAAAACCAAGGCCATCTTGAAATGTTTTGTTTTTTAGAAATCTTTTTAATGAGAAGTAAAAATTCTACAAGAGGTGGAATTCAGAAGTCTGCTATTTGTTTAGATTATTGACACTCTTTCAATCTAACACAGCAGCCTGGTTAGGTCTGTCTGCTTCTCATTATCTCTTCTTGATCATTATTGGCCACATTTTGGTTTTGATCAGTTGGCTGAATCAACGGGTTGATTGCAAGTTAGGCAAAGTACACGGGAAATGATTTAAGGTGAGCTAATTAGGCCAAGGCGATGGAGGCTGTCCAACCTCGCTGGTAATTAGCGGACTTCAAAACGCAGTTTTCTTCCCCGAAGCATTTTAAATGACCGCACTGGGTATGTGTCAGATAAGGAAATAACCAAGCTCGTCTGTCTGCCTCATAGTGGCAGTTACTTTTATTGCACTTGTGACAACTGCGATTCCATATATCGTGCAGCCCTCGTGTGGGTGCAGGCTTTCATTCTAACCATACAGTTTCACAGCTGATTCTACTAATCAAGGGTCTTTGGCAAAATCTTTAAGGGTTGATTAGTAGAATCAGGTGTGCGACAGGTTGATTAGAATGAAAGTTTGCACCCACAACGGCTCATTCTGGAAAAGAGTGAGCATCTCTTTTCTCCAGCAGTAAGGTCAATTTCTGAATGAGAATCAGAAGGCCAAGGAAACAGACTTGATTCATAAATGTTTTAGATGACATGACTGCAATCAACGCCAATGTCCTACCAGCTACAATGCCACTAAAAACATACACAGGACTGCATACGTAAGACTTAAAAAATTCTTAACTGAATTTAAGGCCTGTTAAATACCTCCCATTGAAACAATATCATTCCTGTCTGAGTCATTAGAAATCCCCCAATTCGGTAGAGAGCTACAAATGTCTTCACCATTTACAAACAGCCACTGGTTTGAGTAATAAGCCAAAAACATTTTTATTAAAGGAATTAAAAAGCACATTTGGATACAACAGTGATGCAGATCCAAATAAAATGCCAATTTAGAGCAAAATGACCAGAGAGAGGAAGATCTGAAGGCGGAGCGCATACCTCCCATTCGTGCGAGTATCTCATCACGATGCCCCTGCACTGCTTATTGTACTCGGCAATTCCCATCTTAGCAACATCCTCCGGCCCTTTGATGTCAAGAGTTTTATCAATCTCATATTCCTAAAAGGACACAAAGCAGATGCTCTTATTAGTGTGGGGGGATAGAGTGCCCCCCCCAAACAGAAATGAACGAAAGTACAATTTAAAAAAAAAAAAAGATTCCAGAGATAGATGCCAACATGTGAGAAACACCGTACTTCCTTAGGAAAGTACTCAATCAAGGAACGAATCAAACTTGTCCGATCATTCGATTAAAAATCCATTTCCTTCCAATAAATCAAAGTTTGACAAGTAATGGCACCCACACATTTCAACTTATTTAAGTTAATTACATTTAAAGGAACCATAATGTGTAATAACAACATCAGTTACCATTTCACTCGGATATACAGTTGCGCTCAAAAGTTTGCATACCCTCGCTGAATTTGTAAAATAGGTAACATTTATTTTCAAGAAAACATGAATTGCCAGGCAAAACACATTTCTTTTATTTCTTTTTGGATTCTTATACAACTGTAGGTCATATAGAATGGCATAATCATCAAATAAAACATGGCAAGACAGGGGGAAAAAAATTAAATGAACCCCTTTCAAAAGAGTGCGTACCCTCAGTTCATCATGCTGTGTATTGCCCCTTTTAAAATCACTAACAGCATGTACTCTTTTGTGATAGTTGTCAATGATAGTTGCCCCCAATTCCCTCAGGTGGTATAGCTGCCCGTTCTTTCTTGCAAAATGCCTCCAGCTCCTGCTAATTCTTTGGTGGTCTTGCATGAACTGCACATCTGAGATCTCCCCAGAGCCGCTCAATGATTTTGAGGTCAGGAGATTAGGAGACTGTGATGGCCACTCCAGAACCTTCACCTTTCTCCTCTGTAACCACCGGAGGGTCCACTTGGCCTTTTGCTTTGGATCATTGTCATGCCGAAAAGTCCGAGAACGTCCAATGCACAGCTTTCGTACTGAAGAATTCAAATTGTCTGCCAGTATTTTCTTCTAGCATGCTGCATTCGTGTTGCCATCTATTTTCACAAGATTCACAAGAGCTCAAACACCCCCAAAACATCAGAGCCACCATCATGCCTTACAGAGGCAATGGTATATTTTTCACCATGGGCCTTGCTACTGCTTTCCAAACATAGAACCTTAGGGTCACAACCATAAGTGCTATGTTGTATTACAGAAGGTCAAAGGTTTGTCAAGGTGTTGTCTGGGATATTTTAGGCGGGCTTTTTTGTGAGATTGGCGCAATGATGGCTTCCCTCTAGCAACTCGACCATGCAGCTCATTGTTGTTTCAGTACCTCCTTACTGGGCTCCTTTAAATGACCACACCATCTTTTTCCAGAGCATCCTGTATTTCTCTTGAGGGAGCTTGTGGATTTTTTAAATGTGTCCCAAACAATTGTCCTGGCAATTTGAGCTGAAATCTTTCTTGGCCAACCTGACTTTGGCTTGGTATCAACAAATCCCCGAATTTTCCACCTCTCAATCACGGACTGAACAGTACCCACAAGACCTTTTTATATTTATATTTTATATCTCCCATCTTTAAAAAATTGATAGCCCTTCATGTGTACTTCAGCAAAAATCAAATTCTAATTCTAACAGTCTTTGAAAAGTATGAGAAAATCCACCCTCAAACAGGTTCATTTTGGGTATGCTTCTTCAAATTTCACTTTTTGGTTGTCGATTGCGCAGCCCACAAAGTGTTAATGTGAGTTTAAGTGCAATGTAGCAAGAGCCTGATATAAAATAAAGATATCCTGAGGGAATAGAAGTTGATATCCTCCATAGTTTTTGATAGAGGCAGTTGAAAATGCTAATAAACGGGCCATTGAGGGTTATGGGGACACGCCCCCTATTTCAAACCCCAATAAAAACTGAACAGTGAGATATTGAGCTAAAACCAACTGCAATTTTCTTCTGCTACAACAGGCTCTAAAATACTAAACAGCTGAGTAGTTCTGAGACCATGGAGCAGGGAAGTCTGATAATTTCACATAGAATGGCCTAATTTGTCAAGAGACATTCAATGACAAGGATGCTGTTGTCAGATAAGACCAAAAGTTAATGTTATGGTCAGACACAGCATCACGAAGTTTGGCGTTGTCGATTTGACAGAGCCACATGAAAGAAAAGGCACCTCATACCTATGGTGTAATATGGTAGTAAATAAGTGATCTTCTGGAGGTGATTTAATTCCAAAAATAAAGGGGCAAAAAATTCTAAATAAATGGCTTAACTGACTCTACAAGGCACTATGCAATTTTGGCATTTTTGGTTCACAGTCAGAAGAATACATAGCAACACCCATAGAAAAATTGCTCCAGGAAAACGAAATCGATGTTCTGGAATGGCTCTCTCAATGACCAGATCTCCTGTCATTTTAAAACCTGTGGACTAATCTGAAGAGCAAAACCCAACAATGTTGCTGATCATGTTAGGATCTGCACTGAAAAATGGCCCAAAATCCCTCTCAATGCATCATAACCAAGACAAACAAAACAGCATAGACTCCAGGCTGTTACCCAATTCAGATGTGATTGCAGTAAGTACAAAACCTGGAGTGCAATACTTATGAAACCTCAATTTTGGTTATTTTCATTTATTAAATGGATGCATGATAATTGGCTGGGTCTACTGGATTATTGATAACAATTAATATTCCATTCATCTTACCATTTTGAGCTGCTCCATAATATTATTTATTTATTCCATTTTTAGTGCATTTCCAATTAGGGCTGCCAATAATTCTGGAGTCCATGGTTTAGCCTTAAAGTGGTAATCCGTAAGATTTGAATTGGTTTGTTTATACTGACATCTTTGGCAGTAGGCTGTAATTGCAGGTGCGCTTCTGGACCTCATTTCCCATAACTCTGGTCGAGACCCAACAGTGTCGCCTGTATGACTTAGGTAAATTGACGGCTCTTACCAGTTCCCCGCCTCCTCAACTCTCATGCAGATGGGAAAGATGCTCTTTGACACGGCAATTGAACTCAATAAAAGTAAAAATTATGTGACGTTAGTCATCCATTACCATCGTATCATTCCAGTAACATGTTAGGCTATTATGATAAATCGATCAACTGAAAAGGCTGCCGACTCTCATGCATTCACCGTGAGAATTTGTGCTTCGTTCACGTTCCCGTGCTGTAGTCAGTAATTATTCAATCAACAAAATGCGCGTTTCACGATCGTTCAAATTGTTTAAATGAAATAAGACCATTTGAAACATTTTTATGCAATTCCACTGCTTCCTACCTGAATGAAGAAAAGCGTGAGAATTCTGGAATCATAATTGTTCTCATATTACGGTGGCAAAATCAACTATAACACATGTGAAACTGATAAACTTTAATGCACAAGGACTTCAATTCCACATGAGAATCTCTACAAATGGTCTGATAGAATGATTTCTGACAACAGGACGGGAGCATGAATGTCATTTAAACTCAAGCCGAATCTGTGAAAGTTGAGAGCCCTGTGTAAATAATTAAAACGGTAGATGGTTAACAGGTAACTTTAAAACTTTTTTTTTTAATATAATATAAAAATAATTTGTTGAGGCAGTTAATGTAACTTTTTTTCCCCCCCGTTTACTGCCTGAAAATACATTATAATTTTAGTTTCAGTAGTTGCCTCAACAGAGACTCAGCTAACGTTAGTTTCTATGGTATTTGCCAGTGCCGTTGGGGTGATGTCAGAAGGGATCCAGTAGCGGTACTTTCCGCTTCTTGGAAGGCTGCATTTTTAACAGTCATCCCTTAATTCCATCCATAAAATTGACATATAGTGTAAGGGACAAGTTAGATTAAGGGTTAGGGGATAAAGCCAAGGTTCAGGTTAGGGAAAGTACTGCTACTGGATCCCTTCTAACGTCTACCTTGCCAATGCTTCCCCCGGGGTTCCTTACTTCCTTCAAGCTAGCTTACAGCTCCTCCTACCTTCGGGACTGACCAAACACTTCTTACTGACATAAAAAGCATCACTAGATGTGCGCCTGTATTTGAATATTGCGCAGGAATGTCGCCACAGACACACTGACGGCTTTACCTGGCAAAGAATGAAATTCAGGTACTTTCATTAGTGGGTCACAGGCCCAATCATCGTTGTTTTAGCCCCCCTCTCAGATAGACACTGACTTAACGGACAGTAACGAGATGGAAATCTTGCGGATTACCACTTTAAATACTAGCGTGGGCAAGACACATTCACACAAATTAACAGCAAAAAAAAAAAGAAACAAGAAATCAAAGAAACCTCAAAGGCTAAAAAATTACCACAGGCAATCCGTGACAGTCCCATCCAAACCTCCGGTCTACATGGAACCCGCTCTGATGAGCGAACCGAGTGACAATGTCTTTGATGGTGCCGGCCAAAATGTGCCCATAATGAGGTAGACCAGTAGCAAAGGGAGGTCCATCATAAAAAGTGTACCTGTAAAGACAACGATCAATTATCCAAATTAGAGGTAACTACCATTAAATATCAAATACACAATGCGCAAAATTTACTGACTTGAACTAAACGGCATGCATTGTGCTACAGATTGATCACTAGTTTGTTTTTATTGTCATATACTGGTTTATCATGTTTCTCATATAAGGGTGTTTGATGTCAATAAGACAACCTGTACTAATGAGTGAACCGGAGTAGGTTTTTGAATCGAAATCAAGTCAGTTTAATCTGTTTATTTGACAGATATATAAATATATATATATTTTTTTTTTTAAAGAAAAAACATGTTTACATTTTCATACATGGTATTTTCAACATGAGCAACAGTCACTGTTCACATTAGCACCAAATGCAAGGCATCTTTCAGCTAAAAAACCAATTTACACAATGATATGCTGACTGAGTCAAAAAATGACAGAGGCAAATGCCATATTTTGAAGAGTATTTTCACATGTGAGCTCCACAGCATAATGGACTAAACTTCACCAGGTAGTAGAAATTACTTGACTGTCAGTAAAGCCAGTAATTAATAATTAGTCTTCCAACAGTGCCAAAACCTGAAAATACTGACGTCACCTGCAAAGCAAGATGTGCCAAATCATTCTTTAAAGTCATACCAACCATAAAAACCAATCCTGCCCCAATTTTCAAATGTAATAAATACCATGTTGAGATGCCTTAATCCATCCATCATAACACCCATATATACACATTATATTTCACACATTATATGATGCTTACTTTGGCCTGTTCTTGGACTGTTTCAAACACTCTTGAAAGCAATCCTTCTCCTTCCATAGTTGAAGGATTCGCTCTTCCTCCGTCGGAAAATGAATGAATTCCGGAACGGGTTCCACCATGATGTCTGAAAAACCACATGAAATATCTTAATAAGGAGAGTCAGTTCGTACAATGATGGAAATTGTGCTTGGTATGCATTCCTAATGACTCTGAAACCAAACGAATCACGTCTCTGATCACAGGTTTATGCTCCTGGAAGTGGAAGCCTGACAGGGACCATACCCTCTAACCGAAGACGCGGAGGTGTAGTGGTAGTTCATATTAATGCCACGCCATTCAAACAAATGCAGGATTATGTTTGCATTAATGTGAGCTACAATCTACCCGAGATTCGCAACAGTCACCAATAGTAACAGCCGAGCTCCGAACAGTCGACTGCCACATATGATCCGACTCCTGTATGACTAACTTGTGAAGAATCATCATCTATCAGGACACTGACCGCAGAAATACTGAACTTGGCCAAGAGAAATGCGTTTCGTACTGCCGCATCACCTCATCTTTGACGTACTAAACAACCTATATCGACAATTATCGGTGAGAGAAACGTGTCATAACCCCGCATCACAACTGACGTGGCTTAAACAGGTCAGTAACTTAACTTCTCGAGCTCAGCAAACTTCAGCTGATATCGCCGAGACGCAAAGAAACCAGCAGCAGCGATCGCCCGTCAGTGCGACATGAGCTCGAAAAAATCTTACAATCTAACGTCAGCGGTCATAAATATAAAGCTGCGGCGTATATAACCTCCACAATAAGAGGATAAAAATGTACTGCATCGCTCGTCAAAGAACAGATGTAATAAATTCAAAATTGTTGCAATATTCCGAGAAGAAACTCACATGTTCCTCTGCCGGTACAATTATTTAGCCAGATGGTTGAGAACGGAAGGGAAATGATGCAACGCGGCCGCAAGCATGTGCGGAACCGGAAATATGTCATTTGAAGCAAGTTTTACAAAGATAGTAGAAAACAACAAGAAATCAGAAACACGTCATTTAATCTGGACCTGCGAATCAGGGTAAATGTAGTCAGTGCTTTCACAGTGGTCCCAAACGTCGGTCCTGGGGGCCCATCGTGCATGCTCGCTTTTGTTCTAAACTCATTTGCTATCATAGGATTTTTGATAAGCTATTAATATTTATCTTCATTGGGTGCATTTCTTTTTTTGAGCAGTCATTGCCTGAAATAAATTAGTGCAATTTGGGAGGGGGGAGTGTGGTCTCGGGTCTTGCGTTTTTAAGAGCCATTCCATGAGAGATTGACATTCGGTGCACAGTTGACCCCCCTGGAATTGAATGAAACTTGGCACATAGGTAGATATGTGTCACAGGTCATGATATACTTTAATCATGACCTGTGACACTTCAAGTCCAGGTAGACATCAGCACCATATCAGTGCCAAGCTGGGTAACTACGTTAACGGGCCAGAATTATTTGAGAAATGACAATAAACATTGAAAATGAGAATAAAATAATATCGCAGACATACACCAAACTAGAATGCTTTATTTTGTGTTTACTCACAACAAGACTATCACATTCAGTGAATAGTACCTTGGTATCTTGCTGTGTTGCATGTTTGCGGTATATTTTCTCTGTATCCAGAATTGTACTGTGAGGGTAAATGCTGTTCATTGTGCTTTTGGAACTCTATTTTCATGAATACCAAGCATTTCTTTGGTAGGACCTACACTTTCAAGCTAGACTGAGCCAAAGTTAGAGGAAAACTCAAAATGGACCATTTCATGGCAGATTGTGCCCATGTTTTGTGGCATTATTGTGTTTACCGTGCAAGATAGAGATCTGAAATTCTTTGGATACATAGTCCCTTTGGGGTATATTACAGCATTAGTAAAATCTCATTGGTAGTGTGTTCAGTGTAGACGATATTCATCATCAAACATCGGAAAATTTCGACCCCAGGGGCGCTTTAGGCTGGATGCAAATATGGCTATCCTCAGCAATGTACCAAATACATTTTTTTGAATTGTGATGCACATAGCTAGTTTTCTCTGAAAATAAAGAGTTTAGCTAGGTACTATTCTGAATGGACAGCTGTCTGACCAAAGGTGGTGCTCTAAAGAGCTAATGTTCTACCGACCTAATATTCCATACTCCCAGACATAAACCAAAGTTATGTCATTTGACATACACAAAGTGCATGCACAGTTATACATAAAATTTGGTAATCTCTTTGGTATAACGCTGGGTTGGTTGTAAATTGGAAAATAATGTTGGTGGTGATTGTCGCATTGTGTCAACATGCACAACTTTTACCAGTAGTCAGTACAGCGTACAGTTTCGTAGTGTTGGTGCATTTTCTCTGCATTTTTACTTCACTATTAGAATTAGTGAGCAGGCTTCAGTGTTACTTGTAGGATTTCCCCAGGGTTTGGTGCTTGGATATGAAAGAGGGCACAGCAGTCGCGTCAAGCAAGTGGTTGTCCTGATAAAAGGCACAGAGGTCCTGGTGAGCAAGCAGCACCCTGCTGAAAAAAGGGCAGCTCATTTGTGGTGGTAACTTGCATGCCTTCATTCCTGACACCTGCCCATGATGCCTAGCCCACAGGATGCTGGTTGGGAGGGTGAGGTTTCTTTTACAAACTTCCCATTTCCATGCGTACCAAGCCATGGGTGTTGACACAACTATTGCACCATGTAGGCTGCAGCCCGCTATTTAACCCTCTATGGTACGCACTATGATCCCAGTTGGTAAAAAAATGTTTGAGGTGTTTTTTTGTCTTAAAATAGACCAAGTAAACATAATGAAGAGACATTTTCAGAAAATATTATTTTTTTTCTAGTTTTTAGGGTTCGTTGCCATATGGCAACACCGTACCATAATGGAAAGTAATGAAAACAAGAGAGTTTTGTTTAAAATTGTATATAACATTTATTTTAAAACTCATGTTATAGTATAAACAATCCCGAGTAACCTGAACAGTTAATAATACATCTCATGTCAAAGTAAAAGCTTTTAAAAAGACATGATTACCATACACATTTTACACTCTCTTACTGGTGATACCTGTCACTTCACTTTCACCCTCACTGTCCTCCCTCTCATCACTGTCTCCACTGTCCTCATTCTCTGGCTCATAGTCTTCATCCGTCTCACTGTCTTCATCACTCTCACTCTGCTGTGTTTCCAGCAGCTCATTTTCCTCGTCACTGAATCCTTTGTCATCTTCACTATCATCTAGTGGGAGGGCTAGCTCAGCTTTTTTCCGTGATTTACCATAAAAAAAATGTACATTCATTCTGTATATGGAAGAAAGATGTGTCAAATATCATCATATGCAATGTGGAAAGGACTCACAAAGTGCATTATTATAGTTTATCGAGTATAGAAGATCAGTGTACACCAATGCAATTGCAATGTAGGCCTATAGCTAAATACAAAATGTTATCAACATGCCAGGCTAGCAATCCATAATGGTACGGTGTTGCCATATGGCAACGTACACATTTTTAACATTTTCTATTATTTATTAATCAAGTACAGTGCAAGAAACTACATAATAATGAACTTAACTCACCTATTATTCAGTGTATATTTTTTCCTCCGTTGAAAAACTTTGAAAAAACACTTTTTTTGGTGAATTTTTAGGAGTCAAATGGTGAGGCTCCTCCCGTCGATGATGTCTTCGGAAAAGGGTTTCAAGATGGCCTCCAGAAAGTCATGGGACAAATTTAAACACTGCTATTGGTTTACTTAGAACCCCATCTTTTTTTTAATGCATTGCATCATAACTGGGGATGTATTATCTGTGTGTAGAAGGCTTAAAATGGGGTTGTTGCCATGTGGCAACGCTGTACCATAGAGGGTTAATTCAGAGACAGATAGGTTCACTATCAACAGCCTATAAGCAGCCCTGCAGAGACCCAGGATGTAATGTAGTAGGGCTTGCCTCTTGCTCGACAGGCTCCACAGGTAACATCGACAAGGATCGAATGAAGAAGGCTGTTCAGCGCCAAGGCCAAGGAGCACCTCTGGTGCGCACCACCAGGTGCCGCCAACCCACAATTGAATTCCAAAAACTGACTGATGGATCAAGCTAGTAACATTATGTGTTGACATCATTTCGCTTTGGATAACATGAAAAGTATATAACAGTTTTAACTTTTGTACTATACATTCTGTCTTCATGTACAGTTGTGTGATGAAGATTCTTTTTTAGAGTTCAAATTATGGACTGTTATTTTATGTAATTGTACGTATACTGTTGACGCATGTCTGCATACATACTTTTGGTGGTACGCCTTTTACATAAGTTCTTTTTTGGCATTTAAAAATTTTGGACTGGTTATGTTATATAACGTGCTGTATATTTCTGACTGTGCTGTACCTGTACTTGGTTATAGCCCATGTGTTGTGCATTTGTAATGCTCACAGTCACCACCAGTTTACAACCTAACAAGCTTTATGCCAAAGGGATTTCTAATTTTATGTATCACTGTGAATGTGCTTCATATATTTCAAAAGACAGAACTTTGGTATTTGTCTGGGAATATGGAATGTCAGGTTGGTAGAACATTAGCTCTTTAAAGCACCACCTTTAGTCAGAAAGCCATCTACCCAGCAGAGTACCGAACTAAGCTCTTCACTTTCTGAGGAAACTGGCTGTGACTGTGCATCACAGTTCAAAAAAATGTCTTTGTTACATTGCTGGGGATGGCCAGAAGCCTACTTGCATCCAGCCTCCAGTGCCCCCTGGAGGAGAATTTTTCTGACATTTGATGTTTAATATTATCCACACGGAAAATACTACCATTTAGATTTTACGAATGCTGCAATGTACCCCAAAGGGACAATGTATCCAAAGAATTTCAGATCTCTGCCTTGCTAGGTATACAAAATAATGCCACCTAGATACCACTGAGTCATTTAGTATCGGAAGGGATATATTCACAATAGTATAAAGAAACTGGCGAGCTTAGTTGGGCTGAAAGGCCTGTTCTTGCCATTCATGTTATGTCATGTTACCTAAACATAGGCACAATCTGTTATGAAATGGTCCATTTTGATTTTTCCTCCAACTTTGGCTCCTTCTAGCGTGAAAGTGTAGATACTACCGAAGAATTTATCACTATGGAACATATCTGGTTTACTGAGAAAATATACTGCAAACACGCACCGAAAATCAATTTCAACCATCTTTATGGCCATCCATTACACTAACCCAACAAGATACCAAGGTAATATTAACTGAAAATGATAGTTTTGTTGTGAGTAAAGTTTTCTTCATTGGTATATGCCTGGGATATTATTTTATTCCCATTTGCAATTTTTACTGTGATTTCTCAAATAATGCTGCTCAATAGCATAGTTATCAAGCCTGGTGCTGATGTGGTAATGATGTCTATCCAGACTTAAAGTGTCACAGGTCATGATAAAAGTAAAACACATCTGGCTCTGTGTAGCCTAGAGTCATAATAATTGATAATAAAATGTGGTGTCAAAAGCAAAACAAAACTGAGCCACTTTAATGGCTTCCAGGTGGCGCCACCAGCAGGCTAACTGAGATGCAGACCTAAAAATTAGTTTTTTTCCGTGAGACTACAATATCTACCTAAGTGCCAAGTTTCATTCAATTCCAGGGGGCTCAACTCCTCAACTTCTTCAAAAAGTGCTGTTAGTTCGTGGAATGGCTCTTAATGGCATTCATGGGTCTTGCTGTCAAAATGTGCCCTATGAACGTAAATAACTGCTTTAAACCAGAAACGCACCTAATTAAAAGAGATTAACAGGTTGTAAAAATCCTATGGTTACAATTGCATTCACTAGAATATGCAGGGGGCTCTCAAAGTCGACGATAGGAATCGCTGGGTAATCAGACATGGGCAGGGAAACCTGCTCCTACAGCTATAGCCCTGCATATGTTAGATCTGTTTTGACACAATTCAATTAACTGCCTCATATCTGTTCCATTATCCAGCCCTTGAAAAGAAAAAGGTAACAGTCCCTTAAGTCAGGCTTTTGTGCTACAGCACAAATTTTACGATATTCAACAGTACTACCTTCATTATAGGCATTTTTGTAAATCTTAAAAAGCATTTTTTCTGTCAAAATCCTCATTGGTCATTGTCATTCACTGTGAAGTCTGTTTTTTTCCCCAATTTACTTCAGCATGGCTTTGGAATGAATTGACACAGCGCATCAAGTATGACCCCCTTGAACCAGCCCATCATCTTGCAATCGAGACATTTTTAAATTTGCCAAGATACATCAAAACTTACAACTCGTCTCCATTACCTCTTTGCTGTAAATTCTGTCTGCATTTGTTTTCTCTTCGGTCGATTTACTGATGCACTGCGCCAAAAAGTTATGTCTCAAATTCCTTTTCACTTTTATCTTGTCCTTTTACCTTTCCACAATTAATAACAGGGTAATTGAAATCTATAGCGATAGGTGTCCCATTCAAACTTGTTTCACAATTTCAAAGAAAATTGCATTCACAATACTATCTGAAGTTTGCAGTCAGTTATACATTCTTATCTAAAGCCTTGTTAGGAAGTAGACAGGTGAAAACCAGATGCAGGAACTGATGTGTTTATTGGAATAAAACACTTGGAGAAAATTGGCAGACAAGCCAGAAATAACACCGTGCTGCATGCACTGAACAAATGGGAGAAACTAAGGTACACTGCCCAAGGCAGGAGGAAACAGAAGTACTCACTCCAAGAGTGGCTAAACCAGAAAAACAAAAATGGGCCTCGCTGAAGCAGGCAATACCCCTCAGCCACAAATGTCACGGCTGCAAGGTCAAACTGGGACAAAACCTCAAAAAGGCTCACCAACCCCCCCTGGGCAGTCCACATATGCAATATGAACTTCCTAACCCAAGTGGTTACAGGGAAATATCCCGGACAAAATTGGCATCCACCTGCCTGGACGCCGCAGGGATGACAATACCGCTTGTGCCCGAGTCGGGCTGAGAGATAAAAACTGGGCCTAACTAGACTGACGGACACACTGGGAGACTTAAACAAGGGGCAGACAAGACGTGGGCGAAGCAAAATACAAGACTTGGAAATCATACAAAGGAAATACTCAGACGGCACAATGAGCTGAGATTTCACCATGCAGATCAGAGTCTAGCAAAGTTCCATCTGAAGTCCCCTCCCATCTCAGCCACTTATATAGTCACGAGAGGAGGCGGGGACTCGAAAAGCAATCTCGACTGGAAATAGAAACACATGGGATTAATAAACAATTACAGAGAACCGGGTAAAGAATAATGACTCAAGAAAAGTCGCTGAGACAATCAATCAAGCTAAACCGTTTAGATTGAGGTCATCTAAACGTGACGAGTAAAAAGCACCACGAGAGAAGCGAAGTAAAGCACAGCTTAAAACGCAATTAATCAGAGAAAGTTCAGGCAGGAAGTACTAAAGCTAGAATCACACGCACTCGCTAATGAGTTAATTAAGGTTAATACTACGTGTCTAGTACGGGTTAGTAATTATCCTATCAGAGAACGCATTCACTCAGAGTTCAGCCAGACCCGGAGTTAAACAGGTGGAAGCAATGAATGAAATACCAGAACCGAAACTGAAAGAGGAAACGTGATTGGACGAGACGCAGGCATGCTGAATGCAGTCACATGACATCACTGGAGTTTGTCAGAGAGGGAATCGAACATCAGACGGCGGGAATGAAAGCTGGAAAATAAAACGAAAGTAAAGCACAAGCGCAAATAAGCAGAAGACAACACACATGAGGCAGAATCATAACAAATATCCTCATCAGGCATTAGTTATGTTGTTCTATATGAGAAATCATCTGTCAGCTGTCCAATGATTTTAAGTTGATCTAAGGTGATGAGACAAAGGAAAAGAATGGGATGTGGTGTTTTGTAGGTTTTTTTTTTCTTTCTCATAGCTACCAAAGCATTTAGACAATGAAAAAACCAACAGCAATCCAGACACTCTCAACAAGAAAATATCAGAAACAAGGAAAAAAATAATAACAAAAAAAAGCCTTTATTAAAAAGGATAAATAATTAAAAATCAGTGAAAGCCAGCATGTTTGAACCATTAAATGTTCACCAGGGCTTGAAATCATTGGAAAATGATTTTAAAAATAAATAATGCAATATTTTCACCTTGCAAATGTTATAAAACAACCGTGCTACATCATCATTATCTCGCTCCAGCAGCCTGCTTCCATGTTCACTTCTGTTCATACTCTACATGCTTGTCATACTGATTGTGTGTTTCTAAAAATGTTAGGGATAGGGACTCTGGGTGAGATCTTTTTGAATTTGTGTGTTCTGCCTGAAAAGCACATGGCCAAAAAAAAAGGATGCATGCAAGAAATGGCATGGTGGACTGCCTTTTACGTAAACTTAGTTTGTGAGAGATATCTGAGCATTTGCAAGGACAAGCACCCAGCAAAATGTGAATGTGCCTTTAAATGCACTTATAAAAGCATGCCCTAATGAACCTGATGGAATTGGATATGTGCATTCAATTCTCTCTAGCATATGCTATTTTGTGAACAAGAAGCCATACAGATTGCTGCATGAAAACTAATACCTGTTTCTAACCGATGACAGCTGATGTCTTTGCCTGATGAGTGACAAAGAGTTGATAGAATATTGCAAGCCTGAGGTGACCAGCTAAAGCCAACAGGTAAGATGCTCAGACTACTATAGTTACTGAGGCTGGATTTGCCACATTCTGCCCAATTCAAAGTTACCTGGCTTCAACTAACACCAGCTATTCTTGTCCCGTGTTCATGACACTGTGTCTATTCGTGGTTCATGTTATCATCCAAGCAACTGGCTATTTTTATTTAATCCAGCTGCTCATACTTCTTCTGCCTTTTTCTATTGTATATGAGCATGTCATATCTTCCAAGTCAAAAAAGTATCTGGTCATAGAGAGGCTGAAGGCAGATAATGTACAAAGTGATTATAATGTTAAGCAAAAAAAAAACTATTTGTTTTAACTTGAAAAAGTCAGTGCCATAAATTTTTTGAGTTTGCTGAACTTTAGACATCTACTTAAGGTTATTCTCAATTTGTGGTCTTAAATTCAGTTAACTTAAAATTTTATGGCAGCCCTAACGCCAACCTTTTCTAGTTGAAACAACTTTTTTTGTGCCACACCTTCACCATCTTTATTTCACAAGTTCTGCCTTCTCCATGACTTTTAACATTGTTAAAGATGAATGTTCTCTATTCTTAACAACATTGAGTGATGAAGTTCATTTCCCTCCAGAAAACTCTATGATTGGAAGTAAAATATGTGGACTGAACAATAATGGTGCAGTATGAAAAAATAAATGAGTGATTGAGACTGGCTGATTTCACAGGCCTGCACAAGTAAGCGTGACGTTTTGTTCAACAAAATTCCTGCCCTGGGAGTTGAAAATGCAGCTGAACGACTCTCCTCTTGATGAGGGAATTAAAGGCAATGTGCGCCTGTTTACGCATTGCCCCGACGTGCTTTTGCCCTCCATGAGCCACTATGCCCAGGCCCCCCGACCTCCTCAAGCTGCGAACACTCAGCCGGAATGTTCAGCGTCTCCTGCTCATTTGGGAGCAATTATGGGGCAAAGGGCTGGGAAGGGCTCTCCCTTTCAGTCTGACCAAAGCATTCCCAACGAGAGTCACTGCATTCTTATCTGAATGGAGGGGGTGTGATTGATCTGCAGTCACGGTGTGGAATGATGTATGATGTGATGCAGTGGATAGCAGGGAGGGACCATTGCGTGTCAAGATCCTCCTATAAAACCCCAGCTGACAAAGCACAACCCGGCTCTGCTACGTGTCTCGCCTCTGTGCATCCCACCACTGGGGGGTCATCTCAAAAGCGTCGACCATGGATGACATTTACAAAGCAGCGGTGAGTCACAATGCTTCACGTGCCCAGGAGTTTAAAAAAAAATGCTAATATTTTTGCATTTAATTATATTCTTTTGCATGGTGTAGTTATTTTTGGGCGACAAGCGAAAAAAAAGGCTCATGATTGTCAGTTCACCTTGGTCCCTCAGATGTTTTAAGAACTAAAATTCAATTTGTTATGGCTTCCACCTTATCTCAAGGAAAAGGATCCCAGGAATTATGAATTTATGCTTCTTACAAAACTTTGGAAATCTGAAGCTAGCAGACTTATTTGCCCGCAGAGCATTTAGCTCCAACTGGTGCGTAAACGAAAGTGAAGTATGCAGTAAGAATTATAGTTTTGATTTTTTTCATGATAAATGGCATGCAGTTCATTACAATGACATGGAACAACAGCACTCTGAGATATTTTGCATTACAATAAGGAGCTTATTATGGAAGAATATAGAAACAGGAGGCATAAAATGTTAGCAGCTATGAGCAGTTGTGTGGTCATGTCGCACAATTATAAATGTAGAATGCACAAAGCCTTCCCTATTTGCCTCTGAACATCAAAGAAAGGACCCTTGTGGTTAGCACAGCATACTGGCACGTAGGCCTCATGCCATGGAACATTCCACTTGGAGCACTATAATCGTGTTGGACTGAGAAGAGTAAAGGGCTTGTGAACAATAGGGAGCCAGTAAGTTATCATTGGTGGAAGAGCTCACTTCGGTCTTCATCTATGCCGTCAGGCTCATGGTCCACAGCACTATTTCATCCATGACTACAAATGGAGCGGTATCCTGGCGTGGCTAATTTTGGAAAGCCTCTCAGACACTGTTGCCTACATCCAGTTCAGTGACAGTGAGAGGGACTCTCTGATTAAGACTTGAAAAATCTCAAGGCTGAATTCCGACTCTATCAGTCAGACCTGTGGCGAGTGGCCATCTGCTTATGCTCACCCTCCAACCTCCGCTCACGTCACGTCTACCACCCAGCAAAGAAAGAAAAAGGATACAGTGCTCATTCCGAGAGGACGCTCGCATTCACAATAGCCTTTTTCTACAGCGTTGCGGGAACGGGTTGGATAGGACCCCCGTTTCCCCTGTCCCAACAATAACTCTTACATCAGCAGCTGTCTCCCTCGCTCACTCCTGTCAGCTTTGCCCAGATTACTGTCCCATTGTTAAACCAGATCCAGTGCACCACGTATTTAAAGTGCTGCGTATTGTGTCCTTTAGCTGTGGTTTATTAGCCTGCTGGTGTTTATTTTTAACCTGCGTCAATCAAAAGATTTGGCTTCCTCTTTGTAATATGGCGATCCTGGACTGCTCAAACTCCTCTGTATTGTGCCGTGAGTCATTATAAACCAAGTTTACTTTAAAAATATCTTTCTTGAACTAAATATCGATTAATATTAATGTGGCTTTAAAGTCTAATTGGTGGAACTCAATGAGACATACCGTGCTTTTTACAGTATCATATCAATATTCGCTTCAAAAGAACCATGATACTGACTGAATCAACTTCTTATTCACAGGTAGAGCAGCTCACAGAAGAACAGAAAAATGGTATGTAGATCATTTCATTTATTTAAGCAGATTGTACGTTTGAAGCGAAACTGGACACTGTGGCTACAGCTGTGGTTCACTTGTACACATTCCACCGTGTCATTGCACAAGACTTAGGTCTGACCAGGGGAAAAGAACAATTTCCCCTCGTCTATCATCCAATATTAGCCCATAATTGGATAAAAGTGGCTCCGGGGTTTGTCTAAACAACATCAGACATCCTCCCAACAAAATTATTTTACTAAACTGGTGCCTGGAACAGCAATCATTCGGCCGCTGTTGCATTTGTGGCCGACACTCCTCTAGAAAAGGTCTTAAACAAATACCTGGAATGTTATCCCAGACATCCAGGAACCAGCAGGCCTTCCAATGTACAGAGGCAAAACCACATCTGGAACATTGCCAAATAAAATCCAAATATGTCTGATTTCAGCGAGCAGCCGAACACTTCCAGAGCATTCATAGAAGAATAATATATGGTCAGCCTCATTGCATAATTGCCCATCTCATTTTTTAAGGTTTATGTGTTTGTTTTTGTTATCATTTCAGAGAATGGATTTTATTTCTCTTTTTAATTTTTTCACGGCTTTGAGAAAGAATGGAAAAAAATTACTTTTTTTTGCAAACATGAAAGAACAGGCAGCCAGTATCTCAATTTGGCCTAAATGTGACTCAGGAAATGATGCTACGTGGCTAACGATATTCCAAAGAGTTAGTATTTATTTCAGTTTTTATGAACAATTATGCTATTGGTATATGTTGCCTTGATGGAATATCAGAGGGAAAAAAGCACTCAGTGTATAAATGTGGGTATCTCTGTGGTGTCTTTGGTACAGAGTTCCGGGCTGCTTTTGACATCTTCGTGCAGGATGCAGCAGACGGGTGCATCAGCACTAAGGAGTTGGGTAAGGTGATGAGGATGTTGGGACAGAACCCCACCCCTGAGGAGCTGCAGGAGATGATCGACGAGGTGGATGAAGATGGTGAGGACCCTAATGTGACTATGCATCTGCACGTTATTGTGTGCACTTGCATGTAAACTTATGTGTGTTAAGACGTGTGTAGATTGTGTGCGTGTGTGTGAGAGAGAGAAAGAGAGAGAGAGAGAGAGAGAGAGATTTACATACATTATATCGCTGAACAGACCAACACGCCTGTGTTTGTGAGATTCTGCAAAAGATTGCTGTACTTGCACAACAGACAAAACAAATTACCTCCCATTGGAAAATATTTTGCTAAAACTTTGTGATTACTCCTTTCCAGGCAGTGGCACTGTGGACTTTGATGAATTCTTAGTCATGATGGTGAGATGTATGAAGGATGATAGCAAAGGAAAGTCTGAAGAAGAACTAGCAGAACTCTTCAGAATGTTTGATAAGTAAGTCACTCTCAAGACAGTAAGGCAGATTATGCAATTCCAAAACCGCAGCAGTAATTTAACTTCCATCGTGTGCAGGAATGCGGACGGCTACATTGACCTCGAAGAGCTGAAGCTTATGCTGGAATCCACCGGAGAAGCCATCACCGAGGATGATATAGAGGAGCTCATGAAGGATGGAGACAAAAACAATGACGGAAAGATCGACTATGATGGTGAGACATTCATGTCAGACTCAAGGTCTGCCCATCTACAGGCAGCCATCATCACCTCACATGACATGATAATGACAAAAAAGCACATATCACCTCTCTGCTGATAAGTTCATACAGATTTCATGGTTTGTAGGAGATGGCATTCAAAAAGAAAGATGAAAACTGCAGCAACCCTTAACATGCAAATTATTTCAACATTCAAGCAAGCAATTGAACGATATTAGACCCATGTGTACATACTTCTCAGTACAGGAAATGATATTGTAATGGTGAGTTGATGTGGATCTGATTTATTCAATGAAATTTTCAGTACTTAATAAATTACATTAGAGCAAATAATGTGCTGATATTGCACATTTTGCCCACATTGGATTCAACTGTTGATATCATGACTCTTTTATCTGAGGTAATGGTACATGTAACTGTGTATGAGGCCGAGGAAATGCAAGCGGTTACATGAGTTCTGTATCAAGCTGAGCAAAACATTGCTTTCTATGACAAATAAATGGATTATTTTCTTTCTTGCTGCAGAGTTTTTGGAGTTCATGAAGGGAGTGGAATAAACGACGTTAGAAGCTTTAAATACTACTTTGACCGACCGACTCCCCTGCTCCATCCTTTGAAAGCAACATCACTATGCACAACTACCGAAGTACATCAGTTCTTACTGTGTTTTTATCTGTTGCCTTTAGTGGTTAAATGGGCAGGTCTGACGAACAGGCTACATTAAGGGCCTTTACTGCTACTGCTAAATTAAAACCTCAGAAGTTCTGAGATGGCCTAAGACAGGTATTTACTTTTCTATTTTATAGCCAATGTTTTATCAATCTACTGTACATACAGGTTTGTGCTGATATTTTCAAATATTATCTGTGAAATTATCTAATAAAACCCATCTAAATATTCTACTCTTGTTTTCTGTGGCCAACTTAAATGTACTAAAAAGCACCAGCCCTGCAAAGAAATTGACAGGACATTCATGCAAATTACTGGTCGCTGTGCTTATGAATTTGAGGAGAATCATAGTCTTGGTCAGGGACCCCCAAAATTTTGCCGTTGAATCTGAATCAGACCCTGGTTTTCTTCACTAATAACCGGAACAATTTTATCACTGGCCAGACTGACACCTGGGTAAAGAGAGGAGAGAACACCAACAGTTCTCAGCCTGCGTGGACCATTAGTTGATGATCGTGAGTCTTACTAAACGACTGATGGACACAGTCGTGCCTCAGAATAATGGAGAAAGGGAATCAGGCAGTCATTAAATGGAATTGAAGTCTTGAAATTGCTTTCATAGTGTTATGAATAGTAAAAAACTAAATTATCAACATATTCATAAGTATTACTAGAATTCCAACCCAATTCCTAAATGATCATGAAGCAAACCTTTACTGTACTGATGTTTATGAAAGAAAAATAATGAATGTCAATCAAGTGAGAAGCCCATTACCTCAGTGGTTAATGTTGCCACTTTTTTATATAATTGTTTGCAATTTTTCAAAAGACACAATATGAATTTGGGGATGACATGTATTCCGTGTGGTACTGCATTTTGCGGACATAATGTTGATCAATAAGATAAGTAATCCATCATAAAATCAAAAACATGTTCTCAAGAAAAATTAGCACCTTGTTAAAATTCTTTTTTTGCAAATGACGACGGAGCAAAAACCAAGACCAAGTTTAAGAACCTCTGATCTAAAGCATGAGTTTCCAAACTTGGTCCTGAGGACCTACTGTGTCTCCCGGTTTTTGTTCCAACCACAACAACCCAGAATTTTAAAAAGTTGCACATTTTTCTTAACTGTGCCATTATTATGTCAGAAATATCTATTGGGGCAACTGCTGTAGAGTTTGAGACCTGCATATTAAAATTGCACATTACTACAAAGTAATACTGCATAAAAAGAGTGGAATTGTGATTTGTGAAATTTTGGAATCAACTAAATTTAAAAGTTGAAACTGAGTACATGTAGCCGCTAAAAACTTACCATTCATCAGCTAATTGAGTTTTCAAAGACAAAGCAAATTATGGTAAGTCAAACCTGCTTAGTGTTAATTTTGTGAAAGGTTTCAGGAAACCATTCGAAAAGTACTTCAACACCTGTGTTAAGAAGCCTAATTAGCAGCTTATTGATTAACCACAGTGTTGATTTTGATCATTTAAAACTTATTCTTACCTTGGCTTGGCTGCCTTATTAAAAATGTCCCAAAATAAGCACAATATAAATGTTGGGCTTTCAAACATCAGGGAAGGCATTGCCATTTTCGTCAAAGCTGTTACTAAGGGTGGAATGTGGCCTGAAAAGAAATGAATTTTAAAAAATTACAGCTTGTTAATTCTAGGATTGTATGTGTGATTAGAATGGAAATCAGCATACACCGTGGGTCCTTAGGACTGACACCAGAAACTTCTGGTCTAGAGCATGCACTCAATCCACAACTTTTTATGAAAGACAGTTCAAAAGTTAAAAAAGCACAAAGATCATCAATTCGCGTGATATCTGAAATAGAGAGATGGAAAAAAAAAAAAAAAACAATGTCCTGTGTGTATGCGTATCCTGATGGGGTCAGAGACATCAACGTCCATCTTTTGGGAAAGCTGTAAGTATGCCGCAGGCTTGACGGCTCCAGGTGGAAAGTTGTGAGACTTAGGCTGCATCCGAATAGTTAAACAATTACAGCCAATCATCAAATTCCTAACCACTTTCCTTTAACCTCTGTGTATAACGACATGAGGTAAAGGAAAGGTGTAAAGGGGACTCTTTTACAGTTTAGGAAGAGAACTGCGCTAATGAGAGAATCCGAATGCACTTACACTCGGCTCAGTGATCACCCACCTCCTGCCCGTCATGTTTGTTTGCTTTCCTGATTGGCTGGATGGACAGTCATCGCGGAATTGCAGGATGTATGCAGAATGTATGCAGGATGTATTTTGCAGAAAATGTATTAGGTTGAGCACTTTAAATATATGGCCTGTTGTAAGTTTGTGGGGGCTGAGAATAGGATGGATGTGAGGTCACTTTGACATTTGATCACCAAAATCTAATGCGTTCATCCTAGATTCAATTTGGACATTTGTGCCAAATTTGGTGAAATTCCATTCAGGCATTCCGGAACTATTGTGTTCAGGACAAGACAGATTTAAGGTCACAATTACCATAACCTTTGACCACCAAAATCAAATCAGTTCATCCTTGGGGCCAAGTGGACATTTGTGCCAAATTTGAAGAAATTCCGTGACGCGTTCCATAAATATCGTGTTCATAGAATTGACATGGGCAGATGGGCAGACATACGGCCGAACCAACAACCGAAATATATAATACCTCAGGCTACAGCTGTGTCTGGCACAAAGGAATTAAAAAATCAATCAGACATTTTGAACATGCCGTTGCAGTCCTTTAACCCTCTATTAACCACCGTAGCATATCTGCTGCATGAAGTGAAAGGGTTAACAGTCTGGACACCCTGCTGGTTTTGTTTCTTATTGCCAAATAAGCATTTGAGAATAACTTGAATGGTCTGTCACTTTAATTTTTCCATTCGCATTATTACCCAATGTAGCAGATCTGATACATTTTGGAAAGGTGAGCCAAAGGGTCAAAAAAATTTTTAGACTATTTTTCCAAATATTGGCCCATAATCAACATATTTGCCAAGGGAAATGATTTTTACACAGTTGGAAAGGTACTTGGTTAACAGAGGGTTAAATTCTGTCTCTGACCCTGCCAAGCCAGCTAGTCCTTCACATGCAAGAAGAAGAGCGATAACACAGTTCACATCCGCACTTCCGCTACCCTTAATAAAGCAGAGCCCTCTGGTCCCCTTTGCTGCAAGCCCATGGAATGCTCTCACCAGACTCATTAGCATGTCTGTATACTTAGCCCAGTAGTCAAACCAGCAGCAGCTTTGAATAGAACAGGTGATGACAAGTTTTCTGAAACTACAGGGTGCTAACACGTGCATAGCACAGCCTCGCACTAATCTGAGAAAGCATGGCTTTCATCACTCTGTCCTCTAACATTGAACTAATAGTAAAAAAAATTTATATATATATATTCAAATATGGATATACACAAATCAAAATGTTTACATGTATGCTGTGAATGAGGAGTTCCTTGAAGGTACACTACTACTCAAATGTTGGGGATCACTTGGAAATTTTCTTGTTTTCCATGGAAACACACATGAAATTAGTCTGAATAGGAAATATAGCAAATCAACAGAACATGCTGACATTGTCTGAGGCAGAAATAATTATTTTAATGGAAAATGATAAATATGTACTTATATAAAGATAAATATGTAATCACCACCTTCACTGTTGATACTGAAAATGGTGTTTGACAGGAACTATTTAGCGCAGCTGCTAGTTAACAACCCCTGAGGCGTCTTTGTCTTAAACTACACACTCTCAGATATTTGTCTGTGCATCGGGGCCTCCCACTCCTTTTTTTCTGCCTTTGTTAGTGCCAGTTTGTGCTGCTCTCTGAAGGGAGTAGTTGACAGCATGGTAAGAGATTTTAAGTTTTCAATTTCTTGCATTGAATAGCCTTCTTTTCTAAGAACAACAATAGACTGATGGGTCTCAAAAGGAAGTTCTTTCTTTCTGGCCATTTCTGAGCCTATAAACAGACAAACAATTGCTGATGCTTCAGGTACTAAACCAACCTTAAGAATGCCATGCTCCCTTTTGCGCTCCCTTATTAGTTCAACGGTTTTCAGCTGTACAACACATTTGGAGAAGGGTTTTCTAATAATCAATTAGCCTAAAAAAATGCTTAACTTGGATTAGCAGCCATACGAGATTGACATACTACTTAGTTCCTCTAGGAACTCTACTGATTGCGAACTATGTCGTGCCGCCAACTGGCCCTGAAGATCAAGGATCTTGCCCTCCAGATGCTCAATTAGCTGGCACCGGTGGCAGACAAACCCACCCTGGAAATCTCTTTCCAAAAGTGCGATCATCCTGCAACCGTCACAAAATTTAGGCCATATTTTGAACCCCCTACCTAATGACCTTGCTCACCCTAGATTAAAGAAAATTACTAATGCCGAGACAGAAGCTGAGGAACCACAATTTATTAATTTATTAACCTGAGTAGCCCTAAGCAGCAGTCACAATAGAAACTGTGGGGGAAACTATGTAAATGGATTTAAAAAAAAGGCTCTTTTTACAGGGGCTTAGTTTCAGTTAACAGAAATGAAATACCAAATTGAGCCAAACTCTATAGATAATAAGCACTCCTAATAAGCCGACTTGAGTTTATCTAGTCCCAGTACTATTAATATACTAACCAAAAAATATCACAGGGCTTAGCTGAGAACCCAGATAAAACAGACTGGCTACAACGCCCAGAAGTAACTGGAGGAGGGAGGAGGCGGAGCACTCCAGTAAAACTTACAGTTTAAATTACAACCTAATCGAATGGACGACTCAAGTGCCTGCTGCCCTACTAACTTATTACTAAATCACAGATCCCCAGCCAAGAATGCAAACAGTACTTATCTCGCCAGCAAGCTGCAAATACAACCAAGGGTAAGCGAGAAAAGAGTAAAGCCCCGGTTCCCTTTATTTAAAACGGACCAAATAAACAAGTCGTTTCCTATGTGAGCGAAATAAACACGGTACTTTCCCCAACAAGCTGTCCTAAGCACTCGAACAAGCAGTTAAACTTTAATCAGCTGACCAAGACATAGTAACCGGAGGAAAATACAAAGATAGGGTATTTACAATGTGTTTAATCAGAAGAGCCCTTCGGTAATAATAAAATGCAAAAAAGACAAAACCCCCGGTTCGCGTTAATATTCAAGCTTGGCAATGCGTTTATGCGGTAATGCGGTAGACAATGAAGGATAGAGAACGAAGGGGACCAAAAAAACCCCGGTGAACGTCAATATTTATTGGTTAGATGTCTGTATGAAAGGCAAGCAACCAAGTTTGAAACCAAGCCGGGTTATAGTTAGATATCCAGGTAATTTGATAATATTCTTGGCGTTGAGAGCTTGCTGGGGTTCGTTAGCTAACTCAGCTACAGAAAAACCAGGCGACAGTACCTCAGTCCTCGAAAACAACTGTTAGCACAATTCACTTAGTTAGACAATTTTAATTTTTCTCTAAATATTGTGTTTAAATTTATTTTACTTTAGCTTACTTTGCCCCCCCCCCCCAAAAAAAACATACCAGCTCAGTGACTGAATTTGGCTGTTTGCTCACTGAATTGTTACAGGGGAAAAGGGGAAAAAGGAGGAGGAAGATTCTCCCTGCCCCTAATGCGACAAAGGTTATACCTCAGGAGCAAATAGTCGAATCTCTAGTACTGTTTGAGCCTTAACACACAAATTATTTTCAGAAAACCATGTTTAAACTAGAAAAACTAGAAGAGCACTCAGAGAGCGCAGAACCTCCGCCGCCAGGGGGCAGCAAAGCCAAAAGCACGGCGATTGGAACTCCGGCTCATTGGAAAGACTTGAAATATTGAACTTTGGAGTATATCTCAGCAGTACTTTGGCCTAGATAGGCCAAAATTTATTCACCTCTTCCTTGACTTAATACCCACCTACCCTGAAAATCTCATCAAAATCTGGCCATTAGTTTTCGAGTTATCTTGTACACAAACAAACAAACCAACAAACAAACGGCACCGAAAACATAAACCTCCTCGGCGGAGGTTAACAAGAGTAAATCTTCACCTTCAATCCCACACGTCTTCCTCTGTCTCAACCCAAGCAGAATGATCACCAACGAACAGCGCTACAGCACAGCCAAGAGGTCAGCAACAGCCGTTGTAACACCTTGTTGTTTCAAGGTGTTATTGTTTTGCATTGTTCAGTTTTTGTTTCCACATTTTGAAAAGGGACTTCGTTCGATCCTATAGGATCCTATAGGCTATATACAACTTTAAGTAGATGTTAAACTGTACGCAAAAAAAAAATCAAGCCAAAGGGGGAATGTTAGTGCCATACGACGTTTTCAGTCTAGGTAAGCTCTGCAAGGCTCTCATTACAGAACTTAAGTCTAGGTGTGGTTTTCATTTTGCTGCTTGCAGTAATAATTTGGTTTCTTTGTGATTTTGATTAATTACTTGCTATATATTTCCAAAATAAGTGGCATTTGCTTGCCAGTTAGTTCTGCAGACGTGAAATAATGTCATTAACGCCACTATGATTGGGTCCCATACCTTAAGTCAGCTAATGGCTACAGTGTTCTTGTGACGAATTTGCATTGTTCAAAACAACCGGCAAGCACACATGTTCCTGATCGCCTCTTAACGTGCATTACTGCACAGGTACACATGTAAAATACAAGCCCATATCATCACTGTTTGACTGAACGCTTCACATTTGATTTCGGATTTTCATCTGTGCTGAAAATGACTATGTCAAGGACTTGCCTTGACAGTATCTCGCCGATATAGTCTCTGTTCCACTGAAGAAGTCAATGCTTTCAGCTTGTAGGAGAAAACTAATAGACCTTAGTCTAGCTATATCGTCAGGGGGAGAAGAATTTCGGATCCAGCATAGGCCTATGCTTTTTTACGGCTTTTTATTTGCCAGAACGATCTTAAAAGGGGGCAACAATGTGGAGTTTTATCAGTGAGAAAGGGGGTTTAGAATTTAACATTAATATTTAATACCGCGAATGCATATGCTGCGCCTGCCCTAGCAACCCAGTGTGTCATCAGTGACATGACAGCCATCGTTAACGACATGCAACTGACACGAATAGCAGCACGTGACACTAAACTCTAAATTTCCTTAACTGTTAGTACGCTTGACGTGTTTTCATATCCTTATGTTTCTCTGGGAACCCAAACATCAATCGATATTTGGAGTAGGTTTAATACAGAACTCTCAATCTCGGCATCCAGACGCAAAATGTTCGCTGCACACCCTAGAATGTTCACAAACGAAAAACATTCCTGTTTATAGTCTGAATCCACGCTGTAAACTGCCTTTTACCATGGGGAAAGCAAAGGAACTTATAATTCCTATAATTAAATAGGATTTGTGCATCTTCTGCCCACAGCGTCTGCAAAGAGCATGCGCACTCCAAATCTCGCTTTTTCACGTCCATAAACCGAAAGGGTCCATTGCGGTACAGGGTTGCAAATTGGGAAGGGGCTGCTGGGAAGGGAAAAAAATAGTTGCCTTGTTCGTTGCTCAAGCGCCTCCTGTTGGCCAGACGGGCGCTCGTCAGGAAGATTGTAAGCCTGTTCATGTTCGGGTATCCTCCGCCCTTGTTCTGAACTTGCGAAGATTCAACCAATGAGTTTGTCCAGCAGTTGAGCACCTAAAGTGGTTTTAGCATCCCCACAAATTTTTTTGCGGATTTTATGTCTTTGAGGGGTGCTGATTGAGAATCCGGATAAAGCCGGCTTGCACCCTTGGGCATTTTGCGTAATATGCAAATTAAGGCAGCCATTACTGAAATTTCATTTTTTGGCCATAACTCGCTTATTTGAAAAGATTAACATGATTTTTGTGTCTACCCCTAAGTTTTTAGGGTCTCTGATTCAGAATAGGCAAAAGCCAAAATTTATTCCTCATTTGCATATCCATAATATGTAAATTATGGCGGAAATTACCAAAATTAAATTTTTGGCCCGCAACACAATTATAAAGGATGACAAAGTAAATGTGGTGTCCACTTCAAGGTTTTAGGGTATCTGATTCTGATTAATCCAATCAAAAACTGGTTTGTCCATTTGCATATGCATAATTATGCTAATTAGATATAGTATCACCCAATAACCTTGTACACCAGTATAATGAATGATATTCCATGGAAAAGGAATGATGCAAAACTTCCACCCATCGTGGAAGTTTATGCTGGGATAAGTCATCAGGTAATACCTCATTTGGCACAACAGATCAGTTAAAGATAATTATGCACAGGTATTAATTATGCTAATGAATGTTCTTGCAGCTATTCCCTCACATACAGGAGCTACTAACCTATCTGCAACAAACCCCCAGTATTCACTCCATCATCAAGTCAATTTCTGTTTCATCATAAGAAACCTTTTCATTTTCGTCATCTGCCCCAGTTTTGATGGCCTTGTTGTCGGGATTTAGACAGAGTGATTCTGCATGACAGGCACAAAAGAACGTAAACGGCAAGCGTCCTGTATGACAGCCACAGCTCTGAGTACTACATGGTTAATTGGTTGAACATCCACATCGAAGCAACTCTAACACCTCAGGTGGCGCAACAGCCACATTTGGCAGGAGTGTTATTGGAGTCAGAGTTTTTGTGGATTCATCGCGAGAGCATCCATAGTCGGTAGCGTCAAAGAATGGGAAATCCGTCTCAGGGGCTGACTTCCAAAGCGCAATTTGAACATGTGCTCGTAAGACATTTTTTATAGATAGAATGATATAATGCTGCATCACGCGACAACCTGTGTCTTGATAGAGAAAACTTTCATGATCTGTGTCTTACCTATTTACAACAGGCATGAGCCTATGTTTAACACTGAGCTGTGTAGTGTGTCGGAGATCTAAGAAGGTAGGCTGAAGGCCATATGAGATGAATGTCATATGAATGTGGGTGCATGCTCTTACCTTTGGGGTTTCCTCAATTCAACGGATACTTTACTTACTATCTGTATCAGATAACGTATTATTTGAGGAACTCTCTCAAATCAAATGGGCCCCACTTCCCAAATACAAGAACTTTCTTAGCCATTGGACTAAAATCAGTCTCCATCACGTGGAGTGGTTTCAATCTTGAAGGCCTAATCTGCCACCTATTGACATTGAAAAAACAATCCATACTCTTCCAAATTGTTTATATGGAGGATAACGAATAATTCAATATTTACCTTTAGTGGTTCCATAAAACGTGTAAACATTGTTTACCGAAGCCAAATATGAAAGCAGACTCTACATTGAAATTTTCAACAATTTATCAAACACTAAGTTGCATAATTAATCATATGCTGATGGTCAAATCATTTTAACAATGTTTATATCTGAATCAGAGACCCCTAAAACCTAGGGGTAGACGGCAAAATTTTACATTTAACTTGTCAATAAGCCAGTTACAGCAAAAAATCGAAATTCTGGGTAATAGTTGCCCTAATTTGCATATTATGCATCAGCAAATGATCAAATCATGTTGGGAATGACCTAGGCAGAAGCACAAACCCTGAAAACCTAGGGGGTAGACACCAGAATTTTACTTCCATCTTGTAAAGCAAGCGAGTTATGGCCAAAAACTAAAATTTCGGTAATGGCCGCGTTAATTTGCATATTATGCAAAATGCCCAAGGGTGCCACACCGGCATCATACAGATTCTTAATCTGGACCCTTCAAAGATACAAATTCCGCAAAAAAACTTTGTGGGGACGTCAAAACCACGTTGACCCAAAAGAGAGCTTTTCACAACTGGACTAAGTGTATATGAAGCAGCAGGCTGACAGGCGCTGGCTTCGGAGCTATGAAGTAAAAAATCTGGATGAATATCCTGTGTGCATGATTCCATAATTTTTTCCAGAGGATGTAGTTCCTTCTCAAAACTTTCATCATCAGCATTTATTACAATCAATTCTGCTGGCTGACCTCCCTTTGCAGTTCAGTAGCAGCCAATGCTCAGCTCATCTGTCCTTGCTTTGTCTTGCCTTTTGTGGAAAGCGTTTGGAAACCCTGTATGAGATGTACTATAAAAAGAGTATTACTCTCATTAAGCCAACTCACCCCTGTGCCCACAAGCTCTTCATTCTGCAGTAGGGCCACACACCCCAGGAAAGGCCTGAGCCAGGAGGGAAAGCTGGACCGCACCCAATTACAGCTCTGGTCCAGGTGATTCCATGTTAACACTGCAATGATATACTGCCAGTTTATTTCAGCCATTTAGGACATGGCATCCTGACCGACAGCTCAAATAAGAATGGGGGCAGGGCAGGATCAGCCAGGAATGTACCATGAAAAATTCAACCAGTTTGACCTTTCTGAGCCAAAGAAAAATAATTCCTTTATCTAAAATTGAGATTTATGTGATTTAAATAACCATACTCGAAAACATTTCCAAGTGGTCAAACAACTGCCAATGAAAAGTCAGAATGTACAGTAGCGTTTAGTAATGATTATACACAACTTTCAGAGAGACGGAGTCCCAATACATTTCTTCTCCATAATTTCTAGGTGAAATGCATTGAAAAATACTATTGTAGACAATGAGAATAAAAATCATTCCACAAGTATATGGAAATGAAAATGTGGGAAATAAATACACTGAAAACATCAACGTTCTATAAAATTAAAAGGTGTCACACATTTTTTTGACTTTGGCATAGCCTAATTGCATGTTTGAAGGCTCATTCCATGATTGCTGATGCTGAAACTGGTTTGAGGCAAATTTAGCAAAATTACCTTTAATGAAGTTATTCCATATTGAGGTGACATGACCTTCGAGCGGCATCGCAATGTTAAAAACAATCACGAGGCGGAAGCAGCTCTCCGAGATTGTCCATAGCCGCATTGACCCATTTGAGTTCAGCAACTATAATCAGTAACTATAATCAGTAATGATGTTACGTCTGACGCTGAAGCCCCGAGGTCCGTATTGATCAAAGGGGGCGTGTCCAAATGAAGCCCGTGTCGAGGCCTGTAGCTTTTCAGAATCAGAATATCACGTGACCAAAGACAAACGAGGCCCCGGTTCTCTGAAATGACGTGATTGCCTCGTTGCGCGATTCGATTCACTGAAAAAGCCGTGAGAAATTCAAGACGTGTTCTGCGTTATCTGGTGAGGTACATGCAAAACACTTGAGATAATGGAGCCAACAAAAAGGAGGACATCGCCCGTTTAGAACATTCCGATATGAAATCTCCCAATAGGGCAAAACATATTATACATCAGCTAAAATCAATCACATCGAGAGATAGATGTGTTTGCAGATGAAGCCCACGTGAACGTCACAGTAGCACTGCTGTACTTCAAATGACCTGCAGATGTCAGCACTCTCAAATGAGCCATTACACGGGGCTTCATGATCAGCCTTTTTATGAATCAATTGCCTGAAAAGATTCGATGCCTTCACGGGGCCTCATCACACCATCACTAATAATAAGTCACTATTGTTCTACGATATGAAATGGCACAAACCAAACGTTTCCGACCTCTACCTCATATGACAAATTCCAGATATTGCCTTGATGAGCCTGCCATTATAAAACACATTCAATATCCCATTATTACATTCTGCCAGGGGTCCTCCATATCAAATCTACCTTCCATTGTGGGTAATATGATAGCAAGCACGTTTCCGGTTGGCAGGTTATCAATGCATGTTACATCGGGAAAGGTCTGCATTTTCTGAATCAATTCATGCAAATTTAAACCATAGTGGTAAGATTACACATGGAAGGATGGGATGTCACAGCGAGGCAGCAGAATGCAATACGAGTATGGAATGTGCAAAGAAAATTCAGATACCCGTCCATGAGAGAGATCACCTTTACACAAGTCAGGAAAAACACGAAAATGGAACTGGCCACACCATCAAGTGAGTCTGAAAAGGCCAGTCTGCAGCGCCCCCAGCAGGCTAGTTCAGCTGTGTTTAGTCAACTTGAGTCCAATTTACATAGATATTGGGGACTTCTATGCACTTTGACTATGTCGGCACCAACTAACATATAAGCAAACCTAATTCAGTATGGGAGTCATACAGAGTGAAAATTCACCGAGTCACCCATGCAACCAAAACAGCCTCCTGACGAACAAACTTGAAAAAAACGAGTTAAGTTCCATTCAACAAGTCATGGCTTTATTCAAGTACAAAACTTGCATTCAGCAGATCGAGTCCATAAACAAGAATGACATGGATGGTACAGCTGAACCATTCCAAAAACCACCCGTTTATTTGGGAGCCTCCCTGGCAGCCCTGGCAGCCCTGACCAGCTTCAGCCCCTTCTTGTTGTGCTTCTTGGCAAAGCGCATGTTCCTCAGGAATTTGGGGTCAACCTGGAACAGAACAGAGTCAGTCACGATTAAACACTCCCCACAAGCCAAATGCAAAATAACTCTTCAGACAAACCTTTACACAAACTCACTGAGCAGCAAAAGAAATAAATGGCATAAAAATCTGGTCACAGACCTTATTACGCTACATTACAAAGCAAGTTACATGCATTAATGTTTATTATTCTACCATTCATTCCAACACATTCTGCATTTTGATTGGTTAACACCAGGTATCTATTCACCGGTAAACTACTTTGCACTGAGTCAAGACCTCGCGCTGCGTGAAGACCTCGCACAAACGCTCGGTCTCAAATGAAATTTCCAGGTATCTATCCTACGATAAATAACTCGCGTTCGAAAATAACTGTAGGTTTATCTCCTAAATAGACAGTCCTACAACGTGGAAGGCCTACATGGGTACCTGCGCCAGAAACTAACATTGCCAGTGATCAGGCAATTTTGATGCGATACGAGTCAAGACTAAGTTGGGTTACTCCAAGGAAGCTGCATAACTCTTGAGTGTTATGAAAAAACCTAGTAAGTCACAAAAAGCAGATTCAGAGAAAAAGACAGAAAACTCTATTCCTCTGGGGTTAAGCTCATGTCCAACAATGAAACTGACATAATAAGCGATATTTATGGAGAGGGTTTTTTTTTTTTTTATCAGTATCCATGGCAATATGACTTGCACAATTTTTCCATCAAAAAATATAAAACGTCATCTCTCAAAATGATGGACAAAAACGTAACGATTATGCAGTTGCCGTGGCATTTGGCAGCTCAGTGTTAACTGCACCATCTGTTTCCCTCTTGAAGCCATTTTTTCAGTCATTATGAGTATGTGAATTATGAATTCTAACTAATTATCTCCTGCGTATCCAATGCTCTGCATGGGGAATAACTTAACAGATCATGTAATATGCATCCTGCTTCATAACTGACTAATGCAACATGTCAGGTTTTGTCATAACAAAAAAGTAGAAAATTTAATTTGGAGGAACCACGGAAGATCAACTTGCCAGGTTTTTACTTCACTACTGATTAAATACCGATGAGTTACTTGGTTTTGCCATTGCAAAACATGGGATATCAATGATTATTTTTCATGTATCTTACAGTATATGTGGGGGCCGCCAAGCTGTCACGGAATTACAGTCCCGTTATATTTTGGGTTGTAACTCTACAACTAAATAAGATAAAATCAAGTATGATGTGTCATATTGAAGGTATTAACTTGTTCTTTAATATTATTTAGTGAAAATATATTTTGAGAAATTTACATAGAAGAAACAAGCAAAAACTACTCCGTCACAGAATTACACAAAATTGATGTGGTTTTTTTAATGCTGTGTTTAACAATCCAGAAAGTGATGTTCCTATCATAGTTAAGTTATGAAACTTCAATATGTTCATTCTTAAGGTGTTTTTTGTTAATACTGCAAGTTATGGAAACAAATACTGACTTTAACCCTGCTTTATGGGCAAGAAATTTCAAAAAGTCAATGTCACGGAATTACAAGAGGCAAATTGTCACGGAATGACAACAATAGTATTAATTGGTTTCAATGAATTTATTTCAATATATTATACATATATTCATAATTATTTACATTTTTACAGTTTAGCAATACATTACAATGATTTTTCCACTTATAATGACCAATCATAAAACATACTTAAATTTTTTTTTTTAATCTCTATGTCAACATTGGCTTGGCGGCCCCCATGATGAGGCAAAGCCTCTGAAGCACAAAAATGGTCCCAACTCAATTTCAACCAAAATTAGACTTCCTGGCTTCTCCACAACACTCAAGAACAGGAAACTTAACGTGTACTTACTCCCTTCAGCGATTCGTAACGGTTTGACTTTGGTTTATGGATTCCGTTTCTGTGAGCTTTGCGCGCTGCAGGGGAAACACGTTATTAAAAAGCATCAGGTGTTTTGTTACCAGCAAAATGAACAGTAAAAGCACCGCGAAAACCAGAATTAATTCAGCCAATACGCGAGTTCACTTTACTTACATTGATTGTGGGTAGTGTGGTTCTTCGACTTCGCCATTTCGGTTGGACGATGCTGCATAATGAACAAAAGTGTTAAATAATTTTCGACTCATTACTCCAGTAACCTGACAAAAACATTCCCTGCGCCGTCATGAGTTTCTGCCAACTGCAATGAACTGCCCGAGAGATGGGTTTACTTCTACGGGGAAAACCGCCGAGGGACACATACAGCAAACATCCAGGCAATAATAACACCTGACAGTGTAAACCTGGACCTCACCACGGGAAATATTCAGAGAAGACAGACTAAAATCATATGCAGAAGTACAATTACGACTACGTTACATGCAGCCCATTGGAATACAGTGAAGTCAGCATGAAGCATTGCAAATTTATCACCGAATAAGAAAAACTTAGGAGTAAATATGATCATTATTTACTTTTAAAACATCTAACGGATTCCCAAATGATAGTCAGCTTTCTCTCTGAATAATCACGATGGAAGGATTAACATGGATTAGGAATAGGAATATTTCGGACAAAAATACGGTACCTTTCACACAACCCGGAGTATAACCGGAAGAGAAAGAATAGCAACTTTGCACGACGGGAAATACAAACCAACCATAGAATATCACTTCTTCTACTCAACGACACCTTTAGCAGAAAAAGCTCGATGCTGCCACCTATTGTAGGGAAAGTTAAGGGTAAAAACGGACAGGTAACGAAAGGTAGTTCATTCAACGAGAGCACGACTTGTTCACGCAATTGTCCGATCAGCTGATCACTTGGCAGGGATTTCATTCGCATACAAGTTAGGCGCTTCCGTTATTGTACATGCCAATCATTAGAATGGGAAAAGAGTGATCTCAAAGACTTTGGCTGTTGAACGTTTGTTGGTGCGAGGAGCTGCTTTGAATATTTCAGAAAAAAAAAAAAGATCTCAGATTTTTACATCAGTCTAAAGAGTCAACACAAAATGATGACAAAAAAAAAAAACTTAAAGTGAGAAAAGAACAGCCAGACTGGTTTGAGGTGAAAGACAGGCAACAGTATCTCAAAATCAACTATGAACTATGGTGAGCAAGACAGAATGTCAGAATGCATAACACGTGGACCCTGAAGGCAGATGAGCCATAGCATGCGAAAGACCAGGTCGGGATCCACTTCTATTAGCCAAGACTAAAAATCAAAGGGCACAGGGGGCAAAAGCTCACCAAAACTAGGCAGTTCAAAATGGAAAAACAGCCTGATCTTATAAATCTTGTTTTTCTCTCTGACATGCAGATGGCAGAGTCAAAAATTACATCAACTGCATGAATCCATCGACCAAACCTGCCTTGAGCCAACAGTTCTGGCTGGTGGTGGAGGTGCCATGGTTTGGGGCATGTTTTCATGAAGATTCTGGGCCCCTTATTACCAATCAATCACCATTTATTTAAATGCTACAACCAGTCTGACTATTGCTGCAGACCATGTGTATGTGGTCACAATTAACCCATCTTCCAATGCAGTAGTCTCCTGGAGAGCAAACATCTCTTTTCACTCCAACCAAACCAAAGGACACTTCATTCCCCAATGAGAGACCTTGATTAGCCGATAATTACCCAAGTCAGTTGTGCTGAATTATGGTTAAGAGTAAAAAACCGCAGGATTGTAGTGCTCCAGGAACAGGGTTGGAAACCACTGTTTTAATTTGTATTTCCAACATGATATTGCACCACATCACAAAGAAAACTTTGTTAAAAACTGATTTCAAGAGCATGGCAAGAGCATGGCAATGAGTTCGTTGTTTTTGTTTTCTCCGTCACCAGATTTTGATCTAATAGGGCACTTTTGGGATGCAGTAGAATGAGAAATTGACAGGGAAAATGTGCAGGCAACAAATAAAATGAGATTATGAGATGCAATCACAAGAATCTAAAAAAAAAACAAGATTGCAGCATCTTACAAAATCAGTGTTGCCAACAACTGAGGCTGTTCAGAGAGCAAAAGGAGGCCCCACACAGTGTTAATATTGTGCACATATTGTACTTGGAATGTATTGACTCATCTAAAACTGGAGATGCAAATTTAATTTTGCTGCATGTTTTTGAAAGTACAGGACATCTCTATACTTGATGTTCTCTGCTATTATCTATTCTAAAATATACCAGCAACCCACTGCCTTTAAAACTATTAACACAGTACTTCATGAAAATAATTAATCAAGGGCCTGTATTCACAAGGTATCTCAACATTGGAGCGCTGGTCTAGATTCATTCATACATAAATAGAATATATGTCAGAAGTGTTTGTTAATTCAATCCACATATATTTTTATGGCCACTGTCAGATTTTCAGTAAATAATGTGTTACTACTGCATGAATTATTTTTTTCAATTAAGTCATTAAAAACAGCCAGGAGGTGTCAGTGTTGGTACATGTATACAAGAGCTATAAGTCAGCAGGAGTTACTAGCAGGGTCTAAAATTGGTTCTTCATGAGCAATTCAACTCCATTACTCTCTGAAAACATCAAAAATAGTTAAGTTCATAATTGTCTAAGAATTAGCAATTGAGAATTACTAATTGAGAATTGTCTAAATTAGTTCATTTTCCTGTTGATGCAGAAAATCTCAAGCCCAATGAACTCTATGCAAACAATTTATTAGTGGTTTAGATTTAAATTTATCCAGCCATATCTACAGTGTATTGAATAATAATTTCTTTAATTTACAAATTAATTTATTTAAGTGGGTTTACAGGGCATGCCTTTGTAAATCCTGCCAACGTTATCTGATTGATATTTTTGTGGCAGCCTGTAGCTATGTGACTCAGAAGATTAGAGACTCTAGCCCAGCCACAATGAAATCAGTGCAGCTGATGTTGAGGCCTTGAGAAAGGCCTTTGGCCCCACATCGCTCTTGTGGGGATGAGCCCTTGCCCTTGGAGAAGAAATGTGGAGGAATTTCTGTGTGTAAAGGGTAAAGGCACCAGCCTTAGCTGAGTATCCTTGATCTTCGATCACTTTGATCATACCGTCAACTTCTCTGGGCTCAGAGGCATCTGAGACAGACCATCACACAGTGAAAACCTGCAATGTGTGCAGACAAGTCTTTTTGTCCCCCGTCGCCCCGGCGGGACGGGGAACATATAAATGCCGTTCGTCCGTTCGTCCGTGCATGCGTCCGGGAACAGTGTACTTGCAATAACTTCTGACAGCTTTGATGGAGGATCACCAAATTCACACCACATATGCCTCTCATGAAGGCCTTGCTCAAGTTCAATGATGAGTGATCTTGACCTCATTTTCAAGGTCACTGAGCAAAAAGATGTGAGGAACACTGTACTCGCAATAACTTTTGACAGCTTTGATGGAGGATCACCAAATTCATATGACATTCTTATTGGTTTGTTAGGTAGATCTCAGCCATGGGCACAAAACTATGCCTTGGCGATGCGTCCATCATCCACAAGTCATGAAAATTGTAATCTCTCTCATAACCCATGGTTATATTTTGCTCATATCACAATGATCCATCCCTCATCCATCTCTCTGTTCAACCAATGACCAATGAGCTACAGTGTCATTGTACTTCACATTATTAGTGGTACAGTGCACCACATTATTTTCAGCCATCAAAACAGTTTTTGCCACATGTTTCTGGTCACTTGTGCGACGGGGGACACAAGGCCTTCAGGCCAGCAGCTCATTTTTAAAGGAAATGGGAGCTGTGAGCTCCAAGCCAGAGCAAAAGAGGACAATCCAGACCCGGAACAAGTCCTAAAGCCATGCTCTGTCACGTTATGTGGTTGTGTCGGTGCTCTTGAGTAACTTGCACTTCTGTGAAAGAACCTTTAATGCTGATAAGTACGATAAAAGTTAGGAGCAGTATATGCGGCCTTCAAAATGGCATCTTTTTCTGAGACACCCAGAGATATTTCACCCAGGCAACACAAAACTGAATTCTGCACATATGTAAAAGGCATGGCAGAATAAGGGGAGGGTACAGGCGCTGGACTGAGCAGCCTGCAGTCCTAACATGTCCCCAATACTGAATGTGAGGCACATTCTGGAATTCAAAATGCGAGAACAAAGATCCAGTACCGGAACACACCTCAAAACTTGTATGGTGGAAGAATGGGACAAAATTACTGCTGAAACATCCAATTGCTTGGTGTCATCAGTCCCTGAACATTTAAGTGTAGTGAAAAGGGGAGGCAACATTGCAAAGAGGCAAATTCCTCACTGTCCCAGCATTTTAGATAAGTTGCAAATATTAAAATTGCATTGTGTTTATTTTTTCAAAAATCAATAGAGTTTATGTGGTGATAAATAAAGGTGATTTTAAACAGGCCATGTTAAACAGGTGAGCTCATCATGTTATAGTTTAAAGAAGCCTCCAAAAAAGCCCTAATGCTTCAAGAGCAACGATGGGTCGAGGCACACCGATTTTCCAACAGAGTCTTAAAAACCACTTGTCAATGTGCGGGATCTCTGATTCCTCAGAGGCCACGGTCTTAACCGCCATGCAACTGTAGCGCATAACAGGACATGGGCTCAGAAATAGTTTGGTAAACCTTTGTCAGTCAACACCATTTGCTGCTGCATCCACGGATACACACTTAAGCTTTAGCTGCAATGCAAAGCCAAACCCGTCCACCAACACTGTTCAAAAGCGCTGCGGACTTCTTTGGGCAAGACGTCATCCGAGTTGGTTAATGGCAGAGCGAAAACAAATAAACTTCCCTGTCACCTTGTTTGTTCATGATTTTTCGGACAGGATGTCAAAGCGCAGATGAAGCTCGGAGGGCGTCCAGTTTAATGGACTCAGGGTTGCATCTCTGCATTTGAAGATGATGTGGTTCGGTTGGATTCATTGCGCTGTGACCTTCAAAGCGTGCTGAAGTGGTTTGCAGTGGTTGCAGTGGAGTGAAGTGGTCAGAATGAGGATCAGCACCTCATAATGTGAGGAAATGGTTCTCTGGCAAAAGAAGGTGGATTGTCTCCTCTGAGTGGGAGGCGAGTTGTGGAGAAGTTTAAGTTTCCTTGTTCACGAGTGAGGGTAGGATGGAACAGGAAATCAGTGCAGCACCTGCAGTCATGTGGGCATTGGACTGATCTGTCGAGGTGAGGAAGGAGCTGAGCCTGAAAGTGAAGCACTGGATTTACAGTCTAATGATGATTATACAACAACACGAGTTTAAAAGAGGTCCTAATATATTACTTCTTTATCATTTTTGGCGAAAATGTATTGAAAATTACTATTGGTAGCAATGAGAATTTGAGAATGCAAATAAACAGATGCAAATAAAGACCAATAACACAGATAAGAACTTAGAAAAATAAAATTGAAAACAAAGTAAAATTATTACATTACATGAGTGAAATCATGCGGTTAAACCTTATTCAACCTGATTTGAGACATGCAGCTCAAGTTGCTTTATATATAGAGCGTACAACAAGTGGTCAAGTAGAAGACCGGAAATATTAGGGAAAAATTAGGGAAATACATAAAAATATTTCAACACCTGGAACCATAGAGGAGATGTAAGTTTGCCCTCCTTTTAATGCTAAATGAGTAGTAGGGGTGCATGAAAAAGGAAGGGGGGGGGGGGGGAATAAAATAAGGACGAACCGAACGCACTGCATTGGTATCTCCTTGCTTAGTGTCACATTGATTTGCCTGACGCGGCAGCATCTGCAGAGTTTCATCGCTAAGAAAGGTGTTAAGAGTGTTCCAGACCTTTCTTTCAAATTCTTCTTAACAAAAGATCTTCTTAGGCTAAGAAGGAATCTGTGAAATGCATCTGCTTCTTACTGCAGTCTTAAGAAGGATCGAAAGAAGCTCTTAGCGCTAAGATCTTCTTAAATGAATCTGGGAAACGTGGCCATTGAATGTAATCAGTCGTGCGAAAAATTTGTTTCGCATCCAGTGTGCAAACAGCTTTACTGAGCATAGAACGCAAGCATTATATATATATGTATATACACACTGCCTGATGCTGAGGCAGTTTGTGGTTGGCTAAGAAAGATGTGAAGTTGTTAGTTTGCATCAGATTCAGATTCAGCAGCGTTGATTAAGCCAGGTCAAGTTTCCATCATGCGTGCCAACCGCCACTGATCTGACATCAGGACAATCGATATAGATACTATACTTTATGTCCTGATCCTGATAGTTACATTAAATAGTGGTTGCTGTAATTATATATTGCATTCAAATGTGCCTGACATTCTGGAAACCAGCCTGTGAGGTTTCGGTGACGTGTGCGTACTGTGCACCCGTCAGCCAAATTACCACTGCACAGAAAGTAAACCAGGTTTGAGCAGATGAGCTCTTTGCGCACCTTTGGCGGGGCCTTTATCCACGAAATTGTCACTGCGTCATGATGAATATGTGACACCTCCCCCTACTACGCCGCCACACCCATCTCGGCGAACGTCCCTCTACCAAATCGCCAAAGTGAATGCGCATGGTGTTGCACCGCACGAAATTACTACTGTGTGGGCTGCACCGGATGAATTTACCACTGCATGGGCTGCGCCATGCTGCGCCTTCCTGCGCTACGCCAAGAAATTACAGACCTTTGTCTTAACTTTTTTGTAAGTTCATCAAGATGTACTTTAACAGTTTTTTATTGATAAATTTTCCAAGGTATTTGTAACAAAAGACTAGCTCAATTTCAGAGCCATCCAAGGAGCAAAGTAAAAATGAACAGTCCCTCAAAGAACAAGATAAAAAAAAATGCATACATTTTGTTTTTGGCTTATTTAAAACTAATTTGAGCTCTAGAAGTGAGTGCTGAAATGAAACTAAGGCTCTTTGTGACGCAGATGATGCCTCATTCAATAAAGAAGCAGAAGTATAAAGCACTGTATCATCAGCATGGAAAGCACCTTATAGCCATTATCAAATGAGACCATATTATTCATATACAGAGTAAAAAGTAAGGGTCCTAAAATCGAGCCCTGTGGTATCCCTTTGGAGACCCCCAAAAAAGTTGACTGAGCAGAATCTGCAGCAACATATTGTATTCTATTTGAGCGATAACTTGAAAACCATTTGCAAGCATTCTGATCTAGGCCTAATGAGCTAAGTCTATCAAGTAAGAGTAAATGATCTTCAGCTGCCTGGTGGCTCACACGGTTAAGGCACTGCTCCGCAGCGCAGAGGTGATCACCATGTCGCGAGTTCGAACCCCGGCGTACCCACCGGCAGGGGTAGGCTATCGCGCGTCAGGGTTTCAAATTGGGAAGGGACTGCCGGATCTGGGTTTTCAATGACAGCTTTGTTCGTTGCTCCAGCGCTCGTCAGGAAGACTCCGGGTTAGTTCATGTCCGGGTATCCTCCGCCCTAGTTCTGAACTTGCGAAGATTCAACCAACGAGTGTATAAGAATCAGTGGCAGACAGGCACGTGCTTCGGAGGAGAGCCGTGAACTGTCTCACTATCCTGAGTTGGCAGCAAGGGGTCGCGTACGAGCAAGACTTATACATAGTTCCCCAATTGGGCATTCCAGATTCGGGTGGGATTGGAGATGCCAAATTTATTCAAAAAAAAAAAAAAAAAGTAAGAGTAAATGATCAACAGTGTCAAAGGCCTTGGATAGGTCAACAAACATGGTGGCACAATGTTGCCCACCATCGAGGGCACATACAATATAATTTAAAACAAGAGATGCCGCAGATATAGTGCTGTGTCCAGTTTTAAAACCAGACTGAAATGTACTTAAAATGCAGGTTCTATCTAAAAATAAATGGAGCTGACGATTAACAAAGGATTCAAGAATCTTGGCCAGAGAAGGTAGCTTGGAAATTGGACGATAATTATTGAAGTTTTTAGCGTCACCACCCTTTTGCAAAGGAAGCACAAGTGCAGTTTTCCAAATCTTTGGCACAATGCCCAAGCTAAGTGAAAGGTTAAAAATGTGTGTTAAAGGCAGGGCTATAACGGGAGCAGCTAACGTCAACATTGCGGGGTCCAAAAGATCAGCACCAGTAGACTTTTTGGAGTCAATTTTCAATGGAGCATCAAAGACCTCCAATTCAGAAATTAAGCAAAGGGAAAAAGTGCAATGACTCCTATCATGTGGGAGCAAGGGTTTTGTTTGGCATTGAACAGTTTGTATATGGTTCCCTATCCTATTTGTGGCACCCATCCGATTAGGGTGCATTCTATCAAACTGATGGCCTTCACTAATGAAATGTTCATTGAGAACATTACAAAATTCCTCACCATATCTGTGAGGGAAGCACTGGGGCACACTATTCTTCATTCATTTTGTTTTCCAGAACTTGGCAGGATTACTAGCACTCTGATGTAATCAGTTAAGATAAACAGTAGATTTCGCTTTCCTAACCATAGTAATGCACTTGTTTCGCAACTGCCTGAACACAATCCAATCAGAATCAGCCCCAGTTTTTCTACCTTTTGCCCATTCTCAAAGGTATTTGAGAAATATGCAAAGGCCAGATCAGGATCATGAATGAGGGACAACCTGTCGAAGTCACACAAACTTAAATCATGGAGAGACCTCTGATTGTCAAAGTGCCAAAAATTTCATTAGCTTCATTAGTTGCCCAAAGATGTAAGATACCAAAATCAGATGCTATTGAAAAGCTATCGTGCGGCAACTTTTAAACAAGTTGGCACATGATAGGTTTTCAGCAGCTCCGGATAACTACATTTTTAATTTCTTGAAAACGTATTCAGTGCCTAAAGGGTTAAGTGCCTCTGATGTTCATTATCTATGTATGACAAGTTTAAAAAAAGGGTGCTTGACAGCACAACATCTTCATGATAATATTAATAACGCCAGAAAGAGATGAAAGCATCAAGATCTAGCATACTGTTTCCAAAAGTCTGTGTCAAAATGGTCTGATTGGCCATGTTGCTTCCAAGAGCAGGAAACATCAAAAAAAGACTGGAGTTTACCAAGAAATTCAAGGATTTGGCACCAATGGACTGAAAACAAGTCCTTTGGACCGATGAATGAAAATTCAAAATTTTCTCACCCAAATGCAGAACCTACCGTAGAGTTGCAGAACTTTTCAAGAATGACTGTTTACCCCCTTCAGCAAAACATGGAGATGGTATTATTATGGTTTGGCGTTCAGTCTGCTCGGAAGGAGCAGACTCATAAAAATCTCATAAAAAATCTACTGAATCATGGATGAAAAGAAGTATCGCAGCATCCTGGTGAGGCATAGATTGCCATCTGGAAAGAGACTGATTGGTCGAGGAATTTATTTTGTTATGGCCCCAATTTGTTATGACATTAACGATAGCAAAGGATGAAAGACAAAAATTTTAAAACTAAAACACATTTAATTAAACAAAGGCAACTAACAACAAACTACTCTACTCTACAGACCAAGATTGATTATATACAAAAACAGAAATATTTACAGTCCCTTTGGTGGGTTGCTTGCTCCTACTACTTTACTGTCTCAATTTTACTCTTTATATACTCTTTTGCAGACCCCTCCCACCTTTTAGGCTTTTTTTAAATTTTTCTCTGGGACTTGTCCCAGACATGCCTAAAACATGCCCAAACCTATCTCCAGTCTGGGCTTAACAAAAAAAAGGTAAATACTGCCATCTAGTGGCCTCTATTCACATTACAATTTTCAACAAGATAATGACCCTAAATACACTTCTAAGTCGTGCAAGAATTCTCTCAGTCGCAAAAAAAAACACCTGGTGACATAAAAGTTATGACTTGGCCAGCTCAAAGTCCAGACCTTAATCTGATTGAGCAAATATATTGTAACATCAAAAAAATCTCTCTATAAAGAGCCTCAAACCATATGGAATTGTTTAGCGAGTGAGAAAAAAAAAGTGAAAATTATGCCTAAAAGATTATATGCAGTAATCAAAGCAAAAGGTGGCCACACTAGATATCGACTTTTTCCCTCACAAAGAAGTTATTATTTTTACTACAGTATAGATCGTCATCTGTTTACTTGTTTTCATCAATATAATACTTGACTTTTGATTAATCTTTATTTTCTTAAGTGTCTGATATCACTGCACACTACTGTACAGGTCAATCTATGTTCCAAGTAGAGTAGAGACCAAGAAAACAAGATCGCGAACATAAGCGGCCGAAATGAACTTATTCTGCGCGGTGGCTAGGCTGACCCTTTGGGATAGGGTGAGGAGCGTGAGAGAGGCTCAGATTAGAACCACTGCACCTCTGCATTGAGAAGAGTCAGTAGAGGAGGTTCAGGCATCTGGAGCGGATGCCTCCTGGACGCCTCCCTTTAGAGGTTTTCCGGTAATATCTCCTGGCTGGTCTGGGAATAGCTTGGGATCCTCCAGGAAGAGTTGGAGAGGAGGAAGTAGTAGTGGGGCGGCGGGGGGTAGGGGGGGGCTTGCTTTCACCATTTAGCTTAGTCTGCTACCGCTGCGACCTGGCCCCAGATAAGCAGCTGAAAATGGATGGATGGATGAATGGATGGATGGATGGATGGATGGATGGAAGCATGTTTTACATGCAGTAGAGAGAAAGTGGATTTATTTTTCAAATGAGTCCTTTTGCTTTTTTGCATTTTTTCATCATATGCCTACTTTTTCAGAATTTCAATTGAGTATTATATTATACCACAACATAAAACCGGGTATATTCACCATTTATAAATGCAACCATGCAGTAGTTTTATTGAGGGGAGGTGCCCTCTGTAGTGAGTAATTAGCAGAGAAGTAGTTCCAGGGTGTGAGAAGGAGCAATGTGTCTAAGTTGCAGGATTACAGGCCAGTTCAACTGAGACTAAGGAAAATTAATGAAGAGTTTCATTGCAAAATGCAATTTATATCACTCTCAAAATGTTTGAATCATCACTGCGAGAAGATCATCATTGGTGGGCTGATAGTCATGCCATGTTCTGTCATTAGCAACAGTGCTATACCCCAGCATTTAGCATGGTTGGACATCAGCATTCACCCCAAAGCACAATAAATGCCAAGCCAGTTTTCACAGATAATGTGAATAAATGGGAGATAATGGGAAATCCTGCACTGCCAACAGGCTTCAATTTTTAGCAGCTCTTGTTTTGGGCTAAACAAAAATGAGTGTCTTTTCTATTTGTACAGCCACGCCTCCAATGCCCTCAATCACCGGTCCTGCAAGATCCGGCCTGCATTCCACACTCCACTTAACGATCCGCATCTGTTAGTCATTGTCCCTGTGTCATTAATTGCTCTATATAAGCCAGAGCTTATTATCCAGATCCACAGTTCCTATTTTTCAGTGCACTCTAGTCAGTGCACAGAAAAAGCCCTTACAAAAGACTTCGCCTTGACTTATGGATTCAGCAAAGATCCCACTCCCCGAGGATGCTTCGGAATGTTCTGCCAGCCCTCCCAACATCTTCAGCCTGGTGGCACAGCAGCAGAGGGAGATTGCCCAACTGGGGGCCACGTTGGAAGACTTAGTCTGCGGTTTCCGCAAAGTCACCACCTCCCGAGTTCCACCACCGGCACCAGCTCCCATCTCTCCTGCAAGCCTGCAGGCTTCCCCAGCCACTCCCCGGGATGAGTCCCCAGTGAGTCTGCCCAACCGCTACAAGGGTTCCCCGACTGCATGCCGGGGATTTCTTCTCCAGTGCTCCCTCTACTTCACGTACCACTCCACCCTTAGTGATGCAGAAAAGATTGCAGTGGTCATCAACCGCTTATCTGGGAGAGCACTTGACTGGGCTACTGCCGTCTGGGACCAAGCTGCCTTCACCAGCTACGACAGCTTTATACAGCAGTTCCAGGCAGTATTTGACCACTCGAGGAAGAAGGCCAGGGACCGGCTGCTGGACCTGAGGCAGGGTTCCCGGTCAGCTGCTGACTACGCCCTGACGTTTTGGACCCTGGCCGCAGCCAGCGGCTGGAATGAACCTGCACTGTTGACCACCTTCTGCAATGGGCTGCGTCCAGACCTTAAGCCGAAGATGGCGTGTCGGGACGACCAGATGTCCTTGACCACTAACATCGACACTGCCATCTGTCTGGACCGGCTTATGCAGGAGAGACAGCAGAGCCTGCCCAGAGACCCCATCCAGCTGCCAAAGCTAGAGAAGCCCATGGCGCTCGGGATCTCACAATCTCCTGACCATCGCAACTGGAGAAAACCTAGTAATTGTGCTCACTGTGGGGAGAAATGTTCTACACCTGTTAAGGTAACAGTGTCACCCTCCACCATCACTGGGCAGAGATTCAAGATCCCTGTGCAAGTGTCGTATAATGACCTGCACCTCTGTACAGAAGCCCTAATTGACTCTGGCGCAGCAGGAAACTTCATCTCCTCACAACTGGCGCGACAACTCAAGATCCCGGTTCACCGGCTCAACACACCCCTTCCTGTGGCAGCATTGGATGGGAAACCTCTGGGCAGCGGAAGCATCCTCCACCAGTCGGCTGCAATCTCCCTCTGTGTTCAGGAGCGCCACCAGGAGGAGCTCCCACTCCTAATCCTGCCCTACTCCAACCATCAAGTGATTCTCGGCCTCCCATGGCTGCTTCACCACAACCCAACCATCTCCTGGCACACCAGACGGCTCAATTTCCAGTCACCATTGTGTCGGCAGCACTGTAGCCCCTTCCCCATTACCTCCATTCATATAGAGACCCCTGAGCAGCAGACCAGACCGGATATCCCCATTGAGTACTGGCGACTCCTCGAGGTATTCAGCAAGACCCGAGTCACCCAACTATTCCCTCATCGCCCATGGGACTGTGCCATCGAGCTCCTGTCTGGTGCCTCACCTCCCAGGAGCCAGGTATACCCCCTTTCAGTGGCAGAAACGCAAGCAATGGAGCAATATGTCCAAGAAGCTCTCCAGCAGGGCTTCATCCGTCCCTCTACCTCACCAGCCTCAGCAAGCATCTTCTTCATCCAGAAGAAGGATGGGGGGCTCAGCCCCTGTATTGACTACAAGGGGCTGAATGAAGTCACAGTGAGGTACCAGTACCCACTCCCTTTAGTTCCTAGTGCTGTGGAGCAGTTGAGAGGCATGAAGATCTTCACCAAGCTCGTCCTCCGCAATGCCTACAACCTTATTCGTATCCGGAAGGGAGATGAGTGGAAGACAGCCTTTAGCACCACCTCTGGCCACTACGAGTACTGTGTGATGCCTAATGGCCTCGTTAACGCCCCATCAGTGTTCCAGTCCTTCATCAATGATGTGCTGAGAGAGATGCTGGGAAGGTTTGTCATTGCCTACCTCAATGATATCCTCATCTACTCTGCCAATTATGAAGAACATGTGGAGCATGTAAGGAAGGTACTCACTCACCTTCTGGCTCACCAGTTCCATGTGAAGGCAGAAAAGTGCATCTTCCATCAGTCCACCATCTCCTCTCTTGGGATTATGATTGTACCAGAGGGGGTGGCAATTGAGGAAAAGAAGGTGGAGGCAGTAGCTGCAAGGCCAGTCTCACAGACCCTGAAGGAGCTTTGGTGCTTCCTTGGGTTAGCCAGCTTTTACCGCCGATTTATCTGGAACTTCAGCACGGTTGCCCAACTTTTCACAAGTCTCTTCAAGGGAAAGCCCAAGGGGTTGGTGTAGAACTCGGAAGCATGACACGCCTTTGAAACTCTGAAGAGATTGTTTACTACAGCAATCCTAAAATTACCAGACCCAGAAAAGCCCTTTGTGGTGGAAGTGGACACCTTCAATGCAGTGGTAGGGCCGATCCTGTCCCAAAGGCATGGGACAGGATCTTGAACCTCGTTTCCTTGTTTGTTGTATTCTGCCTTTTTGGCCTTACTGCTTTGCAGAGAAAGCATAATAAAAACCTGATTCATCTTCGGATCTGAATCCAGTTCCACAGTTCCTGTTTTTCAGTACACTCTTGTTGGTTAACAGAAGAAGCCCTTCCACTATGCTGCAAGCTCCGTGGTCAAAAAAGATTCCCTAATTTATCCATCAGGAATGTGTTTGCCATAAGTGGACATAATTTTCTGCGCACAGTTTTTTGTCTATGACATTGAGTGACTGGCATTTGACCTCAAATCATACTTTTGTGGATATATTGCAGTTTGCTAAATAATCCCAGCGAAGTTCACAAAAATTATTATTCTTAAATTTAATTGCATCATGTTAAAATGTTTTAACTTGGTTAACAAGACACATTAACAAACAAGAAAGCTCTTCTACACTTACTTTTCTCATGACAAAAATTAGAATTTTTCTAAAAATGCTTCAAATGGGTATATTGCGTTCTGCGATGAAACTCTTCAAATGCAGGACATGGTAATGGAGAGTTAGCTGACGAGTCACTTAAGTTCAGAGAACCAGTGGGTTAGCCGCCCTATTTTGTTGTTTTAGCAGGGACTTCCCAACTTCCGGTTCGCTGTAGCCAGGGAATAAATTTGACTGTTGAGCAAACGAACGGAATGTGGGCTCTTCATTGCTTTGCCTACAATTGTCTTGCTACCCCACAAGGCTAAAAAATTTAAAGGTGAGACATGATTTAAAAAATTAATCAAATTAATTAGAGCCTTTTTAATTAATTAATCTCGATTAACCACATTTTTATCAAATAGCAATATTTGACACATTAAGCTACGTTTTTCAATTCAAATAAAATATTGTTGACAAATGAATCAATGAAAAGAAATATATCTGAACTTAAACAACAAAAATGTTTTGTCTTCATCTATGTTTATCTGTACATTTTTAATCTGTCTACTACATTCACAGATTAGTGCAAACTGAAAGGTTAGGTGCATAACTGCCGCCTACTGGGCTGGAGTGTGTGCATCAGTGTTACCGCTGTACCAGAAGTTAGGGAACTTGAAAAGGTGCAATTAAATGCGTTTTTTTTTTTTTTACACGTCATTTTTTTTCTAAAATTAATTAATCAAAATTAACGTATTAAAGTCCCAGCCCTAATTATATTATATAAGAAAATAAGCAATAATTTCTTGCACTGAGGTTTCTTCTTTTACTAAAAGAAATACTCTGAGTGACTCTTCCTCTTTATTTATACTGGTTATGTGTTGGCGTTGATAAAAATCTGGGTCATTCAAACTTCAAAGATTTTCCTCAAAGATTGCAGGCTGAGAGTGGATGTCAGGCCCGAAGGGGGACTGCAGGGGGGAGGGAGCTCTGATTGACTCTGCGATGGAATACAGAAAAAGCTCCGCCTCTTTCTTATTGCCGATGGCACATGGAACAAGCGATGTAATGTGCTCAGTAGCTTTCATGCACCAATGACACAACCTGGAAACCCATCAGCCCCCAACCATGTCTTTCCCTCCAATTCCTCAGCTTTTCACGGCTCAACAGTGGTGAAGCACCACTGAAGCTGAAGCAAATCTCTGCCACACTATATTTAGATCTTCAACAAACAGGCAGCAGTAGCAGTTGGTACATTCTTACAGTATCTCAATAACCGGACTAGTAAATTTACAGTCTGTTCTTCTCTTAATGTATGAAAAAAGTTTTTTTTTTCCTGCATAAATTCAATCATACATATTACTTTCTCTTCATTGAGATAGTGGACCAATTTCTTTTTCACCTCTGAAGATTTTATCATTTTAACTGATCAAGATTTGGAGTATAATGTTCAAGAAATGATTTATTGCTGATGGAAAAAATCTTCAGTGTGGACATAAATGCTAAAAACGACAAATTTAGGTCACAAGAAATCATGTGAGGGCACGGTGCGCACGATGATATACAGTATGAGGCCGTCATTTCATAATATTTTATCATTTAGACCCAAAAAAGGATCGCTTTCACATAAAATTAGCATTTATCGCGCTGTGTATCAATCTATGTCAGAAAAGCCTTATTCAATGTCCATCAAACAAGGTAGTCAAGTGTTCATTCCGCTGGAGTACTTACCATGCATCAGGGTTCACAGTGATTCCATTACATAACAGTGGCCTTAGGGACAGTACTCCACATCACGTGATCTGCGCTGTTTCTGCATGCAGCACAAAGAGTAACATTTCCTTGAGTGCTAATGCCTTCCTAAGCACTGGGAGAATTACTTGTAGATCTTCTCCCTTGAGTCCACAAACCCCAGCAGCTAGCAAAGTGCATTCTTTTACAAATCTCCATTCATTTATTTTTTCACTACCAGGGATAATAAACTTGTATATAAAATTTTTATCAGTCTACTTTAGCTCTGTTGAGAAACAACAGTTACTTTATTTTCACAATGACAGAAGAAATAAAGGTATTTTTTATTCTATTAAGCAATGCAAAGAGTGATGTCATCATAATATAGCCAAGGGTGACGGCATGTTCTCTATGTCAGTGAAACTGCTCCCCTCTCTTGTTGTTTGTCTCAGTCCTGACATTGAATGCCTCAGTGTGATAGAAAAGCCCAGGAGAGAATTGTCTGTAGGATGCATTATAAACCACATGATGACACAAAGCTTTTTTGCTGAAGGTGGGGGTCAAACTCATCGATCAGGAGCATCTCGGAAAACAAATCCCACCAGCACACAGTTTGCTTTCTGTTCAGTGGTTTTGCTTCAAGTGGTGAGTCCCCCGTTTAGTTTTTAACAGTATATGGAATCAGGGGTGTGGGAGTGATTTTAAACTGGTGGGATGGACAAACACTGAAATGGTGGTGGGGGGGCGTGGTAGGGTGAGGACAATGCTCCCCTGAGTTGCTCATTTCTGGTGACTTTTGAAAATGGGATGTACTAATTGCTATGTTATAAGAGGGTCTCTGCCGTGACAGAGGATGGAAGATAGACTGGGGAGGATGTTTCTTAAAATGATTCAATTGGCATATTTACAGTTAGCCATACAACATACCCGAGCCTTTTAATTATCCTCTGCTTTGGAGTTATACTCATATTTTTCCCTTGTTGTTTCTCAAGATGCAGTGTTTTCTGAGTAATATCTACAATAAGATCTGCAGTAAGTTTGACGAGTCTGAGACAATTTGTATTTAATATTATAATAAACTAGCAAAATGTACACGGACTGTTACCCTACTTCAGCGGTTCTCAAATTCGGTCCTGGCGCCCCCTATATGCAGGTTTTTGTTCCAGCCACAACTGCAATTCTAGGATTTTAACAAGCTGTTGATTTGTTTTAATTAGGTGCATTTATGCAAATATCCACATTGGCATATATTGTAAATATTGGCAGAGGGAAACAATTTAACCAAACATTTAATCAGCATAAATAATCAAAAGGTTCCTCATTGGTGAAACTCTTGACACATGGTGACAAAACCCGACAATTTACTTGGCAGACAATGGAGTCACACCTGTTGCGTTTGTCTGTTGATTTTATTTGGCTCAGGCAGGTTATTTGGGAAAAACTCAAAACACCTGTGTTCAGATACCTAATTTGGAGCTTACTGATTTTCTCAGTCTAATTTGATCTGTTTAAAAATGTTTTCACCTGAAAATCCCAGCAATATTGAAAATTAAGCACAATATGTTCAAGGGTTTTTATTCTTCATAGCAGAATGGAAATGTCCATCCAAATGTGACTTAAAATGGTAAATAACTATTCTAAACATGGAATCCTGCTAATTAAGACAAAGTAACAGCTTTTTAAAATCCTAGAATTGCAGTTGTGGCTGGAACAAAAACCAGCATCCACAGGGTGCGCCAGGACCGAATTTGAGAACAACTGCCCAACCTCAAAGTGGTAAAAAAAAAAAAATATATATATATATATATATCTAGCTAACCATGTTGAGAAGTCTGTCTGCAGCAATCTGCAATGGATCTGAGGAGAGTCACAAGTCGCATCCAAATTAATCCACTCTGCTTTCATCGTAGGAGAGCAGCCAGCCCTCTGAAAACTCACACCTGGTTTTGCTATTATGCAAAACGCAAACAGTTTGAAGGAACTCCTCTCGAGTCTGACCCAACTAAATTTACAATGCTAGAGTTTGTTTTTGTTGAATAATGTTTTTAAATAGTCATGGAATAAATTCATTTGTGAACTACTGGATGCTGAAATCAGCAGAGATACGTAGGGGGCACAAACCCTAGATTTTCAATTGTGAGGGGGGACATCTCCCCCCCTCCCCCATTTGTAATGACTCTGATGCTCATGTATGGAGCAGAGTAAAACAGAGTAAACCTGATGTGTGAGAGTTAGAAGCTTGAGCACATAAAAGATCTCAGAGAGTAAGTTCAATAAAAACAAAATGGAGGATGTCGAATCATGAGGCAGCCTCAGCTGTATCTCTCCCTCCGTCCCTCGAAAACTCATGTTCAATTCTTTATTTAAATGCCAGAGAAAATGAACATAAATTCATATGTCATTATTTGAAAACGTATTCCTAAAACAAATACACTTTTCTCATTACGTTTTCTCAAAACCAAATTTTAGGCAAGTCATTTTCAGTCTTTTTAGTCTGTTGCTTCGCATTACGGCGGGTTTGTTTTATACATCGGTTTTGCATGGTTTGAAGCATATGCTGCCCTGATGTTGGGCCTCTGACAAGCTTATGTATATTTAATTGAAGTCAGAAGCAAACGACTTAGCCTCTTGCTCAGTAAATTTGCCGCAATAAGGAGGCAGGACTCCTTGAAGGCCACTATTGCCAGAGGAAATTGTGCCCATATGGTGTCCGCCCCGAGGAAGGCTCGTAAAAATGTACAGTTCGAGCTGGCCCCACACTGCCCATGCCATGAAATTACGCCAGTTAAGGCAGACTAAGACAAACAAAACTGAGGCTCAGAAGATCAGCTCATAGCTCTCAGCCTGCCACAAGAGTTAGGTGCTAAGCAGAGGCATTTGCAATCCTCCTATCCACACACATGCTTTGTATTAGCCAGCTCATGGACCCATACATGGGCCATCTGGATGTTGCTGTAAGCCCTTGGTTGAGTCTACAGACTGGGCCACAGTAGGGGAGGGATATGGGACCGGTGGCGGCAGGCGTTTGTGAGACTGTGAACACAAAGGCCCTTAAGCTTGTCTCTCAGCTAGTCTTTTTTAAACAGTGCCTGTGGAAGTCCCAGCCCTTCGCCAGTCCTATAAATTGTATGATCGACCAAGATTTTATCTATTGCACCAAAGTCCATCAGGCAAACATGCACAACTTCAAAAAATGACAAGCTCACCAACATTTAAGCTCACACACACACAGATATTCGCAAAGGAACAGATTCACAAACTTTCAGTTTCTTTGTGGGATCATGGCTCTATTTCTCTCTGAGACAGAGATGAAGGCATTGGTGCTTGAACCCCATGGATTTTTCCTCTCTGAGTTATGTCACCTCATTGAGCGACAGTGGCATTAAAACTGCCAGTGATAGTGTTCCTGCTGTGGGAGGGCACAAAAGGAGAAAGAATCATGACATCACAACTGACCACAGCAAACGCATGCACTAATATGGAAGTACTCAACATTGGAAGCTTTAAATAGTCAATGCCATAAGTCTAGGAATATGGCAGTATTTTGATTTTACCTGATGTCATAGACTACAGCTCTGATTCTGTATGAGGCTACAAGAGGGCAGCTCTGCCTCACTGGGTTCAGTTTGAATACTGGATCTATTTTTTTCCTGGACTGGCTCCAACCCTACAATAGACAATTGGTGCTAGTGACTGTACAAACTATAATCAGCGAGAGAGAGAGAGAGAGAGAGAGAGAGAGAGAGAGAGAGAGAGGTATAAAAACAGAGAGAGGCGGTGAAGGGGTGTTTTTCTTTCTGTGATCAGACCCTCCCATTGGCTGAAGGAGAGAGTGAAAGAAAGTGTCTGATTTGAATGGATGCCAGCTGTCACCGCGCATCAGGCGCTGGCATTACCGTGACTTCTGTTGGTGTGGGTGGAGATCCGCCAGAAGGTGTGAGTCAATCTCCTATCACAACAGAAGGATGGGCAAGGCCCACTCCACTCCAGTCACAGGTCAGTTTCTCACATGCCATTCTCACAATCTCCTTTTCCTGCCTGCGGCCTCTTCTATTAACCCTTTGAAGAGTACATTTACAATGAAATGTTTAATTCAGAACTCAATGTCAGAGCTCCGTGGCTTTTCGTCACCCTTGTTAGCTATGTTAACATGCACACACTTATTTCATTTGGATTGAAATGACCTGGATCAATGAATCTGAAGGAACCATTTACATGAAGGCAATTGGAGGGAGTGTTTGCATTTATCTGCCTGAAATGAAGATGACAAATAGAATTAATCTGAGCGCATTGTCCCACGCCCAACATTTCCATTTAGCTGGTGTTGTGGTTTAACTTGTTAGTGTTTTAACTGAGACAGATCTGGATTAGGTTCCTCTATTTTCAATTCTTTGAAAACATTTGAAAGAAATGTGGTCTCAGTTGCTGACCAGTTTTTGATGAATGCCGCCATGTTGGTACATGTGCATGAATAAAACGGTGTCATCACTGTGCGTGGGCGAACCGAGCAATGGCAGAGGGGCCCAAGTGCTGGGGAAAACCGATGGAGCGTTTACTGGGCCATCTAGCCAATTATCAAAAGGACTGCATTATTCCATTAGATTTTCAGTCTGATTGGGGTATTTTGTTCAAATCGAGATGTTTACATGAGGACATTTCATTCTGATTGAGCTTCAATCTGATTACAAGTGGCTACCATTTGCCACATCAGCATTATATTGTTCATTTAAAAACAATCTACATATTTGTAGACGTGTACCTTAAAGAGTTAGGGTTTTTAAAAACTCTGTAGCTTATGCCCTTTAATATTTTTGTAGAGTATCGCTGTGAAGATGGGCGGTATGTAGTAACTGGATAATCTGTCAAAGAATGCAGCAGGAAAACCACTGAAAAACACAGAAAAAGATGAGTTAAGGTTTAAAGATCATTGTGTTACAGCAGAAGTGAATTCTCAATAACCAAAGTTGTTACCTTGCAAAAGGCAAAATCCTGTTGAATTCCCTTGGTCAGGCAAAATTAAAATTCAGTGATAAAAACATAATATTTCGGAAATAGCATTTTTCTCTCAAACTATCAAGTAATTGTTCATATTACTGTTTTGAGGACCAGCAGAGATAAAACTCATACTGATAGCACATAAAAGCTGGCTTTAAGAAAGACTGGAAAATAAAATCATTGTAATGCATTTTTTCATGATCTCAAACGAAACAAAATGTACATACAGTAAGGCTGATTTAAAGCCTGCAAATTATGCAGACACAAATAAAAAATAAAAAAAACAACAGGTTTAACCTGATAGCTTGTGAGACATGAGTACAAGGAGAATTATTACGTTACGTAAGAATGCTGGTGACTCAGGCTCCTGTCACACACAAAATGGACTGCAGTTGTGTTCTTAACATGTTGAGTAATCTGGGTTCCAGAGACTGCAGGCTGACCTGATTTCCCAAAGATGCCTCCTGGACTCCCCTTCGTGTTACACTGACCCTTGGACTGTATTCAACTATGAGGAAATGAAGCAGGGACTACAGCAAGTCGCTAAGCTGCCGCAACGTCTCTGTACATTTACAAGAGCTGATTACAGTGATTTTAGAAATAAATGTCTTTCTACGTAGGAAAACACTATTCCTTTTGGTGATGATGACTCAAATAAGACTTTTAAAAAGATAATAAGTTGTGAAATAAGCAGTAGATTGGAGATTTGGCGCATCGTCAGGCTGAAGGTCTCTGAAGTTTATTCAGTCTAAAGATTGTATGGTTTCTTTCCTGCAGTGGCATTATGGAGCTTCACTTGTTCTATTCATTACACTCAGTTATTACTGTTGCTATTGTTATTGATATAAATACTGCAAAAAGTTATGCGTTGTAGTTCTAATGTGGTGATTCTGCCTGTTTGCCATGTCTCTGCCCTGCCATGTCCTTGTTCTGCTTTGCCCTGCCCATGATCTGTTTACCATGTTCATATTTGGATTTTTGCATGTCTGACTTTTCTTTGTAATGTGTATTGGGAATGGGTTAATTAGATTTGTTCATGTATTGTCTTAGTTTAGTTTTTCCATGTCTTACTTTTTACCATTGTTTATTTCGGTCCATGTTTTTTGTTTCTGCCATGCATTGCACTTTGTCTCTCCCTGTCTGGTCTCTTGTCTTGTCATTGCTCACAGCCCCGGTATTGCGTGCCACTCTTCGGATGATTTAATATTTTTTGGATTTCAGCCTTCCTTCCAATCTCATTTACTTTCTTTATCTTGCTTTTTCCAATTTACTAACCCATACGAACAGTTTGTTATTTTGCTAGAGTTGATAACACAAACTAACATTGTATATAATACTAACTTACTAACGAGCACTAAGGGATTGTATAGTTGTTCTTACTAATTGATTAAGAAGCTCTCAGCACTCGCCCTGTTCTAGTCTCCGCCCCTTGTCTCTCCCTAATCTTCTCTGCTGCGTTTCTGTGGATCCTCCACACCTGCTCACGCTGTCCTGTCTCTTATTATCTGTGCACGTTAGAACTCCTTGACCGGAGCTGTATATTTGTCTATAGGATTGTCTCGTGATCCCTGTCCGCGTTTTGGCTTTTGCCTATTTTATGTGATTAGGTTCTCCCTCTTGCTCCCTCCTTTGTAATTAGTCTCATTTCCAGCACCTGTGTTCTGTGTAGCATGTGACTCCCCTGGAGTGTATATTAGGGGTCTTTCCACAGCACTTTCTTGTCAGATCGTTTCTCTCAGTTTGCTTGTGCCACGTTTCTCTCGCTTAGTTCTCTCAGTGATTCCTTTCTGATTGGACCGTCCGACTTTTCGTTTTGGCTTTGTGATTTTGGAGTTATTGTTACATCTGTGTTTTTTGACCCTTTTCTGCCCAACTACAACTTCTATGATTGCTGCCCTGGTTACGGTTTGGATTACGCCCACTGGATTTTGGCTTTGCTTCTCTGATATACCTGTGCCTGTCTACCAAACCCATTTTTGTCCGACCACGAGTACTGTGATTGCTGCCCTGGTTTTTGTCAATTTTTGCCCAACTGGATTTTGATTTTTGGAGTGTGGACTTTGTACCTTTGCCCTCTGCCCTGCTGGGGTTTCCCCCCCTTTCTTAATAGAATCGGATCTACTGCATTGCCTGGTTCTCGCGACTGGTTCCTGAGCGAATCATCACAACTATAACCTTTCAGGACAATATTTGGGTTTTAATTCAAGGGCTCTCCACTGAAAATGGCTCACTTTGCCGGTGATCGGTAATCTGCTGTTGCCATTATATTACCTCCGCCAAGGAGGTTTTAATATCCAACATGATTTATTATGATGGGACAGGCGCTCATTCATTTACAGCCAATTCTTTGACTGGCTATACTATATTTTGACAAGGCCATCGCCCACTATTGGTCAATTTTTGTCAACCACCTGTGTTTTGAGTTCTATTGCACCTCAGGAAAAACTGTTACGTTATATGTACAGATGCATTGTGTGAGGTACAACGTAGTTTAGGGTTTTTTTTCCCCTCGATATTCCTGCTTTGCTGTCCCCTCAGTCTACTGATCTGTAGGCCTTGTTAGTTCTGGTTAGTTGTCGCTCGTTAGTAGGGAAGTATGGTAGGTTGCATTAGTCTTTGCAGCACCAGAGTTCAAGAAAACAGTATCTTGGTTCACTGTGTACGTGGAAGGAATGAAAATAAATCTTGACTCTCTCTGAGTTTCAATAATATTTCAGGGACAAGTTTCAAAAGCTAAAATTATCCAAGTTTGGTGTGTGGGGAAAAATGATTAATAGCTAAATCTGCGCCAGGCTCATGGACATGTTAGGGAGAGCCACCAGCTCCAATGGGCCAATTTCAAAATAATTTTACTCAAGCGTTTCAAAAGTGTTCTGAAATATATCCTTAGAGTTTTGTAATGATTGGACAAAAATGATTTGATTTACAGTCTGATTTGTGTAGTGCTACACACATTTTTTACATTTGTAGCACCCCCTACTGTTCTGTCTGAATCAGAATTTACAGTTCCTAATGCTGCTATAATCATATCCTGCAAGTTTCATGCTTGGCAAGATGGTTGTGGAGTAATGTCTATGTTAAACCACACCCCTTTTAAAATTCTGTGAGGGTGCGATCAGGAACCAGTCGCGAGAACCAGGCAATGCAGTAGAACTTGCTTTATTAATAAAGGGGGAGGACCCCCGAAGGGCAGAAGGCAAAAGTACAGAGTCCACAATCCAAAAATCACAATCCAGTTGGGCAAAGATAGAATCGAAAACCAGGGCAGCAATCACAATAATCGTGGTCGGACAGAAATGGGTCTGGTTCACCGGTACAGGTATGTTAAAGAAGCAAAACCAGAATCCAATGGGCGTAATCCGAATCGTAACCAGGGCAGCAAACAGATCTCATAGTCGGGCAGAAAAAGGTCAAAACTCACAGATGCAACAATAATCCAAAATCAGAAAGGCAAAAAATCGAAAGGTCGGGCGGTCCAGTCAGAAAGATAAACACTGAGTAATCAAGGCAATATGAAACGTGGCACAAGAAGACTGAGGAAAACGATCTGATGGAGAGTAGCTTTGAAAAGCCACCTAATATACATTTCCAGGGTGATCACATGGTGAGAGACACAGGTGCAAACAGTCAGGCTGATTACAAGGGAGAAGCACATGAGGGAGAACCTAATCACACGCCATTTGGCAGAAGCCAAAACGCGGACAGGGATCACGGGACAAACCTATACAAACACATACAGCTCCAGTCAAGGAGTTCTAACGTGCATAGATAATTAAAGAAGGACAGCGTGATAAGACAGGGAGCTTCCACAAAAAATGCAGCAAAGCTAATCAGGAGAGACATGAGGTAGAGACTAGAACAGGGCGAGTGCTGAGGGCTTGTTAATCAATTAGTAAGTGAAACTATACAATCCCTTGGTGCTTGTTAGTAAGTTAGTATTATATTCAATGTTAGTTGGTGTTAGTAACTTCCAGCGAAAATAACAAACTGTTAGTATGGTTAATAAGATAGAAAAGTAAGGCGAAGTAAGTAAAAGAGATTTGAAGGAAGGTTGAAATCCAGAATCCAATAAATCACCTGAAGAGTAACATGCAGGACTGGGCTGTGTGCAATGACAAGACAAAAGACCAGACGGGAGAGACAAAGTGCAGTGCATGATGGAAAACATGAACCGGAATGTGACTATGGCAAAATGTAAAATATTGAAAAGTAAAAACTAAGACAATACATAAATTAATCAAAGTAACCAAATCCAAATACACATACAAAGAATAGTCAGACATGGCAAATATCAGAAAACACAAAAGGCAGTCAGAATGAACAAGGCATGAACATGGTCAAGGCAGAACAGAACATGAGCAATGGCAGAATCACAACAAATTCAATGGTCAATATTTTGAAAATGGATGAATGCATCAAGATTTATACTTTTTTTTTTTTAGTAAGCTGGATCCACTGATTATGCACAGCAAATTTGGTGCAAAGTTAACTGACCGTTTTGGAGATGGCAAAAATGTGTTTTCAAAAAATTCAAAACGTCGGAAAATCTACTTCAGCAGACCTAAGGGTCCTTTTTGCAAATTTGTAGAGGGACGATCAGTACATCTATCTAGAAAAAAGATTCTACCTTTAATTTTAGCACCTACGTCAGGCCAATCTGATCATATTTGTTGTGCAAGTAATGAGCACACTTTCCAATCGTTGGTGAAAGTTTCATGTCTCTATGATATTCCATCTCATGGGAATTTGTGCAAATGTTTCTGAAGATTAATAATAGTAGTAATAACATAAGGCTCCTCAGAGCCTGCGCTCGGGCTGGGTCTAGGCCTGGGCCAATGGCAAAACTGCGTGCGTTCGCGCATGAACAGGAAAAATTGCTACCCCGAAAAAAAACAAGAGGCTCGTCAGAGCCAGGGGGGGTATACTACAAAGCAAGATAAGTGGGTTAGCGATAGAATGTCGAGCCTAAACCTAGGCTTTTCAATGTCACGAAGGAGCCTGTCTTATAACGTGGCTAGATTAGCATGGTAACTTACGTAGCAAACTTAACCTGGTTGCGAGCAGGTTAGGTGCCGAGTTTCGGCTGTTATCGGCATTACAATAAGTATACCCCCCCTGTACTCGGGCCAGGTCTGGGCCTGGGCCAATCGTGAAATCACGCACGCATGAGCAGGACAATCGCGACCCCGAAAAAAAAAGAAGACCCGGAGCCAAAACTTAGACTTGTGGCCTACCAGCGCAAGTAATGGTAACAAAAGGTAAAAAAGGATAAAACGGCCCAAATTTCAGCAACGAGGCCAGTTGGTTTGATCCCACATGGCGGAAGACTGCCCGTTGGGCAGTTTGAAAGGAGATGCATCGCAAACTGAAAATTAATATATTGATAATAAAAATAAAAATAAATCTGGAGGAAGACAATAGGGTCTCAGCCCTTTCGGCGTGAACCCCTGATTATCCAATAGGAGGCTAAAATATCAGGCAAAGCAAACCATCTCCTTTGCTGAGGCAGGGGAGAGACCACAGCCCCAACCAAAAGCAACCGCGAGATACTGAAAACTGACAGTTCAGCTTGGGTGGCGGCTCAAGTTTGCTGACTGAGACCCTTTTTTAACAGATCGCAGTGACCGCCATCAGGTCAGACGTGCTTATGTTGAAAACACAGAGGCACGTGGTGAATACCAAAGGGAAGGGCAGCACAAACTGTGCCAACACATCGGGGTGAGTTGCTGAGGCTCCTCAAGCCAGTCTCTTCACAAGGCCCGGAAGATCCTTGGCATCACAGTACTGCATAATGGGGAACCTATCACAAACATCACTGAGGCTGTCAAGTGGGCTTTCGGACGGCTTTATATCAAGAGGGAGAGCTGCGGTCCACGTACAGTATGTAACTTGGACAGAGACTGATCACCTCCGGTGGGGTGGCCTGGGTGAGGGTGTATGATAGTTGAAAGAGTCAAAATACCTAATGACCTCATTGTCATTACTAATTACTGAATATGTGAAATGCATCACAGGATGTGCGAAACAACCTGAGGATCCATGGAGCCCATGCAGGAAGTACTGATCTAGGCCTAGAATTCCCCTGTCTGTATCTTTGCCTCATCCATTGTGATTTAAAGGCTAAAACTCATCTGAGATCAGCAGTCCAAATCTGGGATATTTACTGAAAACAAACCTTGAAGTTCCAGGAGTGGGCGTGTCCAAAGTGCTCCCAGTAGGTGTGGCCTGCTTAATGCCCTGCAGGAGGATGGGTTCGTGACAGGATTTTGATGGGCAGAATTATGTGAATCAGAACAAAAGAAAACAAGATTACATCTCCCACATCCTCCCAAACAGGAAGATACACACACACACCCAAACCAATATGTACACCTACATACGTACAATTAAACACCAATGGACCCACACAAACACACGCAGATGTATAAATATAGAAATATGCACACATACAGACCCACACATTTACTTGCACACACATACTAACACATTTCCAGACACACACTGATGCACATGTACAGGACCCACACAGACACATTCAAATGCATTTGTGCACACATGCTACAAAAATATGTACTTGTGCATGCAAAAATACATGCAGAAACATAAATATTCATCCACATAAACGTACACACACACACACACATGTAAGCACGCACACGCATGCACATAGCACACACACACACACACACACACAGACACAGACACACACACACACAATCATGCACCCTGTCACACATAACCGACACAATCAAAATTTCAACACATCGTTCTACTTTTGCTCAGCTGATTAGAGGAGGACAATTAAAAAACTGGAGTGAATCCAATCAAGTGAACTGGAGTGAATCCAGACATCATCAGCAGTTATAGCTACTTTTACGCTTGCCATTGCAAATGAACATTCACTCAGTGAAAAAAGGTTTTGTGCATTTTTTTGACCTCTTAACATCCGCAAACGTTATAATAGTCCACAAACGTAATATGAATCTGCAGCTTTTACATTTTTTTCTTATTTTATTTTTTTACCCTCCCACAAACGTAACTAATCCCTGCAAATGTGATAGCCATTACTTTTGTGGTAAATTTAGTTGTACGTTTGCAGTAGGCAAGTGCTACTACATTTGTAGGAAATTTATTACATTTGTGGTTGTGGGATTATTACATTAAAAACTGCAGATTTTATTACGTTTTCAGTGCGGTGCCATTGGAGCTGTAAAAGCTCTTTAGTAACCTTATCTGAAAATGCATGTTGATGCTAAACCAGCTCTTATTTCCTTTTCCTAATTAGGAAACAGAAGAAACATGGGATAATGTGATAATAATTTATTAGATTATCAATGGTCTCAAAGCAAGTTTCTTTTCAAGGTATTGAATCATTGCAATATTATTAATGATATGAAACATCCATATGTCCTTCGAAGATTCATATCGCTCATAAAATGGCACATAGGTCAGCTGGGCTTATAACTGGTGCTGTTTTGTGCGTTTGTTCGTAATTTAATACGCGTCAGAAAATGTTTCCCATTTTAAATATATTCTTACTAACACTTCAAACATTTTGAATAAGTTAAAATAAATTACACTGCTGAAAAAATGCAAAAAATGAGAGGTGGAATTCAGACTAAGTTTTGGATTAACTCATTATTTGTGTAATTTCCTTCCTTACAATATCACTTGTATTGCATTTACATTGTCTGTGTGGCCCTCTGGTGACTCTTTCTCATTCAATCATTTCTTGATCATTACAGGCTTATATATCGGTCCTGATTATTCAGTAAATCATTAGTTTGATTGTTAATTAAGCAATCTTTAAGAGGTACAGTTTGAGAGCAATATTACCTTAAAGGTGTGAAGCTTTTACATCTGTGACGGCGTGTCACAGAAAATCCATCAGACAATCCGGGGTTGAAGAAGTTAACCCTCTCAGTACTGACAGGACACACATCGAGGGTTCGGAGCACAATGGTAGTATGAACAAATTTTGTGGTTTTAAGATTTTTACCCCCGTCACTGCTTTCCATCAGCTAATCCTTGGAGCACAAAAACCATATGTCCATCTGCATTCATTTTTAATCAGAATTCAGTCACATTTTCATTTTGTGATATGTCCAACAAAATCTGCTTAAATGAATTAAACATTGACATTTTGATGAATAAACATGAATTTTATTACAGAACAGTCTGTCATCCATTGCAAACAAACTTACCTTCAACCAATCACCACTGTGTTATGTCACATCATGCGCTAGAATTGTTGGAGCACTGAGGTGACGTCCATTTTTGGCAATTTTGACCATGATTTTGCAGTTACACTCCTATGAATACTTAGGTGTTAAATATACTTCTGAAACAGGTAGCAATAGAGTGACTGGTAAAAAAAAAAGATATTAAATACCTGATTTAAAAGAACACTTGGAAACTTAAAAATCTATTTTTCTCAAAACCTCTAAAATGGACATTTAACTTTTGTGCTCTGACCCCTAGATATATCCTACACTATTTCCAGATATCTTGTTGGATATATGAGTCCCAGAAATCCCTGCATTTGGGCCATTTACTTAGTATAAGAATGCTGGGAAGGAAATTTGGACAGCAAGGCATTATGGGTAATCACAATAGCTGCTGAATTTTGACAGCTCTGTCTGATTGAGGATAAATCCTTGCAATCCTTGGTAGGCCTCAATTCTCAAATCCTTTGATTGCATTTCTGATATTTGAGAGTATAGATTGTTTTACAACTGTTTTGATGGTTATTTCAACTTTAATACTTGTATCTTGCTTAGAAAAAAAGGGACTGGGACATATCTGTCCCACCAATATTTGTCAGTTGGACATATTTGTCCCACCAGTATGGTATCGACTCCTGAAAGGCTTAGTATGACAATTGAGTGCAACTTAACTTATAACTTATTATTAACTTATAACTTATATTTTTCCAATGAGTAACTCTGATTTGTGTTACTGTATTGAGTATTGAGTTAAGCTGCATAATTTTGTAAACTCGTTCTTTTTTTTGAGTGTCTTTCCTAAAAACTCAGTAAATAGTTCTTCAATTCATCATAAATCTTAGCTTCACTGTATAGCATTTAATAATTATTTTGGATGTCTTGCAGCCATTTTGAAAGCAATGACATAGATAATTAATTTTGGCTCTTAGTGAATGAACTGAATTGAGTGGTTGAAATGGTTTGAATGCAATAAATGACCAGTTCCTATAGACACACTTTCCTGTGTGTTTTCAGCCCACCCCTGACAAAGCGCATATCTTTCAACAGCAAGACATCTTGTTGAGGATGTAATCAGTGACGTCAGCAGTGTCAAATTAGAACAGATCTGGTTGCTTCTGCTATGGACAGATTGCTGATGATAAGATAGAACTGCCGACAAATAGACAGTTTGGTTTCCATTCACCTTTAGCAGTTTAGTGAATAAAACTTTCTTTAATTTGCAGGATGGCTTTAGTCTAATGCACACGCGGAGACAGGCACATCTGTCACTCCTTCGGTTTAATTGGGGCTACCGATGGTGCGCCTCAAATATGTTGGACATATGGCCGAAAATCCTCTAGTTAGACAGAACAAATGTTTCAATGCAGTTACATTTATCTTTATATTTTTATCGAATATTTCACTAGATACACGAAAGATTACCATAAAAAAATATAAGGTCATATTGGAACATTATTTCCAGCATACATATGACCACTCTTAGAATATATGCAGTGTTGGACATCAGGTAGTAGACCCTGTCTCAACAGATGAAAAAGAGGAAGGAAGTTATCGTGTGGCTCAACAGAAACAGTTACTCCAACACCCATGAATTCTGCTGTCAACAGGAAGGATGAGTCACAGCAAAGCTCATGATCAGCTCGGCAGATTACAGGGTTCGAAGCTACATTTCCCTTCCCAGCATCCTCGCCTACATGGGCATGTGGGCCTTGACAGCTCTAAAAATGGCTCCATTTCCTGCTCAAAGTCTGGGCTGAAGCCTAATACTCAGACGCAAGCAAATCTGAAGTGAAATCTCCCCACCAAAATTCTGACTTCACCTTTAAATTGGGTAAAAGTGGATGTACAGTACTTGGTGAAGGGTGGAAAATGTGCATATAATATTATTTTCTTTTTCCCAATACCTCTGTTAATGACTGATCCCTTCTAAATTAACTGAGCCTGTTGTTAATGCCATAGCTGTCATACAGTCTGTGATATGTCTCAGGTACATATCTTTTGCAGCGCTCATTTGTGCTGTGGGCCAAAATTGTCAACTAACTAGAGTGGCTAATGTTCGCTGTCTGTGTGAGATCTAACCCCTAGATTTATGGCTTTCAAAGAGCATTGCTAAATAAAACCCTTCCTGTACGCAGCTCCTGGTTCAGAGGCTCCTTTTATTCTTTTTCTTTTCCGCTTCGCAGAACTAATTGCTGTAATTGAATCCCTGGCTGAATGAAGAGCTGAAAAAAACATGGCGAGCTGGCATAGAAGTTGTGAATGATATGTAGCAAATCACACAGACCAGCTTCAAACCGTGACATAGGCCCTGATAAATTCTTGTAAATTTTATTCGTTATTAGTGATTTTCTCAGGCATTAATGGCTTCAGCCTTTGCTTTGAATTTGGGACAGACCAGAGAAGCACATTCTGTCATGTCTCTTGATGTCAGCTGAGAGTTCTTAGGAAGACCCTGCCTATAAGCCGAGATCAAACTCAGATGAAACGGGTGAGGAGACTTCATGAGCATCAGTCGAGCAGACTGGTGTGAGGCTCTGAATGGTGATGGGGGGCAGGCTGTTTGGGCCAATATTGCATGCTAGACACTGACCTGTCATCTCATCCTTTTGAAAGTTTCAATAAGAGCTTCAGATAATTTAGTATAAACTCATGGGGCTGCCAGTTACAGTTGGCAGTGACATCATGAGGGGTCAGTGGTGGCCCAGAGTTCTTCAGGTTTGCTTGGTTTTTCCTTTGGTTCCTCTTAAATTTACACTGAATGACATTCTTTTGATGACAAACATAAGATCCTCTGGGTTAATTGTTCTATTAAGAGGGGACTTAAAACTTTTCAGGTGAAGAAACTAGGAGTCATACAAGGTAGCTAATTGTAATTAGAATTACAACTCTCAAACTGGATATGTTCTGAATTCATTGCAAATTGTTGAGAATTCATGCTGGGTTGTTTCAAAAAAGATAAGACCAGGAGAGAAAATGTGTTTTGCAACAATTTCTGCTCCGAAGTACTATCCCTAAATTGCAGCCATTATAAATTTAGTCCCACAAAGAAAAACTTTTTCTCTCCTTTACTTCACCAATAACTTAAATAAATGAAAAAAATATGAAATATGATTTAAAAACTCTAGAGAAGTGTTCTTGGAAGACTTTCTGTTCATTCTAGAGTGAGATTATCAAGCATGGTCCCTGTTCCTATGGTGCTATCACAAGCCTCAGTCCTCAATTTTGATTTTATTCTCAGATCAGATTTGCCAATCTTGATGGTTCAATTAATAAATAAAAATGATCTGTATCTATTTAAAATGTGTCCCCTGTCACTGCACTGGGGATTATTCCATCAGAGGGAAGATCGCAACCTTCTAGCCCACCAACACCTCTTCCAGCAGCAACTTAGTTTTCCCAGGTGGTCTCTACGGTGCACCTGCTTAGCTTCAGCCACACAGCTGGAGCAGATTGAATAGTGATATGGCTGCTGGCAAATAAGTCATAATAAGTCATGATAAGTCATCTGCATCATCAACAAAAAAGTTCAGACATGTGAGAGCACTCATGGTATTAATCTGATTCAAACTGAGAAAATGGACGCTCTTTTGGCAAATATAGGGATGGGATTTTGTCCTGGAGGATGGCAGGCAGCTGTACCTGATGAGGCTGGGAAGACAAAAAGCCAGAGGGCTCGCTTTTTCACTTTTGAATTCTGCACTGCGCATGTGTACAGCCAGAAAGTCACATGGATACTGATCTGAATGTCCTCGTTCATGTCGCATGGCCTCGTATCAGATTTGTATCCGATCTAGGATCACATATGAAAGCTGCACAACTCTGATTTGCAGACAGGATGTAAGATTGGATTTTTGTGTCCATACATGATTGGGGTTGACAGATTTTCATTTGCCTTTAAAATGTATGCGACTGATATAGAGCATGTAACTCCATGTGTGATTTAGGTGTTGCAATTCAATCAAGTCTGAAGTTTACACTGCACTGTAATAGAGTGGTTAAGCAAGTGCACTATTTGATAAGAAATTGGTTAAACACCTTTAAAAATCATGACCATGAATTATATAAAATACTATATATTAGCTATAATGGAAATAGTATAATTCCACCTGTATAATGGAAAGTGCCACACAGGTGTGGTCCCCAATTCAAAAGGGAAATATAGATAGAATTGAATCAGTCCAGAGATATTTTACAAAACATTAACCGGGATCACAAAATCTGTCATATGCTGAAAGCTTAGACTGGATTTAGAATCTCTTGAAGAAAGAAGGCTCAAAATTCATTTATATGAATTTTTTAGGTTATGCAATTAATTTGTTGAAATTATTGTAAATGACTCTCAGATTTGGAGCAACCTACAGGGGACATCGCAAGACATTGTAAACATATTTTTCAAGAAAATAAAAGGAAGCATTTCTGGATCAACAGAGCTGTTAAAGACTGGAATGGTTTGTGTGGTGTTCCGGTGAATACTGCAAGTCTGTAAGCTTTTAAGAGATTTTTCAAGAATGTGGAAATTCCTGGTTGGGGGAGTGTGTATTGTGCATAACCTTTACTCACTTTGAACACATTTGTGCTTTTATATGATTTTAAATAAATACATTAATGAATGAGGGAAAGCTCTGAAAACACTAGATCTGTCTCACACTGAGGCAAAAAATCAGATTTCAGTCACTTCAGCCAGGTAATGTGAAAATAGTGTGCGTCTCTCAAGTGTTTTTTGATTCCTGAGATTCCCCGTCACGATTTGGTTTGATAAATGAATTACAATACAGTCCCGTTACCTGAGTTTGTTTCATTACCCACGTTTCATTTTCTGATTTGCTCTCTGGTTTTCGATTTCTTTTTATGATTTGACTTTGGTGTACATACTTCCTGGTTTTGACTTTGGGACTGTACTCGGTTTACAATGCCGGATTTCCCCATCTGAACCAAATTCTTACTGCCTGTTACTGAAGTGGATTGCTGGACCACAATTTGTAAGAAAACCTGTGAACTTGTAAAACCTGTGAAATGTTCATCTGCGCCTGAGTTCTGATCCGGCCTCGAGTCAGAAACTAACAGAGCACCAGAAGAGCTGGATGGCAGGTGGCTGGCAGTGCATTAACCTCAACTTGAGAAATAAAAAATGGTCAGAGGAAATGAAATCCCCCAACAGACCGCCAGAGGAACAGATCTGGGGTGGGTTTTCTGATAACTTCGGCTCTAACAATTTAAAACAGATTTTAAAAGGTTCCTGAGCAACGAACATACTGTTTTTATGTTGCTTTCCCGAAAACACAGTTAATGCAAGAAATTAACAAAGACCCATTGCGCTCTGAAAATGAAGCGCTCTATATTTTATTGGCCAGCATTCAGTATTATTGTTAAACTATAAAAAATGATTCAATGCCTATTTTTGCCTTATTAGTGGAGCAATTCCATGAATAATCAATTATTGGCATGCAGGATTGGCTCATAATAGGTAAAATTAAGGACTTAATATTTGCTTGACGAGATTGTAAAAAACACTAAGTAATTAAAATGATAAGGTTGACCTATACTGCAGAGCCTGATACCCTGCACTGCCCTAATACGTCATAAAGACTTGAAGTGGTAATCCGTAAGATTTGAATTGGTTTGTTTATAATGAGATCTTTGGCAGTGAGCTATAATTGCAGGTGCACTTCCTGACCTCATGTCCCAGAAGTCTTGTCGAGACCCAACAGAGTAGCCTGTATGACGTAGGTGAATTGACGGCTCTTACCAGTTCCCCGCCTCCTCAACTCTCATGCAGTTGGGAAAGATGCTCTTTGACATGGCAATTGAACTCAATAAAAGTAAAAATTATGTGACGTAAGTCATCCATTGGTGTCATCTCATTCAACTAACCTGTTAGGCTATTATGATAAATTGATTAACTCACGATTCTCATGCATTTGCCATGAGAATTTATGCTTCATTCAGGTTCCTGTGCTGCAGTCAGTTACTATTCAACCAACAAAATGCGTGTGTTTCACAATCGTTCAAATTATTCAAAAGAAATAAGACCATTTGAAACATTTTTAAGCAATTCCACTGCTTCCAACCTGAGTGAAGAAAAGTGCGAGAATTCCGGAATCATAATTGTTCTCATATTACGGTGGCGAAATCCACCATAACACATGTGAAACTGATAAAGTTTAATGCACAAGGACTTCAATTCCACATGAGAATCTCTACAAACGGTCTGATAGAATAATTTCTGACTACAGCACAGGAACGTGAATGTCATTTAAACTCAAGCCGAATATGTGAAAGTTGAGAGCCCTGTGTCAATAATTAAAACAGTAGTTGGTTAACAGGGAACGTTATAACTTTTTTTCCTAAAAAATAATTTGTCGAGGCGGTTAGCGTAGCTTTTGTTCCCCCGTTTGCTTCCTGAAGTTATGTTGTAATTTTAGTTTCAGTTGTTACCTCAACAGAGACTCAGCTAATGTTAGTTTCTATGGTATTTGCCAGTGCCATTGGGTTGATGTCAGAAGGGATCCAGTAGCGGTACTTTCCGCTTCTTGGAAGGCTGCATTTTTAACGGTCCTCCCTTAATTCCAACCGTAAAACTGACATATAGCGTAAGGGACAAGTTAGACTTAGGGTTAGGGGATAGAGCCAAGGTTCAGGTTAGGGAAAGTACTGCTACTGGATCCCTTCTAACGTCTACCTTGCCATTGCTTCTCCCGGGGTTCCTCACTTCCTTCAAGCTGGCTTACAGCTCCTCCTACCTTCTGGACAGACCAAACACTGCTTACTAACGTAAAAAGCGTAACTAGTGTTATGGCCCCAATTTGTTATTACATTTATAACACAACAGCAACAGCAAGGGATGACAAACACAGTTTTAACAACTAAAACACATTTAATTTTTAACAAAGACAAAGACAAATAACAACCTACAACTAAAGACCAAGATTGATAAATAAGAAAAAACAGAAATAATTACAGTCCCTTTTTGTGGGGTGGCTTGGTGATGTCCTGGATAACGAAAATGCTCAAACTCAGGCAAAGAAATCCACAAAAGAAACGTCACAGGTCTTGAACAGAATGGCAGGTCTGGTCATCTTCTTGCAATTTCTCCTACTCCTTTACTGTCTCAATTCTTTTCCTTATATACTCCCCTGCAGACCCCACCCACATTCAGACCTCTTTTTTTTAATTTTCTGAGACTTGCCCCAGACATGTCCAGGACATGTCTAAACATGACTCCAGTCTGAGCTTAACAAAAAAAGGTAAATACTGCCATCTAGTGGCCTATATTCACATTACACCTCCATTCCAAAAGGGAAAAATTTTGACTCATAAAGGCAAAATTTTTCTTTTCAATACAAAATGGTTAAGTGAACACTTGTCTATATATACATATCATACAATATTCAAACACATGATATATATATACACATTCAAACACGGGATAAGCAATCAGCAATTACATTGTCTGTACCCTTCACATGCTTAATTTCCAAGTCAAACTCCTGTAAAATCAAACTCCAATTCAACAATCTCTGATTCTTGTTTTTCATCTTACTCAAAAACATTAACGGATTGTGGTCAGTGTACACAATCATTGGCTTTTGTCCTGTACAAACATAAACCTCAAAGTGTTGTAAAGAAAGGACCAGAGCCAACAGTTCCTTCTCTATTGTGGAATAGTTCCTTTGGTGGCGATTGAACTTCCTGGAGAAGTATGCCACGGGATGCTCAATGTCATCAGAGTCACTTCTCTGTAGGAGCACAGATCCACAAGCTTGGTCGCTAGCATCGACCGCGATGGAGAACGGTTTGTTGAAGTCAGGAGATTTGAGCACGGGGAAGTGACACAGCAGAGACTTCAGGTGATCGAAGGCTCTCTGGCATGCATCATCCCAGGTGAACTTTACGCCTTTCTTCAGTTGGTTAGTTAGACTGAGAGCAATCTCAGCAAAGTTCTTGCAGAACTTGCGGTAGTATCCGATCATTCCAAGGAAGCGGCGCAAAGCTTTTTTGTTGTCAGGAACTGGAAAGTCCATGATGGCTTGGACTTTAGCATTTATGGGTGCCACCTTACCCTGGCCTATGATGTAGCCAAGATAGGTGACAGTAGCACAACCAAAGTCACTCTTGTTCAGGTTAACAGTCAGGTTAGCCTGGGTCAGGCGCTGGAACAATGTCTCTACATCTTTTAGATGTTCTTCCCAGGAGTCACTCCATGTGATCAGGTCATCGATGTATGCACCCGTGTGTGGCAATCCGGCGATTGTAGACTGTATCATCCTTTGGAACGTGGCTGGGGCATTTTTCATGCCAAAGGGTAGGACTTCATACTGGTACAATCCAGATGGTGTGGCAAAAGCAGAGATGCTCTTGGCCCTCTCAGTTAAAGGCACACACCAATAACCCTTCAATAAATCAATCTTGGTCAGAAACTTTGCTTGCCCTACACTATCAATACAATCATCAATCCTAGGTATTGGAAACACATCAGTTCTAGTTACAGCATTGACTTTGCGATAATCTGTACAGAATCTAGTACTTCCATCAGGTTTTGGAACTAGCACACAGGGTGAACTCCAATCGGAGTTGGAGGGTCTGATAATATCATGTTTTAACATGTACTCAACCTCTTTCTCAGCAATCTTTCTCTTTTCAGAATTCATCCGGTATGGATGCTGTTTTATTGGTTTGGCATCACCAACATCTACATCATGAGAGGCTATAGTAACTCTCTTTGGAACATCAGGAAACAAATCCTCATATTTCTTGATCAACCTTTCAAACCGATCTCTCTGTGAGGGTGCTGGAGTTTTACATCAAGATTTTGCAACACTTCAGTGTTTGACAATTTACATGAAAGAACTTCAGCTTTAATTCTTGGTTCATCATCTTGAAACTCCCCCTCATCTTCACACGTTTCGACCATTGGAGAATCTGAAGTGACAGCTGCAACCCTAGCATTTCTGTCATGATAAGGCTTTAGCATGTTAATATGACACAATTGTTTTGGTTTTCTCCTATCTGGAGTCTTCACAATGTAATTGAGATCATTGAGTTTTGTCAGAATTTCATAAGGACCATGAAATCTAGCCTGCAATGGATTGGACTGCAAGGGAAACAACACAAGGACCTTTTCTCCTGGTTTAAACTCACGGCTTCTAGCCTTATGATCATACCAAGTTTTCATTTTTCCCTGACTTGATTTCAAGTTCTCTTTGGCAAGGTCACAAGCTGCACGCAATCTTTCCTTGAACTTGCTAACATAGTGTAACAGACTGATTTGCGGCTCTTCCTCTTGCCATTGTTCACTCAATAATAGCAAAGGTCCTCTCACTTCATGACCAAACACTAGCTCAAATGGACTGAATCCAGTAGACTCCTGCACTGCTTCTCTAGCTGCAAACAACAGCAAATGAACCCCTTCATCCCAGTCTTTCTCATGGTCATAACAATAAGTCCTCATCATTGTCTTGAGAGTGGAATGAAACCGCTCTAAGGCACCCTGACTTTCTGGATGATAGGCACTAGAAAGAATCTGTTTTGCACCTAGTTCATACACAACCTGCTGAAACAATCCTGAATTGAAATTGCTACCTTGGTCTGACTGAATTTCCCTGGGAAGGCCAAACAACGTGAAGAACTTTATCAAAGCCTTCGAGATTGCAGTTGCCTTGATGTTACGTAGAGGTATGGCTTCGGGGAATCTGGTAGACGCACACATGATTGTCAGCAAGTACTGATTTCCAGATCTAGTCTTGGGTAATGGACCAACGCAATCAACAATGACCCTAGAGAATGGCTCCCCAAATGCTGGGATAGGCTGCAATGGAGCTACAGGTGGGTCTAACTGGTGTTTTCCAACTACCTGACAAGTGTGACAGGTTTTGCAAAAGTTGGAAACGTCTTTCCGAAGCCCAGGCCAAAAGAAGTGTTTCATGATCTTATCAACGGTCTTGTTAACACCAAGATGACCTCCTAAAGGTAAACTATGAGCCATTGTTAAGATCTCATTCCTATAGACCTTCGGAACAACAATTTGCCTGACCACTGCCCAATCTGCATTGGCAGGGATATCAGGAGGGCGCCACTTCCGCATCAACACACCATCCTTGAGATAATACCCAACTGGAACTGCATCTATTTCTTTTTCAGGAAGGGCTCTCCTCTTTAGTACACCAATTTCAGGATCATTAGTTTGCTCCTCAATCAACCGCTTTCTGGACAGAGACAAGTCTCCAGACACATCAGAATCACCAGACCCATCCGGCTGGCTGAATAGAGAACTGATAAAAGTATCTGATAAGTCCTCAAACGGAGAAACCATAGTAGGCCAATCAGAGTCATGAGGCGAACCACCTGAGTCCTGACTATTCAATGTACTGGACGGCACCACAACATCATCTTCTTTAGCCTTCTTGGCCATAGCACGAGTCACTGCGCAAGAAGGATACAGAGATGGGTCCTCATCCCCATTTTCAGTGCTCGGCTGTGAAGTAAGATGTACAGGGGGAACTACTTTGCCCCCAGCCAGGTCATTGCCTAGCAACAGAGAAACACCCTTTATAGGTAGACTTGACATAAGTCCTACCTTTACCTGTCCTGTAACTAAATCTGACTTCAAGAATATAGAGCGCAGGGGTACAGATACAGTCCTCCCTTCAATACCTTGTACAAGTATGAAATCCCCTGAAGCGGTCTCATCACGTAACTCCAAGGAGTCCATCAACAAAAGTGACTGAGAAGCTCCGGTATCCCTTAGGATATATATGGGGACAGGAGTAGTATGCTCATTCAGAGCCACAAATCCCTCTGACACAAATGGAAGAAATTCCTCCCTCACAAAGTCAGCTGTATTCGACTTTTTAGCCCCACAAGAAGCAGGCAATTTAGCAGATTGGTTATCTACTACAGGGGTTTCTAACCTTGTTTTCACAAAGGCATTTGGTTTGGTATCCTTTTCTTTTTCTTTCTTAGCTTTAAGGAACCAACAGTTAGTTGTAACATGACCAGATTTCTTGCAATAACTGCAAACTAGACCACTTTTGTCACTGTCAGCTTTCACACTTTGATCAGACCTGTTACTGGATTTCTGAGCACCATCACCAGATTTGTCTTTGTCTTTGGGTGAGTAATCTTGGGTATCACCGTAACCCTTTTTCTGAAATTGGGACCATTTATTGTTACTGCTAGACTGAAATTTGGACTTATGAGTGAGAACATATTCATCTGCAAATTTGGCAGCTGATTGCAAGTTCAGTGCTTGCTTCTCATTAAGGTAGGTCTTAACATCATCCTTAACACAGTTCTTGAATTCTTCAACTAACACCATCTCTTTTAGTGAGTTGAAATCATCCTTGACCTCCATAGAAGTACACCAGCGCTCAAAGCAAACCTGCTTCTCATTAGCAAATTCAACATAAGTCTGATTTTCAGATTTCTTCAGACCTCTGAATTTCTGTCGGTAAGCCTCTGGAACCAACTCATAAGCTCTCAAAATAACCTTTTTGACAACCTCATAATCAGAGGAATCATCTGCAGACAAAGGCGAATAGGCTTGTTGAGCTTTACCCTTGAGGACAGTTTGCAACATCAGAGGCCAGTGTTCCTTTGGCCACTGGCAACTCTTTGCTACCTTTTCAAAACACTGGAAATAGTTGTCAACATCCTTTTCTGAAAATGGAGGCACCAGTTTTACCTCCTGACTGGCACAAAATTTATTTTTAGTTTCAATTTTAATTTTTAGTTGCTCCATTTGGAGTCTTTCTTCTCTATCGAATTTCTCTAATTCAAAATCTCTCTGTCTCTGTCTCTCTCTTTCTGCTCTTTCCTCTTTCTCTCTCTCAAATTCTCTTTGTTTTTCTTCTCTTGCTAATTTTTCTAACTCAAACTGCCTTTGTTTTTGTTTTTCTTCCCTCTCAAATTCTCTTTGTTTCTCTTTTTCTTCCCTTTCAATCTCTAGCATTTTTAATTTAAGTTCCATTTCTATATTTGGATTTTCCACTGGAAACTGTTCCAGATCTCCTGGTGCAAACACATTTTCATCAATGTAATATTCAACTATCTCTCTAGCCAGTCTTGCTTTTCGCATGGCTGGTTTTACCTCTGTCAGCTCCAACTGTCTGCAAATTTCTAGCAGTTCTGTCTTTTTAAAAGACTTCAAAACCCCTACGGTTGGTGATGCCAAGAAATCATCCATTGCTGTTGTCAATATATATCTAGGAAAATTCACAAAAACAATTTAACAATTTGGAATGTTAGATATTCAATAAATTACTCACACAATGGTCTATCCCGGACCTTGAGCCCCCAATTTGTTATGGCCCCAATTTGTTATTACATTTATAACACAACAGCAACAGCAAGGGATGACAAACACAGTTTTAACAACTAAAACACATTTAATTTTTAACAAAGACAAAGACAAATAACAACCTACAACTAAAGACCAAGATTGATAAATAAGAAAAAACAGAAATAATTACAGTCCCTTTTTGTGGGGTGGCTTGGTGATGTCCTGGATAACGAAAATGCTCAAACTCAGGCAAAGAAATCCACAAAAGAAACGTCACAGGTCTTGAACAGAATGGCAGGTCTGGTCATCTTCTTGCAATTTCTCCTACTCCTTTACTGTCTCAATTCTTTTCCTTATATACTCCCCTGCAGACCCCACCCACATTCAGACCTCTTTTTTTTAATTTTCTGAGACTTGCCCCAGACATGTCCAGGACATGTCTAAACATGACTCCAGTCTGAGCTTAACAAAAAAAGGTAAATACTGCCATCTAGTGGCCTATATTCACATTACACTAGATGTGCGCCTGTGTTTGAATATAGTGCAGGAATGTCACCACAGACACACTGATGGCTTTACCTGGCAAAGAATGAAACATAAGTGCTTTCATCAGTGGGTCAAAGGCCCAATCACTGTTGTTTTATCCCCCCTCTCTGATAGACACTGACTGAACGGACAGTAGCGAGATGGAAAACATACGGATTACCACTTGAAATCATGGTTTCACCAGTTCAGTTTTTGATTGAACTCAATCCTTAATTTTAATCAATAAATACTTTGTTTTGCAAATTATGTGTAATATAATATAATAGGCTAAATCTAAATATAGAACATTATAACCTCCACCAAGGAGGTAATGTTTTTGGGTTGGTGTGTCACCTAGCGAAATTGACAATTCGCTGAGTATATAACTTCGCTCCATTCTGCCTGCTGGTCTGTGAGTCTCTCACTTACTGCCTTTCAGCTTCGCTTTTTCACCTCATGTTGTCTAACTTCTTATTCAGCTCTGTCCTCAACAGAATGCTATAACTTTTGAAGTTGCTGGGTCAAAGGTGGGTTGTAACTCCTCAATTCAAAGTTAATTCATCACAAAATCTTAGCATTTTTTTCCTAGTATGAATAGAAACTGAAGATCAGAAAATTTGGATAAAATTGGCTGATAGGTGGCACTGTAGGAAACAAAAAAAAACCCATTTTCAACCATTTGACCAAAATGGTTGTAATTTTGCACACCCTATCTTTAAATGAGCATCAAATAGTTGTTTTAATAGTTGTATTTAAAAATATTGCTGCGATTAGCCAATCTGGCAACAGCTGGGCACATCAATGCCCACTTAACATCAAACTTGCAGGGTAAGGTATAAATGTACGAGTTGGTGCCATAAAATGGAAAGAGTTTTAAAAGATTAATCAAATTCATATCTCATCAGTGCATCAAAATTAACTGCCTCGTGTTGCTTGGACCCCGTAACTGCTATTTGCGGTAATATTTCTGCTTGTTTCTGGTGCATAGAGAAGGGGTGTTATTGATATTGGTCTCCCTATGACCATAATTTGCTGTGAAGATTCCTGGAGCCCAGTTCTCCTGTTGATTTACTGGACCTGATACCCTTTCCTGTGGTATGTCCACTAAGCTGAACCGTATACTTTTCCTATCTGGAGATGCTATTATTTCAGGTTTATACACTGCTGTCATCCTCCAACAACATTGGTCCAGTTTGAGAAGAAATATCAAGATTTTGCCGAGTTGTCGCTCTCCGAGTGATTTCATTTGTTGGTTTGTCGGTCAGTTAGCAGGATTATGGGGAAAATATTGGCCCAATTTTCATGACACTTAGTGGAAGGGTGTGGCATGTGGCATGAGTCAAGAGCCCATCCAATTTTTGAGCAAATTGAAATTACGGGCACATACACAATTTTTTATCACTTTTTTTTTAACATTGTGAGATGTTGCATTTAGCCTTGGTGGAGGTCTGCACTCCTCAAGTGACCCCTCTAGTTCTTTAAGACAAGCATAATTCATTCTCACTTCCAAGAGTTGTCCCTCTAAATGGCATCATATTAAGAAAAAGAAAAGTCTCATTAATGAAGGCATTAGGCATGCTGTATAAAGCCTTTATGAGAAACACTTCATCTGAAGTGTGACCCAATTTTCTATTTAATACGCAATCTGTCATATTCAAATTATCCTTAGCCTCATAGTATAATTGGCGATCTCATTTTTTTTAGTTATATTTTTTTTTATTCATATTCTAAAATTATAATTTAAGAGAATGGATTCTAATTTTAAAAAATTAGGTTTTGAGAAAAATGGACAAAAACCCCTGTTCTTCCCAACACGAAAGAACAGGTGGCCAATATCTTAGTTTGGCAAAAATGTGAGTTAGGTTAACATCATGCTTTTATTTTGTTGATATATTTTGTATTTTTAACAAATTCATTGTGAAAACATAGTGAATATCATTGTAAAAGAATAGACAATGATGCTGCTACGCTTCAAAGGCTATGGTGTGCTGACAGTGAGCATGTTTTGGGAGAGAATGCCCTGAACGTGCAGCCAAAGCAGACGGCTAGGAGTGGAATCTTGAAGACGTTCTTTGCTGGGAACGACTAATCCTGAGCTCATTCATAGCTTGAGTCAACTAAAGAGATTCTTCAGCTTCGAAGGTTATCAGGAAAGCGATGTTATTCAAGGGAATATTCAGAGGAGTCAATTAGAGAGGTTCTTAGCGCTAAGAGGCTTCCAGGAAACCTACCCCTGATTTGTTCATTGTTTGCACATGAGTACTTGCACAACAGGAAATCATTTTCTTCCCTTCCCTCATTGAGAATAAATGACATAATTACACGGCTAACCATGTGACAACTCAGCCTTGGTAAAATCAGAAAAATGCTACTGTTTTTAGTTTATCTTAAAAGGGGCCAAAAGCCACAAATAGGACAGAGTATAAAGAGAGAAGCTGTGAATCTTGCGGTTTTATTCAAAGCGCATGAATAGCTGTATAAGTGAAGCTCTGTTTATAGATGTTGTTTCCTCACTGGCAGACATAACCTATATTTTCAGTGCTTCATCTGCGTGTTTGTTTCATATATGTAATGCTGTAGGTAATGGGGCAGGGGCACGTCACAGCTGTATGTGCCACAACATGAAACACTTTATTTGTACTATATTAACTGCCCAATATCTAGGTGTCACATCAGCAGACCTCTCAATTTCATTCACCAATGTATCAAAACACATCTCAGTTAGAGGATGATTCCTATATAAATGTAGGTAAATGTATTGCTTCAAGGTATTTTTTGTAACTTTAGGTTTCATTTCATTATTTATACACGTTTTGTGCTTTAGGTAGATAATCTTGCTGGTCACACTTGTGAAAGTTTGTGTTAATATCAAGAATCCCACCGTTCATCCTTTAAAGAGCAGTCCTTCTTTGAGCAAATTTCATCCCAAACTAAAATGATTACTGTTCTTGAACCACTTTGAATACAGGCATAATCATGGTCTCATTTGAAAGGTGGCACTCAGTAGACTGCCCTCAGATAATCAGAATTGCATAGGACATTACCCAAATAAATAAAAAACACTGGAAATTTTTGTCTGTCAGTAAAAGATTTTATGATTTCTTCTGCCCCAATGGCGCTGTGACTGAGCCTCATTGGCTTAGAAAAATATTACAGCCACAGCCAGATATCTAAGAAAAACTGAAAGTTCAAATATTAAAAATTGTGTAACCAAAAATGAATATTTTATGGATTTTTTCTCGGTTATGACCATGCGTGCTTTGACAAACAATTTTGGTGAGTCCAAATTTCCCTGTTTTCCTAGCCATGCTCGCATTCGCTTTCAAAACAGTTTTACAATATCCCAAAATTAGGTGACTTTCCCCATATGTTGCAAAATTCACTCGATGTGTTACTCGATGGGTTCTCTCAGTGAAAACACTTGCAGAAAAATTATTTTGGTTTGGAGCTCGATGCTCCGTTTACTGCTCAAGCTTTAGAACAATATATAGTTCTACACCATAGCACAATATTTAAAGGTATAAAAACGCAATAATGCCTCATGGCCCGCCCTCAGGGTGGTGCTCACAAGAGAGGGTTAAATGAAAATATTTTTAAAAGCATTTTTCCACTGAAAAGATACTAACACTATCCCGACTTAGATACTGGCGGCATTTGATTTTGTGGTTACCAACCCTCCCCGATTATTTCTAAATTAAGCGATAAACATCAACTTGTTTGGTATCAGTGTACAGCTACAGATGCTCTCTCTTCAAATCAACTACAAATATAACACATTTCAACATTATGACGTCATAGTGACATCATAACTAACACCATATTAGGAAAAAACATCATAATGACAAAAATCCATGTTTTTTAAATAGTTTTAGCTGAAAATAAGTAACTCTCTGTAACCTCTAGAACTACTGATACTACAATTAATATTTTAGTATTATTACAAGTGTTATAAACTCATGAGTACCATAGATTTGACATTACTATGATGTCATAAATAACTCATTTTGGGAAAAACACACACAAAAGGTGAACATTTTTCACATTTTCTTTACTTTGTTTGTCCCAAGATAGAACACACTTGCATAAAAGGTTTATCTATGAATTATGAGAACAACTTTATGAACAATTCTATGAACTTGTATAATAGTAGGCCATAACGCAGTATAAAAATAATATACATACAGTAACCAGTCAAACACACAAATAAAAGTATTATTAGGTGAAGATCACTTCAAAGCAGTGGTGCAAAAAGTGGGTATGCAGTGTATGCAGTGCATTGGGGTGGTACGCGAAAGGGGACGCCAATACAGCGGGCCGCATGCAGATGAGGATACAAGATCATCTCTTCACCCTTTACTTATGAGTTTATAACATTAACAAAAGGAGTTCCACAAGGATCAGTTTTGGGACCCTTCTTATTCACTATATACATTAACAATATTGTATCTTCTGTAATTGACTGAAATGTTCATCTTTATGCAGATAATACTATTTTATTCTGTTCTGCCAATTCTGTACATCTCACTGTTGAGAAATCAAATCTTGTATTTAACAGTCTGCAGACTGCATTTATCACCCAAAAACTTCTTTTAAATGCCAGCAAAACTAAATTTATGATATTCTCAAAAGCCAGAGATGTTGACTTTAACAGTCCACAGATATCAACACTTAGTGAAAGCAATTGAAAGGGTCAAAGTGTATAAAAATCTAGGTATCTGGCTTGATGAATCTTTTTTATATAAGGATCATATTAAATACCTTGTTGGAAAACTTTGTCAGAAATTGGGGTTCCTCTATAGAAATAAAAGTAATTTTTCTGCTAGTTGTAGAAAAAATATTGTTGAAGCAGTCTTCTTGTCAGTCCTTGATTCCAGCGATATTCTCTAAGACACGATGCTGCTTCTACCCTCAAATCCCTGGATTCATTTTATCACTCTGCTCTCAGATTCATAACTGGTGATCCCAAAACACTCATCATTGTTTTCTCTTTTACAAAGTTGGTTGGTCTTCTCTTGCACAGAGACGGGACACTTGTATCTCTTTATATATAAATCCCTGATTGGACGGTCACCTGCATATCTATGCTGAAGTTGAACTCTGGACATTACTAAACTCGCTCTACTGACTGTCTAAGTTTCACAAGTTTTCTCTGAATTTGCAAAATGTGCTTTTAGTTTTGATGCTCCAAAAATTTGGAATTATTTGTAACAAAGTCTCAAAATTGACACTTTAGTTTCTCTTGGACAATCCAAAAGGTTGATGACCAACCATTTTCCTGTTGTGTGCAACTGTTTTAAATGATTACTGTCACTCCCCCCCCACCCCCCGTATCTCGTCTGTAACTCGACATCATTATAAATGAGGGAAACCTCAATGATTTTCGAGGCTTAATAAAGGTTGATAATAATGGCCTGGAGTAAATCATGTTTTCTTGTATAGTAGACATGTGACAGAAGCACCATCATACGTGAGAATGGCTAAAGTCTCTTACCCACAATTCCCTTCGGCCTACGGAACCCTGTCAATGGACTCAGTCTGCTAAGAGAAGAGCGTTTCCAGAGAGTCACCGCAAAGGCACAACACATAGAAGTCAGTAGCATTATAAATCTATTGACCAATATAAAAAATAAATAAATAAATAAATAACTTGGCGTCATTTTGGAGGCTGGTGTGGCCTGGACACTCCTGCACTTTTACGCAGGGTACATTACCATGCCTCTGATCTCAGTACAGTTATTCAAAAAGCAGTGGTTCCTGAGGGGAGGGGGACAACACTCTCATTCACCTGCCCATACAGCAGATTACATTCATGTTTGAGAGGGAGAGAGACACTGAGAGAGAGCAACAGTGAAGTGGAAAGAACAAGTTGGGGGTGGGGGGAACGACCAGTAGGAAGTGCATGAGAGAGAATTAAACAGAGAAAGAAAGAGAGAGGCTGCAGCAGTGATCTGCCCCAATGATTTCCTTGTCATTGATTGTTGTGATATGAATGGAGCAGTGCAGCAGGTCACATGATAGGAGTACGCTCTCGCAGCCACAGTAATCTGGAACACGGCCCACCATCATTATGTAGCCATCAAGCTGCTGGATTTTTGACAGGAAGCCTGCTCTGTCAGAGATAAGATGGCTTAAGAGGAACTAGATCTAACCGGTTTTGCCATGGAGGGATTTTGAAGCAGAACTAGTGAGGCAAGAGTGAGTAAAGAACAGGCCACAGTAAAATGAGGACATACTGTGGGTATTCCTCTTTCGGATGAAATACATGGGTGACCACAGCTAGTAATGTCCACCATATTCATATGAATTGTTGATTAACTAAAATGGCAAAGCATGGGAACTTATAGCACTGTGCAAAACTCCTAGGCGCCCTAGATTTCTAAACTTTAAATATGCCATTAGATGTTGATTTTCCATTTTTCACATTAGCATTACTGAAGATTAAAAGCATACTTGAAATTCCAAATGCTGATTAAAAACATAGTTTTAAAAATAATTTTATCTCAAAAACAGTTGATCAGATGATATAGCCTTGATAAAGCTCCGATCTCAACATCATCACGGCTGTCTGCAATGGACCCTTCCGACTCGCTCCGACCAGCTCGCCCCCCTTAGTTACTGATGCTAAGGCTCAAATTTATGCAGCCTTATTCCCACAGCAGAGCAGAAGTTTATGGAGAACTCTTGCGTGCCTATTCCCGAAAAATATTGTGGTTTATTTTGCACCAAATTCGTCCAACTTGTCCGGCAAAGTCTTCCAGAGAAACCTAAACTATATAACGCAAGGGTATACCCATAAAATCTTTTTTTTTTTAACGGAACGGGTGGAGATACACGAGTAACCGCTTGGTGCTGTCAATCAGTGCAGACAAGCCGAGCACCTGATAATCTGCACATTTATATCAAACCAGGCAAAATAGAGGAATCATCCTGCTGGTGTAAAGCAGGGTAAGTAGTTTTCATATGTTTGCTGCCATCACTGAGCTAAAAATACCACTGCATCCAGTATGCTGTCTATCGTCAGTTGGCCATGAGTTAGGCCATACGTGAGCGAGACTTTGTAATAAATCATATTACGCAATGCCGCTAACCCTTAACCAAACCCATTTCCAATTGTGTTAGAATTATTTCCCTATGCAAAAATGTTTTTGGGGCATTATTTGAAAAACAGTAGAAAAAAATTTTTCGACACATTTGGCCCACCTTTCCAAATTGTAGCAAATCTGCTACATTGGGGAAATAATGCTAATTAAAAAATTAAAGTGATGGACCATTCAAGTTATTCTCAAATGTTTATTGGCAAAAAGAAACAAAACCAACTGGGTGTCCAGGCTGTTAACCCTTTTACTTCATGAAGCAGATATGCTACGCTGGTTAATAGAGGGTTAAACTAGCTACATCAGACATAATCGAGTTAATAATCTAACGTTAATTATATCAACGTTTTCCTCCAAACCAATGTCTATGTCATGCTAACTTTGCCCAGTTTGGTTAAGGGACTGACTTTCTGAGTCAGCTGGCTAGCTGCCAAGCCAACTTTTCCCACGTTTAAGTTTCTAAGCAGATTACTTCATGCTATTACTAAATCCTTCACCATTTAGCTAAACGTTTTATATTATCAAGTGTTACAAATGCCTGTGCTGGGTGGCACGAATGAATCATGCTCTCAGCAGAATTACTGCTGGTTTGTAACATGCAGAAGTCCACTGTGTTTTTTGATCCTATTCACATTAAGTTGCGTGAGGTCTTCCATGTCTTAGTCCATCGCAAACACTTCTCCAACAGGGTTTTTGGCTTTGAAAAACTGATTAATTGAGCTTCCTATAGCCGGGCAGGCTACTTTTCATCAGTATTACACGTTCCCCAAGCGCATCTTAGAACCATTTTTAGAAAAAGTCTGACACCTGGCCTATTACAACTAAAGATTGCATTGAGTGTGGGACAATATGGCAGTGTTATTGGGGTAGGCTGGACCTTAGTAAGATAAGGCAATCTTATTTGTTGTTTTTCTACAAGTGATTGACAGGTCGGCAAGGTCTATTATCCGGAGACACAGAAACAAGGGAGACAGTTAGTCTGCAAAAGAAACTGAATCAAGTTCTCCAGTGTGTTTTGAATGAGCTCATCTTTTTAAACTAAATAAATGCAGGGCAGTGTACCTAATTTTTAGGCAGAGCAGCCACGGCAAATATTAAGTTGATTTAGTTCTTAACTGTTCACACGTCTGTATATGACATTCTTCAGTTTTTAGAAACTTGTAATTTCATTATTTTTGGATGCCCGAGCAAAATTGCTTTAAATGTGATGAGGACTTCTGCTCGGCACTAGACATGCTACTCTAGAGATCAACTGTAGTGCATCATGACATGTTAGCAAAGCTGCTGAACCAGACCAAACAAATGTGAGAAGCAGTGGCCAAGTTACACCGGAGAATGGCAGCTTTCCTATTTTTTTTACTCTGCAATGATTGAACGAGTAGAGGAAGCTGCCCTGCAGAAAATAGCAGTTCATTCTCTGTGAAACATTCAAATGTGTCAGAACATGTCTTGTCATGTCTTCCATTTTGCTGGCTCTTTGTATATTGTGTTTTTGGAGATCTGAGATCTGATCCAAGAGAGGATATCCGCACCAATAAAGAGACATGGTGTCATGTGACAGAGATAGGGGAGATACCGGAGTTTACGGCTGAAGGGGCGCTGTCCTTCTGAGAAATTCTCTTGCCTCATTGCCCATGGTGCTATTGGCTGTGGTATTCATGAAGGAAAGCATTTTTTTTTAATTTCCCAAATTTCATAAGCCCCCCTTCCAGTCTGGCATCAAAGTACAGAATATTCCATATGGTCGAATAATGGTCCTCCTCCATTTTGACTTCTGACAAATGACAGAAAATATTGGAAACAGAAAATTTAAAAAAAGCTCAAGATTTCTCTGATTGACACAACATAGACAAGGAATAATTTCACCTCATGATGGAAAAGAGCTACATATATAAGCTTTTTGTATGGCTATATGTATGATATAAAATAAGTGTCAAAAAATGCCAAAATTTGAATTTCCAAGGACACTATCAAGTTTTTCTTATTAAGTTTTCTGAATATGGTTAGTGAAGCCTGAATTTTGAGTGAGGTTTAGTTATCTATTGTAGACAATTAATCAACATAATTACTAGTTTTGGGATATTACAGCATATTTATTCCATAATAATATAGCTATATTCTGAATGACTTAGGCAGGAAATGAGCATAATTGAAGCACCTATTACTAAAACCCCATAAGTCACACTTGACTTGACTTGACTTGACTTGCGGGGTTTTAGTAATCAGTGCTTCAATTTATGGTGAAAGGGAGAACTTTTCTGACATGGGTCATTCTATATGAACTCGACCGGGGTACATAAATCTTCCATGGTCACAGACTCGGTTTTGGCTCCAATTTTTGGGAGTACCTCTATACTCATAATGAACAAATGCTAAATCTTTGGCTCCTACTCTAAGTGGTTTCCAAGATATGGCCCCCAAAAAATCTCGGGCCACACCCCTTTTTTGCCTTCACGAATTGCAAACGTGAATTTGTTGTAACTTTGGAGGCCAGCACCTCTGGAACAAATCATAGTCATGGGCTTAAAAAAATAGCTTCCCTCGGTAATTTGGGCCAAGGCTTTCAGAATCTCAAAATTCAAATATGAGTAGGCAATGTTGATCTAAAACTTCCAGTTGCAGAACAAGGGGGGTAATAATAGGCGTTTTTACCCCAAAATTTACCCCAAATTTACCCCAAAATCCATATTAAAAACGTAAAATCTCTGCATGAAACCTTTTTTTTCTGGTGATAACTTGAATGTTGATAAGTAGATAACACCAGATTCAAACTACTTAGAGAATAGACCGTGGAGATCTCTCCAACTGAGTGGTGGTTCATAGGTTTTTCAAATTTTCCCCTATCAGTTCAACAAGAGCGGTTCCACGTTTTTTTTTTGGTTTAACCACATTCAGCATATTCACTCATTAAATTTAGCACACATTTTCCAGAGCTATTACTTTTATTTTTGATAAAGTGTAGTACTCTAATTCAATTCAGATGTAGAGCAAAACAGTACTTGGGAAACATGGGGAAATTTTCCCTAAGAGTTCCATTAATCAATGTGACAGCATGATTCATTCAGCTCTTGGTCTCTTAATTGGATAACGTGATAAACTTTATAGTGCTATCTTGGCCGATGCCAATAGCAACACATTACAGGGTAAATTACTTTACATTGGATGAGGTTGTAACACAAAGTAATAAGCAGGGGTATGTTTAGGGCCTGATGATCGGGCTATAGCCCCAGGTCTTTTTTCTTCAGCCTTGGGAATTTTTAAAATTTCAAAGTATTCAAAATGAATACGGTCCGGCACTAATACAGCAACTGAATCTTTAGCCTACATTGTTGCCAACAACTGCAACACTTTTCACTGTGAGTAGGACAACATACAAATGTTAACCTTTTACAGACCTGCTGAATCCAGTCTGTATGTACTAGCGACATAGTGACTTTGCTCGATTGCTCGTTTTAATTCAGTTATCTAATAAAAAGGCAACACGATCCATGGAATGTGATCATTCAATAGTGAATACAGTGCTGTCAGAGGAACAAACTTCACAAAACCCCAGGTTTTATCAGCAGTGCCTGTTTTCCCATGTCCCTGCACAAGTTCACAGTTTCCTCACCCGCCAACAGTGAGAGCTCCCAGCATCTTACCCAAATCTGACAGAAACAAATGGCATCGGGATCATGTGTTTAGGCTGGGAAGAAAGCGGCGAGACAGCGATGGCACAGATATGACTTATATAACTCGGAGAAATTTATTTGGCAATCGGCCGCACAAAATAATATGTATGGAACATCGTTCTGTACAAAACATGGTTCAAAGTTATCTACAATGACTTTGATGAAACATTTTCCAGTGGTGGCAAGCTAAGCTACCGTGGGTAACTTGCATTACCTTGATATAACATTATGCCCGGTGCACACAAGAGGATTTTCAAACCTTAACTGATTTTAAACATATGGGAGACCAAGATACTACATATTTTTAATATTTTAATCACACAAGTGACAATTCAGTCAAAGACCTTACAATTGAGAGTTAAACTATTTGAAATTGAGAGGAGTGATTCCAGAGAGTTTGGATGTCAGAGAAACTGGCGTGATCAAACACCCCATCATGCCAACCGCGGCTGGCCAATCATTTCAAACAGCTGACCATTTGTGTGTGAACTGTGTGAACAGGAAGTCATTCAGACAGAAATGAGAGTGAAACCCGGAAAAGCGAACCGGAGGAAGGGGACTGACTGTAATCTCTGGAAGCCTTGCAGAGTACAGATGCAATGAAGGATACAACTAAACAGCAAAGTTTAAAAGCGCAACCTGATGAGATTATGAGGAAATGATGAACTAAGAGAATCCTAACTCATACCGAGAGTACTGATTAAATGAATTGCAATGTAATCTTAATGCATTTTATCCTTGATAGCATGAATTCTAGAAAGTAAAATTGAGCATGCTTATGACAACATCCTTTCATCGTGATTCACTCTTCAACGCATAGTTCTTATAACATTTCATCAAACCTTTGGCACTTCAGTGCAGGAACACAAAGAGCTGAAGCGTCGTGCGCTCTCTTCAAAGCAACACTGACTCCAGCTTAAGGTAATGACAAGTTGGTCTGGATAAGTAATTGCAGGAAATGAAACTGCAGACGCTCTGGAGGGTTTGTCTGACCGGGACTTCCTGTGCGGATGGGCTCACTTAGCTTTGATGGCGAAGTCAGCATATCCTGTTCTCCAGGTGATCCCACCCCTCCCTCATCCTCATCGCGGTTTACCGGAAAGTCTCTCTGCGCCCCATTTCCTGTGCCGCTGAGCACGAGTAACCAGCGATGACTAATCAACCTGTCTAAACCTGTTCCCACACCTGTCCCAGGTGCAGCAGTCCTTGGCACTCTCAAAAGACAAGGCCGCTCTTTCACCACGAACAGGGAGGATGTTATTTAAAACATTAGAGGGATAAGACTTGATTGAAGTCTTCTGTCAGTCATCGGGACAGTTTGTTGACGTGTTCAAGAGCAGCAGGGCAGCAGAGGCGGGTGTGGCAGATTGGGAATATACGCAGATTATTTTTGACAGGGACAAAAGTGTTGATTTTAAAAACATGTTGTAGCCGAACCAAACGCCATGGAACATACATGGTATGGTATTGTCTGAACTAGAAAAGCACTCAGAGAGCGCAGACCTCCGCCAGGGGGCAACAAAACCCAAAAGCACGGCGATTGGAACTCTGGCCCATTGGAAAGACTTTGGCGTATATCTCAGCAGTAGTTTGGTCTAGATATGCCAAAATTTAATCACCTGTTTCTTGACTTAATACCCACCTTCTCTGAAAGATTTCATCAAAATCTGTCCATAACTTTTTGAGTCATTATGGAAACCAACAGACAAACAAACAGACAGACAAACAAACAAACAAACCCAGGCAAAAACATAACCTCCTTGGTGGAGGTAATTATTCAAATTGTCTGATAGAAAATGTGTAAAGAGATCTAAATATATGGGTATTTTGTCTGATGCATAATAAGTCATCTTGGGAATTGTCATAGCTTTGCGCAATTTTATGTTTATATCTATATAAAATACAATTGTTCTCATAACACAGGCTACTTAATGGAATGATACAGTATGTAGATGATGACCCGAGCCATAAAGAGAGTGGTTTTATCACGTATTTTTAATGAACCCTCTGTAATGGAATTTACTTTGCTTTCAAAATGCATTACCGCTTCCAAAGTCAGAGGATTTTCTGTTCTGTTGTTTTAGATTTCCATGTCCTGTTCATGACTCTGGTGACCAAGATTTCACTGTCCTGAACGTTTGCTTTGTTCCTGCCGCTGCTGTGAGAGCGGATGATCAAGGCTGTCACACGATTAAAAGTATCTCTGGCTTTGGAAAGACCTCTTATATTTGTGTGTGGAGGGAGACGGGTGCGTGTGTGTGTTTACACACAGAGGACACAACTAAGGAAAATCTATGACACATGACATTGCTTGAGCACCCTAATGTAATGGCATTAATTGAGGCCTAGTTTAAGAAAGAGATGTAGCAGTGTGGCTGAGCTTTACTGAATATCCAAGCATTTAGTAAAAATACAGCCCTACCAAAGGGATTCAGACATTATATTACAAAATCCCCCAAATCATTATCCCCTGCATACTTTGGCATCATAAGAAAATGATTATTGTTAAAATGCTTCAAAATATATGATTGAATGTCGTCAACAAACTTCAGAAAATATGCCAAATCATGAGACTCATCACCAAATGGTTGTCTCGTCCCTCACTGTTATGATCCAGACAAGTTTAGGAGACAAGTTTCTTGAGTTTAGCCATTGGAATTTGATCTTGTTTAATTTCACTCTTCTTTCATACAGGCTTCCAGCTGCTAGAGAGTTTTGGGTCTCCTTTGACAGACTTTTCGTTTAATTATGTTCTCAATCGGTGAAAGATCAGGACTGCAGGCAGACCAGTTCAGCACACGGACTCTTCTACTATGAAACCATGCTGTTGTAATAGCAGCAGTGTGTGGTTTTGCATTGTCCTTCTAAAATACAAAAGGCCTTGCCTGTCATTGGAGGGGAGCATATCTTGCTCTAAAACCTTTATATACCTTTCAGCATTCATGGTGCTTTTTGAAACATGCAAATGTCCCACACCATACGCACTAATGCATCCCCATACCATCAGAGATTCTGGATTTTGAACTGAATGCTGATAACAGGAGGGGTGGTCTCTTTTCTCTTTGGTCCAGAAGACACGACACCCATGATTTCCAACAAGAATGTCAAATTCAGACTCGTCTGACCACAGGACACTTTGGCACTTTGCTACAGCCCATTTTAAATGAGCCTTGGCCCACAGACCACGGCATGCGCTTGTGGATCATACTAAACAGTGGCTTCCTTTTTGCATGATGAGTTTTAGGTGACATCTGTGGATGGCACGGCAGACTGTGTTTACAGACAGTGGTTTCTTGAAGTATTCCTGGGCCCATTTAATAATTTTAATGACAGAAACATGCCGGTGAGTGACGCAGCGGCGTCTGAGGGCTCGAAGATCAGGAGCATCCAATAAAGGTCTTCGGCCTTGTCCCTTAAGTACAGAGATTTTTCCAGTTTCTCTGAATCTTTTGATGATATTTTGCACTGTGGATGATGAGACCTTCAAAGCCTTTGCAATTAGATGGAGAGGAACATTGTTTTTAAAATATTCCAAAATTTTTTTACGCCAGCCTTCACAGGTTGGAGAGCCTTTGGCCATCTTAACTTCTGAGAGACTCAGCCTCTCTAAGACATCCCTTTTATAGCCAATCATGTTACACACCTGATGCCAGTTAACCTAATTACTCGCTAAATGTTCTGTCAGCTGATTCTCTTATATATTACAGTATTCGCTTTTTCAGCCCTTTTTTGCCTGTGTCCCAACTTTTTTGAGACCTTGGCAGCTAGAAAATTTGGAAGAAGCCCATTTTGTGGATAAAACTGTAAAATATCTCCATTTCAACATTTGAAATGTTATCTATGTTCTATTGTAAATAACATATTGGCTCACGTGATCTGTTAGTCATTGCATTTTGATTTTATTCACAATTTACACTTCGTCCCAACTATTTCGGAATTGGGGTTGTACTTTCAGTTGCTAAACTGATAATGATTGGCAGCTGTAGGCTGGCTAACACTAGTCAAATGAGCTCACAAGCTCAAAAGTTAAAGCTCACACGGTAACATTCATTTAAGCGGGAAGGCCTTTGCCAGCTAGTGTGGAGTTTCATAATAATGTAAGTTTAATGCTTATTTACCTCGTACAGCTGTCTTTTAACATTTAAATTTGATAGCTTTTTTATATCATGAAACTTTGTATACACTATGTCTTATAAAGACAATCTAGTCATCCACTGAATTGCATAACAAGTGCACATATCAGTGTGTAGTCACAAGGAGTTCTGTGGAATTAATATTAACATGAGAGCATGAGAATTCTATTGCTGTATAATACATTTGGAGTGGTATTAAAAGCAACCTATTTACTGCTCTGGCTATTCCGTAAAAAATGGACTGAATTTGATTAAAATGGTCGTCCATTCTATTCGGTCCTAACAGCATGGCTTGCACATTGCTTTTGACTGAACTAACAATGGTGTCTAAATTCACAGACAATTTAGCAGCTAGCTACCTTATAAACCACACAGTGATTATAGTATGGTACTGCATGGATGCCAGCTTGCTAGGAAAGTTAGTGTAAGCTGGCCAGCTTGCTAGTTACATCAACAACCAAGCCATACACATGTAAATCAGCTTACATTTGGATGGAAACACTGACCTCTCTTACAAATTCTCCTTGAAAATAAATCAAAACCACCATTTCTTTATATCTTCCAAAATGCATGACAAGTACCCTTTAACATTGATTTCATTGCCTGTCCTGTGTTGTACTGATCCAGGTTAGAAGTATAAAGCCGTTGGACAAAACTTGGAAAGCACGCACAGGCTATTGTTAGTTGTGGCCGTTTGCTGATTCATGTTTCCATAAAAATATGCTGCGGATGGAGATACTCATGAGAGCCACATCTTAATGCCATGTGGAATGTCATGCTTTATGAAAAATGCAGCCCACATTTGTTTGTTTTTCTTCACAGTTAGTTGGTTGGTAAGCCCATCAGTTTCTGAAATGTATGTGCACAAGAGCTGAAAAAGTATTTCAAAATATCTTTCCTTTAATAGTGAAACCAGTAGATAGAAGTGCAAAGTAACCTTATCAAGAGTATTTATTAGCATTAGTAATACTTTGTTCCCATCGGCCCATACATTTTCAAAATTAACTCAAAGAACAAGATTTGGCAGACAGAATACAAAGCTCTCAAGCTAAATTTAAGTACTTGTTTATTATGTCTGATGCTCATTATTTAGATGCAAAACAAAAAGGTCTTAAATATACTTGGCTCAGGAAGGAGTTTGTACAGACCATGCTCTTTGTTTATTTGACGATAGTGATGGATGTGGCATATGACCGGTAGCTTCTCAAATCATTTTTGTTGTAATAAACACTGTGAACCAGTGGAGTGCTGATGGCAATATGACAGGCCTGCAGTAACCTCAGGCTTAATTACAGTAAACCTGTTGCAGATTACTTTGCCTGATTAGCAACCAGACATTGATTTGCTCAGTTGCTTAGAGTAATTAGTGGAATGGCTGGACGAATTATTTCTGACAGTATTATTGTACATTGTATTACAAAGTTATGAGGTGTTCTGTTATCTTCATAAATAATGGTGCAAAATGTCAATGTCTTTAAAATATTCTGAACTCATCTGGTTCATTACACGGCACAGATTTGCGTAAATTTACTTGTTAGGCATCTTGTAATTCAATTCTGTGGACTGAAAGGGCTATGTAGCCTAATGTTTCTTTCTCTTGAGATGGGATCTTTTGAATGTTTAACAGTCTGAAGAAATTAAGCGCCATCTTATGATTAATTATGCGCCTGAAAAATGTTAAAGATGGTAATCAGAAAAAGTTATGGATTTTTTGCATTTAGTCAGATTACTGCCATCCACACAATATCACATTGTTAAATAAATGTAGCCAATAGGCGATCACTTTTTCACGATCAATTCTTAATCATTATATACTTCGAAGTGATTCATATTATTCAGCAAATAAATTGTTTTATTGTTTATAAGGCAGACAAATATGGGAGTAATCAAGAGGGAAAAGTGAGGTTACTACAGGTCTTTTTTTTTGCAGCAGTTCACTGCAAAAACAGATAAATTGGCCATTATACCTTGCTAAGCAAAAATAACAAAAAGTAGATATGACTCATTTTCTGCTCTTTTTTTGCAAATACAATTTTAAGGGAGGTCAAATTCACTTGGGCTTCTATCTGATGTCAAAATCCTCTTTGGGATTCCAAAGTAACAGGAAAATATTGATTTTAGTAGTATTATCTCATAATAGGCTAGTTTATTACAGCTTGGCTATTTGCTTTATTGTGTTAATGTCAAAACAGATTTTTCACCATTCAAATGAGGTCAGAGAGGATGCTTTGTAAGGCGAATGTGATCTATATGCTGAACCAGCTTACATCATCATTTAGCTGTAGTAATTTGATGTGATACTGCCATTTTGACAACAACTGCTAGAAACCAGAGAACGTCTAAATCTTTAATGTCGATCTTTCTGTCCTACTTGAGTTACAAGACTACTCACACAGTACCAAAAAAATGAGCAAGGGCCATTTCTAATCTAATAGGAGAGCGATTTCACCAAGAAACAAATGGCATATCACATGGTGAATGTTTTTTGAAGAGATTATTGAAGAGATTATTGCCAAATTCAGTTAAGCAACATTGAACATTTTGGGGCAGTATTTTTACAATTTGTTCATACTGTATCTCTCAGAAGTTGACAGAGCAGATTGAGACTGAATGCAATCATTAATAGGCCAATTAATAATTATGCTTAATAATATGATACAACTGTGCAACAGAGAGCTCACAGGCCAATCTGGTTGGTAAACAAGAACTGTGAGTCAAAGTTATATTAAAGCATCCTTTGGTCAAGAGCAGAATATCTTGGAAATTTCATTTTTTAGACATAGAAGTTGTTCTTGTAGTTCCACAGAACAGACACTTTTCAAGGTAGAAATCAATCAAGTATTAGCGGGGTATTTCATTAGACATCACCTTTTGATTGTCATAACTGGCTATATGTACACTAATATCTGTGATGGCTGGTGTTTCGAGACGCCAAAAGCAGCGGCCGAAAGGAAAGGAAGTCTAGCAAAATAAGAGAGACAAACCGACAGAAAGAGAGAGAGAGAGAGAGACTCGCGCTTCCAACGGAAAAAGATCTTAGTCCGAGTACAAAAGGAAACAAAGTGAGCAGGACTGAAACAAAATAAAGGGAAAATCTCGGCTACCAAAATAGCAAAACAAGGCACCAGACGGTGCACAGAAAGAGAGAAATAACCAGAGAAAGATTCCCTTGATAACCAGCACTTTCCTCTTTGCAACTAATTCCTCACACAGTTCTCTAGCTAGAGACCTTACGGGCTAAAGTGCCAAGTAACACTGACACTCAAGAAAAGACAGCGAGGCGGAACTGGGGTTTAAATAGAGTCTGGGCGCCACAATTAATGCCAGCTGGCCAAAGAATTCGACTGTGGGCAAAACGATATCGCCCTGGACGAGAGAAAGAGAGAAAGAAAGCTCGCCAGCCTCCAAAGACCATGACAAATATTAGTCTTTCTTTCTGAAATGACCCATAATAACATTTGCATTTGTGTAATGACCATTTAATTACTCGGCATATCATTTGGGATATGTAGCAGAGTAACTGGGGTTTCCTTGATTTAAGCAATACCTTGTTTCATATTCTATTCATTATTGGAAAAAATCAGCTGTTGAGAGATGTAACCTACTGACTATAATTTAAAAAATATATTCTCCGGAGATATTGGGTTCTTGACATTCATTACAACATTTATTAGCAAAAGACGGATAAATATTTTCATCTTTCTGGTGATAATGATTGTGAGTCGTGTAGGTAGGTTTCAAGATTGATTTACCCACGGCAAGCCACAGCATGTTTGTTCACTGCATTATACTTAGTGTACACATCACAAGTCATTTTTATTGCAAAATTGTGTTTTTAAATAAAAGCTATTGAATAGTGTCAGTCTAAGAATATAAGACATGCTTAGGTAATAACAATAACAAAGTGGCAAGGCGCTTACTTTCATTTTACGCTCTGGCATCTTTAAAGATAATGTTACCAGAATACCTGATCTGTTCAAATGATTAGGAAGCCTAAATTATTTAATGGCTGTATACAGTTTTGGCTTCGGTTCATCCAGGCAGATACTGTTACCCCTTCATTTGCCAGAATTTTGAGTCTTGGGTTGAGCTGTCCCCAGGCCCAGGACGTGGGTTATCTTCTCATCGATTTTAAAATGCCCTTTGTGGCCAAATTTTCAGGGCCTCAATGTTCGTGTCAAAGGCTGCGGTGGTGATGGAAGAGCTGAATAACAAATTTCCAGAAAACAATGCATCAGGTTCTAAATCAATTTCAGTTGAAATAGGACTCTAATCTGCCTCACTTTAAGTAACTTAATCACTTTCTCATTCATTCGATTCAACATATTTGTGATAATCTGAACATATACCACTTCAGACAAATCAGTTACCCTTTCAGGGGAGGAATTTGTCCTTTACATCAAAAATGAAAGTTTAAGAGAAATGTACATAGTGCAATTGTAGTATGCTGCATGATATATTGTACATGCCCTGGCTCTCGGCTGCTTGCTGTAAATAAATAAAGGGCTTGTTATTTTTGAAACAGAAGAGGCTATGTGACAAGCCAGCAAAAGTACGAGCCCATTTTCCCCTCCCTCAGACTGTTTCCTTCCCTACTCTTTCTTTTTTCCGAACACAGCTTTCATTTCACTGGGTCAATGCCAGCACCCTCAATGAGTGGGACTTGGAGTTGTTCTTTCAAAGAAGGAATTGAAAAGGCATTGCAGTCTGTGAGAGACCTCAGGAGGTAACCCAGCACCCCGACTCGCTCCCCTCGACTACCTTCTGCGTACTCCTCCTTTCTTTTTTTCTTTCTTTCTACTCTAGAGGAAAGTTATACAAGGCACTGGACAAACTCGCTTCAGAATGCATCACCAGCACAGTTTAGCATTCCATCCCCGTCTCTTTGATTGTAATTTTGAGTAAGAGGCCACACAGCGCATTCCAGTGGAGTTAACCTAGTTTGTGATGGTTCTGCCCTGCAGTCCCTCCCCCTCCTGCTGTCTTCGCCTCCACTTCAATGAGCCGCACCTGCTGCTGAGCCACACCTGCTGCTCGTTGAAGTGGAGGTGAAGTGAAGAGTATTTAAGAGCCACACTGATAATCTGGCAGTGCAGCTGCATTCTGAAGTTTTAGCCCTGTTGTGTTGTGCCGCTGCTTCCCTCGCTTGTGGTTTGTACCAGTTTTATTAAAAGTCTTTATCTTTTTACTCAGTCTGTGCGTTTGGGTCCCTTCTGTTCTTTTAGGGTACATGGTCCCAGTGCCCGCTAGTTTGCTGTTTGCAGCCGGCGGAGGCAAAACCATGACATAGTTCCTTTTACTTTTCAATGAATGGCAACAGAAAACTCTTTGCAAATTTAAATTCTTAATTTCTTTTGTAAGAAAAGACAACTCAATTAATGTCCAGTAAGCCATTTTGATCCAACCACTAGCCTGTCTGCTTTAAAGACATGAGTAATATTTGTTTCCATAACCTATGAGAAGAGATTGCAAATAGCAATGCTATAGATTTCAAGAATGGCACATTAAAACATAACATGTTGCTGAATGCCCCTCAACCCGGACACGATTTCCTGCCTCAACATCACAGCGTTAAGGTCAAAGGTCAAATCCAGCAAAAAAGGTGACGTTGCAGATCTTTGTGTCACAGTGAGTAACCATACCAAATTTGGTGAAGCTACGAGAATTAGATGCCGAGTACTGACCCAGACAAGATTTCCAGTGTCAAGGTCACAGAGCTAAAATCAAAGGTCAAATCCAGCAAAAAACCTGGCATTGCACATGTATGGGTCATAATGAGTTACCATACCAAATTAGGTGAAACTGCAATGATTAGATGCCGAGTACTGACCCAGACAAGATTTCCAGGGTCAAGGTCACAGTGCTAAGGTCAAAGGTCAAATCCAGCAAAAAAAACCTGACCTGGCACGTCTATGGGTCACAGTGAGTTACCATACCAAATTTGACGAGGCTACAACCAATATTTACTTTGCTCTTGGCCGGACAAGATTTCCACGATGAAGGTCAGAGCGCTAAGGTCAAAGGTAAAATCCAGCAAAAAAACCTGACCTGGCACATCTATGGGTTATAGTGAGTTACCATACCAAATTTGGTGAAGCTGCAAAAATTAGTTGCCCAGTACTGACCCGGGCAAGATTTCCAGGCTCAAGGTCACAGTGCTAAGGTCAAAGGTCAAATCTAGCAAAAAACCTGACAAGGCACATCTATGGGTCATACTGAGTTACCATACCAAATTTGGTGAAGCTGTAATCATTAGCTGCCAAGTACTGGCCCGGACAAAATCATCGACGGACGACGGACGACAGACAAACACGCAGGTGACGACAATACCCCACCGGGCCGGAGTCAGCCGAGGGGTAAAAACTTTGAGGCCAGTGACATGTCCCATCTGCTCCCTGTTTGTACATTTGATAGGAGTAATTGATGCTGCTCTGGGCAAGATAGGACTGAACTAGAGGAGACTGAGTTGAGGTAATTTAACTTACTTGAATTGAAATAACCAACCAGCATGCTTTATTTAGAGGTCAAGGAGAGCCCATAACCTAACACCCTCACCTGTATTAACCCTGCAAGGAGTAAGGCTGTCCCCCTTCATTATTTCCTCTGGTGGAATCTCACACTAAGCATAAAGACAGTAACTCACAGGTAGGTTTGAAGAGCAGATTTACCTGCCTCACACTCCTAAGTTTCCATCTTTTACGATTTTCTTTTTTCCTTTACATAATTACAAATCTTTTACTACATTGAATAAAGAGAGAAAATTGAAAAGAAAGAAAACTGTTGAAAATATGTGACTGTGTCCACATAGGTGCCATTGATATCCACACACAGGTAAAACTGGGAGGCCTAGGCTTGCGGACTTAATCTTACTGTGTAAGGAAAAACAAATTTTACAAGAAACGCAGTTACAGTATGCATCTAATTTTTGACTAAGAAACTGGCTGGATAAACGAAAGTATATTTTGATTTTTAAAGGGAAAAATCCAATATGAGCAAGAAAAAGGATGCTGCTCCACAAAGTGCTCTTCACCGTCTTCTGGGGGCTGCGTCATTCAGCCAGGAAAAAAGCAACTAGCATTTTCGAATTACACTCGTAAGAGATGACAGCTAAGCAAGCACTGTAGCAAACAGACTGGGCTCTTGCGTATGAATTGATTGGTGGAGGTCTAATTTTACCCTCAAGTTCCATTTTAAAATCTGTGATCAAAATGTGTTCTTCCAACGATGCATCAAAATCATGCTCGGCCTGAGTCACGCCTCTCGTGTATAATCGGCGGAGTGTGAGAAGTCTGTCTCACACACTGACCCCATGAACAGCCTGCCGTTCCACAGCTGCTTCCATCCGCACAGCATGCATCTCAGCCGAAATAATCTGTGGATGAATATATGATTTATATTAATAGACATGGAAGTATGATGATTCAACTATGCCTGTGCGCAGTACACCAAGACGTAATATTCTAAAAAAAAAAAAAAAAACATAACATGCTGAATATATTTATGTTATTTTTATAAAATTTTTTTTTGCCAAGTCTGTATGACCTGCGGACAGTACTTTCTGAGATGGTTTAGGTGTTCGAGTAAATTATGCTGCCACAAATGTAAACCCATGACCATTAAGTAAAATCTCAATCAGCACCAATCAGGAGTGTGCATATTGTGATCTCAAGGAAGGGCCATTCAGTCTATTGCTCCCCACCATTTAACTGCATTCTAGAGACTGAATAAAACTGCATCTGCCTGGACTTGAAAACCCTAAGGGCCTCTGCCTTCAGTTCATGACATGGCAGGCTATTCCACACCTTGGCAGCATTGCTAAAAATACTTCCTGAAACTTGAATATAATTTCTGCTGGCTTGCTGGCTACGCTGACTTACTAAGCTGGAAGAGATTCATCATAACAAATCTCTCACCTTGACTTTGATTATTCACACCAGGAACTAATTTATTTCCAATTTTTTTTATTCAGTTTGGTGCCAAGAAATTGTCAGTAGAGAGCTGTATTCTGGTGAATGAATTGTCACTTCATTGCCTACTGGAGTAAAATACAATGTTAACTTACGATTTCAAAATAATGCGACAATTTACTTATGTGCACTGCAATCAGTCTCACGTTGGGTTACTTCAAATGTGAAATTCTGTTTGACCTCCAGCAATCAGTGTACCTAAATCCTATAATGTTAAGAGCATTGGTTTCCACTGACTGCATGCCAGGCCTTACCAACTGTTTGACAGAGAACCAAATGTATTAGTTTTACTGCTCCACAAATCCTAGGGTTACTGAGTTTGATGCAGTTGTAGCTGGAAGACTTGCCAGTTCATGCTTCAACACATTGCTAATCAATAGCTGTTGCATTCATGTCAGGTCAGTCACTTAAATGTTCTACCTGCATATCGCACAAAGAAGGTATAAGACTGTGCGTGAAACAAAAATGGAAATTGAGCCGGTAATACCTGATTTTCATTGAGAAATCACTCATAGGACTTTTGGTTCAGTCACCATTTGTCAGGAATGAAATGCGGGTTTTTTTTTTCATTCATGATTTACGCTTCGTTGCTCAAGCTTTCACTTCAACTCAGTAATAACTACTATGGTATGGCAGTTATTAGAAATAGGAACATAACCAGAGGCAATAGGCACATGTTGCAACAAGTGCTGGTGTTACAAGCCTCCTGAGGGATTTTTTGTTAGATGAGAAACAGAGATAGACAGCAGAAGCTGGTGAGATAGCGAGCGGGTGACAGTGGGTTTGCATACATGTATCCCTCTATTCCCTCCTTTGTCGCATATAAAAATATTTTTTCTGACTTAATTTCGCAAATAATTCTCTGGTAAGGAATTAATTTGAGAAGTTGCAGCTGATAAGGACATGTTTATCTCCCATTGCACTATTTTACTCAATTAATTACTCAGTCTGCATCCACACTGTGGTCTAATCTTCCTTTCCTCACCAGCACCCAGATTCTCAGCCAAGACCCAGCACCCTGCTCCACAGTATGTGACACCTCCATCTTTATTGGTCATAAAGGTTCAGCGAAGAGTGTCAAGGGCCGCAATTTGCTGGAGAGGAATCTCAGGTGTGAGCCAGGTGCATTTCCTCCAGCTCGAGAGAATTCTCTGGACTCCGTGACATCATGAGCTCAAGGGGTCTCAAAAATCAGCTCTTGCAGCCAACCATCGAATGGAAGCCCCAGTGACTGGGATGGTGCTCAAGGTCTCTCTCTCATCGCTTCAAACAGGGGAAATATATCATTACAGCGCATTTCACCCATCCACACTGAGAAAACCATGTTTCAAATATCTACATGGTGTTTTGAAATCAAAGAAATGAGAGGAAAGGCTAATTAAACAAGCTATTTTTACCAAGCAGACGTGGCCCTCGCCACCCATTGATGTTATATAACCTGAATAACATGCAACAAGAAAGGCAGGTTATTCATTGAAGCAGTCAGCCTAAGAAATTATGTGCCATCGTGTTCCAGACCAAGAATGAGCAGGACTTTCTCAAGTATCATGGTAAATAATGGGCATTTTATTAAACAAACTAGGTTTTCTCCGGGTTAAAATACAGCACAAATAGACCTGAATTGTATTTCTTTTTCATTAAATTGTGGCATTATTTATCTTGATATAATTTGAGGAATTTGTAGAATCCTCAGTGATTTAAGGCCATAAATGACATAAGGAGAGTCACTTTCTCACATCTGCTATCATTCCAGTCCAAGTTTCAAAATTCAAAATTAAAATTCAATCCAATTATGTATTTATGACAGTGTGAAGCAGCATTTGTGATGAGAGCGCGAGGATGAAGCCGTTCTTCCACAGTGCTTGTTATACTGGAAAGTCAGGCCGTCCCCCAACCTGCTAAAAAAGAGTCACAGTCAGACACACGTGAGAGAACATGATCACGCTCGCATCAGTGACATCTCCAGAGACCTGAGCAAAGCTCAAAAAGACGCAAACCAAAAAACCATGACAGTAATCAGTAATAGAGTTTCAAGTCCCTGAGACGCAAACACTTTTCGATAAGGAGAGATCCCCGCTCGCTTGTGAACTCCATTCGCACTACTACTATTTTTGTTGTTGAGGGAACAGAGGCATGTGAGGGTACTTGCACTCATTTGTAGACTTAGAAAAAAGAAAAAAAAATTCAGCTCTCCGGTCCATGTGATCTTTACAGTTCCTGTTAGGCATCCCGTACACTGATTGGATTCTTGGAAATGCAGTGGAATGCTGCCATGGCAACGTGCATCCCTCTCCTTCCCTCCGCCTCACTCACGTGAAATTCCTTCAGATAGCTGTGTGTGTGTACCTGTGAATGTTATTCCGCGTACAACGCATGGGCGAGGGGTAGCGGCCGACAGTAATGACAAAAGGATGAATCCCTGTGCCGGCTGGAAAATGGCTGAACCTTGCTACCATTTAGTCTTTCCAGAGTCTGGAAGTGTGTTCAAGCCTATCTCCTTTGCCCAGGGAGCTGGCAACAAAGAGCCTCCTTCAGATCGCCTTCTCCTTTTCGTTCAGTGAGTGAGGTGAAAAACGATTCTAAACCACAAACAGAACGCTGTTCCCATTGCTACCGAAAATAGCACACAGTGATTCGATCGTTCCCCCTCCCCTTTTCCCGCTCTCCGGAGAGGAGAGGCCTCCAGCACTGCGGAGAACAATAATGTATATTGTACACAACAACGGGACATTCCGGAACATGTTAATGAAGGAAGGACAGCAGGAGTGGGCCTGAGGAGCGCCCTTTGTGATCTCATCCCTCCACTCACAAGTTTCAGACTGTACGGCCGGCCGAAAATCGTGGGGTCAAGTTTTCATGAACACCAGTATTGTGCAAAGTAAACAGTGCAGAGCTCAAAAAAGACGAGCTCAAATTCTGCACTATTAACAGTATTACATTACAGTCGCTCAGCAGACATACTGAAGCCGAAGTGTAACATCATTGCAATGTGAAATATTTTACCCATTCAGCCACATTGAGAGTGAAACTATCATGTTTTAAATTTCTTTGAGGTCATGCAGGGGGAGAAAATACTAATTTCATACATATTGTGTCGGAGATTAATAACCAGTGGATAATTTTTATGACCTGAAGACCTCAAGAAACAACCCATGGTTTGACGGGTGTCTAATGCGATTAACTTGAGCTCATGTTTTGGCCTGTTGAGAGGGCCTGTTTAACGATCCATGACTTAAACTCCATAATTAACTCAGCTGATCTGGGGGACGAAGGTAATAACGGCGTCACCCTCTTCATCGAGACGCAACAGAAGACACTCAACTCCAGATAATAATCTGCATCCTTTCAGCAAAGCTTTACAAAGCGAAAACCTGGGAAACACACAGGATACTAAACATGGGTTCAACCTGCTTTTGACCCACTCATGTGAGATGATACCAGGAAAATCCTGGGTTGTTGCTGGTCATTACTTATGACTTGAGACAGTGAGTTCAACACTGTACACGTCACAGCTGAAACAGGATTTAGGCATTTCATTTCTCCTTGTTTTTAGTCTATACTGAGGGCCAGGTGACTCATGCACTGGGAAGACATATTTTTGGTGGGGGGCCGGGATCAAAATTGATCTGTATCAATAAAGTTTGTCACTCACTTATTAGTTGGCAGACACCAAATATCTACATACAGACACGTTTAATTATATATTGAAAAATAAATCATATTATGCTCAGAAACAATCCTTGCTCAGACGCAATTTACTCGCACTCTGCGCTATTTGTAAATTCTTGAAAAAATGGCACAGCTCTGGGCTATGAAAATGCAAGGAAAAATGTAGATTTGTCTGTTAGGCTAAAACCATTTCCCTTATTGAATGTATCTTATAAAAATTGCGCAGTTGAACCCAAATAATTTCATGCATATAGGCCTAATCACAGAAAATGAAAGGTTCAGTACAATGGGCTTTTATCCTTCCGGCATATAATGCGGGGGGATATAGTCATGGGTGTGGTTGTCTTTCCGTCTGTGAACATTTCGTTTCCCGAGCGAATTCAAAGTTAATGACGTGGGGCCGGCGGGATATGCTATCTCCCGATGGCTCTTGTTTTAACTCAGACATCAATTGCAGTTTGTGGAATATTAATATCATGAGTATCAAGGTTTCAGCTTCAGATGCATAGTTTGATCCCTTTGAGTTAGCCAACCGCTCACCCTGCCAAAAAGGCCAGAAAGAGAAAGTCCAAAGCAGAAGACACTTCGACTAAAAAAGCTGCAGATACAGCAAGAGGACAAACGTGAGTCAATATCAGTGTAGCCTTTCAGTAATGGAGGCGGCTAAGGGAGTTGAATGGCCTGAAAAGTGATGCAATGATTGCCATCTATCTGTTGGACAGGTTAGTTGTCGTTTTGTTTTTGGTTTAGGATTGTTGAGCCAATGTTACATTGGTAATATTATCCAAATGCTAACGCTCCATCTATCCAGGCGAGTAAGTTACATTAGCAAATATATTTTTGCATATACCTTTCCAACTAAACGCTTACTTATGTAATGTTATATGGTTGCCAGTGTCAGATCATGTGTTGTTTACAGATTAGCTTTTCATAAATGTGATGATATGGGGTCTGTTTTTTTTTTATTATTATTTTGTAGTTATGAGAAATTGGCTCACGAATTTGAGAACATATTTATCCTATAAATGTCACCATCATATTATTTGGAAAATAAAAAAAACTAGCGTTAGCTTTTAGTATGGGATGAATAATTTGCGAGCTAGAATGCAAATGTTTTCACCATTAAATTAATAAATTCAAGCTTTAACAAATACAGTTACATTTGTAACCTATTAATGTTTGTCAATGAATAGGATCCGACACATTGCAACATTGCAAAGCTGTGTCACGTGTGATACAACCCATGAAATTCAGGTTTGGTATCACATCAATTTTTAATCACTTGTAGGATAAAGAGTAAAAAAACTTGATAAAATTCTCGTATTGCAGAACCTTGTTGGCATTTTTAGCTTAGCTCTGATATCGGTTACTGATAATATTAGGCGAGATAATATTACGTTTGTTTTTTTGTCGCCAGTGAATGAGACATGACGCAGTTTTGGTTTGCTCTCACCGCTCAGTGAAGGAGTGGCAGCTGTGCTTACGCATGACTGTGTGTGGGGTGTGGCTTTGGAAGGAGCCCCGAGGGCAGGGGTTGGGCTTAGGTGGAGCCCTGAGAAGATGCTACTTTCAAAGATTGCTAGCTTTAGATTCTCACCTACTCTGCCATTAATATTAATCTGAAATAACAGTAGTGAAGACGAGGTAATATGGATTATATCACTGAGTTAATACTGTGTTATTATTTGGCAAAGGAAAAACCATCAGCTATGTCAGCCATCGTTCATTGACATCACAGACAATCTCTCAGCAACGTGAGAATTCAGGAATCATATCGGAGCTCCCCTGTGGCAATTCCCACTGAGTAAGGTTTTCAAGAACACTTTTTCTACTGGGCCATGGTATTATTCCCAGTTCCTAGGACATCTGAAACGCCACATCAATTGACACAGAGCAGAGACCAACAAATTGTGAATCATTGTTAAGAAAACTATTTTGAAGTCAAAGCTAGTCAATGTAATTATAGCTAGCTAGCCCGCTAACTTCTGGGCTGTTGCTTGGTAACCGTTTACTGGCTTGGTCCTGTTACTTACGTGGCTTAACCAATCTTCCTACAACAGTCTCTACTCTCCTTGAGGCAGTCATAGTAGCCAGTAGGCAAGTAATATTATGCTGTAAGCTTATAGCTGAGCTAAAAGTTAACCTGCACTGTTCCCCATATTGTTTTTGATTCCAGTTAACAAAGTCGTCTTTGAAGTGGGCCGCGAAGACAAAACTACAGTGACAGATGCAATTCCTTAGTCTTCTCTGTAATAGTGTCGTCCATTTCTCACAATTAGTTTTGTCTTTAGGAAACAGATATCCAGTTAAAGTAGAGCATCCAGTCAAAATACATACTGGAGAGATGTAGCTGGTTTGAGGCGTCGGCTTCGACTGCTACAACTCTGACAAACATTTCTCATTGGCTTGGTAATGGACTGATTGACAACAAATAATAGATGACAGACTGTAGTTGGATTGACTGATGAGCCAATCAGATTAACCTGGACTTTATGTAATATTTTTCTATGACACAAATCTTCAAAGGAGTAGATTGGGTATTTGGAATGACTTAATTTTGTTGATATCCAGTGGGATAGACATCAAAGGGCTTTAGTCATCGTTTTTATACGAACAACAGTTATACCTTCTGTTAAAAAGTGCGAAGATATTGAGAAACACTATTTTCAATGTAGGCTACTGAATCATTATTACAATAGCATGATGACAATAATTACCACTTTAGGATGGGTATGGATGATTGTGGCTTCTGTAGTAGGCTGGAAAGAATTGGTTTTTATCCAACTGTTTTTGGTTTCCAATCATTAGGTTGTTCTCAATGCAGTTATTCTTGATTAAATTGTGGTGTTCCTCAACTGAATGAATCAGACCAAACATAAAAATTTTCCATCAAATGTTGCTTATCTGCATGCTTGCAAAGTTTTTTTGAAATCACAATAACCATATTTCTGGAGCGTCTTCCAGTCCGCAGAGTTGCAAACAAGAGAGGTGCACTCTTCAATGCCTCTTTCAAATTTTAAGGTTGTGTAAAACTGACTACAGTTGCTCTAAGACACAAGGAGACACCCCATGTGTGTGTGCACACGCAGAAATGTGATTTCACCGGAAGTAGTATAATCTCAGTTATGACTATGTGGTTAAACTCCAACCTCGTTATGAATCATGTCTCTTTTTTTCTCTTTTTCCTCAGCGTGGAGACACCTAATTGTGCCTCTCAACAGGCAACCACACCTGTTCAAACAACTCCGTGGCTGAGATGTGTGCTTCAGTCTGGGAATTAATGACTGTTTTACACTTCGAGGCAACCCAGGCCTCCAAGGCTTACTGTGTGTCAGACAGATTACTGTGGGTCATCTTTGAGGTGTCTGGCACAATGTCATGAGTTAATGGCGTTAGTAATGTAACAAACCAGGCCTACTCAAAGTCAGCCATTTTCCCAAGGAAAGAGGAAAATCATTTCTCTATAATTATGTTTCACAGGTTTGATCACATGACCACATTCAGCCTGCCCTCACAGCAAGATCCTGGATCAGTGGAACTCATGAGGAGCTCAAATCAAGAATATTACATGAAGTCCCATCTGAGAAAGACTCAACAGAGAAAATGTCATGCATATAATCAGCAGTCTGCCGCACAATTTATTCTGTCCATGTCATTTCCATGTCATGAACTGCACTTTTTGTCAGTCCTGTTTTCGAAACCAAAATGTCAAGTTCATCCAAACCCATTGCCAGTATTTAATCCCCCAACAACAAATTGGTTTAGAAACATCACCTGACTCGAAAGACGATGTTCATTAATGGCCGTTTTCTATTTGTTATGTTTCGTTTTGTTTTGTTCGATAACAATGATGGGACTCTGAATATGAATATGAATATGCATTTTTACAAAAACGTGGCTGCCAACTGGCTCATTTGGCTTGAACACCAGAACGGACAGGTTGCTGAATGACAAAAACCTAGGGCTGAGGACTCGGCGTTTTGGTCGAGACACAAGAAGGAGACTTTTGGCAGGAGAAAGTTGAACTTCACAGTCTGACAGATGGCATCAGCCACCCAACAAACATCAATAAGATTGAGCCCAGCGCGTTATCAGTGATCAGCCAGCCAAATTCCAGCTTCTTCCTTCAACAGCCCCTGGTTCCTTTCGAAAACAATCTCAACAATGTCAGTCTGTTCCCTGTGGGTGATCAGGGAAGCCACCCCACTATTAATTATAATTTTTTTGAAACTTTGTAATTTAATCCAGAAGAGCATAATACAAGGTATGAATGCAGAACTACGCTTTCTTGTCTGATATAAAAGAAGTCAAATTTTAATTCTAAAATTAGAGACATAATGAATCTCATCCAACAACAACTAGGGTATAATACCATTTGTGAAGCATAGTTCTTATTCCGATGGATCATTTATTTTTACTTATACTTGGCTCGGTTCTCGAGGAGTCAAAGCTATTCCTTCCTTTTTAAAAGGTTAATGCATGCGGTGCAGACCTCCAGGGAAATCTTTGCATTTAACTCCATGCCCAATTATCATTCCACAAAGCTGGTGTAACTTTTTAGTGTTCGTTAATTATTTTCAGAGTGTATCAACATCAAAATGAACCATACACTTTAAGCGTACTTTTCTTTGCTGACATACACAGCCAGCAAGACATGATAGTCAATGGCAATGATTTCCTCCAGAGAAAGGGAGCAGTGCAGCTTGTAAGATGTCTTTAATTCAACAATGACGAGTGTCACTGCACATTTGTTCCGCCGAGAGCGCATCTGCGATCGTACAAAACCACAGCACTGCGTGGTAGTTTGCACTAGCAAAACACCTCTGAGGTTGCTGATAAAACAGCTGTTAAGATTCATGAAAGCTTCCAGTTTTAATTTGCACCTGATTGTGGATCACTCTCCACACATGTGCGAGGGTATACCATGTTAATGAACATGCTGAGAAAATAGCACAACCCAGATAGGTATTACACACATCTGAGAGAACAGGCCTGCATTTTGTATTTTACAAATCTATTTATGGCGGTGGGCAAAATATTAGTTGGATCCTGGAAAAAATGGCCTTTGATTAGAAGTCTAAACTATGATGACAAAAGCACCTACAGAGGACATTTTGACAGCAATGCAATCAACAGAAAGAGCTTTAGTTTTGGAAAATCTGTAAGCACTGCCTGGCAGCGACTTGAAATTAAGCTAAAAGGCGGAGAAAAATATAGTGAAAAATTAAGTGTACAAAGTCATCAAGACTTAAAGTTGCGCAAGATCTAATTGGCTGTGCAATTCCTCTGTCCCTCCCCACCTCTTCCCCCAGGGCTCCCTTGAAAAAGAGATTTCAATCTCAACAGGACTTCCCTGGTTAAATAAGGGTTAAATAAAAAAAATAAAACATGAACTAATAATCATAAATTTTGGGATGCATCCCATCCCCTCTACATGTTGCCACACTTATGAGCTGACATGGACTACAGTCTTGTTAGCTGTATGTCAAAACTTGCCAATTCTGAGGTGAAATTGCAGTATGCTGCAGTTTTTTGATGATCTTGGGTGTAAGAATAAGAGCCCAGTGCAGTCAAGGGCACGAAAAATGTATACATGTGTTTTTCAGTACACAGTCACTGTATGAAAAAAGTGCCTCTACATGTAGATTTTGTTCTTCTTTTGTTGAATATAAAAAGGTAACTTCTTCATGCTTTTACTTGCTGCAAAGATTATGGCCTGAAACTACTTACTCATTGCTTCATGCTGTACTTAGAAAAGTTTGTTTTCAGTGTAAGTAAACTCATAATTTGAGGCTAGTTAATTACATTACTGGGCAATCAGAGGCAGCTGACATGCACAGCAGTCTACATGTAATAGCTATGGCTGATGCAATTTTAAGTCATAATGAGCACCATTGGATGTCAGCCTGCATTAATAAACAATGTGAAATGTCAATAATGTTGTCTTGTAAATTTAATCAAGCTGCTGTTAGTTATGCGGTACACCAGTGACAACAGATGAAATGAAAAAATTGGTGAGGCACAGAACCTCTCTTGAATGATTGGTCCTAAACGGAAACTGAGGCCAAAAAAATAACATATTTTTTCCGAAACTACATCAGTTTGAGACCAAAATAACAATTTTTGTTCTGCCATTAGCATCCAAAAAAATTAATTCTAAAAACTCAAAATCGACCGCTATAGGCAGCGCCATATTGCATTGCAGGCTGAGCAAAGTTGGTTCGTGATGTCACAGCTTCAACTCAAAAGACCATCATACTCTCTTTAAAAGTGCTTCGTGCAGTTCGCTGAAGTTTTTGCTCTCTCTTTTTTGAAAACTTATCCGAGATTATGATAACAGGACCAGAGAATGACATCGGACAATTGTTCATATTCAGGAGACTTTGACAGCTCACTTAAAATTTTCTCATGATTGAGAGTTTTGACGAGTTTGGTATAGAACTTATCAATTCGAGGCAGAGATCAGTATACACTGAACAAAAATATAAAGGGCCCATGTCAAATATTGATGCCACATGGAGTTAACAACTCTAAGTGAGCAAATGCTGACTTTTACTTGTACAATAGGGATTTCTCTCTTGATTTGTGTACCATTTTTAATCCATTTCTCTGTCAGTGAGCATTTGCTCAGTGATGCAGTGATGTCACTCAGTACATGGGTGTGGCATTTCCAGACGGTGATCAGACAGAACGAGCAGTACCCAGACACTCCATATACTGGGGACAATAAAAGGCCTCCCCAAAATGTCAAATTTTGTCAAAAGTCATCATGCCTCAGATGTCTCAGGTCATGCGGGAACGTGCCATTGGCCTGCTGGATGCAGGGTTGTCCACCAAAGCGGTCGCTGTGCAGCTGAACGTTAACTATCGGACGATAGGCCGTTTGAGTTTGTATCCGACAGATGGGCAATACTGCAAATCGACCTCATCCACGTCGGCCACGTGTGACCACACCAGCACAAGATCGCTACATCCGGCTCGTCCACCTGCGGGATCGGCTCAGATCAGCGACACGCACAGCGGATGAGGACGTTGGTCTGCACATCAGACGCATCACACCACAGACAGTCCGTAACCGCCTGCGAGAAGCCAACTTGCACGCTCGGCGTCCTCACCGTGGTCTGGATCTCACCGCTGTCCGGCGTCGGGACCGACTCGCATGGGCAAACGCACACGTTCGATGGCCCTTGGCACGCTAGAGAAGAGTGCTATTCACTGACGAATCCCGGTTCCAGTTTTTTTTTTAAAAAAACTCAAATTTGACATGGGGTGTTTATATTTTTGTTCAGTGTAGCTTTCGGTACCGAGGGGAGCGAAGCATCAAACAGCGAACATTACAGTGAGCAGGACCAAGATTGGCTTCAAAATTATCGCAGGTTAGTTTTTCCTCTGTATGTTTTATTGCAGAGAAGCACAATAGCCCCAATCTGTTTTTGACGTCTGCAGTTTAGCACGTTTACAAACTTCAGAGAGGCCATGCGGCATTGATGTCTTGGTTTATATCACTAGATAAAAAGTGGCAAAGCCACTGCAAGCGCTTAGCCAAGCATGGGCAAAATGGAATGCCCCCTATTGGCCAAAGTATCGGTCCAATTCGGCTCAAAATCGAACTTGATTTAAACCTTATGACCATATGTGCACATATGAAATCTGAAAAGGATCGGTCAAAAACTGAAGACGCTAGAGGGCAGACAAGCTAAAAGTTTACGCACACAAACGCACAAGAGACCACCACTAACAACCCCGAGCATAGCATAAGCCCCTTTGGGCCTTTTGGCCAAGCTGGCTAAAAAAGCAATAATACAATTTGTGTGTTATAAAGGGGAGATAATTTAATTGAAATACTAAATTGGCGCTTTAAATATGCCCTATGGGACAGACGAAGCAGAAACTCTGTTTTTCGTCAGTTGGGGACATCAGTAAAAATAGACTTACGGTACTCAACTTTGAGACTTGCGGCGAGAGACAATAAAAGAACATCAGCCACTGAAAAAACTCAGCGCTCACTGACCGGGCAGACGGACACATGGTAGAATAGTTGCAAATAACCACAGCACTACAGCACACCACAGCATCACTACATTGACATTCCTTAGAGGATAAGATCAACTGCAGTTTGTCCAGCAAGGCACAATGAGGGACACTCAAAAATTCCAATATTAAATGTGGAGATCTTATAAAAGCTTCAGCTTCGTGTCTTTGCAAAGGGAAGCGCATGTATTGGTAACTTTATTCAGACTTTTGGAGAACTGGTCCCTATACCCCGTTACAGATCTGTTGAAAGAAAGTCTTTAAGTTAAATTCTTGATCTTAACCTGACATGATGAAATTGCCAATTTGATATTGTTTTAACGCGTAAGTTTTAACCTCCACCACACCAACGAGTAATAAACTCTAACCCTATTGACAACAGCAACACAATTGCAATATCACCTCATGTCACAAAATTACTGGAATCAAGTTTGACACGTCCAGTTTTGATCTGCAATTCCATTAGCGCTTGCGCTTCCTGACTGCGTTTAGGCCCTAAATGTGATTTTCTAAAGACCAACATTCCCCCTAGCTGTTATGCCGGCATTATGGGATTTTCAATGGCGTGCCGTGAGCCTCCCATCCTTAAATGCATAATTGCTTTCAAGCTGTTCCCAGGGGCAGTTCCAGGATTTTTTAAGTGGGGTGGCACAGGGGGGACCAATAATCAGTCAGGGGGGGAGCATTTTTTTACCAGAATACAGCATTGAAAATCTGCTCAGAAATATAGGAAACATATTATAAGATAGAAGGCAATGTAATTCTGTTAAAGTAGACACAGTTTTCATTAATTTTACTTGTTTTTATTTTTTAATAAAGTGTATCCAAATACATTACACATTCTCTGTTGTGTGTCACTTGTTTCAAAAACAATTCAGAATTTTGGAAGTTCTATTACACACAAATATCCATGGTACATATTTTATAACAAAAGTAAACACCCGTTTCACATCGCAGTGTGTGTGTCTATAAATGTCAATATCCCAGACCATTGTGGTCAAATTCCCCATGCCAGCCCAAGCAATTTAGGAAAGAGAAATAAATTTAATGGCAACGGCATGCACCGTACGACATCTTAAAATTTCAATGACGTTCATCTGATCGCCACATTCTCAACATTCTCAGACTCCTAAAACTTCGGTGTTTATTTAACTGCATTATCTTGGAGAAATTGATTGTGATTTTAGTCTTTAATCAAACATGAAAGACTACATCAAGGAGATAATTGAAAAGTTTTGATTTAGGGAAAGTAGACACCAAGCATGTCAATATTGCTGACTGAGAAAGTTTTTGTATCGCCAAAAATTTGCAGTTGCTTTTGCTACTTGCCGCAGTTGAGTTGACCACAGCGCAATACCGACCAGCGTTAATTTGCGAGTGGCGTTTTACTTTGAAGGGACGCTTCTTCAATGTTTCAAAATACAGTTTAATGGAATTGAGTTTATACATACCATGCAGAGAGATGCGATGATTATGGACCTCTCTAAAATTCTGTGCCAAAGAGAATTTGGCAAATTCCTGTGCCAAAACGCAGCGCTCCTCTGTTGTGTCCCGCAGTGTAATGGATGATAGATTGCAAGCTGATCTTATTTATCATCGTTTTACGAAAAACTACCTTAGTTGAAGGAAATGATTGAATCGATAAGGAGAGATTAATGGCGGGACCTATAGGGATTTTATGACTGCGATGCACGTTTCCAATGGAATTATTTATCAAGGCTTTAGCGGTGGCCTGATCAGGTCACGACTGACAGTATAAGATTCTGTTTCTCACACAACTAAATTGCGCAATTTAATAGAAAATAAATGTAATTTCTGTAAGCGCCTGGATAGTAATTCCCAAAATATGTCACTACTGAGCTGATGCCTTCACTCTGCTAACTTACACAGCGGTCAAGCCACTACTCTCGTGTTTGGACTGGCAACGGTTTGCAATGATAACATCCACATCATTAGCTTGTCGAGCAATGGAAGATGTATTAACGTTAGTTAGCTATCTGAGAGAAAATCTGGAACCAATGCCGAATTCCGGTATTCCTCACCAAGATTATGTTAGATTGATATTCGATATTCAGACATTCGGCGCTGTATTCTTCCAAGGGGTGGTTCGACGGCCATAACAAAGGGAAGCCAAAACCTTGCCCTTCAAAGCTTAGTGACTTCGACCATTCGCAATTTACCCTTCTTTTAATCAGCAGTTGCTGATACGAGTTGGTAGGACAGTCAAATGTATTTTCGATAGCATTGTTATACATTGCACCCTGAAATTAAGAGGTTTTCTTTCACACATAAAGTACAACGTAAATTACCATATGCCCACATCTTTATAAATTCCGCACTTGAGTAGGCCAGCTGGTGAAACGGCATGTATTCGCAAATTGATTAGTGAGGTTCATTGAGCAATAAGCTGTGCAATATCGCATTCTTGACTTCAATATTCAGATTGTAGAAAATGGATTCTCGTGGCTTCTTCGCAAACTAATTTATAAAAACGTATTGATGATTTGCATCGTCATTTGCTATCGAACATAAATTTGACTGTCCCTCTACCAATTCTTATGAGCAACTGCTTATCAAGAAAAGTAAATTGCGAAAGGTTTAAGTCATTAAGCTTTGAAGGGTGAGGTTTTAGCTTCCCTCTCTAACGGCCGACGAATCCACTGATTCCTCCAGTATTTAGTGAGTATATGGCTTGCTAACGCAGTAGGGGCAAGTGCAAATTGTGAGCTCCCTGATACATTTGTTTTTTTCTAACTTTACCGGCGCAGGCTAATGTTTCCCAAAGACTTCAATTCATTATGCTAAGCTAGCGCACTGTGCTAACTTTAGATATGACTTATCAACTTCATTTAAACATTTGTAAATCATTTCAATTACACATTGTGAGCGACTGTTTACTTACCCTTGTTTTCTCTTTTTTTGCCAAAATAGTGCAAGTCTGCATGCGAGAGTTGAAGTGCAACCAGAGTGCATCCTGCATTTTTGTGAATGTCGACTCGGACAAACTGATTGGCAGCTCTGGTGGGGGTGGCCAGGCAGGGTGGCCAATCATATTCCAGGGGTAGCTGGTGCCACCCCCAGCCACCCCAGTGGCCATGCCCCTGGCTGTTCCCATTTAAGATCGCTTAATGAAAAATCACATGGTATATTTACTGAGTAATAAAGACCTATCTATCAATCTGTAATATTTAAGAAAGTATTCAGAAATAATAGATCACTGAAGGACTACATTGACAACGTACTGACTAGTGGTATCGAAGGGATGGAGGAAAAATTAATTCAATACTTTACCCGAATTCCTGCATTTTTTTCAGCTGTGCAACTCAATTTATTTTAAGATTGCAGTTAATCAAAATGTTCTTAGCCTACAAAACAGGTTACATTTGCGGGACAAGCAGCTGCACACTGGTTACAGCAATGCAAGGATAATTAATCCTTAGAGTGCTCTGCACGACTGAGGACGATCAGTGATATAAGATATCAAAATCAAAGCTTTTGAAAACCTGTCATGTGGTGACTTGTTTAAAAAGACTCTTTGAAACAAGTTGCCCCATGATAGGTTTTGAACAGCTCAAAATATGTAAATTTACAATTCTTTGGAATTTATTTCAGTGCTATTATGGTTAATGAAATTACCAACACTTCTATGATTGAAGCGTTGATAATTGAATACTTTTGTAAATTGATTATAAGGGCATCGCAAAAGTCTGACACATGTATTTAAAATAATTTAAAATGCATGCCATACATCTAATGTTCATGGTTGCAAAATTATTAATAAGGCTATTATAGTCCTGCTTCTGTGGAAGTTGTAGAAAGGCTGAAATTTAAGATTGTTTGGACGGAAATTATCTAATTGCTGTCTGGCAATTATCTAGCTGCACACTGTCTTCAGAAGGCAAAATGGTTGAGCTGGGAATAATAGACCAGGAGCATGCAAATAACATAATTTGATGATGGCAGTCACTCTCAGCAGCCAGTTAGTTAATCCCCTAACTTAGCTAGCGAGACGCATCGCACCGTGGCTGGCTTGGGTAAATGTCAGCCTACCTACAGGTTTGCATCTTCGGTAGTTCACCAGATGTTTCACTGTTGCACATCACACGAGAAGAGAAAATATAGGAATCCAATTCAGGCAGTTTTACCCAAAACTCCTTTTCCTCTGTACTTTTTTGGCCCCATTCTTGTGGTTCTTCTTTGGCGCCTGCATTTTCAGGTAAGTCAAGTAACTGAGAAAGACTTGGTAACCAAAGTAGCTCACTTGAACTTTTAATTAGTCATCATATTTCCCACACACCTCTTCAACAGGAAGGCAAGAGGGTAATCCTGTAATATTAACAAATCTGATGCAGCGAACCACCAGTGATTTAATGAAAAGATTTCATTGCACACGTCTAACGAAGGCACTGACATATTTGCATGAGTATTAGACATAAACCGATGAAATACCTTAAAGTGTTTGTCACCATGACAGAGATCAATGCGACTTTGGTGCTGTTTTGAAAGGGAGAAATACGCTACTTGGTTTAAAAAAGTCACTGTTTGGAAATTAATGAACAGATTCGATAATTGGATCATTATTGTGGTTACTAATATACAGCTGGCAATAATCAGTTTAACCCTGACCGATAAAGTGCGTCGCTTCTCTTTTCTTAAAAAAAATCATGAGAGGGGTCCGTTGGTAGCGCGAGTCTTGTTATTTTAATCTGCTTTTAGTCTCTCAGCACGCTGTGAATGTTGCCTTTTATTTCTGGCAGCTGCTCTTGGCATCCACTGCCAGTACCCATCACAGTACACTCTAGCCACCATGGAGACGCCAGTGGTGGCTGAAATTAAGAGGGCTATCACCAGCCAACAAGAGATGTTGGTTGGGTTTGCTAAATCACTTCCAGGTTTTTGCAATCAGCGATCTGAACTTGTTGAGAGACTACACCTGCAAGAGACCGCTCTTCATAATTAGCAGAACGTTCTGTTAAATTTGTCTGAGAGTATTAAATCTCTAACGTCACAAACATCACAAAGAGTTGCAGAAGCACCTTCCATACATCTCCCCCGAGAACCTAAGTTACAACTGCCCCAAAGATATAGTGGCGAGGCCGGAAAATGTAAGGATTTTATCGCCCAATGTGAGATATTTTTTAAGGCTCAACCGTCACGTTTTGTTAATGAGGATTTGCATTTATATTATCCCTGTTGGCTGGCACAGCGCTCAATTGGGTAAGCTTACTAATTAGATCTAATTCACCGGTCGTAGATTCTGTAGAGGCCCTTGTTAGGAGGATGGTGTCTGTTTTCGATCTAGACATTTGTGGTCAAGACCCAGCCACGTGCTTAATGCACCTTAAAGAGGGTAAAGAAAGCGCAGCTGAATTTTCTATTGCTTTTCGCTCTCTGGCCACAGAGACAGGCTGGCCGGAGGCTCCTCTAATGTCTGTATGTAGCCATGCCCTTACGGAGGAAATAAAGGACGCGTTTGCAACTATAGAACCCTGTTCGACCTTAGACTCTTTAGTATGTACAGCTGTGCGAATTGACAACCAAATACGCGAACACAACAGGGAGAAGCTCAACAGCTTGCCGCTAGTTGATAATGGGGCTAAAGTTGCTTGTGGCGAGTGTATGGCTCCTATTACACTCACTGAAAGTTGTACTCTGGTAAAGCCCATGCCAATTGGCTGTTCGTTTGACAGTCGGACTAATAAACCTACTAGCAGAAGAATAATCTGCTTTAATGGTAATAAGCCGGGTCATACCCGTCCACATTGTCCTAAGCGTAAGGGAAGATGGAAAACCCCTCCTGCTAAGTGGGGGGCGATAGAGGGGCAATTTCCCTTCCGAACATTAATCCCTGTCGAACTGACTGTGGGGTGCAAGAGATTTAATATTAAAGCGTTCGTAGATTCGGGCGCAGTAGATTGTTTCATGGATATTGGGTGGGCTAGGGAGCACTCCGTTCCCACTGTTACGCTTTCACAGTCATGCTCGGTCAGAACTTTGGACGGTCGCCCGCTTGGATCGGGAGTGATAACCGAAGTGTCTGAAATGCTAAATATGTTCACCTCAGTTGGTAGCCACTCGGAGGAGGTTTGGTTTTTATTATCAGTTCCCCTGCTTTTCCTATTGTTTTAGGGCATTCTTGGTCACGGGAACACAGACCTTGCATCAGCTGGGGGGAACAGAACAACCCTGTCGTTCGCTGGGGCACCAATTGCAGATCTCATTGTAGAGATAATGAAACTTGTTTTGCCAGACTTCAAGCCACGGGGCAGGCTGGTGCCTGGAGCGAGTGTGAGGAGGCTATTCCATCGTACCCTCCTTGACTAGAAAAAGGGGTTCGCTATATTCGCTGTCAGGACCTGAGCATAGGGCTATGCGAGAGTATTTTCAGGAGGCTCTCACCAGTGGTTTTATTCGGACGTCCACGTCGCCTGCTGGAGCAGGGTTCTTTTTCGTGGGGAAAAAGGATGGCGGTCTGAGACCCTGTATTGATTACAGGGGTTTGAATAAAATCGCCATTAAAAACCGATACACCCTTCCGTTAATAAATTCCGCGTTTAAACGTCTGCAGGAGGTCATTTTTTACGAAGCTAGATCTTCGTAATGCGTATAATTTGATTCGCATTCGGGAGGGGGACGAATGGAAAACGGCTTTTAACACTCACAATGGGTACTACGAATATCGGGTTTTACCGTTCGGGCTGGTTAACGCCCCCTCAGTGTTTCAGACATTCGTCAATGACGTGCTCCGAGAGATGTTGGAGAAATTCGTCTCCGTTTATCTTGACGATATTTTGATTCTTTTTTTCAACACTGTCGGAGCACTAACAACACGTCAGACGTAAACTGGAAGCTCTGCTCAAAGCCAAACTTTTTGTTTAAGCCGCAAAAATGTGCTTTCCATGCCCAAACTGTCTCATTCTTGGGCTTTATTGTTTCTAAGGGGTCGGTGCTGATGGACCCGGACAAGGTGGCAGCGGTCAGGAATTGGCAGGAATTGGTATTAGAGGTTTAACGCTTTCTAAGCTTCGCTAATTTTTATAGGAGGTTTATTTGTAATTTTAGTGTGGTTGCTGCCCCCATTATTGCGCTCACTAGAAAGAATACCTCCTCAGCGTTTTTTTGGTCTCCTGCAGCTGATGCTGCCTTTCAGGAATTAAAAAAACGTTCTAGCTCGGAGCCTATTTCAATTTTCCCCCACCCCTCCCTCCCATTTGTCGTGGAGGTAGATGCTTCGGTGGCGGGTGTGGGTACTATTCTGTCCCAGCGCCCTCATTTGGATAATAAGGTTCACCCATGCGTGTACTTCTCCCGGTCTTTGTCCGCCACGGAACGCAATTATAGTATTGGTGACCAGGAGTTATTAGCGGTCAACCTGGCGCTCGAGGAGTGGCGCCACTGGTTGGAGGGAGGTGAGCACCCTTTTGTGGTATGGACTGACTATAAAAACCTCCAATATATTCAGCAAACCAAGCGGCGCAATTCCCTGCAGGCGCGGTGGTCATTATTTTTTGACCGCTTTGATTTCACGCACATCTATCGCCCAGGCTCTAAAAATATTAAACCTGACGCCCTTTCACGAATGTTTGATCGCACTGATCACGATCCTACCCCGGAGCCTGTTATTCCTACTGCACAGATTGTGGCACCCCTTCAGTGGGAGGTTGAGGCGGTTGTTCAGGAGGCGTTGAAGTCTGATCCCAGTCCTGGGGGGGAGCCTCCTGGCTGTTTATTGGTCCCGCATAGAGTTAGGCCACAGGTCCTCCAGCGGGGACACTCTTCTCGCTTGGCGGAGTACCCGGGGGCCCATCGGACCAAGCAGTTCCTGGCCCAACGTTTTTGGTGGCCGGAGATGATGAGGGACATTCAGGAGTTGTTGCTGCCTGTGGCGTCTGTTCCAGGAATAAGACTTCCCATCTCCCTCCTGCTGGTTTGCTGTGACCTTTGCCCATTCCCACGCGCCCTTGGTCGCATATCACGTTAGATTTTGTTACGGGGCAGCCTGTATCTGACGACAACACTGTCATTTTGGTCGTGGTTGACCGTTTTTCTAAAGCAGCTCATTTTGTCGCGCTACCCAAGCTGCCTTCAGCACGGGAGACAGCGCATCTTGTGGTCAACAATGTGTTCTGGTTGCATGGGCTTCCACAACATGTCGTTTCTGACCGAGGCCCTCAGTTTACGGCCAGATTTTGGCAGGCGTTTTGTAAGCAGTTGGGGGCCACAGTGATTCTCTCTTCGGGGTTTCACCCGGAGACCAACGGGCAGACAGAACGGACTAATCAGTCTCTTGAAAACACTCTCCGATGTTTGGCAGTGGATAATCCCTCATCGTGGAGTCGATTTTTAGCTTGGGACGAGTATTCTCATAACTCATTGAGTAATTCCTCCACGGGGCTTTCCCCGTTCGAGGGCCAAGTGGGTTACCAACCCCCAATATTTACAGAGACTGAGAGTGATTCCGAGATTCCCTCAGTCAATCAGTTAATTCGGCACTGTCGGTCGGTTTAGACTAGGGTTCGTTCTTCGCTGTTGCGCTCGGGGCGCAAACAAAAATCCTTCACTGATAGAAGGCATCGTTTGGCCTTATTGGGTTGGGCAGAGAGTTTGGCTGTTCACCCGGGACCTCCCTTTGAAGGTAGAATCCCAAAACCTGGCGCCCCGCTATATCGGCCCGTTCAAGATTGTTCGGAAGATCAATTCGGTTATGGTCCAGTTGAAGCTCCCGAGATCTTTACGCATACATCCGTCATGCCACGTCTCACGGATTAAGCTTGTTAGCACCAGCGTCCTGGCACCCGCCGACACACCCCCGACGCGAATGGTTGACGGGGGGCCGGTTTATGCCGTGCGCCGCATTCTGGCTGAGAAGCGTGTAGGTCGTGGGGTCCAGTTCCTTGTAGATTGGGTAGGATATGGGCCCGAAGAGCGGTGCTGGGTCCCTTGGCGGGATATTCTGGATCTTGCGCTTATTTCGGACTTTCGTGCACGGGGTTCCTTGGGGACTTCTTGAGCTGTCCCTTAGGGCGGGGGGGGGGGGGGGGGGTGTCATGGTTTGGGAGCTTTGAGAGCTGTTTGTGGCTCCCGTCCGGAACGATATTGTTTTGCGCCCTATCGGATTCCTGGGCCTGCTGGCATTGATTGGGGGCGTGGCCCGGACTTTATTTAAGCTTCTATTTTGCCTCGCTCCCGTTTCTAGAGTGTCAGTTCGTCTTTGGCGCTTTAGCCGGTAAGGTTCTCTAGAGAGATATTGTCAGGGACTTAGTTGCTTATCAGGAATAGTGTTTGTGATCAAGGGAATCTTTGGTTTATTTTCCTTTTCTTTTTTTTCCTCGAGCTCGCCTGTTTTCTACCACGGACGACAGCAGGTCCGTTGGTAGCGCGAGTCTCATTATTTTAATCTGCTTTTAGTCTTTCAGCACGTTGTGAGTGTTGCCTTTTATTTCTGGGCGCTGCTCTTGGCGTCCGCTGCCAGTACCCATCACATATAGGGCCTATATGTGGAAATAAAGAAGCAGTACAGGAGACCATGTGCCCTCTATAAGCACATGTATGTACCTGAATTTGGCTGGTATGTGCAGACATGTTCATATAGATTCTTTCCATGTGGGCGGTCAACGCACAAAAGATGGACGTTCGCGCTCACGTTTCGGGGGAGTTTGTGGAAACTCCCTGATTACAATAGGGTGACGCTGACTCTGAGGACATGAGGTGGAGCCAAATGTCGAGGACAATGTGCAAGGGGTTCGAGTCAGGGCCAAGCTGATTGCCGATCATATCGCCAGTTAAATGAATATGCATATGTTTGTTCACACATTCAGTTATACTTTTTTTTTTTTTTTTGGTAAAGACAAGTATGAAATGAGTTGAAAATTTACATCTCCAAATCAGTGTCAATCCATACAGGGTAATTTGAACATCACTCCTCGCCAGTATCCTAAAAACAGAAGGCACAGTTTTTGAGACATCCACTGAAAGCGGACTGCAAACTGTCTTATTCCACTCCTTAAACCTTCCCCTTGGTTGGTATAAGTTTCACCAGGAAATCTGGGGTATTTACACCACAGATTAAGCTATTCCATATTTGAGCATACGGCTCCCTGTTTAAAGTTGAATGTTTTACCGCAGTTTAACTTGTACGTTCATGCATAGCAACAGTGGTAAAACCATTGATTTATACCTGGTATTGGCTACTCTGTCCCTACTCTGCTTTCATGCATACGGGCCGTACTATTTTCAGGAAAATTTTAGAAAAGTTCTCCTGACAGCAGTTGTCTCCATGTTCCTAGAGGTGCTGTTTTCACATTTCTGCATTTAGCACAGACTCTTCAAGAAACTGATAATTAATTTCATCTCCTCACTCTGCACTCACTTACAGTCCTTTATGATCGTGTGATGCCATCAATGGTAATTGCACAGCGTCAGCAACAAAACTTTTTTTTTTTTTTTTTAATTTAAATTAATTTCCCCTTTAATGTCTCTTAGCCAGCCTGGGATAAGGATGCATGAAATTACTAAAGCATTACAATCAATTTCCTGGAAAGAGGTAATAACAGAACATAAGGGAGTATCCCCTCATTATTTTAATCTTATCTGCAGATATGACCCCATTGATACCATCGAGTCATTGATAGAATATTCCATCAAGGACCAAAGGTGAATTTAGCTGGTCTGCCTTGGCTGCCGTCCACTCATATGCGCAGCCTAGGAGGACTAAGAGGTCACCAACAGATTCTAACCTCAGCCATAAAAATGAAAAAATGATTGTTGACAATTAACATAGTTTGCATTCAAAGTTTCCCATATACTGTACTTTGTAAGAGTTAATGATGAAATGTTTTATATCTTCAGTGTTCCAAAGATATGATATTCCACATTCTTTAGCATTTGCCAAAAACACTTAATTCTCACCATTACTTGCACTCACACAGTGCCGTGAAAAAGCATTTGCCCTCTTCTCAATTTCTTCTATTTTTGCATATTTGTCACACGAAAATTTCTAAGGCTCTGGGATCCCAGTGATCCAGAGTGAGCACCATTATTCCATTATCTACAAATGGAGAAAACGTGGAGCAGTGCTGAACCTTCCAAAGAGTGGGCAGCCTGCCACAATTGCTTCAAGAGTGCACTGCCAATTCATCTAGGTGGTCACAAAAGAATTCAGACTAATATCTAAAGAACTGCAGGCCTCAGTCGCCTCAGTTAGAGTCAGTGTTCATGATTCCACAATAAGAAAGAGACTGGGCAAAAATCACCTTCATTAGAGAGCTGCACAGTAAAAACCACTGATCAAAAAAGAATCAAAGGCTCCTCTCACATTCGCCAAAGAAAACTACATCTATGACCCCTCAAGACTTTTGAGATAATATTCCATGGACTGATGAGTGAAGAGTGGTACTTTTTGGAAATCGTGGGTCCCAATAAATTTGGTGTAAAACTAACTCTGAATTCCATCATAAGAAAATCATACCATAAAATGGTGGTGGAAGTGTGATGGTCTGGGGCTGCGTTGCTGCTTCCAGGATCTGGGTGACTTGCCATAAATGATGGAAGCATAAATTCTGCTCTCTACCAGAGAATTCTGAAGGGGAATGTCTGGCTCTCAGCTTGTGACCTTAAGTCCAAATACAGTTGGAATATGCAGTAGGACAACGATCCAGGGCTTACCAGCTGGTCCGCCTTTGAATGGATCAAATGAGACAAAATGAGGGTTTTGGAATGGCCTAGTCTCAGTCCTGACTTGAATCTAATTGAGATGATGCAGCATAACCTTAAACAAGCTATGAATGCAAAAAAAACCCCAATTTGGCTGAATTAAAACAATTCTCCAAAGAACAATGGGACAAAATTTCTATACAGCAATGTAAAAGAGTCATTGCTGGTAATTGCAAAGGTTTGATTGCAACTGTTGCTACCAAAGGTGGGAAAACCAGTGATTTGGTTTTAGGGGCATTGTTTTGGCACATGATTGAAATATTGAAAACCTAACTCTTTACCTCCAATAAATGCTTTCATTTAAAAGCTGCATTTTGTGTTTACTTTTGTCTAAATCTAGTGTATATCTAAATTGATAGGATGATCTTAACTATTTAAAAATGACAAATAAGCAAAAATAGTAGAAATCTGGAAGGGAGTCACTGAGTCACATACTTTTTTTGTCCCACTGTATGTATGGCAGGCTAGTTGTGCCTTTGCCAGGAAGTCAACTATTTAATAAGGCATGTAATAAGACTAAACAAAAATATAAACACTCCATGTCAAATTTTTGAGTTTTTTTTAAACAAAAAACTGGAACCGGGATTCGTCTGTGAATAGCACTCTTCTCCAGCGTGCCAAGGGCCATCGAACTTGTGCGTTTGCCCATGCGAGTCGGTTCTGAAGCCGGACAGCGGTGAGATCCAGACTACGGTGAGGATGCCAAGTGTGTAAGTTGGCTTCTCACAGGCGGTTACGGACTGTCTGTGGTGTGATGCGTCTGTTGTACTGACCAACGGTCTCATCCGTTGTGCGTGTCGCTGATCTGAGCCGATCCCGCAGGTGGACGAGCCGGATGTAGCGATCTTGTGCTGGTGTGGTCACACGTGGCTGACGTGGATGAGGTCGATTTGCAGTCCTGCCCATCTGTCTGAAACGAACTCTCAAACGACCTATCGTCTGATAGTTAACATTCAGCTGCACAGAGACCGCTCTGGTGGACATCCCTGCATCCAGCATGCCAATGGCACGTTCCCACATGACCTGAGACATCTGATGCATGATGACTTTTTGACAAAATTTGACATTTTGGGGAGGCCTTTTATTGTCCCCAGTATATGGAGTGTCTGAGTACTGCTCATTCTGTCTGATCACCGTCTGGAAATGCCACACCCATGTACTGAGTGACATCACTGCATCACGGAGCAAATGCTCACTGACAGAGAGATGGATTAAAAAATGGTACACAAATCAAGAGAAATATCCCTATTGTACGAGTAAAAGTCAGCATATGTTCACTTAGAGTTGTTAACTCCATGTGGCATCAGTATTTGACATGGGGCGTTTATATTTTTGTTCAGTGCATTTTGCAGCGCTCAAACTGTTGATTTCATTTCGCATGAAATGAGAAATTGCAAATCTGCTTTGAGACAGACAAATGCTAGATGAATGAACTGTTTTTAAAATTAAATGTCCCGCATTGTGAATAAATTCATCTGGCGTGTGAGTCAATGAGAGCAGGTCTGTGCTTGGAGCTCACTACACATGACATGACCACACCCTGCCAATGTGTGTGGGCTGCTGGATTTTGAAGTTGCCCGGTGTATCTAGACAAAGCTTCACATTTTAAAGATGACAATGCATTTCTGGTAGCATCATCAAACCGCACAGAGGACGAAAACAGATATCATATCTGCAAGGGAGGGACTGACCTAGGGCGAGGCATAATGCTGTGTCTTCGTTTGTTAAAACATAAATATTTCAGCCAGATTCGAAATTCTAGGATGCCGAATGCAACTGGAATGTATTGTTTGAAGATATCCTTTGTTGTGTCTCATCATTTCAGAACTTTGGTTAAAACAGTCAAGGATTGTCCCAAAATATTGCCCCCATACTTCAATTGGCTTTTCAAACTGGGTACCTTTGTGTAATCGTGGCCAAATGTTATGAGCAGAAAAACTTAAGTCGGCATGAGGCCACAAGGTTAAATGAACAGACACAGAGTACGTTTAATTTACACATGCCATCGATAATAGAATCTGCATTACAAACAGGCAATGTGCAATCCTCATGCCCCCGCGTACTTCACATCACTGGAGGACATTCACAGTATATAAATATAAATCAGATGGCTACACTGAGTAATTCTTTCAAATTCTTTTGAAGAAACCACAAACCTCAAGGTGAGCAACATTATGATTCAGTATTAGTCATTGGATTGAGAAAGAAAACTGAAATAAAACACAATTCATCACTATGAGCCTGTGACTCACTTGTCTACTTTCAAGCATTCCGCAAAGACGAGATCTGTGCATGTTTATTGATTTTGTTTGATCGAGTTTTCCGATATTTCTTTCTTCATTCTCACTCTATCTTCGTTGGTTACCAAGCTATGGCCAAATACAGAAATAGGACATGATTTGTTTGGTGGGAAAAAACATTTTTTTTTCACCAGAAGTAGTTTTTCTTGATCAGACACTTTTCTGTTGTTTACCTTAGTTTTGGTCAAGGTAATGGGCGATTTTCTACGTTGATACACTTGTATGCAGTGATATTAGTGTCAAAGCAATCGTGACTGTAAATTCAGTCAAGAATGAACGTCATTCCCATGTCAATCTCACGAACCAAGAGTCTGAATCTCTAAACCCCAAACATTAGTATTTACTGTTTGAGTTTCCACCATGAAAGGTTTTGGAAAGACCCATTTGCCCATAATGATTAGTTAAGGCTGGGAGTTAGAAGATGAGCGGTTCGAGCCCCACTGCAGCCACAGTAAGCTCACTATAACTGTTGCCAGCAGCTTTAGGCTTCGTGAGCAAAGCCCTGAACCCCACATTGCTAAAGGGATTGGCTACGGACAGTTGCTTTGTATAAAAGCATCAGCCAAATAACTGTTACGTAAATGTGATGAATACTGAATTCAAGATGATTTTGAATAAAATTTGGCCTTCATTATTTTTTTATACAATTTTCAAGCTTCCCTTATCTTGTCCTTTTCTTACACTACATTGTCATTTAAATGCTCTTCCTTGTCAAGCTGGGCCGCTAGCATGAATGTCATTTGAAACTACTTTTTTATTTTTAGAGATGCTACGTTGGAATGCCTGTCATGCATCAAATGTTCTTTGATGGTGAAATAAAGAAGTTTGTAAACCTGTCATTTATATACTGACTGCTTTTATGATCAATGACTAATTCAACTTTATTGAGTATCGATTGCTGTGTGACCGGGAGTTATTGTTGTGTGTGACTGGGTGCAACTGGGCCATATTGCCAGGGAAACAGTGTATTCCAGTGTGATGCAATGCACCCCCACCCTTATTTTAAGGATTGCATATATTTTCTTTGCATTTTCATCTCATTTAAATAAAGCAAGTATGTTTCTGGCCAGAGCTGAGACTGTAAAAATATTCATTCTATCTCAGCAACAACACATACGCACACAGGCCTCCGTCTTACACTCAGCACATAGTGGCACAAAGCGTGATGCAGGTGTCTTTGCGAGTTTATGCTCAGGAAAAGTTGTTGTAACCCCATCCAGCGCCCAATTTGCACTAATAGAGAGTGTAATTGTGCCAAACTGAACGCCCGTGGGCATTTGGTCCTAAGATGAGGTGTGGTCAGGCACATTGATGGTCCTTTTCTATCTTGAGGCATCTGAACCAAAAAAAAAACCTGGTCTAAAGTGAATAGTTTTGTACTGCTATTTTAAGGGGGCATTATTAAGATAACTTACTGAAGGACTTTAGTGCTGCATACATTATTTACGGTGTGATAGTGCACTTTGGTGCATTCATCATAATAAATTAATTGATCTTGTTTTGCTAATACTTGTTCTTGGATGTGCAGTAAAACCAAATATTTTTTTAAATCAAATTATTTTGCTCTAAAACTATCTTTGGGTCAAAATCACACCATAAATACTACACGCAGAATTAAAGTTCTTCAGTATATTATGCTCTTTAGTCGGCAAGTGCACAACTCTGCTTGTTACATACTAAACAGGGATGAGCGGCACCCACACGTGCAAAAAACTGAAAATAAAAAGATTACAATATGAAGGATTATTGTCAAGATATTTAAAAAATGTTTGTCAGAATGGTTAGTGCAATCTACGTTTCTGCATTAGCGCATGCTGTGATGTAGGCTATTTAAATCGTAAGGGGACCTGTTCCATCTGGGAATTCGCAATTCAGCATGTGAGGTTATGCACATGGGTAATCGCTAAATATTCTGGAAAAAGCCACAACTCCTTAACATTGGCAAACTCTGTCATTTATGCTGTATAGTGGAGCACCCTGCTGGGTTGGGGCACTATACTATATTTTATAAAAACAAGTCAGAATGAAATACCATGATGAAATTAAATTAAAAAAAAATGAATTTTGCGAAAAAGTGACCTTTGTATAGACTATTTGGCAAAACGTAATACATCCAGAGTTGTTTCTTCATAAAATATATCATATCAATTTCTTCAAACTGGAGTGAAAATTAACTGTATTTTCTCAATTTTGTGACACGACTTTGTATCACAGACCACAAAATCGCATGACAATTCACTGACATTGATTCAGAAATGACAGCAATTTCAAGACAGAAAAAAGATAGTAATTATGTTGAAAGCAATAAGTACACAGCAGATTTTCTCCACAAATTTAAATAAAATATTTTTAACACTTAGAGCGAGGGGTCGCACATGAGCTTAATTTTAGATTTACATCAGATCAAATTACTGTATACATATCTACCCTTCCCCCACTAAAGACAACAACCATGCCATAAAATTGTTACTGAGCTGTGAAAGACAGGTCACCTAATAGCTGCTACTGTGGCATCTACAGTGTACAGCTGCATACTGGCAATTTGTTTAACTCCCCAAAAGCTTCCATTGCCATGGATGCTGCTGAGGAAATAATGGCTTTCTAATGCTTTAGGTTTTAGAGTGAGAATTGATCCACATCCGGGATTACGGGATCATTTTTCTTACTTTGTTTTCCAAGCTCTCTCCTTCACAGAACATGATCCACCACTCTATCAGCAATTGTAAAGTCATGTGACCAACCGCTGTTTCATGGTGCAGTGTTCCTAAAGCAGGTATATGTGAGGGACAAATAAAATAATTCTACGATGTAATATAACTCCATCATGCGAAATGACACGAATAGTCTTGTAAATCTATTTAATGGAGTCTTCAACTGCTATGACATCAAGCAGAATGGGTCAATGGAGAAGCATAGCTCTGGGTTCAACAATAAACATTCTCGTGGCTCACAGAGATGAGGCATATTAGCTATCAGAGAAATGCAAGCAGGTCATCAGCCAAATGGTTTGTCTTTCAAACAAACCAACCTGTCTGCTCAGCGCTTGATTACTTTGAGCCTGTTACGCACCTCCTATTTTGTGCAAGTTGATGAGACTGCAGAGTTGTTTGGTGTTTGAAGGAAGATTTGCATGGGTTTTTTAGGATTTTGTTGATACTTACTTGAGTGTATAAAAGCTCAAATCATTCCCACCATATTTCTCCTGCTAAGCAACTCATTTAGCAGACAGCCGAGTTAGGTAGCTAATTTGGTTGCATAAAAACAATAGAGATTTTTTTTCCCCCCTTTTTGGTTTTTGCCCTTTTGGGAGCAAATAACTACATTGCGAGCTAGGAAAGTAAGCCACTATACATACATGTATACATTTAAATACATATCCCCAAGGGCTTTTGTTGTCTTCTAGTCATTGCAATTTAGTCAAGGTCAACCTGAATACAACTTGGATTGATTTCATACTTGGGCATTGTTTTAGTTTTTATTTAACGTTTGCAAGACTTAATACTTCTACTCTCCTCTAGTTTGTGTTGGTTATGCAAGCTGTTCATGCCAAGTTTGCTACCACTGTTGTGATTCCGCTTGTCTGCCTACCATGTCTAGTTTAGTTCTGTGCCTGGCCTTGTGCCATGTTTGACTGACCTACGCATTCTTGACCATTGCTTATGTCTGACCATTCTAGGATTGTGTATTCTGTATTGGTAATTAGATTCATGTTTAATAATTTTTCATGTTTTAGTTTCTTAGTCTCCTAGCCATGTTTTGTTTTTATTGCCATGTTTCATATTCCCATGCCATGTTTCAGATTCCCATGCCTCGTTTATTTCCCATGCCATGTTTCCATGCTTTGCACTTTGTCTCCTCTGTCATGTCAGGTGTGTATCTTTGCTCACAGTCCCTTGTCTTGCGTGCCAGTCCTTCAGGTGATTTATTGGTTTCTGGGTTTCAATCTTCTTTCATTATCTCTTGTTCTTCCTTCCTCTCTCTTTACTAACACATACTGACAGTTTATTGTTTTTGCTAATTACTAACCAACACTTACCCTGTATATTTGGACTAACTTACTAACAAGCACTCGGGATTGTATAGCTGCACTTACTAATTGACTAACGATCTCTCAGCAGTCGCCCTATTCTAGTCTCCGCCTCCTTGCCTTTCCCTATCATCTCTGCTGCGGTTTTCTGTGGATCTCCACAAATGCTTTGTGCTTTCCTTTCTCTAAACTATACACTTTAGTACTCCTTGACCGGAGCTGTTGTTCTGTTCATAGGTTTGTCTTGTGATCCCTGTGTGCATTTTGGCTACAGCCAAATTCATGTAATCGGTTTATTCCTAATGTGTCTCTCCCTGATCATTGTTACCATTGATTGCACCTGTTCTCCCTGATCATGTGTTCTCCCGGATGTGTATACAAGATGTCTGTTTGGTTCACTTTCTTGTCAGATCGTTCTTCCCTGTTTCCGGTGCCACGTTTATCATCGCTTGATTCATTGTGATTTATCTTTCTGACTGGACCGCCTTGACTTCAAGTTTTCCCTATTCCCTGTACTGTACCGCCTTCTCGTTTATTGACCTCTGTTTTCCCGACTACGATTTTGTGATTGGTGCCCTGGTTTTGACTCTGGATTGCGCCCATTGGACTCTGATTTTGGATTGCGGACATTGTACTGTTGCCAGCTCTGTTGGGGGGTTTCCCCCTTCAGTAATAAAGCCTCCTTTTTGCATTCCTCTGGTTTTCGCGATTGGTTCATTTTGTAAAACCCAACAACCATATGCATTTTGTTAGTTGGCATCTGGAATCTTGAGCTAATAGTAACCAAGATGTGTGACTTGTTCATTCGTTAACATTAGCAAAGTTAGTCTGTGATGAGTGGATTCTGGGAAAACCTTTGGTTGTATCTTATATGGTGAGTCATACATACATAGCACAGGTACCTCATATGAAAGCCAAGTTAGTTGTTAATATGTCTCGGATAAAATTTGTATCTATTTATTAAATCATTGATTTGGTGAGGGCTAATTTGTATAGCCATTGCTAAAAAGGCCATTTTTTTGCAGTTTTTTCTTTGACTGCTGCTCGAAGCTGTAATAATTTTATTGTTATTTAGGGATTAATAGGGGTAGGTAGGGGTTACAATATCCAGCCAAAACTATCACAGTTGCAGGATGATTTCACCGCTGGAAAGCAGCGGTGTGCAGTCACATGTTCAGAGGGACTTAAGTAACCTTACCCTGTACCGCTCAACTGTCCTCTCGCTGTTCTTGTTCAAGTCAGCCTGAACTATCAAACAATTTATCAACTAAACAAACAAGACCAATCCATTTTCCATAATAAGAAATGATAATGAAAAATGAATGCCTTTTGCCAACATTTATATAATTGATACAACATTGCTAGGATGGAAACATTAATCCAAAAAATATGAAACTTTCCCTGACTTCGCAGTAATTATTTTCGCCATCACTCAGCTGTGCATCGTACCTAACAACACCCTTTAGCTGTCACTTCATTCAGAATATAGAACGGATTCTCCTGGCTTATTGCTTAATGAGCCTCGCAAACTAATTTACGCAAATCTGCTCTTTCACAAGCGACATGAGCACAGAAATTATAAAGACATTTTAATATTTTTTGTAATCATTGATGTGTGGAAGAAAATGCCATATCATATTGTGGTGCAATGTATATCAAGGGTTTCAAAAATAAATTAGACTTTCGTTAGTTCTATCAATCAGTCTGAGCAACTGTTGCTAAATCGGGAGAGGTAAACTGTGAGAGGTTTAGGTCATTAAGCAGTGAAAGGTGAGGTTATTGCTGGCTCTGTGTTTCTGCCAGCGGACCACTACTGCTGGAAAGCGATGTCCAGGGTGTGAACATCTACCACCAGTGTCAGATTATGTAGCACCTAGAAATCAAGATTCTGGGTCACAAGGGCCAATTATTGGCACTGCCTAGTTCACAATTGATAAAGTTCAGGGATAGAAGCAGCATTTTGTCTGTCCTTGCTGGAATTAAATTTGGACCTTGAACCTGAGAGGCATAACCACCATAGTCGTGTTCTTGCAGCGGAATTCTTCCGTTACCAGGAGCAAGCAAAGAGAAGCAGAACTTTATCTGGGGTTTTAACACGTGGCTACAAACCTTGTGTAACAAAGAGGGGTACAGATTTATGGGGCACTGCATGTGCTTTCAGGATAAGGATAACATGTATAAGCCTGATGGATAGTATCTGAATCAGGACACCTTCACATTGGGTCAGTATATGCTTAGGGTCGCATAAGCTTACGATGCCTCCACCACACACAGTGGACATAATGTTTTCCAGTTGTCTGTCCATGTGTGCATCTGGCACATTGTCCGTCACTAAAATCTTATCTGGGCTACATGTACTGAATGGGTGGGAAGATTTTCACCAAATCCGACATGTGAGCTCCCCATGAAGGGCAGTTTATTAGGTTTTGGAGGTCATCAAGTCAAAAGTCAAGGTCAGGTTTATAGGGGGCTGAATATCAGCTTTTAAGTGGCGTGAAGCTATGGCAGGCAGAGGCCTAGCAATCAATGTTTTGCATTGCAGTATCTTGTTTAAAACAGAGTCTTGGGGTAGTGAGGTTGGAGAGTGATAAGGTGCAGAGGAGGTGCAGACGACACAGATGGAAGCAGGCAGAACTACAAACGCTTATGTGAATATTGATATCTTTTTTAAAGCAAAAATGCAGAGACTGGCTTGTAGTGAGGATGTACAGAAGTAGTTATCTGAATTAAAAAAAAAAATAAAAGTATAATACATTTTTTGAAAATGAGGCTGTGATGTTTAGCAAGTCTATGACATGCAGTGGGCTCCAAAATTACTGGAACCAGTAACTAGCAATGAGTAAATAATACCTTAAAAAAAAAAAAAAATTATATATATATATATATATATATAGAGAGAGAGAGAGAGAGAGAGAGAGAGAGAGAAACTGTAAATAATAACAACAACAGATGAGAGATACCGTACAATATTAATGTTCCAAAGGAGCCAACGAAAATCGTTAACTGACCTAACAAGATGTTCCTAAGAGCCTGTATTCGGGCTAGGTCTAGGCCTGGGCCAATCGCAAAACCACGTACGCATATGCAGAACAATCGCGACCCCCAAAAAAAAAGAGAGAGAAAAGAGGCGAAACTTAGACTCGTGACCTACCGGCCCGAGTAATAATCAGTTTCCTCTAAATCAAGGATTCTCAATAAAGCCACCCTTATAATTAACAACATCTACTAAAATTAAACCAGGTATTAAATTCCACTTATTTAGGTTTTACCTAAATGTTAAGGAAATATATTGAGCCATTTCATCACTTCCTGTTTCATTAGGGTATAAAAATGAGGTGACACACATGCAATATCCCTTTGTCATCCAACATCATTAAGAAAACAACTATCAGTTCATAAACTATACTTTATTGAACCCCGTGGGGTAATTTGTCCTCTGCATTTGACCCATCATATAGTTAGGAGCAGTGGGCAGCCACAGAGCACTGCCCGGGGACCAACTCCAGTCCTCAAGCCAGTGGTCAGGGGTACTGGTTGGTTGGATTGTTTCTATAATACATGTTTTTGTGGGTAGGGGAAACCGGAGTACCCAGAGGAAACCCACGCAAACAAGGGGAGAACATGCAAACTCCACACAGAAAGGCCCCTGGCCGGATTCGAACGCACCAGTGCTAACCACTGTGCCACTGGGACTTTCCGGAAGTATAGAAGTCAGAAGTATAACACTAAGAGTACAAGGCAGAAATGATTGCAGTACAGGGAAAACATTCTGACAAGAGCTGTGAGTGAAATGATTGCTTAAATACATGTAGGGGAAGTCACATGCTATGATAGGGAACAGGTGAGCTGGATCACACTAATTTCAAAGGAATGAACATGAGGAAGTTACTAACTACATGAAATTAGCAAAAGCCAAAACGCGGACAGGGATCACAAGACAGCCTACAGATAGACATACGGCTCCGGTTCGGGAGTTCTACCGTGCACAGAGTGAGAGGCAGAACAGTAATTAGCCAGGTGCAGAGAATCTGCTGAAGCACAGCAGAGTAAATTGAGAGAAGGCAAGGGGCGGAGACTAGAGCAGAGCGAGTGCTGAGAGCTCGTTAGTCAATTAGTAATGTGCAGCTATACAATCCCTAGTGCTTGTTATTAAGTTAGTACTATAAACAGTGTTAGTTTGAGTTAGTATCTTAACTAAAATAATAAACTGGTAGTTTGGTTAGTAAATATAGAAAAGCAAGGTGAAAGAAGTAAATGAGATTGGAAGGAATTATTGAAATCCCAGAAACCATGAAATCACCCGAAAGTGTGGCACGCAATACTGGGGCAGTGAGTGATCACCTGACATAAGACCAGATAGGGGAAGACAAAGTGCTATGCATGGTAAAAAACAAAACATGGACCGGAGTAAAACTGCAAAGGTGGAATATGGCTAACATACAGAGACAAGGCAAACACATGGCATTGTTGTGTTTCTGATTATGCTCATCTCATGTCTAAGTTCTGTGTCTGGCTCTGCCATGTTTAGGATTCTTGTGTTTAGTGACCACTGCCTGTCAGACCATTCTTAGGATTGTGTATTGTGTTTTTGGTAGTTTAGATTTCTTGTTTATTATTTTTCATGTTTCTATCATTTATTTTCCATTCCCTGTTTTCATTTCCATGCATCGCACTTCATCTACCCTGTCTTGTCTAATGTAGGTCTTTGCCCACGGTCCCTAGTCTTGCGTGCCACTCATTCGGGTGATTTATTGGTTTCTGGGTTTTCAATCTTCCTTCATTATCTTGTGTGCGTCCTTCCTCTCTCTTTTACAATCTACTAATCCATAATAACAGTTTATTGTTTTCGATAATTACTAACCCTTATGAACATTGTATATTTTTACTAACTTACTAACACGCACTCGGGATTGTATAGCTGCACATACTAATTGACTGACGATCTCTCAGTGGTCGCCCAATTCTAATCTCCGCCCTCCTTGCCTATCCCTAATTATCTCTGCTGCAGTTTTCCACTTAAATCTCATGCTTTCCTTTTCTTTAGACTGTACACTTTAGTACTCCTTAATCGGAGCTGTTGTTTGTTCATAGGATTGTCTTGTGATCCCTGTCTGCGTTTTGGCTTTTGCCAAATTCATGTAATTAGATAATTCCTCATGTGTCACTCCTGATTATTGTATCATTGATTGCACCTGTTCTCCCTGGTCATGTGTTTCACCCGGATGTGTATTTAAGATGTCTGTTTAGTCACTTCCAGTTGTCAGATCGTTCTCCCTAGTTTTCTTGTGCTACGTTTCTCGCCTCGATTTCTCAGTGTTTATCTTTCTGACTGGATTGCCCGACTTTTGATTTTTGCCTTTGTGATTTTGGATTACTGTTGCATCTGTGTGTTTTGACCACTTTTCTGCCCGACTATGAGATCTGTTTGCTGCTCTGGTAACGATTCGGATTACGTCCTGTGGATTCTGGCTTGTCTCTCTGATAGAACTATTCCTGTGTACCAGACCCATTTCTGTCCGACTACGATTACTGTGATTGCTGCCCTGGTTTTTGATACTATTTTTGCCCAACTGGATTTCGACTTTTGGATTGTGGACTTTGTACTGTTCGCCCTGCGGGGGTCACCCCCCCCTTTACCAATAAAACAAGCTCTACTGCATGTCCTGGTTCTCGCATCTGGTTCCTCATCGCAATCCAACAGGCATGGAATCCAAAACAGAATACATATCATGGTCAGGCAAAGTGGAGTCATAATGAACATGCCAAACAAAGCAGAATCACAACAAAATGTGTCCTGCCAAAAGATTGAGCAGGCAGTTAAAGGGTTAACAATTAACAAAGTTAACCATGTACGGTTATTTAGGCAAAGTTCTGTTTGCATACCTTGAGTCCCTAAATAGAAATAGTCGCAACAACTTGAGCCATTTATTTTCCAACATGCAAAACTGAGTTGTTTCACGCTATGAAACTTGTTGGATTTTTTTTTTGTTTTTTTTTTCAGCAGTGAAATGCAGTCATTTCTGAGGAAACACTTTTTACCACCTAGCAATGGTATCGGCAAGCATATAAGATGGGAATATGCTCAGATATGACAGAGAAAATGAGCACTGAACAGCAGTAGTGCAATAAATTTCCCGAGAAGGAGTTGGATACAGAGTGGTTCCTTGACCTGATTTTCTGAAACCCTCTTGTTGCAACTTTATCTAAAAACGCTCTACAAAACTACGGGTCATAAATGGATGTTAGCACCAACTTAAGGACTTTTTTTTTCAAGCAGTGAGTGGCCGTAGTGTAGCTTGCCTGGTCGTGTTACTGAGACAAAATATCTGGGAGTTTTCAAGTCCGGGCTTGATACAGTGCATGATACCATCTAGTCCATAAGTGTCCAGGGTTGGGTACACTTTAGTGACAGGGAAATGGCCAGCCGAGCTGGGATGAATGCCAGTCATGTTATGTTATGTGAAACATACCCAGTTAAACCTGGTGATTGCACTGAAATTGTGAAAATTATCTGATTGGCTGACTGCGGTTTCATCATATTTATGTATCCTTCAGTTGTGTCTATTTTATTTTGAACGAAGGACGTACAGGTATATTTTAGTTGCAAATCTAGTTGGCTCTCTGTAAAATGTTCGCGATGGCTCTATTTTTAACTCTAAAAGATTATATTCCACAAATTAGATTCATCTTGCTAATGTAAATGCAATGCAATACTAATAGCATTGATTTAGTGCAAGAAATTTTGTGGTGTATACTTGATCATGTGGTGTACACACAATCTGCAGGTTGAACCCGCCCTCAGAAGCGTCTGACTTCGCCAAGAATTCTGTGACTTCGGACATGAGGTTTCACAGACAGGAAATGGCTTGTTGACATGTTGAATTTTAATGTGGTGGCTATTTTCAGGTTCAGCGAGGCAACCCGACTCCACACCACCCACGTAGTCAGGAAGCAAAGGCATTAATAGGGTCTGTCTGGCAGCCTGAGTCTCTTGTGAGATATCTTGTGAAACCAGGGCCGCGATCCTCTCTGTCCGTTCTCGTAGCCACTATGCAGTGGGTGTTTGAACTTGGAAATCTATCCACCTGAAACGTCATAAGAACTTTTCAAAATGCCTCATTCGTGAAGCCTAATTAAGAGGTCCTTTTATACAAGTAGACTGTATATTGCGGTATTTTTGGAGAGCAGACATACAGATTCTTATCTCCTCCCCAATCATTTGGAGTCCCCCTATTATTACTGTCAGGTAATTCAGAAACTATTTTATTTGACTTTTTCATTTATCTGTAAATGCCTTTGGCATATTTAGCAACACAGGATATTTATGTTCAACTTTAGCCTTTCCAAAAAACCAGAAGAGCCGCAGACACAGAGACTCACACAGATCACACAATACCACAGACAGACATTTTTGCAGGTCAGTGCACTTTAAATTCATTTTCAGTATAAATTGATTGATGACATACTTAATTCTACTGTATGTCCAATATCCTGTGCAGAAAAAGAAAGTATCCTTTAGGTATCATAATTACAGAAATAGAAGACCTGACTGGCTGAATAAAACTGACGCTAAGCGCAGAAGCGAAGTGAGAGCAGAGGTATTGCCCCAGATGCGTATTTTACTTCAGTAAATGAAGGATTCTCATCTAGGAATGGTTATAAAGTCAGTGCAGTGTAATGAAATATAATTCCCTCACCTGAACACTGCCCTCCTGTGCCCCTAACACAGGTGGTGAAAAAGCACACACACAGCTGTTTATGGAAATAGCAGAGATAATGACACTTATTCCGCATCACTACTGATCCGGTTTTGATGGCTTAATTCCGCTTACGGCGTGTTGCTACAACTGATGGTAATCTCTGTATTGTAAAGCTAGAACACACAGTTTTGTGTTACGGTGGGTAGTGTTGTGCTTTAAGTAGCATATTGGTTGGCTGCAAGGTGTGAGATATGAAGTGAAGTAGGGGGACAAGTACAGGATTTATTGATCTATGGTGCAGTATAATAAGATGTGCTTTCTAACAGAGGCAGAATATACCACTGGGTATATAAGAGGAGACGCTCATTAAGGAAGTTCATAATACCCTGCACAGGCAAAGGGGACCCTTAGAGATTACAGTGAGTAGACACTAAGCCTTCGGTAGGAGACAACCAAGTGTGCATCAGTAGAGCTGCTTCGATGGCTACATTTAAGAATCCAATAAAGGGCACTGCACTGAACACCACCAGCCATGAGCCCAGAGGATGTTGTGTTCATTAATAGATTCTGGACGAGACGCCTCTGTCCTCAATGTATTGCTTACTGTAACCTGAGAATCCCAGGGTGTCGGTGAGAGGAAATTACTTGTCGACATCCTGATTTTAATGATGCTGCTATTTTTCTCTGAGGATCCAAAACCATGGCTGAGAAATAAGAAGAAGGAATGTGGGGGCGAGAGGAGGAGTGGAAGTGAAGGAGTGGAGAGGCTGGTTCAAGGCGCAAAACACTTGTGTTTAAGCCTTTACCAAAAAATTATATTTTTCCGCATCATGTTTTGATAGAAATTATACTCTGATGAAGTTATTAACACCACATACCCAGAGGGTTCATTCTGTACATCAGTGATTTATTTACATGGAACATTTTACTGTGAAGGATCTGGCATGTATTACAACTATAACTGAAACATAAATTTACTAGGACACCCAAAGGCAACAACACTTGCACTGAACTTCCTAATAAAAATAATACAAATGGTTTTGACAAAAATGTAATTATTATTCAATTTTTTATTAGTAACTGAACATAGAAATGCATTAAAGAAGCAAAGAACCAAAAAAAAAAGTAAATATCAAATCTTACGTCAAGCCTATTAAAACTTGTATTTTTAATGAATACTGATATCAAAATGTTTCAAATATTTAGAAACAAAACTATTTTTTCAATAAAATACAAGGATAATGTAGATCTCGGCGCAATATCGGCTTCATTTTTCTTATTCTGCCTGTTGCCTGAAAAATCTTACAAATTAAAAGCCTGAAGTCAGAGGACAAGCAAATTAATCTGCAGAATAAAAGTGACTGCAGTGACAGTCTCAAATCATGTCCCCTTCCATTAAGACATGTAATGAACTGAACCAAAGATTGATTGCCTTTTTATGATAGGATTATACCCAGTCACAAAAATAGTGTATCTTGGGAGTTTCATGTAATAATGCACAATAACCATCACAGTTTGCTCAGTCCATGTATTTGATTTGATAAAATTTTTATCAAATCAATTCCACCAATGACATGATTCCTAAAAAGCATAAGCATCGGACATATTCTGTATGGAAAAAAAAGAAAAAAAAAATCTGTCATCACAAATTTTGGCATTCCCTTGTATGATTGCCTGAGAATGAATACTACACTATTTGTTTTCTGTATAAGCATTGCATCAATAAATTACATTAGTAAAACCAATAAAAATGGGGCTTGTTTGCATTCGAGAATGTATAAAACAGATAATGAGATTATGAGTGAATATAGTGTACATGTGTGTCTGTGTTTGTGTGTCTGTGCCTCTGCATTGAGTGAGAGGGAGAGAGGGCCTGAGTACCACATGTATGAGAGAGAGTGATAGCAAGGATGAGTGCCCAAATTTTTTTATGTATACTGTACATGAATAAATGGGGGGACAGACAAAATGGCTACCATCATATATATATGTGCATGTGCACACGTGACCAGGACTGCAAGCCATGAGTCATTGAGGGGCATGGCTGGGGTGAGGAAATATTCATTCTGTAGCCTGCGAGGCTTATCATTTATTTACCACTCTGTCCAGAGTGTGAATGAGTCAGAGGTTCACATTCATAAATTGAGTTCTTTTCTTACCCGAGTCAGACTGCATGAATTTAAGAACTGAAACAGAGAAGGGCAGTGAAAATAAAAATGTAGACAGATGAAGCCAGCATGAAGAGAGTCCATTAATTCTGCCCAAAAAGTAAGTCACCGTTGGCTCAGTAGTAGCATTGTGTGTAAGAGTTTCCTGAAAGCACAGATGCTCACTTACATAGTTGGAACCACTGACTGTGAATGGACAAACTATACTTAGAGGCATTAAAAACACACAATAAAATATACTGTTTTAAGAAGTGGTAAATGGTTTCTTTCGTAGTCGCAAAACACAATCTTGGGAAACTGTGCTTTTGGAAGTGAGACTTGCCCTCACGGTTATCATTACATTGGTAGTCAATTTAGCAGTTTTTATGCATTATCTGACATGGCAGAGGACGTTTTATGGAATGTGTTTTTGTGGCGTCACAGATTACGGACTTTGTCGGGGACAACAGCTGACACATCTGGTCATTCTGTGTCATCCCTGCCGTCTGGATACAGTCATTTAATGGACATGAGTCCAGAATCTTTTCTTAAAGTCTGACCATCAGTCAACATTCAGAATGGCAGAAGGCAACGGTACAAAGTCCACAATCCAAAATCAGAATCCCAGGGACGTAATCCAAACTGTACACAGGGCAGCAAACACTAAACTCAGAGTCAGGCAAAACAGGTTCGGTACACAGGCACGGGTTTGTCAGAGTCCAAAGCCAAAATCCAGTGGGCGTAATCCGAACCATTAACAGGGGGGCAAACACAAAACTCAGAGTCGGGCAAAACAGGTACGGTACACGGGCAGATAAGTATCAAAGAAAAAGCCAAAATCAGAATCGGGGACATTCCAGTCAGAAGTATAACAAGAGTACAAGGCATCAACAATTGCAGCACAAGAAAACCAGGGAAAAAACGTTCTGACAAGAGCTGTGAGTGAAATGACTGCTTAAATACACGTAGGGGAAGTCACAAGCTATGATAGGGAACAGGTGAGTTGGTTCAGACTAATTACAAAGGAATGAACATGAGGAAGTTCCTGATTACAAGAAATTGGGAAGAGCCAAAACGCGTACAGGGATCACAGAGACAGCCTACTGACAAACATACGGCTCCGGTTAGGGAGTTCTACCGTGCACAGAGTGAGAGGCAGAACAGTGATTAGCCAGGTGCAGAAAATCTGAAACACAGCAAAGTAAATTGAGTGAAGGCAAGAGGCGGAGACTAGAGCAGAGCGAGTGCTGAGAACTCGTTAATCAATTAGTAATGTGCAGCTATACAATCCCTAGTGCTTATTAGTAAGTTAGTACTATATATAATGTTAGTCTTGGTTAGTAAATTTAACTAAAACAAAAAACTGTTAGTATTGTTAGTAATATAGAAAAGCAAGGTGAAGGAAGTAAACGAGATTGGAAGGAATGGTTGAAACCCAAGAAACCATGAAATCACCCGAAAGTGTGGCACACAATACTGGGGCAGTGAGTGATCACATGACATAAGACCAGATAGGGGGAGGCAAAGTGCAATGCATGGTATGAGACAAAGCATGGACCGGAGTAAAACTGCATGGTGGAATATAGAAGACATACACAGACAAAGCAAAAACAACATGACATGGCATCTAAATCACAATATAAAATACAGAGCATGGTCAGAAAAAACAGAGTTCATAACCAAACATGGAAGTCAGACAGAAACAAAAACATGGTCAGGCAGATCAGGATCATAACAGGCCCCTATAAACGCGAATGCCGCTGAGTATCTGACTGACTGACTGACTGCCTGAGTGATCAAGTTCAACGATTGGCTGGCCGGCGGGGTAGAACTTCAACGATTGGTTGCCCAAGGACTGACTTCAGTGATTGGTCAGCTGGAGGGCAAGAACTTCAACAATTGGTTGGCTGACGATTAGGTGGCTTGCTGGCCAGGCGTTTGTCACTCATATCTCCTGCGGGGTAGCCTAAACTGCAAAGCAAGTTCAATATAGACAGGCTATATTTGAGTGAGCCGGCTCAACAAACCCTGAACTCGCAGAGATAATTGGTACCACAACGGTGGTTGTAATCTTTGTTGCTTAATGGTGGTGTTGTGCTTTCAACACTGTACGCGCTCTCAGAAGCTCTTCTCAAGATTGATATTTGGACAAGATTGTAAATACATGATGAGTCGAGATGACACCATATCGGGTGATTCATGGATTTTTTTTCTCTCCAAATGAGTCACATGTCATTGTTCCTGCAGATGAAGTTCTCCTTTTTATTCTTTTATAAATGCCTTATAGAACCATTACATTAGCCTCACAGTGCACTTAAAATGCACTATTTAGGCTGCTTTAGCCGCAATCATAATCATTTGTAATTACAATACACTTTATTATTTTACATAAATCGCTCATAGCAGGGGGTAAAATATGCTTTCCATTTTGTCTACTAATGGTGTTATAATTAATGATGATCAGCACCTCTGGTGACTCAGACATTGTTAATAATACATTATATCCTGTCCATTTTTGGCACAAAGGGCAGCTGAGTGCAGCTGGTTTTAGGAAGATGATACTGTTGGGACAATTTTTTTGGCTTGACTCTTGAAAGACTAAAATAATAACACGTTGATGAATTCCAATATTTACATTCATCAAAATATTTTATTGCTGTTTGTTAGATATTTGGACACTGCGCATATTTTAATCTTAATGATGTTGGAATCGACAATTATTTTTGTTTATAGCAATCACATGACCTACTTGGCCACACCCATAGGTATAGTCTGCCTAGATAAAGGAGTAAGTATGTGAATTTAATAGTCAGAAGCAGCATGACCAGCCTAGTTATTTTTCAGCAACATTAATTCTCTTTCTTTACATCCAGGAAATAAGAAGCACGTTTGTATTTTAATACTCCATAGATCGATCCGTCTCCTGCCCCAGCAGCATCTCTTCTGTGTGTCAGTCTCTAACCTTTCCGCTGAAACAAGCCCTATCCCTCGTCTGATTGGCATGTAGAGTGAGCACAATGATGATTTAACTATGAACCACCGCAGATTGACTGAACTGGAGGAGTCGTCTGCAGTGCTGTGGAAATAATGAATGAGCTGGGGTAAGGGTGTTTGGCTGCGCGCATGAAATTCCCTTAAAATGCATTGCTGTGAACTGTTCCTTTTAAGTTGAAAATAGCAGTGACATAAGTGTCTATTATGTTACTATTCTCAGATAATTAAATATAAAAATTATGAGTGTTTGCCTTCCGACTGTGGATAGGTATTATTAAGAATTGCTCACTCAAGGGCAAATAACCATCACCATCAGTAAACCTCGACTCCATAACCCAGCATAAACTATGACCACATTAATTAATGAAAGGTACCACTTAATCCAATGAAACATTTCACACCTTTGAATCGCAGTAAAAAATCCACCCACTACACCACAAAGCCCCCCCACCCCCAACCCACACACACTCTCACACAAACACTAAACACCTCTACACATGGCTCTACAAACCCCAACTTAGAGCGCGTTCAGGTCTCCTTGTCCCAGCTGTGTAAGAGAATTAATGCTAATCCCATATTAGCAGCCCCACCACATCCATTACACAGATGGGTCTGCACAACTAATGGCCCCAGATATGAATCATGGCGTTGGCCTGTAATCCGGCACAAGAGGAAATGAAACAAGCAGCTCAACAATGCAAGGCTTTAGGAGGGAGAGGTTACCGAGTTTGCATTTAGATAAATGCAAGCTGTTGATTCCTCAAATTTAAAAGAAATTTGATACGGCCCTGAGGCAAGGAAATATCCTGCTGAGGGTACTCTGTCCTTTTCAATGATTTTAATTAATGCTGAACACACTCCACTTCCACGTACTGATCTCATTACATGTTGAGTAGCAAAAGCGAGGATTAAAGTTGCACCATGGCTGTCTTTGTATTTCTCTCTACTTTGAGAGGGGAGGGGAATATCATGGAAAACATTAAATGGAATTTCATTCCTTGGTCATTAGGTTCAGCCATGTGCGTACTATTGAACCGTAAGAATGGGATTACTGAATGTAGCTATGGGAGTACAGCATGCTACAGGCTGGACTCAAGAGCATGACAGCATGGAGGAAAACATCTCTCCCCAGTGGAGGTCAGATTAATTTGGAGTTCAGTGCTTTTAACAAAGGGAGGCCTCTGTCCGCTCAAACAAATTCCGCCCCACTGTTCACCTCAAACTGCATTTGTAACTTGCTCTTTCATTCATGGTTAAGTCTCTATGGCGAAAAACACTTGAGTCATTTATGCGTCATGTAGTCCTGAGAGTTTACTTTGCCTTCAATGGCCTTACCCCTCCCTCTAAAACGAAGGTGAGGGGGTATGCTTTGCCTGTATTTGTTTCTTTCAACAGGCCTGTTGTGGTGGTTTGCTGACAGATGTAAGAATGATAAACTATGCTGAATGTGTTATACGTTTTGTAGCAGAAGTGAGGGTGAAACCCTTGCCGATGGGCTGGGTAGAGAGTGGAGGGGTACCCCAGAAGAGGGTGGATGTGTTTTCTCACTGCTGGCTGGCCGCTGGAAAAGCTCCAGTCACACCTGCTGAGGGCACCATCAGAACTAACCTGTGTTTCCTTCCACTGGCGGTGACCAAAACAAGGTGAGCAATACCACTTTGAACTGCACTGACCAACTCATTGACATTACAAATATCATGCATGAGCTCCAGCATGATTGACAGTGACAATGCCAATCTCTCTCTCTCTCTCTCTCTCTCTCTCTGTGCCATATCCGGAGACGTAGGCATTCATGTCCTGCCACAACTCTCTGTTTTCCGCTCTCTCAAGCAGCTCCACCTCCTGATGTTCTGCTCCTCTTTCTTCCAGCCTGACCTTTAATCTTGACATCCAAAACACCCTTCTTCTACCTCTGGTTCCTTTTACCCTCGATCTTTCCAGTCAGTGCCAGGTTCTCCAAGCCATCCTTCCTTATGTGACCAAGGAACTTCAGTTGTTTATTCCTTATCTCACAAAACAATTCCTATTCACTGCCGCTCTTCTCAACATCTCCTCATTACTTATCCTTTCTGTCCATGATATTCGCAACATTTTCCTTCGGAACCACATCTCACAGCCCTCCAGACTCCGCCTCACCTCAGATGTTACTGACCATGACTCACTACCATACATCAATACGGGGAGGACATAACATTTCAGTAAACGGATTCTAGTCTCTATATTCAGTGTATGATTTCTGAGGATGTTATCCCACACATTTATCCAAATATGGATTTTGCAAGTGCAATTCTTCTCTTGATCTCCTAAACACACCTTGCATCATCTGTGATCAAACTGCTAAGATGGTTGAAGGAAGAAACCTGCTTTATGACTTGATCTTTCACCTTCAATGTACAGCTCGGACTCTCTTTCTTTGACACCACGAAACATTTGGTCTTCTTGCAAATGACATGTCTTGGTAACCGAAATAATTTTTCAAGCTTTGTGTCATTCAGAGACTATCAGGTTGATGCTATCAGGAATAACCCTTTCTGGGCTGAAAACACAACAATCTTTCTCTTCCAGCTTGAGAAACAATGCCATTCTGTAAGCCTTTCTACACTTAGCGAGCAGTCAGGATCTCCCGCTAAAAATGGCCTGTTCAAGAAGGAGTAGCAATCTGATTACAATTGCCCAAATTTACCCAGGGCTTTGTGAAATCACACCAAAATCTGGCGGGCTTGGCGATGTGATTGCTATCTACCGATTTCAGTAAGCTCTGCGACCTGTGAGTGATGCATGGTCTTTGTACAAAATTAGCGATGAGAAAGCTTCGCCTGTACGCAATGTTTGCGAGGTCTTTGTGAAACTGGTGCCTGGTGTGTCCCTGAAATAACAGTGCAAGTTTAACCCCATAATGCAACTGTTGCATGCAAACCTGAGGAACATTAAGCCCATTTTATATTCTAGAGGTGATCCCAAGGTTTACTGGAATCCCAGATATGTCCTGCTGAATTACAGGAAAATGTGGTTAGCTTTTATTTGCTAAAGAATGTTCAATGTTTGCCCTACATGTTCATGACTTCAGGTGACTAATGCTTGATGTGAATTGTACCTTGTCCAGTCTGCTGCGCTACAGTGTCAGTGACCTCACTGTATGCACTTACTGTAAGTCACTTTGGATAAAAGCGTCTGATAAATAAATGTAATGTAATGTGGAATGATGACAAAAATCTAGACATGTTCCATTTGATGTAATGCTGTGACCATAGAAAATATAGCATCCTGGGTTTGAATATTTCCGCCAATGAGAGTGTCATGTAGCTTCAGTGACACACTGCAACCAGCATATACAGAATATGTTTGTGTCATTGTCCTACAATAGATTTTAAAAAAATAATTTTTCTGACTTTGAACCTATTGAGGTAAAAAATGTGGGGTTAACTCATATTCCTGTGAAATGTATTACTGCACAGTACCAGTCAAAGTTTTGGACACACGTTGCTAATGTCACAGCACCCTGTTTTTAGTGAAATTCAAATGGCTTAACTTCTCTATATCATCTCAAATGGAATCTGGTACGGGGTAAACAGTCAGAAGTTAAAAAAGAATAATTTACTTGTTTGAATAGTGTCCAAAATTTTAGAATTCTCAAAGAAGCCATATTTTGCAAAGTTATCAGACAAACAAGCTCCCTCCATTTTCCAACAGCCAAATTAAAGACAGGCTGTTTTGGAACTTATTGGGCAAAAAAGTCGATGAAAAGTCAACCAGAAGTGCAGCACATCGCTTGGAACTTAGATGGCTGCTCAGCAGCAAACTCAATTTAGCCATATAACTGCTCTAGTAAAAAAAAAAAAGATCTAAGTATGCTTTGTAAATATGACAGAAAATGCTGGTTAGTTTAATGAATTAGATCTTTTTTTTTGTTTTTTTTTGCAAAATAAACGGTACCCATTTCTTTATTTAACATGTAAGAAAAATTTGGGTATGTCCAAACTTTTGACTGATACTGTATGCCCATCAATCACCCATCAATGAGCTTCAAATATATGCCAGCAGCTGTCAATCCACATCAATGAGGAAAAGCTCTGCTGCAGCATTACATTTTGCCCTTTGTTTTTCAACATTATTTTCTCATCTTTTCTATGATCGTTGTCCTCTTTAACTTAAAACTGTGCAACAAAAATTGTTCTTTCGGCACACTGTTGGGATCCCCAGGACACAGAATATATCAGTGAGGAAAAGGGCTAAAGTGTCTGGCTAATGCAATCACACTAATGGGTGATAACTCACCTCTTGAGAAGTAGATATGAGATCATAGGACTCAAGTTTCCACTGCCAATTAGGAGGTCAATTCAGGCAATCCTGAGCCAATTAGAAAAATCAGCTTAAGTGTAAAGAAGTGCTCTGCAGTGATTAATACTGACAGAATTAACAGGATCATTCGATATCCAAACAAGACGATCCAAAGAACTAAAATGCACATAATGTACTCTTAAAACTTCCTTTGTTGGGAAATGTGTTAAAACACCAAAATGTCTGGACTGTAATTTTTTTCACTTGAAAGATGAGGCATCACTACATAATTTTCAATGAATTTGAACAAAGAAAGCAATAGATGAATTCCACGTGATAACATTTTCAGTCTGCAAAATATTAATGATTGCAAATGATCAAGCAATTCATTGGACTGCGAAGAGATCGGTCCCTACAGTGGCAGAAACATGTCCATCATTTATGGTCCAGACCAGGAATCAAGTGCAGAGTCAAACGTACAATCCAGCTGGGAGTTTATTTGACAGTAATATGGTACAGGACGGGGATGGAACCTCAGAATAACAATTGACAGTTCAGCACTGATGTAATTGGCTAAGCCTGGCTGCAGTTGCTGGCTAGTGGCCTCCACAATGCTGCCAGGTGCTACACAGACTTCGCCTGGACTGAACTGCTTCAAAGAATGAGGAGATTGTTCAGAGGAAAGCTGGACCGGGATTAGGGTTGTAAACTTGTTCCAAACAAACTGGACAAGGAGAACAAACTTGAATGGGTTAACAAGAATGCAGTCCCAGTCCTGAACCCTGATTAGGGTTAGAAGCTTGTTCTTGAAAACTTGAATTTATGAACAGGATTGGAATGTGTTAACTTGAACTTGGTCCCAATCCTGGACCCCGATTAGGATTGGAAGATTGTTCAAATCAACTAAATGATGACTAGAGGGGCACTCAGTGGAGCGCATACCTCAGCAATGCCATATGTCAGAATTATTGGTTCTTCAGGATGGAGAATCCAGAATATGTTCCAGATCACGACCAACATTGAATCAACTCATCCTTGGATTACCATCTACCATCCCACCAAATTTCCTGCCAATCTGTTCATAACTTTTTCAGTCATCCTGTTATCAGACAGACTAACAGGGATGAACCCTTATGAAAAATTACTGTAGTTCCAAACTATAGTAATCCCATAGCAAATGGATAGTATTTTTGCCACTGTTGTGTTGCATTACTGTAGTGATACTATAGTTATTCAAACTACAGCAATAGCAGTTGTGTGGACTAGAGTAATATCAAAGTATAAGCTGTGGTAATACTTTAGTTATAATGTGTTGACTATAGTACTGCTCGAGTTATACTCTGCAAACTTTAGAAATACTATAAATATGCCATGAATACAAAAACTACTGTATTATTGAGAAATAAATACTGGATATTCATAAGGGAAAGCATGACCTCCTTGGCTGAGGTAATAATGACTTCTTAGAGAGAGGGCAGTCACCAAAGTAATAGTTGCAAAAGATAAAGTCAAATAAGTTTTACTTATAAACAAATGACATTTTTCAGGACAAATGCAACTTTACAATCCAATTTGCACCGAAGCAACTCATCTGTGACGGGCGTTGGTAGTAGGACGCTAAGAGCAGTGGCCAGAAATAAAAGGAAAAATCAGCAGCGTGCTGAGAGACTAAAACAGATAGAAATCACGAGACTCGCGCTATCAACGGACCTGACACCGTCCGTGGTAGCAAACAGGCGAGCTCGACTAAAGACAAAAGAAAAGGGAAATAAACCAAAGATTCCCTTACTCACTAACACTTTTCCTGTTATGCAGCTAAGATCCTGACAATACTCCCTCTCTCTAAAGACCTTACCGGCTAAAGCGCCAAGGAGAAAATGACACTTCTAGCAACACGAATGAGGTATAAACAGGAGCTTAAATAGAGTAAGGGTAACGCCCCCAAATAATGCCAGCTGGCCCAGGAATCTGATGGCAAGCAAAACGATATCGTCCCGGAACGAGAGTAACAAAGGAGCTCTCAAAGCTCCAAAACCATGACACTCGTCACGTGGTCTTTAGGAGACAGACATGTAATGAGATGCAGCCAGGCGGGGAAGGACGAACAGGCACAAACCAATTACAACACACCCACAGCTGATAGACACACAAGCTGGTGAATTGCGAAGAGACACACAATGAATTCACATGAGGGTTGTGACATTGTCCATAGTAAGTTGAACAGTAATAAATACATTTTTAAAAATTGTCTCTTGGAGTAAAGTAAAGCAAAATGAATGAACTGTGAGTGTATTTGGGCAAGACAGAAGGTAGAGAAGGTACAGGTGGAAAATGTCATGGTTTGTGTATGTGCTTTTTGCTTTCTTTGTTACTCTTGTCCCTGACGACATCGAATTCTTTCCCCATTGGATTTTTCACCCAGCTGGCTGATTATTCCTGGGCGGTGCTTCCCCGGAGTCTATATAAGCCGGAGGTCCGCCACGCCTCCTTTGCTGAAGTGTCTGCTTTTTAGTTATTCGCCTCAGCTGAAGATATTTGTAGTCAGGGTTATTTTGACTCTTATATTCTCTATTATTTCTGGGAAGCGCTGCTTCTTTGGGTATTTTCACACACTATTGTGTGGTGCCTTCTTTTCTCGTTTGTTGAGATTTATTTTTCTCTATTTAGGCTCGCTTTGTTTCTGGCACTTAGTCGTCTCGTGTTTTCAGAAACGTGAGCCTTGCTCCTTCAATTTCCTCCATCACCTTCTGCTGTGCTAGGCTCCGGGCTTCTCTAAGGCTTGATGGAAACCCATGTTTTGAACTAATTTGCTTGTGTCTGGGCTCTGCACTGAAGAGCCCCCTGCTTAGCTACTGTTAGACATGCTAGACAATTGTTCGCAGGGAGAAAGGATATGACGGGGGGAACAAAGCCCCAACCATCCTGTTTGCGCGTGAGACGTCCTTGCCTGTTGATCACATCTTGTAGGTGGGTAATTGGACACACTGAGTTTTAAAAGAAACTAACAACCATTTTGAATAATTAAAACTAAATCCTAATTTGACACCAATGACCCATGAGGCACATTGACAAGGGACTAATTATGAAAACAAAAGCAATGAAATGATTTCAATGGTAGCAATGGTATCTTCTTGTGCTGCAATATAAGTGTTCTCTAAAAACGTATTTCCAACTGTCGGCTGTTTTTGTTTTGCGGAGATAACAGTCTCAACCCCAGCGTCTGAACATACAGGGAAATAACAGTTTCCTTTTCTGATTAGGAGCTCTACCAACATAAGACCATGATTCATCAGAAAAAGAAGATTTTCTTTTGTTTATTGAAGCACCTGATATATTACATCTGCTACAGGAGTGTCCACCAGGTCAAGATGATAGAATTACAGACAAAGCAGGTCCTGTAATGCATTGTCCTCTCTTCCTCCTTCTCTCATGTTATCAGATATAAAATAATGAAATATAAAGCAATTATTTCTCAGACATAGTATTTTTAACGTTTAAATTTCTGCATTTGGTCTCAAATATTCAATAATGCACTAAGAAAATACTAGAAATAAAGACCATGAAATCCTAAAGGGTGTGCAAAAGCGTGCAATGAAGCTACATTTTCCCTTCTGTTTTCCTCTGTATCACAATACAGATGTCATCACTGACAGGACTCATGAGCAGCACAGTCCAGCATACAGCTGCCATGCAATTCAAGAAATATAATGAACACTGAAAGGTTTGAAATTTCTCACAGGAGTGTCAATTCAGCCTCAGGTCTAAAATTATATCATTATCTATCATGAGCTCGAGTCAAGACTGTTTCAAAAATAGCACAAGTATTGAGAGACAAGTGTTTTTCATATGGTGCGATGCATATGGCCAGTACATAATGTTCTGAAATGGCTTTTTCTTCAAACTGCGCTTGTACTTCCTGTGAGCTGCAGGAAATGTTGAACAGACGGTTTCCTTTTTCAACAAATCATGGGGAAATTTGGCTTTGGTCTGCCTTTGTGGGCAATTTTATGGAAAATATTTCAGACAACACATCTCTACAGTGTCTTCCTGCCCTGATATCTCTAAATCTGTGTGTCTGACTCGCTGACCACATCAAATATTCTACAAACTAAAGTCATCCATCCATTGCTAATTTTTGTTCCAAAAGATGTCATTATAATTCATTGCAGACAAAATTGTGCCCATAATTTTTACAACTATCGGAAGTTAGGTACAAACACAAAATGAATGTATATGAAAAGTATAGGTAGCCATAAAATTCATATTCAAGTTCTAACTGTAAAGAGGAGGTTTTTTTTTTTGTTGTTATGATTCTGCGTTTGCCTGTCCATGTTTTTGTTATTACCCTGACTCCATGCCATGGTTTTTGAGTGATTCCATGCCATTGACCATATTCACCGTTTAGTTATCATTCTGGTTTTTGTTATTCTCATACCCTGCATTGCACATTGTCTCCCCAGTCTTGTCTTGTGTTCTGAGACAGTTTTATTTTCCCAGTCTTGTGTGCCACAGTTTCAGGTGATTTCATGGTTTCTGGGTTTCCAAACATTCTTTGCAATCTTGTTTGCTTCCTTCGCCTTGCTGTTCTATCTTTTCTAACAATACTAACAGTTTATTATTTTAGATAAATTACTAACACTATCTAACATTGTTTATAGGACTAACCTACTAGCACTAGGGATTGTATAGCGGCACATTACTAATTGACTAACGAGCTCTCAGCACTCGCTCTGCTCTAGTCTCCGCCTCTTGCCTTCACTCAATTTACTTTGTTGTGATTCAGCAGATTCTCTGCACCTTGGTAAGCACTGTTCTGCCTCTCACTCTGTGCACGTTAGAACTCCCTAACCGGAGTCGTCTGTTTGTCATAGGCTGTCGGTGTAATCCCGGTCAGAAATAACAAGAATTTTACGAAATAACTTATTAATCGCATGTGAACACGTGAAATTGGCATCACATTTCATCCTAAATACATGTTGACATGTGACAACGGCATGTTATGTGTAAACCAGTTATAATTAAGTATGGCAAGGGAGAGGAGACAAAAAGCTATGATATCAACAAAAATATCTAATGCTATTTGTTACATTTTTTTTCTGAAACATTAACAATAATAAGGTCATGAATTCTTTCTTGAACATACTTATTTCCATTCTATGAAGATTGAGTTGTGTATTGTGGAAGAGAAGGAAATGTATAAAAACAAAATGGTTTGATTATGTTTATTTCATCAATTAAGCATTTTTTCAAGTTTAAGTCACTGCCAGATTCACCACATTAGATAAAATTGAATTCACATCATTACAGCTCATACACATCCACTGAAAGGTTAGACACTACACTGCTACATCCGCCAAATGCAATGTTTTCTATCTTGTCTGTAATGCAGTTTCTAGATGAATATGGCTCAGGGGTCCTTAGTCTAAATGCAGCAAAATAAAACAAAAAATAACAAAATAAAAGTACACAGGAGAACATACATTCAAGTAAACATGCCTTTCAAAAGTCATTTTCATCCCCACATCTATTTGAGCCTTTCACTGTGGTTAATGAATTTGAAGACAGAGTCCACATTTAACTGTTTTTAATGAACAGACACTTGTCTTTTTCCTACAGGGATGAAATAAGAATTCTTAAATTCCCACACAGAAAGAACCTATATAAACATGTAAGTTTTAATCCCTGGCTCTTATCAACCAGCAGTGGTCGGCAGCTCTTTTCAGAAGTAGCGTGCAATTGGCTAATGGGATGCAAATTGAGAAGGGCCTGCTGGGAAGGGTTATGTAGACTTGAGTTCCCCTAGGCGCCTCCTGTTGGCCAGACGGGTGCTCATAAAGAAGATTGTGACCTCACTGAATTTTAGGTTTCGTCCGCCCTCGTTCCAAGCTTGAGACGTCTCACTCAGTGAATGTATATAAGGCAGTGGTTAATGGTCGTGGGCCTCGGTGTGGAGAGCTGCAGTTGTGTATACTCTCCTGAGGCAGCAACAGGAGCCCACATGTACATAGAATCCAAATTAGATATCCCAGATTCAGGTAGGATTGTACCACTCCAATTCCAAAATAGCTCGGACAAAGTGTAGATTGTGAAAAAAATCAAAATGCAATAACTTTCAAATCACACCAGCCAGTATGTTATTCACAATAGAACAGATATAACATAGCAAATGTTGAAACTGATAAATTTTACAATTTTATCCACAAGATGAGCTCATTTCAAATTTGATGGCTGCTACAGTCTCAAAAAAGTTGGGACAGGGGCCTGTTTACCATCTTGTAGCATCTTCACTTCTTTTTAACACAGAGTGCAGGCGTCTGGGCATTGAGGAGACAAGTTTCTTGAGTTTAGCCACTGGAATTTGGTCCCACCCTTGTTTAATACAGGCTTCCAGCTGAGTTTTGGGCCTCCTTTGACAGACTTGTTGTTTAATTATGCGTCAAATGTTCACAATCGGTGAAAGATCAGGACTGCAGGCAGGCCAATTCAGCACACGGACTCCTCTACTACGAAGCCATGCTGTTGCAATAGTTGCAGTATGTACTTTTGCATTGTCCTGCTGAAATACATAAGGCCTTCCCAGGAATATATGTCATCTGGAGGGGAGCATATGTTCCTCGAAAACCTTTATATACATACCTTACAGCATTCATGGTGCTTTTTAAAACATGCAAGTGTCCCACACCATATGCTCTAATGCATCCCCATACCATCAGAGATGCTGGCTTTTGAACTGAACGCTGATAACAGGAGCGGTGGTCTTTAGCTCGGAGGACATGACACCCATGATTTCCAACAAGAATGTCAAATTTTGACTCGTCTGACCACAGGACAATTTGCTACAGTCCATTTTAAATGAGCCTTGGCCCACAGAACACTTAAGCGCTTCTGGATCATGCTCAACAATGGCTTCCTTTTGGCATGATAAGAGTTTTCAGTGGCATCTATGGATGGCACTGCGGACTGTATTTAGAGACAGTGCTTTCTTGAAGTATTCCTGGGCTGCAATGTCTGCAATGAATTTAGTAATGTCAATGACAGAATCATGCCGGTGAGTGAAGCAGTGGGGTCTGAGGGCCCAAATTTCACAGGCATCCAGTAAAGGTCTTCGGCCTTGTCCCTTGCGCATAGAGATTTTTCCAGCATCTCTGAATCTTTTGATGATGTTATGCGCTGTCGATGATGAGACCTTCAAAGCCTTTGCAATTTGACGTTGATGAACATGTTTTTAATGTATTCCACGTTTCTTTATGCAAGCCTTCACAAGATGGAGAGCCTCTGGCCATCTTTACTCCTGAGAGACTCAGCCTCTCTAACATCCCTTTTATAGCCAATCATGTCCCACACCTGATGCCAGTTAATGTAATTACTTGCTAAATGTTCTTTCTGCTGATTCTCTTATATTGATTGCCTTTTGAGCCCTTTTTTCCCAACTTTTGAGACCTGTTGCAGCCACAAAATTTGAAATAAGCTCATTTTCTGGATAAAAATGTAAAATGTCTCAGTTTCAACATTTGAAATGTAATCCTTGTTCTATTGTAAGTAACATATTGGCTCATGTGATCTGAAAGTCACTGCATTTTGATTTTATTCACATCTTACACTTCGTCCAAACTATTTCGGAATTGGGGTTGTATTTCAGGAGCACCACTCTATTCGTAATGGACACATGCAAAATTTTAGGGTCCTACCCCAAGGATTTTCCAAGATTTGACCCCTGAAGGCCATGCCCAAGCGAATCGCAAACATTAATTTATTAGGATTTTGAAACATATCATACGTATGGGCTGAAAATTGCTACCTAGGGTAATTTGGGTCCATGCTTTCAGAATCTCTTGTCAAAATGAATCAATTTCTTTTCATTTTCAAGATATTGACCTCTAAAAATTTTTATGGGTAGAAATCAAAAATTCAGTTTTCAAGGGCCCCCTATGAGGCCAGGATGTGATGGATGGTGAGTTTGAGACCCCAAATGCAGTGGCCAGAAATAAAGGAGGACACACAGAAGGGAGAGAGACAAACAAACAAAGAATCGCGCTTCCAATGGACCAAGATGTAGTCCGAGGCAAGGAAGCAAAGCGAGCTTGACAGGACGAACAGAAAGAGGAACACACAGAAAGATTCCCTTACTAACTAGAACTCTTCCTCAAATATGTAGCTAAACCCTAAGAGCTCTCTTACTAGACACCTTACCGGCTAAAGTGTGAAACATAGCACTTGGGAATTGAGGTAGAACTAGGGCTTAAATAAAATCCGAGCTACGCCCCCAATTAATGCCAGCTAGCCCAAGAATTCGATTGAGAGCAAAACGATGTCGTCCCTGACGAGAGCAGCAATGAAAGCTCTCAAAGCCACCAAACCGTGACAGGACTTCTAAGGGACAGCTTCAGAAGTCCCTTGAAAACCCCGTGCATGAAACTCAGAAATTAGTGAGGGATCCAGAATATCCCGAGAAGGGACCCAGCGGCACTCCTCGGGGCCATATCCCTCCCAGTTAACAAGAAACTGGACCCCATGACCAACACGCCTCTCGGCCAAAATACGGCACACGGTGTGAACCGCCCCCCCCCTCAACCATTTGTGTTGGCGGCGGGGGTGTGTTGGCAGGTGCCAGGACGCTAGTGCTAACCGGCTTAATCCGAGAGACATGGAATGATAGATGGATGCGCAAAGATCTCGGGAGCTTTCACTGGACCACGACCGGATTGATCTTCTGCACTATCTTGAACAGGCTAATATAGCAGGGCGCCAGTTTTCGGGCTTCTACCTTCAAGGGGAGGTCCCGGGTTGACAGCCAAACTTTATGCCCGACCCGATAAGATGGGGCCCAACAATGCCTTCTATGAGCGATGGATTTTTGTTTGAGCCCCCAGCGTAACAGAGAAGAATGGACCCTGGTCCAAACCGACTGACAGCGACGAATGAAATAGTTGACCGAGGGAACCGCGGAATCATTCTCAGTCTCAGGAAACAGCGGGGGTTGGTAACCCACCTGGGCCTTAGGGAAAGACCTTTGGAGGAATTACTCAGTGAGTTATGGGAATACTCAGCCCAAGCTAAAAATCAACTCCATGAGGAGGGATAATCAGCCACCAAACATCGGAGAGTGTTTTCTGAAGACTGATTAGTACGTTCCGTCTGCCTATTAGCCTCTGGGTGAAACCCAGAGGAGAGACTCACGGTGGCCCCCAACTGCTTACAAAATGCCCGCCAGAATCTTGCTGTAAACTGAGGGCTTCCGTCAGAGACCACATCCTGGGGAAGCCCATGCAACCGGAACGCATAGTTAACCACAAGAAGGGCCGCCTCCCACGCCGAAGGTAGCGCGACAAATTGAGCCACCTTAGAAAAACGGTCAACCACGACCAAGATGACTGTGTTGCCGTCAGATACAGGCAGCCCCGTAACAAAGTCTAACGCGATATGCGTCCAAGGGTGCCTGAGAATGGGCAAAGGTTGCAGCAGACCAGAGGGAGGGAGGTGGGAAGTTTTATTCCTGAAGCATGTGCCACAAGCAGCAACAAATTCCCAAATGTGTCTCATCATACCAGGCCACCAAAAATGTTGGGCCAGGAACTGCTTGGTCCGATGGGCCCCCTTGTGCCCAGCCAAGTGGGTAGAGCATGACTGAATACAGTCATAAGAGGAGCCTCCGGCCAGCCTGTCTCTGTGGCCAGAGAGCAAAAAGTGATCGAGAACTCAGCTGCCCTGTTTAAGGTGCATCAAACGCATAGCTGTGTCTTGACCACTAATTTCTTCGAATACAGACACCATCTACCTAACAAGAGCCTCCACAGAATTTATGACTGGTGAATTAGATCTGATTAGTGGGCCAACCCAAGTGAGTGCTGTGCCAGCCAACAGGGATAATATAAATGCTTCCCGAGAATCCTCGTTTACGAATGGTGACGGCTGAGCCTTAAAAAAATATTTCACATAGATGAAAATCATTACATTTTCCGGCCTCGTCACTGTATCTTTGGGGCAATTGTAACTTAGGTTCTCGGGGAAGATGTTTGGATGGTCCTTCTGAAACCTTTTGTATAGACAGAGACCTAACACTCTCGGTCAAGCTTAACAGATTGCTCTCCTGATTCTGAAGCGAGTTCTCCTGAAGGCGGAGTCTCTCAACTAGCTCCGACTGCTGATTACTCAAGCCTGAAAGCCCTTTAGCGAAACCAGCCAGCATATCTTGCTGGCTGGCAACAGCCCTTTTAATTTTAGCCACCGCTGATGTTTCCATGTTGGCTAGAGTGTACTGTGATGGGTGATGAGTTTGAGACGCCAAAAGCAGTGACCAGAAATAAAGGAGGACATGCAGAAGGGAGAGAGACAAACAAACAAAACAGGAGAGCAAGAATCGCGCTTCCAACGGACCAAGATGTAGTCCGAGGCAAGAAAGCAAAGCGAACTCGACACTGACAAACAGAAAGAGGAACACACAGAAAGATTCCCTTACCAACTGGAACTCTTCCTCAAATATGCAGCTAAACCCAAAGAGCTCTCTTACTAGACACCTTACCGGCTAAAGTGTGAAACATAGCACTTGCATTCTAGCAAGGGAATTGAGGTGGAACTAGGGCTTAAATAGAATCTGGGCGACGCCCCCAATTAATGCCAGCTGGCCCAAGAATTCGATTGACAGCAAAACGATGTCATCCTGGACGAGAGCAGCAAAGAAAGCTCTCAATGCCACCAAATCATGACACAGGATCTTTTCCAGAGGATCAAAATTCTGCTGGATTACTTTCATTTGAGGACGTCTGTCTATACAAGGAAGATTGACTGAATCCAAGGCATAATAGTGGAGAAAGGAGACCCTGAGAAGGGTACTGGCTGAAAAGTCACCTTTTGACAACCTTGGATTAGCAAGTTCACCATGTGGGCCCATAGTAATGAAACTTGTTCTACATAAATGTATATATCTTAGCTTTATTTGTTCAAAATTACGACTTGTTTTCAAATCTCTTTCACTATTTAATCATGTTATCAAATATAGGCATGTTGGGTTAAAAACGCCCATTATTGTCCCCTTTGTTCTGCAACTAGAAGTTTTAAATATACTCATCAACTCAAATTCTGTCATTTCCTAAAATAATCTGACATCTGACTTGATGCTGCATTCCCTCCTAAGGATCTCCCAGGTATTGCGTCATCTTCCATGGGTATTGCATAAGATCTTCCAAATCCGGGTCGCTGACCCGGGGCCCTCTGATTTTCCTAAACATGTGCAGGACGCAGAAAGACCATCACACTCTCATCCCTGATCCATCAATGTAAATAGTTCTTTTGAGTATATTTCAGTATAACATATGCATGCGTGATGTGATAGTCCAAAATGGAGCTTTGACAGAAATTCTGATAGGCCACAGAGTCAACCTTGCTTAACGTCGGAGGTGCTACCTCCTGGAGAGTCACCTGAGTGCAATTGATTGTCATCTGACTCTGCATCACATGATTGCTTAGCCGGTAATTGATTTCCAGGCTGGGTTTGTCTGCCACCGTTGCCAGCTAATTGAGCATCTGAAGAGCAAGACCTTTGACCTTCAGGGCCAGTTGGTAGCGCGACACAGTTCGCAATCAGTAGAGTTCCTAGAGGAACTAAGTAGGATGTCGTTTAGAGAAATGGCGTGTACACCAAAGCAGGGTGGTGCGGGGACCCCAGGGCAGGCAGGGCGAGAAAGTTGGGTGGCGGTAGGACGTCAGCAGAGAAAAGGGCGTTCACGCCGTACAGCGACTGCTCCTCCAGTGGTTGAAGTGTCCAACCAATTCCGGCCCTTGCAGGAACTCGAATTAGCCCCTGACCCTGAGAGTGAGGGGACTGATGAGCAGCAGGGCACCCTGTTGGCCTCTACCCCTCAGAAAAGAGAGTCATTGATAGTGGGGGACTCAATACTTAGAGGAATAGATAGCTTAGTCTGTTCGCGTGACAAGGAGTCTTGTACGTTGTGTTGCCTGCCTGGTGCCCAGGTGGGAGACCTCCTAGAGCGTGCGGACAAGCTCTTGGCCAGAGCGGGGAAGGATCCAGTTGTTATGGTCCATGTTGGGACAAATGACTTAGGTAAGGGTAGGTTTGAGGTTCTGCAATGCAAATTTGTGGAATTAGCTGGAAAGCTTAGGAGCAGATCCTCAACGGTAGTGTTCTCCGGGATTCTGCCGGTACCACGTTCAAGCAGAGGGAAGCTGAATTTTACCTGGAGGTTTAACACGTGGCTACGAGCCTGGTGTAGGAAAGAGGGGTACAGGTTTATGGGACACTGGAACGACTTCTGGGACAGGGGTGACCTGTTCAAACCGGATGGGCTACACCTGAACCGGAGGGGTACCTTTGCACTGGTCAGCGTATGTTGAGGGGAGTACAGAGTTATTTAAACTAGGGACTTGGGGGGCAGGGATGTTAGTGAGTTTTACACAGAGGGAAATGCAGACTGCCCTGATGGAAGCTGACAGCGTTACATGCACTATTGATGATATATTTTTAAAAAAACAAAGCATATTGAGGGGCTTGGAGTAGCAGGCACATGAAAAAATCGAAGGGGAAGAGTGTTTATGATAACCTGAAATGTTTTTATCTAAATGCAAGAAGCATTAAAAATACATATCCAGAACTTGACGCCGTTATGATTAATGAAGGCTATGACATAGTTGGGATTACAGGGACATGGCTTAGTGAAGAGGATGGAGATGAATATAATATAGAAGGTTATAAGCTCTTTAGGAAGGATAGATGCAATAGGCGAGGAGGGGGTGTAGGACTCTATATGAACAAAAACAAAAATGTGCAGGAAATACCTAAATTTGAACATTCCTTCCCCTGCAAAGATATGTGAGTCAGGCTCATTGGCAAACACGAGACAGGTTTAAACATAGGTTTATGCTATCGACCAACTGCTTTGGACAGTACAGTCAATGAAATGCTCTTTAAGAGTACGCAAGCTTGTAGAGGAGGAGGGACTATTATTGTGGGAGACTTAAATTATCCTGGTATCGATTGGGAAATGGTGAAAGGACAGGGTGAGGGGGAGGAAGAATTTCTAGATGTTATAAATTATAATTTTTTGGTGCAGTATGTTAATAAACCTGCAAGAGAGATGGCAATTTTAGACTGAGTGCTCTGTAATGACCCAGGTAGAATTAGCAATGTTGAGGAACTGGAGCCACTTGGGACAAGTGATCACTATACTGTTAATATTGAGGTTTCATGGGAAGTTCAAAAGGTGTCTTCAGAAAAAAAAATTTCATTTTTAGGCGAGCAAACTTTGACAGGATGCGCTCATATCTCAGTGAAATAAAATAGGAGACACTCCTGGACTGTAAGTCTGTAAGTCTTCTTTTGTACAACACATTTGTCAGACCACTTCTAGAGTATTGTGTACAGTTTTGGGGACCATACTTTGAGAAAGATATAGAGGCCCTAGAGAAAGTTCAGAGAAGAGCCACTGAGCTAATTCCCGGTTTAAAAGATGAAAGCTATGAGAAGAGGCTGAAGATCCTTCTCTAGTCTTAGGAAGAGGAGGCTTAGGGGTGATGTGATTGAGGTCTTTAAATATGTTAAAGAGATTAACAAAGTGAATTATGAAGAATTCCTTCAACCAAGTGTAGTGAGTAGAACTCGAGGTCACGAATGGAAGTTGACCAAAGGTAAATTTAGCACTGATATTCAGAAATATTTCTTCACCCAAAGAGTAATTTCAATGTGGAATAGCTTGCCTGACCATATTGTTGAGGCAGGGACCTTGGGGGTTTAAGAGCAGACTTGACTTAAAGCTAGATACCATTGAGTCATTGAGTATCTGAAGGGATATATTCACAATAGTATAAAGAATCTGGCGAGCCTAGTTGGGCTGAACGGCTTGTTCTCGCCATTCATGTTATGTTATGTTATGTTATGTTAATCTCAGATGAGCTCAGGCCCAGAGAAACTGGAGGCATTTCTGGGTGTTGTTGATATATGGCTTTCACTTTGCATGGTAGTGTTTTAACTTGCACTAGTAGATATAGCAGCAAACTGTGTTAACAGACAATGGTTTTCCGAAGTGTTCCTAAGCCCGCATGGTAATATCCTTAACAGAATGTCGTTTTAATGCAGTGCCGCGTGAGGGACCGACAATGTTGGTTTTCGACCTTGTTGCTTACGTGTAGAGATTTCTCCAGATTCTCTGAATCTTTTGATGATATTATGGACTGTAGATGATGAAATCCGTAAATTCCTATGTTGCAGGCATCAAATTCAAAATGAGTGAATATTTCCAAAATAAAGTTTATCAGTTTGAACATTAAATATCTTATCTTCATGGTGAACTCAACTGAATATAGGTTGAAAAGGATTTACAAATCAATGTATTCTGTTTTTACTCACGTTTTACACTATGTCCTAACTTCATTGGAATTGGGGTTTGTAGTTGTATTAGTAGCAATAGTATTGAATTGTTAATAATAATACATTTATTCCCAGCTTGAAAATGGGAATCTGCATGGTTACAATGCTTGTTCTTGGAAAATCACCAAATCCACAAACGTCACAAAATGGAAATTTGCACTCAGCCTCACCTCTCCATTGTGTTAATTTGGACCATGGTTCAGATAGAAACTCAGGGATAATAATCAACTACTCGTTAACATTCAGGAGGACACTAGCATGACAGAATAAGATCTTGACATTAATCTGATTGACATTACTTTGAGGATCAAGGATCAAGAGAGCTTTCTCTTTCAGTACTTTGATTTGAAGGCAAACAATAAGGCAGGACCAAAAAAAACCATCCAACATTTTTAAAAAGATGCGGTCTGTGAGTAATACGTGTATGGAGAATGCAGTCTGTGACTTCCTCAGTTGATTTTCTACTCCAGACAACCTCAGCTGTGGGTTGTCATACCCATGCTGCATGTGGCTCTATGACACGACCCCTCCTATTATCTCTATAGGCTTTCAAGCTCAGATTGACTGGTTGTATGTGCTGTAACATACCTTTGAAAATAACTTCATGCCAGGAATTTAAGTGCAGCCCTGAAACCACACAGTCACGAGAAGAGCACGTCTTGAATTTAATCTCATTGCATTCAAAAGTATCGCATGAAAATGTTTCCCATCTCATATCAGAAGAGCCATCTATCAACTGAAGTAAAGTGGAATAACAGCAGGATATTGTCAGAGCTTGCTACCCTTTTTTGACAGCACAATTTCCTGAGTTTAGCAAGCATTCTGGAGATTACATAATGTCCTCTACTGAGAAATATCAGGTCCTACTTTTGAAATGTAATGATTGCTAATTGTGCGATACATATAGACGTGTACCCGAGAGTCTGGACTGAACCTTAATCCACTGTTTAAATAAATCTATTCTACCTTGTCTGCACAGTGATGAAATCATTTGTTTCTCACCAAAAAAAAAAGGCTCATGTGATCTAAAATGGCTGTTCCTGCATCATGGGAAGACGAGTCCCATTGGGATCTGGGCTGGAACCACTCTTCCTCAGCTACATTAATGTTTTTGCCTGGAGCATTAGGAGAAAATGAATTACATCTGATACTAATTGTGAGGTTTTGATTTAGGATGATTTGTTTGACATCAAAGAATACTGCATGTTGCATGCATACTAAAACTTAATCAGCTTATTCCATGAAGAATAAATAAATGTTTTAATAAAAATCCCTTTTCTTCCTTATAAAAATCCAAGAATCCGTTCTTTCTTTGGTTTTTCACAAAATCACTCATATCACATTATTTCATTGTATGATATAATGCATTATAGGTGTACTTCTGAAAAGTACTATTTTTTTCTCCATCCATCCATCCATTATCTGTAGTTTCTCTCTCACTGGGGAGACAAAGGAGCCGGAGCTTTTCCCAGCTATTGGTGAAGGTCAGGCAAACTGGACAGCCAGCCAATACATTACAGTGTGCAGACACGCACGCACGCACACGCACGCGCACACGCACGCGCACGCGCACACGCACACACGCACACACACACACACACACACACACACACATACACATACACATACACATACACACACATACACACACATACACACACATACATACATACACATACATACACACATACACATACATACACACATACACATACACATACACACACATACATACACATACATACACATACACATACACACACACACACACACACATACACACACACACACACACACCATTCGCTCACACATTCATTCCTACAAACAGTTTTAGTCTCCAGTTAGTCTCACATGCATGTCTTTGGACTGTGAGATGAAACAAAGGTACCCAGAGAAAACCCACAGACACTGAGAAAACCCACAGACACTGAGAAAACATACTAACTCTGCACACAAGTGCCCCAGGCTGGGCTCTAGCTCTGAGGCAACAGCTAGACCCACATTTTAAAATATTATGTGTTTTTTATATAATTTAGACATATGTTTTGTATAAAGACTCGTGCAAAAACTAGGCACAAAGTAATGAATATTTGATGAGGTTTGGTCACAATGAGATAGTTTTTGGTCTGTATTGAGACTGACGGTAAGGACACATAAATGAAATGGTACCTTTATTAATAAGGCTGGCTGGCCTATGAAAGACTTGTTGCACCGAAGTACCCTGACTTTGATTATGTACTGTACACGTCAACAAATAACCGTTCAGTAATTTCTCCGTAGGACACCTCAGTTTGCAAAAAAACAGCAAATAAATTAATAAATAAATGACTGAACACAGAAATCTCAAACCATAAATTTACCATAATTATGTATAAAATAATCCCTCTCAAAACTTTCTTTTGGCATTAAGGTAATACTAAATCCGTTATAATATTGAGGAAATATTTGAGATGGAAAAATCAATTCATGTACTTATCTAAAGATAAGAGCAAGATGCAAATCATTCAATCTTAGGTCAGGATGTCATCAAAAGCTAAAAAAATAAGCCTTCCAAGTGTGATATTAAGTCAGGGATAGCAATTATACCAGCAATCAGGGTTCTAGTAAAGGTTTATCGCCAAGCCATAAAAGGCTGAGAAGTGACAGTAATATCCGCCAATTTTATGTCTCCAACAGTGTGTACGTGCACTAGAGCAACACTGAGGCACAGCTTCCGTCCTTTATCAGGCCATAAGACCTCGTCAGGTTTAAGCACATGCTTAACGAGTGCTTGGGAGGCCCTTAATAAGCAGGGCGAATTGCTCACTTTCCATGTAGCCCCATTGTTAAAGTTTAAGCTAGAGTGCACTGTACTTTTGTAATAACCTGTTACTGTTTAACCACTCTCCGGATGTGCAAACACTTATCTCACCACCAGCTGGCTTGGAACACTGATCCTTTTTTCCACTAGGCATAATCGTCTGCCCATTAATGAGTGGCAGCACAAAAAACAACCAGAACCACAGAAGATAGGAGGCCTCCATTCAGTCTCAAGCAAAATGTCACGGTGAATCAAATTTAAATTTGTTCTGACGCTCTTTGAGGAATCAATGTAATAAAATGACAAACTTCTAAGAATACCCTCTTCAATCATGAGAAACCTCTATCAATAGACAATACCTGACTTCGCGCCTGTAACGAGACTTCATAGAATCTCATTTCTAAGTGTTCTGGGAAGAATTAGTTCAGTAGCACCACTGTGTTTGGCTCCAGCTTAGCTCAGAGAGATCTCGTTCACCATTGAACTCAATTGAAATAGTAACTTTATCATAAGGGACCCACATTTTAGGATAATTTTTTTTTTTGTTCACATAATTGGCAGAAGGGAGTTACCAGTATCTCTCTAATTTTATATGAGCTTGGCATGAGTACGTTTTTGTTTCTGCTTTCTCATTACCCAATTGGTAGGTGCTCAAATTCAGTGAGCAGACTAGACTTGGAGTCTGATGTTATTAATAGGAAATGTGAGGCACTGACATTCAGAGAATGGTCATGCACTTTTCTCAGAAACCTCTCCAGATTCATCACCACCAGCTTTTAAATGCCAACAAAATAAGCTTTGTAAAGTTTTATTCATTACATTGTTCTTGATGGCTTCCAGCTACGAGTTCCTAGAACATGGCTAAGCAATGCTGGGTTCACTGCCATGTCAACTGTGGAACAGGAGAGACTGTTAGAGGCCATTGTAACACAGGACTCACATGATTCATCACATATTATTCATTATCAATGGGAAATCTTTTCCCAGGAAACGAAAAATATCTTGGAAATTATGGGAAGATTCAAAAAACCACGAGCAAGTACAGTCAGTAGGACAGGGCCGCATTTTTTGTACATGGTTTGCTAATGATATCTTGACAACAGTTGGAGGAGTTGAAAAAAAAAAAATAAATAAATGAATACATTTAGTAAAAATACAAAACCCAAAACCAGTGAAGTTGGCACGTTATGTAAATGGTAGATAAAAACAGAATACAATGATTTGCAAATCCTTTTCAACTTATATTCAATTGAATACACTGCAAAGACAAGATGTTTTATGTTCAAACTGAGAAACTTTTTTTTTTGCAGATAATCATTAAGTTAGAATTTAAAGGCAGCAACACATTGCAAAAAAGTTGGCACAGGGGCCTTTTTACCACTGTGTTACATCGCCTTTCCTTTTAACGACACTCAGTAAACGTTTGGGAACTGAGGAGACCAATTTTTGAAGCTTTTCAGGTGCAACTCTTTCCCATTCTTGCTTGATGTCCAGCTTAAGTTGTTCAACAGTCCGGGGTCTCCGTTGTCGTATTTTACGCTTCATAATGCGCCACACATTTTCAATGTGAGACAGGTCTGGACTACAGGCAGGCCAGTCTAGTACCCGCACTCTTTTACTATGGAGCCATGCTGTTGTAACACGTGCAGAATGTGGCTTGGCATTGTCTTGCTTAAATAAGCAGGGGCGTCCATGAAAAAGACATTGCTTGGATGGCAACATATGTTGCTCCAAAACCTGTATGTACCTTTCAGCATTAATGGTGCCTTCACATGTGTAAGTTGCCTATGCCTTGGGCACTAATACACCCCCATATCATCACAGATGCTGGCTTTTGAACTTTGCGCCTATAACAGTCCGGATGGTTCTTTTCCTCTTTGATCCGGAGGACACGATGTCCACAGTTTCCAAAAACAATTTGAAATGTGGACTCGTCAGACCACAGAACACTTCTCCACTTTGCATCAGTCCATCTTAGATGAGCTTGGGCCCAGCAAAGTACTGTTGATAAATGGCTTTCGCTTTGCATTGTAGAGTTTTAACTTACACTTGCAGATGTAGTGACGAACTGTAGTTACTGACAGTGGTTTTCTGAAGTGTTCCTGAGCCCATGTGGTGATGTCCTTTACACACTGATGTCGGTTTTTGATGCAGTACCACCTGAGGGAATCGAAGGTCACAGGCATTCAATGTTGGTTTTCGGTCTTGTCGCTTGCGTGCGGTGATTTCTCCAGATTCTCTGAACCTTTTGAGGATATTACGGACCGTAGATGATTAAATCCCTAAATTTCTTGCAATAGCTCGTTGAGGAATGTTGTTTTTAAACTGTTCGACAATCAGCTCACACATTTGTTCAAGTGGTGACCCTCGCCCCATCCTTGTTTGTGAATGACTGAGCATTTCAGGGAAGCTGCTTTTATACCCAATCATGGCACCCATCTGTTCCCAATTAGCCCGTTCACCTGTGGGATGTTCCAAATAAGTGTTTGATGAGCATTCCTCAACTCTGTCTTTTTTGCCACTTGTGCCAGCTTTTTTGAAACATGTTGCAGGCATCAAATTCCAAATGAGCTAATATTTGCAAAAAATTACAAAGTTTACCTGTTTGAACATTAAGTAACTTGTCTTTGCAGTGTATTCAATTGAATATAGGTTGAAAAGGATTTGCAAATCATTGTATTCTGTTTTTATTAACGATTTACACAACGTGCCATCTTCACTGGTTGTGGGTTTTAGATTGATAGCTGCTATTAATCACTTAATTAGAAATGAAACAAATATACGTATTTCATACCTATGCTGTTTTATCCCAAACCCAGTGGTTCCCAACTGCGGTCCTGAGGACCCCGCTGGTTTTCATTCCATCCACAACTGCAATCACAGCTTTAAAGGTAACCAATCTGTTCTTTTTTTGATATAATTTAATCAAAAAGAAATGTGACTGATTCGGCCCGTGAAAGTGCCAGAAAAGCCAGGAAGAAGATCGATTGAGGCCAGGATGAATATAAAAGGACAAGCTGATCACTGGAAAACTTTTAAAGCCGGGTTTGGAGATATTTCTGATGAAGTTGTGGCCAAACTTTTGCTGGATACGTAAGTAAACTTGATGCCTGGTGCAAAATGCCCAATATCCCTGTTTCCTTGCACTTTCAGATCATTAATGTACCTGAAATGGTCCCATATTTGAAACTAGATATATTTATAGTCGTGAAATTTCTAATGCATTTAAGGAATTTATTTACTAGCAGTTGAATCTGATGACTGATCTGGACGTGACTTTTCATGCATATTAAGTAGTAGACATGTCGAAGTGGCCACGGTCAAGCAGCCACAATGGTTGATCGTAACAGTTGATTGATTGCTTTCCTTCGAAATTTATCCTTGTTTGGGATCGAGGACGACATTATTTTTTCTCTAGTCTTGTTTGATGCACGTTGCAATTGTAAATGAGTCCCTGGGACTCAATGTGATTTACCTGTTTAAATAAAGGCTTACTTTCACTACGATATTAAAACCAGCACACAAATCTTTTTATTGGAACAGCCTGGTGAATTAACCATAAAAAAGTTGAGGATAGGAAACAAATTTGTAACCTTTAAGCAGTGTAACGTGTGATAGGATGTTAAAAAGGATCGGTAATTAAACATTAACGGTGATTGCAATAAAGCTGCTTCAACTGTTTGAGTTCTGAGTCCGTAGGACCTACAAGATTCATGCGTGACGTCATTGGTGCAGAGTGACATTTATGATAAATCTGAAACCTCTGACAACACAACAGACAGAAGGGTGTCTGAATGACATTAAAGGAGTTTCGTCACGCACTTCTGTCAGCAGTCTAACAGGGAGTACATCTCGTACACTTTACTGACAAACATACCATTGTAATTCATTCTCCGATTTGAGGCTTTGAAAAAAGAGGCTCTACTTATACCGGAAAGTTGAACTGTATCACTAATTCAGATTTTTTTTCCCCCATTTAAAATGTAGTCTTATCCAACTAACATACTAACTCAAATGTAAAAATTTTATTGCATTATTAGCAAATATGATCATTTGAAATCCAGTCTCTGATCCTCACACATCCTGTGGCCTTCTGGATGTGATGAGAAGAGAATTGAGAGATCCAGGTTATACTCCCTCTGGGGGAATAATTAAAGGCCATTGCTAGAGTGAGGAAGTGATGTTAACAAGCAGCAGGCAAGAATGATGCAGCAGCAGGCAATGTTAATGGCAGCAGCAGAGAGAGATGCAGGCAGAGGTGTTTTTGTAGCAGAGATAGAGCTGAAACTCCACACCTTGTTCAAGGACAGAGCAGAAGCAGATGAGTATGGGAGCGTCTGAGACTGAGGGCAAGTTTCAATTTGTCTGCTTGAACTTGCTCCACCTGCTACGCCTCGTTATAACAATATTCACTTTTATGCTTGCAACAGTGCATTTTTTGCTGACTTTGGTTGGTGACTCAGTTATTATCATCAGAAGGTAAATGGCTTGAGTTTAATAAAGAGAAGCTTCCATCAGTCCCTGAATTTATAGGGTGGGAAACGCTTTTTTTAACTTCAGGGCCATTTCAAGAAGGTATTTAAGGAAGAATCAATTTTTCATCATCATGTATCCTCATTCATGGCACTGAAATGAAACTATAGAATGGACCCTGTATGAAAATATAAACAGTAGCTCAGAGAAAGTGTGGTGTGGGCAGTGTGGTGGATATTAATCAACTGTCAAGCAGCAGTCAAATCTCAGTTGATAACCTTGCTTGCCCTGTTACACTTTTCAATTCCAAAAAAGCATGTTGAACACACCCATTTTACTTTTTTGGGTTGGACAATATTTTCACATCCCAACACAACACTTCCAAACCTCACACCAAGTGTCACGCAGCATCAGAGGCGATCATGACCAGATACCACAAGACCTCTGAGAAATGAACTGTCCACTCTATATTGCAAATGTATGTATTTTTTGACTCCAAGATTTTCTGACTTACCAACAGCAGTCATTTTAGGACACTATTTGAGTCAGAAATGTTTAACCTCAACTCAAAGACAGACAAAATGTACCCTGATGTAATGCAATGAGTGGGTGGTGACCTAGCATGCCTTGCTCTACAAATTCGTTATCAATATGGCAGTAAGCACTTCCTAAAATAGGTCAAAGTGCGACAGACAAGCAAATATGTCAATTATTGTTACCCTTGTCCAGCCCAGTATGACAAAGGTTACCTATTAGTTCTGCTGATTCTTCAGAGTTGAAATAGTTTATTTAAAAAAAAAAGGAACAATGTGAACTCACCCAGTTTTTTGCTTGACCGACTCCCTGAAAATAAAATGCTTCCAACTAGATTATTTTGCTCTACAGAACTCAAAATAACTTAATAGAAGCACCTATTTTTCAAAGGCTTTATCAATGAGTGACATTTAAGTGAATTAAAATATTTTTCCATCAAAGAAATAAAATCTCCCATCACATTTCCTCTCACCCAACTCTACTAATCTCGTTTGGAATGATGCTTTGAACATCCGTTATCAAGCCTCAAGGATTTCGCATGTTCTCTATATTGATGCAGAATTACCTCGATTCTTTTGAAGCAGCTAGCACTTAACACTTCACATGCCACTCTTCTCTGAGCCTGTCTGTTATTCATACACCATCCACCGTCCAAAGCTCTGCACTTCCTACACGCTTTATAGCGGCTGCATGCAGTTTTCAGTTGGCCAGAAGAGTCACTGTTGATAAGGGAGCACAGATAAAGCCTGCATTTCCTCTGGAAGGGAGAAATTGTTTCCCTGAAGCCAGTTATTGAGCATGTGACTATTTTTTTCCCCACCAACATCAGCGTTTGTGAAACAACAGCTGATGATCATGACAAAATCACCTTTATTTTCATTTTTGTTTCCTCCACGCAGGCAAGATCTTAGAAATTACGCAATTAGAGAGACCTGCCATCTTTTCTCTCACCCGCTCCTCACCACCAGCCCAGACGATTCAGACGGCTGATGTGTGACAGCGCAGGGAAAATGTCACCCTGCATATTCAACTCAAACGTTACTGCTTTCACTTTTCCTGTAATGCTTTTTGAGCAACTTGTCACGTTATGTGGACCATGCTGGGGTTGGATTTAAATGCCCCCTGGATTGTAAATGGTTCTCATGAGATACCCTAATAATGCTGGCTTTATGTCCAACCAAGATAAAGCAACCAAACCTATCAAAAGTAGCTATGGCAATACATTATTTGCCCTTAATTTCACAATTTGACTTAATAGCTGTCAGAGTCCTGCAAAGGCTGGAGAAATTGCTATACTGTATGTGCTACGCAAAATAAATGCCTTTTATTCAGGTATTTCTTTTACAGAGTCAGATGATAGCTTTAAAAGAAAAAAAAAATGTAAATTATGTCTTTAAAAAGTTATTGTATTTTACACTTGTTTACATACACAGACAAGTGGAATAAGTGGTTGTATTTGGTCAGAATAGCTGAGATCATGGGAGCCGGGTATTGAATATAGACCCTACAGGCCAAATCTTAGCTGATAACATTATTTCAGCTCACAATGCTGCAAATGTATTATTTGAGGACATGTATTGATTGGCGTCTGGCTGGGCTCCATTACCCACTGACATTCAGCCATTGAAAACAGTCCCATATATTCTGCTGGTTGGCTGGACTCCTCCTTCTACACCTACTCAGGCTCCCTCAGTGGTTCACCTCCTACTGACTGACTGCCAGTTTTCATCCCACACCCATTTCAGAGCTGAAGGGTAAGTACTAGGCTTCCTGTGCTTTTTACAGCCACATGGCTTTTCACACACAATTGTCAAGCTGCCTGTGTAAAGCCCCCAATCTCTTCCTACACCACGCTCACGGTCCAAACTCCACCAACAGCTGCAGACTCCTGAAGTCATAAAAGGAAAAAAGGAACCAGCTTACTGTACAAACCAGTCATTCCTTTTAGCAATGGAAGTGAAACATTTTGACTGGTTTATAAAAGCCAGTGATGTACAGTTCATTGTATCTCTGTCTGCAATAAGGTTCATAAGACCACACGCTCCTATTCTTGGCTAGTAGTCACTTTCCAGTCCTTCAATTTATCTAGTTCTGTATGTGGACTTCTTATTTGGAACAATCTGCCGGAGAAAAAAAAAAAAAAAAGTTGTGTGGTGTTCCCCAGCTAATGGTAAAGTAAATTCAGTAAATGTACGACAATGGAGAATACAACTAATATTGCGCATGAAGTACAATCTATTCTGTCCCTCAGAACACAACTCTTCCTGTTTCCATATTTAAGTGAGTAGTCTCAGCAGATCATGCTAAATAACATTTTTCCACCTTTTTTTTTTGTATGTATTTGAAGGTTGGTTTTTAGACATATCCAAACCAAGTGGGCCAATGAGCACGTACAGTTGGTGCCTAACGTCTGGCTTGTCACACCTTGAAGCAAAGAAGGCAGGCTACTGTGGCACCATCTTAGATCACATGCTGTGGTGTCTGAGGTACTTCCAGAAAGGAAGCTACAGGATACCTGTCAATTACTCAAAGTGTTGCTGTGAGAGTGAGTAATTAGTACACTTCCTGTAAAAATAGATGATAAAATGTGAAAGCCAAGGACCAGTGGACTAGGGACAATACCTTAGCATAACGCTGTCCAATTTTTTTGCTGATAGTGTCCAACTGTCACATCCTTGCTGCTGAATTAGGCAGAAAATGTCAGGCATCTCTGGTAAACAAAGCCACATCATCTCAGGAAGTAGGAATTCACTGGGCTTGCCTGCAATTATCAGGCTTCTCATGACATGGAAAATCCTCCTGTGTCTTCAAGGTATGCAGCTAACCATGTTGAATCAAACTGGTGAGGCCTGCGTCACTCTTTTCTTTGTATTGCGAGAGGCGTTCCCAGGCAAAATACTGTGTGGGTTTTTTTAATAGAAGCAATAGATAAGTTCCTTGGGCTCATAGCCAAAAACATTTAAAAGAAAATTAAGGTGTGAACACATTTTCTAACATCCGTTCAGAGTAATTACCTCCTATGTATATCAGAGAGGTATCTTAGGACAAGGATTATATAACATAGCTCCGCTTTGTCTTTTTAGACTGGCTTTTACAGTTCAGAGGTGAATCATGTTCCGCATACATCATGAGCTATATTTGTTAAAGGCATCCTCAGGCTGTACCGGGCGGTGGTTGAAAATGCTTTTGTCAAATGTAGATTACTTTGATATTTAAAATTGAATCAACCAGGACGGAAGCCTGAGAAGTGTTGCCAAATCTAAAGGACATTACGTCAACATTTAAATTGTGTCATCTGACATACTGCAATTCAGATTCGAATCCTTGGAAAATGATAGTGGGTAAAAAAATAAAAAATAAACCCATATCATATGAATTGGAATAAAAACTGATTCAAAATATATTCCTTAAATGACTAATCACATTGATATGCAATCCAAATGCTTCTGTTCGACATCGTGCTTCCTTTTCCTGCGCTCGTCTCTTCAGAATCAGAATTTTCACACCGTGTTGTTTCACAGAGTCTACTTGTGAAATGGAGTGAGGACAAATCAGAAAATAACAGCAGATCTGAGATAAAATAATACAGCAATACTGAACTGGGCAAGATATGTAACAGACTGAACATTACTCATTTTCCAGGCACTTTCACAAAGCAAATTATGATTACTCATTATTCCTGTGGAAAATCCAGCATGATCAGTCACCACATCAAAATATCATTTAATGCGCATTATATCACTGCATGGTCAGAAAAGATGCCGTTTCTGTGCAAGCCTGGTGTTTTCTAGAAGTCTGTTTACCGGAACCAATTTGTGTTTGACTTTTTCACTGACCTCATTTGGCAAATGTGCGGCCAAGGTTCACATTGATAAAACAAATCCTTGGCGTAAGAGTTTGACAGAAAAAAAATAAATAAATAAAAAAATAAAATTATGCTGGTTTGTTTCAGCTGCAGTCTGAAGGAACAAGTAAGTCTAAGCACCCCCTGGAAAGAGGTCATTATTGATACAGGTGTTTTGGTTCTCTTAGCATGGTGCATGCGGTCATCCTGAGCGTGCCAGTGGCATAAATCACTACAAATCCCATTGAGCAAAACATGAAGGAGGGTGGGATCCAGTCAGCATGGTATATTCCAACCCCAGCACATAACTGCTCACTGCTTCCTTAAGTGTGGGAAAGATGCACTAAGACTGTTCTCTATTTAAATGCCCGTTGGACTGTTGCTTGTAGCACTGCAAGTTATTCAGTAGTGTTTCATTACTGAAATCATGTTATGTTGATAAATTGTGATTGTGTATAATTAGGCAAAGGCAGCGTTTGACCTCAGGCATATTCTGGCCTAAAGTGCAATGATGAACCAATGTTGTTGCTAATATTTCAACCTCAACAAAAATTCTGATAAGATCTACTTGAAAATAAAAGGGAGGAATAAAAAAAAAAAAAAAAACCCCCATCACTGAAGCCATCTATTGTTTGGTAGTGAAAGTTACATGTGAGTAAATGGCTGTGATTATCACTAACAGCTTCAGTAATTTATCTGGAAACAGAAATGGTGATGACCTTGTGTCTTTCCCTTATATTGCGAAAACTAGAGGTCAACCGTGGAGAAATCCCCCTTTATTTCTCTGAGCAACTTTCAGGTACGCTGTGCCTTAAAAAAAAAATAAAAATCTAGTTACGAACTAATATAATGAACCGAGTCGCACAGCTCTCTCCCATCTGCCTTAACTGGGTTTTCCATGTATGAACTGAGATACCAGGGAAAAACCCAAAAAATACACAGCAAATATTTTTGCTCAATCAGAAGTGTGATTTTCACAGCTTCAGCTGGGGAGAGAGACAGGCCCAGGCTGCAAGAGGAGTGTCACTAACAACCTGCTCAGCTGTAATTAACTCCTTAAAGGGTGGCATATTAGATAACTATTTAACTCCTTACAGTCCATGAAGGCGCTGTTGAGTGCTACAGTCACTAAAAAGGCACTTTTCATGAACTAATCTTTGCTCAACTACCTGTTATGGATGCATACAGCCCACAATTTTAAAATGACTGAATTTGCAGACGTGTCTTTTCAAGAAGCAAAACACATTATTTGTAACATAACGAAAATGTAACCCTCCACTTTGCATTTAAGTCCATGCATGCATTTAACAAATCGAAACTCAAATTGCACTCCCTATTTGCTATTTAATTTTCAAAAAGTTTCCCACCTTATCACTGACAAAAATAAAAATGCAAATCTTAAAATGAAAATTCATTGTCATGAGAAGCTTATTCGTTTGAGGCAAACAAATTGAATACATAGGAGTTGCAAATAAGTATTTAATATCTTCATTTTAATTTGTCCAATTACTGTTGTTCAAATAACATGGTCAACAATTCACAGAATGTTATTACTATGGTTATTATGACATGATTTCTGCTTTGACAGAATGATATTACCCCCATAAAAAGAATGTCATTTCCTGTGTAAATGATTGTTGATGGAACAAATAGATAATATGGCCAGCAAGGCACAACTCCGTGTTGATTATGTTTGTCAAAGATTCACGCACCCTGATCTTTGGCCCTCTCAAAGCGCAAATGACCTTATGTGACCATTGAGCTGATCACATCCAATACCTACTCAGTTCAGCTGTCCTCTGTGGGGAGGTACCAGGTTTTATTTTGTGAAAATCCCTCCACACCTTCAGTTAAGAGTGTGGTAAAAATATTTATGATAGATGCTGTGACAGACGTGAGGATGGACAACCAAAAAAAAAAAAAAAAAAAAAAAAAATATCAGCATACCTGCGCATGGTGGAGGCATGATCACCATTCTTGATAATGTCTTCGGTTTTATAGAAACCAAACTCCATGTTGTGTATACATTCTGCCCAAATAACCATCCCTAATGGTTAATCCATAATCTATTGTATCCCCAAATATGCACACAGATTTTCAATTTTCAAATGTTGGCATGAGGACAGGCAGAGGCTTAGAAATCGATGCATTGAGTTGTACCTTATTTTACTCCAAATATGATATTACAAAGAAAAACTCTGTTTAGGCAACCAATGTTTTATTTGGTTATTTTACATGCACTTTAAATGTGTCGTTACTGGCTTTGTGCTTAAAATAGTAAAACTCAGTTTCTTAAAATCCAAGTAAGACATAAATACTTAGAGAACGGGAACGTTTATAGCTTCCAAAGTTTCAGGCATTTTATAGTTTGGCCAATATTTAATGATTTTTATTTTTTAATATAGGGTAGACGTGTTTTTAAATCAGAGGGCATGGGACTTCAATTACTAAATTAATCTCCAAGTTATTAGATTACTACTTCAAATGGTCAAGAGAGAGAGAGAGAGAGAGAAAAAAAAAATCCCATTTCAAATGTAGCTATTTTCAGAAATGCAAAATCTAGCCAAAGTATTATGGCCAGCCATTCCATTCCCTTATTCTGTATGCACATAAATGCTTTCATAACATTGGACATCTGGAATTAACTACAGTAACTGTAGCACCTCTGCCTTTCTCCTCACTATAATTTTCCCATAAAGACAAAGAACAGACATTGTGCAGCCATGTCATGATCATGTATGGCTTTATACTGCTTTTTGATTTGTTTTCCAACTGGTTTCTCCAATTAGTAGTTTTTATTAATTATCTTACATAATGCAGTATATAATATGTGCAGTTATAGCTTTAAGAGAGCAATCTAACCATTTTGTCACCATGCTTAGATGCTATTCTCATTGCGTTGAAAACCGCCCATTGGTCTTAAATCTGAAGTTAAATTTAGAGACCAGTACCAACGTTATGTTGCACATATTAAACACCTTTCTCTGTAGCAGTAATCTGCATGGGTTTTATTTTCAAACAGGATAATCAGTTTAACAATCACAGGAATAACAAAATTTACAATCATGAGCAGTATTTAAAAAGAATGATTATTTAAGAATGTTGCTTTTTAAAAATCCCATTCCACATGGGCTGACAAGAGCACAAATTGGCAGATTTCTTCAGTACTATACAGTTCAAAAGGAGAATAGGTATGCTTATAAGCTCCACAGTAATCAGGCCTTTGTAAACATTGTCATAAATTAAGCTCTGCATGATGCTGAGAGTACAAACACAAAGGAATGTGCAACCTAAGGCATTAAAACTTCTGGTTACCATCTTAACAAGGCATCATTTTGAAAGCAATGCAGTAAAATGTTGAGGCTTTTGAGGCAGACGGTCAGTTCTTTCGAGTGACTGGCTAAATCAACCCATTGCTCTCGGATCCACTCATGCAGCCTGTTCATGCCTGATCAGGGCCATTGGGTTGCTGGAGCCTATCCCAGCATGCACTGGGTGAGACATGAGAACGCAAACCTCCGCTGTTCCACTAAAACAAGAATCCAATGATCTCTCCAAAAATAAAAAAATTTCACTCAAAGCGCTGAACCAATGGTTTGACAAATTCCCTGTGTCTGACCAAAGTCCCTAAGCTTTCTGCACACAATGTAATATAAATCCCTCTGTCCCTGTAACAGCACAGAGCAGCGGTGAGACCATCTGGACAACTGAAGTGTATCATTCCCCAAAAGCAGGAATGAAGAAAAGAACCCCAGTTCTCACATGCGCTTTAAAAGGTCTCTTAAGACACAAAATAACCAAGCAGGCAGGTCAAAGCTCAATGACCCTCAACCAAACAAACTAACATTTCAGAGGAAACCTACCAGCATTTCCCTTTTGCCTATCCATGCAACAGCCCTTCAGAGATACCTATATAGTTACAGTTTGAAAATATCAAAATATCTCCCACAGAGCCTTTGAGCAGGTCAAACATACGCCCACAAGCATCTGCAACGTCAGCTGCGTTCCGCGGACTCAGCGAGCTTTGCGTCTGCGAAAGACTCGCCATCGCTCGGCTCCCAGAAAAGCCCAGGCTGAGAGACAGTCGAGGGCATGCACTTGGCCTGCAAAGATTGGCCCACGCTGCTTTATCGGAGGTCCGAATGACAGGAGTGCCCAGTTGCCCCAGCCTTACCATGGTCTGGAAGTCATTCCTCACACCTACCATCCACTTTCCTTGTCATGAGTCACGCAACATTCACCTGAACAACTGCCTTACCTCCCTGTGGCTGGGCGGATGATTCCTTGATGACACAGGCTGGTTCTAGCGGTGATGATCCTCTGCTGAATCCATCGAAATGAGACCTTGTCTAACTCAGGAATAGGTGGACAGCCCTGGAGGTCAGTCATCTGTCAGTTGCTTTCTTCACCTTCACCTCTTTATTGTCCCAGGTGAGGCAGGATAACGAGAAGCAGAAATCAATGAACTAATTATCATGTGGAAATAAAATCCAGCCAAAAACTGGCCTTGAGGGTGAAATTTAGGTGCAGCTAGATCATTGGCTTTAATGTGGTAATATGCAGTCCCAGCTCTGGTGTGCTGTACAGTTAGTCATTTTCTTTTATTAGTACTCAGCAATTAATTGATAAACTTGAACAGTTTATAGACAATTAGCTCCCTGTTTCTTTGGTCTGGACTGTTTGCTCATTGTAGATGCACAACAGCAAATCTTTCAGCACAAGTCTGAAGTTGTACTCACTACTTCAAATGTTCAAGTGTCTCGTATGTAAACAAACAAAAAAAAAAAAGTCCATTCCATGTCAGTAAATTAAGCTCCTTTTCACCGGACCAGCAGTAATAATTCCAAAATCCTGCTAAATCTGAAGGCCAAACAAAAAGACATTTAGCATTTGTACTAACATTTGCCAAAAGAAAAAATACAATAAATGTCTTCATATTTATTAGAATCAGTTTTTGGCCTCATTATTTGAAACACCACAAGAAAGCAAATGACTCATTGAGCCGACTATAAAATGAAATGTTCCTATTGCTATATATTTCAGCTAAAACACTGCCAGGAGAAATATGAGTTCTTATAACAACTTGAAATCAAGGAGCAGTTTAGGCTTTTTAAGTTAATTTTCTTAACAACCACAGTATATACTTTCAGTTGGGCTAAATGCTGTCCAGTTCTGGCCTCCAACTCTTTCTTTCACTGCAGATGGAAATAATATTTTTCATTTCACGTTTTAAATTTAACTTCAATTACCTGCATTAATCACTGAAACAAAAGATATTTCAATCAAAAGAACCGCAAAATATGACTCGGCAGAGAAGTAAAAAACACATCAAAGGTAAGTGAGACATGATTTCTCATTCATCGTTCAGTTCGGCCTCGCTTTTGTAGAAATGACACTACGGTACGGAGGGGAAGTTGATCAGTATGAGATTGAGCAATCGGATGTAGCGCTGTCACATGTCTCTGTGCGTCTGAAACCGACCGCAGAGATGCAGGAAACCGAGCCCAGGAGGAGAGGAGTGAGAGCGCATCTCACGTTGGCCAAGAGCCACAACTAAGAGCCTCAGCATGAATGTACTTCACTAGTTTCCAGACCAAAATGGCACCTGATGACCAATAATCAGAGCACTTACATCCCCAGTCCTGTCTAACAATCATACATCTCATTCATCGTTATCTCTCATTATATCTCTCTGCTTCTCTCAGCTGAGAAAAATCTCATGTGTGAAACGTTGTCAATTACCAGCTCTTCCTTCAGGGGAAATAAAAGGCCTTTTTGATGCCGAAAGCCGAGGCACAGTTTCAGTGGTATCATGAGTGAACGACTGAACTGCCCACAGAGAAAAGCACTACAGTAATCATACAGTAATCAGCCTTGCTGTGCCTTGATGATCAGAGGCAAAAAATTACACACACACACACCCGCACACACACACAAACAGAATATTTTATACCCAAAGGGCTCGACCACAGGGGCAACACTGTAACTGAGGGCTGAGGTTCGAATGCGGCCTGAGATTGCATGTTCTCCAGTGCTTTCCTCCGCAAACTCAGCTTCCTCCCCGCAGTCCAAAGACAAACGTGTCATTTTGTACCGAGTGATTACCTGGATGCTGGGAGAGCCTCCATCCCCTATTAAATCTAAAACCACTGGCACTGCTGCCAGTAAAACAGACTCATGTCTCGACGATTCAGTTCACCTGCACGGGAATTCTGCAGATTTCTGCCAGTCTCTTCAATGGGCTGAATAATAATCAATGGAACAGAGGGACTGAGGAGGACAGAGAGAGAGAGAGAGAGAGAATAGAGGCTCTTTCAGTGGAAGATGATGTAATGAGATTAGCCACACAGGCAGTGTTAACCCTTCTGAAGGACAAACTGTTTCAGAATAGAACACATATTTGGCAAATGAAAATATATCAAAAATAATAATTATATTTTTTACACCAGTAGCTGGAATTTCTTGTCAGTTTCAACATCTCCCCATTATAACTTGAGCGATGATAATGCTCTAATGGCCGAGTGACGATGTGGAGGTGCACGAAATGAAGTAGCAGCAGGTATTCTGCCTGAAGGGCAGTGTTACGGTGAAGTGCTGGTCAATCTGTCACCGGAGCCTCCCTGGGTATCCAGTGAGAATTAACCCTGCTGTCGTGTTCACCCCCCCTTTAGTGGTCCCGCTCAAATTTGACCGGTCTGTATTTTAACTGCTCTTAAATTAACACAAAAACCATGAATCATCTGCAATTTTTTATTTAATGCTCTTTTTAGCTTTGAATAATGTCTCAGAGTGGTGGTTAACATGAATGACTGCAGTGAAAATACAACCCCAGTTCCAAAATAGTTGGGACGAAGTGCAAATTGTGAATAAGATCAAAATGCACTGACTTTAAGATCACTTGAGCCAATAATTTATTTACAACAGAACACAGATAACATTTCAAATGTTGAAACTGAAACATTTAACATTCTTATCCACAAAATGAGCTCATTTCAAATCCTCTGGCTGCAACAGGTCTCAAAAAAGTTAGGACACAGGCAAAAGAGGTCTGTAAAAGTCATTAATATATGTATAAGAGCTGAATGAAAAAAAAAAATATATATATATAAGCTGAAAGAGCATTTAGTAAATAATTACAATAACTGGCATCAGGTGTGTAACATGATTGGCTATAAAAGGGATGTCTGAGAGAGGCTGAGTTTCTCAGAAGTAAAGATGGCCAGAGGCTCTCCAACCTGTAAAGTCTTGTGTAAAAAAAATTGTGGAACACTTTAAAAACAATGTTCCTCAACGTCAAATTTCAAAGGCTTTGAAGGTCTCATCATCGACAGGGCATAACATCATCAAAAGATTCAGAGAAACTGGAAAAATCGGACGAGGCTGAAGACCTTTACTGGATGCCCGTGATCTTTGGGCCCTCAGACACCACGGCATCACTCACCGGCATGATTCTGTCATTGACATAAATAAATGAGTTCAGGAATACTGCAACAAACCACTGTCTGTAAACACAGTCTGCCGTGCCATCCACAGATGCCACCTAAAACTCTATCATGCAAAAATGAAGCCATTGTTGAGCATGATCCAGAAGCGCCGCCGTGTTCTGTGGGCCAAGGCTCATTTAAAATGGACTGAAGCAAAGTGTCCTGTGGTCAGACGAATCCAAATTTCACATTCTTGTTGGAAATCATGGGTGTCATGTCCTCTGGGTTAAAGAGGAGAAAGACCACCCCTCCTGTTATCAGCATTCAGTTAAAAAACCAGCATCTCTGATGGTATGGGGATGCATTAGTGCATATGGTGTCGGACACTTACATGTTTTAAAAAGCACCATGAATGCTGAAAGGTATACAAAGGTTTTAGAGCAACATATGCTCCCCTCCAGATGGTATCTATTCCAGGGAAGGCCTTTTGTATTTCAGCAAGACAATGCAAAACCACGTCCTGCAGCTATTACAACAGCATGGCTTCGTAGTAGAAGAGTCCGTGGGCTGAACTGGCCTGCCTGCAGTCCTGATCTCTCACCAATTGAGAAAATTTGACTTATAATTAAATGAAATGCCCATCAAAGGAGACCCAAAACTCTCCAGTAGTTGGAAGCCTGTATTAAACAAGAGTGGGATCAAATTCCAATGGCTAAACTCGAGAAACTTGTCTCCTCAATGCCCAGACGCCTCCACTCTGTGCTATAAAGAAGAGGGGATGCTCCACCATGGTAAACAGGCCTGGGTCCCAACTTTTTTGAGACCTGTAGCAGCAATCCAATTTGACATGGGCTCATTTTGTGAATAAAATCTCAGTTTCAACATTTGCCATGTTATCTCTGTTCTACTGTGAATATAATAGTTGCTGGTGTCATTTGAAAGTCATTGCATTTTGATTTACACCTTATCCCAACTATTTTGAAATTGGGATTGCACTGAAAATGTATTCCAAAATAAACATGTAATGTAAAAAAGAAACGGAAAACCAGAGACCAAACTCCTCAACATGAAATTGTGTCTGTGTGCGCGTGCGTGCGTGTGTGTGTGTGTGTTGGGGTGGTGTGTATGGGGATGTTTTCTCATCTGATGGGTGAATATAATCTGGATACCCATTCATTTCCAATGGCGGTCACTTTTGACCAGGAACACCACAAGTGTAACAAGTTCACTAAACCACTCAAGATTCAGCGACAGTGGTGATCATCACTTTTATATCTTCAAGTGCCCAGTATGAAAGATGTCATAAGCCCTTCAGGCAATCAGATGTAAAACACAATATTTATGAATGTTTTAAGCTGTAAATCAGTCAGTTTTGACCTGAACACCACAGGACGGTTAATGAGGCTCTCTCCCCGGCAAGCTGACCTGAACATAAAGGTAGCGCTTCACCTATTTGGCCCACACACGTCAAAGTGAGTGAAAATCTCGGGAGCGAGACTCGGGAAGGTAGAGGGGCCCGTGGAAACGGCAGCGCAGAGGAGGCAGACTGGAGCAGCGTCACCCCAGAAGCAGCTGACCCGAGAGCCACACAACCGCGTACGGGAGGGGAGGGCCAACAAACCGCTCCTGAACATTTATCTGAGGAGACGGAAATCCTGGCTGATGAGCAAGTGCCCTGAGGAACCTTTCAGCTCGGCTCTTCAGAAATTCTGTATTTTAACCACAACACTCAGCAAGTCATGTTTAGAAAGAACATTCAACCAATCAAAGCCTGGATCCAGACTTTTCATATCATTCACAGATCTGCTATACCTTAAATACCAATTCCATAAATGCCCCGACACAGCTCGTAAAATGGCCCCGAGGAGCTTGTCTGTTTTTTTTATGGTTTTTTTTTTCATAAGGTCATTTTGTGCAATATAATTCTAAAACAATGAAACAAGTATTCCTTCTTCCGAGAATATTCACTGAGAATTCAGAGAAGCGTCACATGATACTGCACTCCTGACAAAATGGCTTCCTGAGGGCAAGAGCTGCTTGCTTGTGTCAGAAACGCTGCACGGTCGAGATATCAAACTATTTGTAAACCTGTACTGTAGGTTTTAAACAGGAGGACTGAGCACACCCACTTGTCAGGTGCTGCTCACCAGTAATTGGAGCGTATAGCGAGGGACACCACCCCCCCAAAGTATGTGAGCACTGCGTCATACTGACTATTCAAGAACCATCTTTACACCTGGAGCACTTCCAGCTTCAGCCAGTAGGGAAACGCACACCGTTGTCCTCTCCAGTCTGCCCAGAAGACCCGGCTGAACAGAGGGGGTCTGAAGGGTGGCAGTGAGGTGAAAGGGCACTGAGGTATGGTGGGCAGTATCACTCCATTACACGCCAAGCCAGAGGCTGTCAGCAATATCTTAGATCACCAATCAGAAGAAAGGTGTTGCACACACTTTACCAATAAACGCTACGAGTAAAACAAGGACCCAAGCCGCCACATTTTATATTCACACCCAAACCCATCTATTTAGTGGGCAAAGATACTGAAGATGACGATGCTCTTCTCTAATCAGCTGATAACAACCTTGAAGTCCTCGGAGTCGAGCTACAGTAGAAGGAATAAACGCTCTCCTGAGTGAAAGACCACATTTTAAAAATCCTAATTAAAAACTGAATGAACAGCAGGAACTTGATTTCACTTGCCTCGCTCTCAACCCCCCCCTCCCCCATTTACACAACACACAGAACACCAATGTTTATAAAGAAAAAATAATTCAATATTTATTCGTAGTATAAACATGTCTTGTGTTGGTTTCCATATACTATACAATACATAGGGTCAATTTTATATCCTTCATAAATCAGAAAGTAGAACTGCCCTGTTACCAAGCCCAGTTTTATACACATATATAGATTGCATGTTTAAAAAATGTATACAGCACATATAAAACAGCTATTTGACATGTATTTGAAGCTGTAACATGATGCAGATGCATTGTCAAAATCCCTGAAAAATTCCTCAGTGAGGTAAGAAATACATATTCGTCATTCAATTTCTCTCGCTTGCTCACACCAGCCATTTAGATTCTAGTCCAACGCATTCGCTCTTACGATGATGTAGCTACTAGGTACGTCACAGAAACAACTGCTTCTGTGCTCTGGCAATATACAAACTGAGAATAAAAACATTTAGTTCTTCTTTTCAGTGTTACAAAGACACAAACATTCCACCTTAATAAGCAGCTGGAACTCAACAACTTTCTTTTAAATTAAAAAAAAAAAAAAAAAAAAAAAAAAACAACAGCTCGGCACTGTGAAACATCAATCTTGGGGTGCAAGTAATCAATCTCAAGTCAATATTTTTACACTCTGGAACTGGATGAAGGGGGTCATTTCAAACATCAACATACTGTTACTTCACCGTTAGATGAAGATTGCATATTAGCTCAAATATATATGCACGCATATATATTCAAGGCCACAGGAATACCATATATTAAAGATGTTAATAAAAGTTACCAGTTCTTTCAGGAACTTTTTCATGTAATCAAAGTCATGACAGAGAGAAAACAACTCTCTCTGAGTGTTCCTCTACATATTACAGAGCTTAGGTATGCATGTATGTTTCTTTATCCAGTTCTTTAACAGGTGATGGATAGCCCTGCACTCTCCTTACCCCAGTTTAAAAAGTGCCTCAGTTCCAAAGCAGTTGAGCTATATTCCTTGGATTTTTCATAAAAAAGTAGAATAAAAAAACCAGAGGTCTTTATCTAAAAAATACTGCAAAAGGTGTCTGTTGTATTGCAGAGAATAAAAAAACAACCTCATGAGACCCGTTACAAAGACATTTATGGTGTCTTATTACTACGTTCTGCCTTGTCCGCACAACCATTTCTTTTTAGACAAACACTATTTAAAACATTGATTTATTTCATAAGTGAAATACAAATATAGTATTGAACAGTCAGCATTAAAAATGCTCAAAAAGGTTATATAAGGCCAGCTTAAAGCAACCCTTCCCCAACTGAGCAGAGCCGTTCCCAAGCTTCCTCTTGTGACGGTTCTGCTCCCAGAAACCCCCTCTCTACACACCGTGTGCTGCACGCCCAGCCCAACCCCTTCTCCCGCCGGGAACAACAGGCTGCAGCAACAGTAGTTAAAGAAACTATTTTCATCATTTCGTTTCCAACTGGTGAAAAAAAATTTACAACACCCACCCACCTCCCTCCCAACCCCACCCACCTCCCTCCAAACCCCACCCACGACCGCTTCCCATGTGCGTAAGAGCACAGCCTGCTCAAATGCAGATGCAAAACTAGCAATGATGACCATCCATCATAAGACCCCATAATAACATCAACGATCTTGATTTCAGCCAAGGCCTGCAGGTGGGGACGAGACCCGGAATGCAACACTTTCTTGTAAGGAAGCGGGGCTTACAGCTACGAGGGGTTAAAAAAGGTCTGTCTTTTGTACACAGTTAAGAAACAATGAGCTTTTTAAGTGCGTGCGTTTCCCCCCGGCCAGCCCTGCTCGGTCCCCAGCCGCTGCAGGGGCCCGTCGCGGCTCAGGACGGCCATCCCGCCAGGGCCTGTCAATGTCTCTTTATCTGAGTGGAGTACCAGTTTTAAGTGCCTAGATCTGAAAGGCTTCGCCACTGTGCAAACCGCATTAAGTCATAACAAACATAGAAAAAAAACAGGGAAAAAAATTTACAAAAAACAATCTGAGTATCATAAAGTTATTTTTGTTATTACTGTAGTTTGTTGGTGTTCTTTAGTTACAATCTGAGAATCCATTCAGCCATTATAGTACTTTTTCTTGTTAATAAAAAAAAAAAAAATGTACTTTGTCCGCAGACATACACACACACACACACACACACACGCACACACACAATTATATGTATATATACATATGTACACACGCATACAGTTTACACACAAACATGCGAACGCACACAGACACACACACGCACACACATACACACACAAATGCGTGTAAAGCTGCGTTGTGTTTCTTCGTTTCAAAATCACACTCCACATTCAGTAGAGCAAGACCACCTTCAGAAATGAAGTCCCTGGTGGACACTATATTGGCACCATTCTGGTCAGGAGGTCGAGTGTGTTGCCTCAGGAGACAACAATAAGTTAAGCGCTGCAGTTCCACCTTCCTCTCTTTGTATGAAGCTCTTGTTGCATTTTCCAGTCTAGTACTTGCAGTTTCTAAATAAAAAGAAAGAATTAAAGAAAGAAAAAAAAATAACAGTGTGTTCCAAAGGCAAGAAAAGCCACTTCTGAATCGCTAAGGTAGCGATGGGGCCCCCACAGTCACACTGGTGAGTAAAACCCGTCATCGCAGCCTTCTTCCAAGACCTAGCTGCACCGCATCTCCCGCCGTGTGCTCACCCAAGATGGCAGGACTGTAACGCCGCAGGAGACGTAGAGATAAAACATTCAAAGAGGCTGGCCCGACCCGCCCCCTTCCAAACCTGGCTCGCGAACTTCATGTGGACTCCAGTGTGTCCAGCTGGAAAACGTTGTGATTGGTTGGCGTGGTGAAGAAGAGCTGATCGTTGGGCGAGCGGTTGTCACAGGGGCTGTTCAGACCAAGGGTCCGCTCGAAGTCCAGGAGCTGGCCCATGAAGTTGAAGTTGGGCGAGATGTTGGACTTCTTGCGCTTCACGAAGTCGTAGGCGTCGTTGAGTGACAGGTTGAGCTTCTGCATCAGGTAGGCCACGGTGACAGTAACGGAACGGCTGATTCCTGCCAGGCAATGCACCAAGATCCCACACTTCTTAGAACGAGCCTCATCTGGAGGTGGCAAAGGGGGGGGGGGGGGGGGGGGGCACATACATCAGAATAGACCAAAACTGGCCAACTGTCTCATCATCTGAAGCCTAAAGTCTTTACATAACAACAAATAACATAACATAATAAGTCCTTATATAACAACAACAAATGCGAACATTATGATATAGCTACCAAATATCTGGAGGAGAAAAAGAAAAAAAAACTAAATATGAAAAAGGCTAAACAAGCAAACTGTAAAAATAAAATGCATACACAACAAAAAAGCCCAAGATATCTATGTCATTGTTGTGGGAAAGCAGTATCAATCCAGGCCATCCCAAAAGCACAACTGTCTTCCAAATAAAGAAAATATACATTGATAAAAATGAAGAGATGGCCATTATTGACTGCATATTCCTTTGTGACAAATGGTCCAACACAAGCAGTGAAAGCCGTGTATTTCACAAACAGCACAGCTGCTTTTATGAAGTGCACCATTCGTGCTGACCAAAGCTAAAGTGCTTTGCTCCATATAACCCACCCCCCTCTTTGAAAAGATAGCAACAGTTCGACCCGAGCGGCATCTTTAGGAGACTGAGGTCAGATGCCTTAATGTCCATCAGCTTCGGAGGGAAGTTTAATTTTGCTCCCAAAAAGCGTTCAAAAATAAATATTCAACATTACGGCTCTGAAAGGGCTGAGCCTCTTCAGTTCACCAGGCCTAGAGACTCCCAAGTCCAGGCCAGAACATCCCCAATAGCAGCACAGCGCACCAAACCACAGCCTACCTCACAGACATCAAAAAATTAAGTTTATTTTTTATTTTATGATTAATATATCACTTCCTTCGTCAGGAACACCAAGCAATCCAACACTAGTGAATCATCCTGAATGATGTAAATCACATGGATAATTAGCTGCACGGAGAAGTTTCCTGAACTTTTTAAGTCATTCAACCAGTGTCTAGAGATTCACCCAAAGTGTTTCATGTTATTAGATTCAAGCCCACATAAAGCCAAACAGGACTTTAAAAGGGAGGCAGGCAATGGGACAATGAATCACGCACACAACCGCATGGTTTTTAATAGCTAAAAAATGAGTCTCACTCCCCCTAAACAGAAAGTGTTGAGTGCTGTGGATCGATACGAGAGCTGTAAACATTGTGAACGCATCATGACGTGAGTAATGTAGCAGATAATGGCCTGCCAACACCCTTGTTTACTTCTTTTTTCTTTTTTTAAGCCTCTCATGCAGTTTATTGGATAGCCTCGGGCATTACCCAATTGAAAATCTAACGCCGTTGTTTACGGCTTCCAAAATGCAACAGTGGCCTCGAGTATTTCCCATCAACGGATGGTTTTCTTCCAAGAATGAGAGGAGCGGTCACAAGCACACACTGCAGGGGCAGACTTACGGCAGCCCAGTGCTCCTCAAGGGGGACAAACATGACACTGCTGCCTGTCAAACCAACACAGAACTACATTCACAGGGTCTTCCAGAGGACAAATGTGAGCAAGAGGGGAGCGTAGGACCGTTTGACCTTCTTTTGTTTTCACTCAGAGGCGCAGCAGTCCCGCTGGCGCGCCATTTTTCAGGTCCAGTGCATTTCTGATTTCACGAGGTCAGAGACACATTTACTTTTCACCAGGGACCAGATCATATTCACACAAAGAGCACAGGTTTCCTTTACCGCATTTCCTGAGGCAGTGTGGGGGATCGTTGAAACGTTCTGCGATACTTTCGGTTCCTCGCCTTCACCAACGTGTCATAAAAACACCCAGAAAACTCAAAGGGTGAGATTTTCTGCTTTTATGCCCTTCAAGCATTTCACTCAAAGCAGCTTTTGTAAAGGTTATTTTTAAAGACATAAGAGGAAGTGAAAACAGGAAAAAGAAATAAAACTGGGGACATGCAACCCTCTATTTGGGACTAGTTTTCTACAAAGAAAAACTACACCCATAATTACACCTCCACAGCAGGAACAATTTAATTTCAGGGCTTTTTTGTTGTTGTAAAGGCTCCAAACTCACATGAAAAAAAGTACAGCTGTATTCTTCTGTGTGCGTACGTGCCCATGTTGCGCAAGCATGTGCCGTGCCAATCTGCATGTTCTGTGCAATTGTGTGTTGTGTAGGACTGTGTAAGTGCATCTGTGACGATATCGGCAATGAGGGACACACTAGTTCAGCATCAACGGCCCAGGCAGCACATGGAGAGGCAAACCACCGCGAGACTCCGAAGAGAGCTCACCGGAACAGGGCGGGAACAAACACCAAGTGAAAGAAATAAATCACTGGGCGGGAGACAGGATGTTTTTACAGTGTTTGCTGCCCAACGTTCTTCCTCTGGCTCATCTTTAAATTCATTTCGAAAGCAGTCTCAGTCAATTTCATCATGACAACACTTGGCAGGGTAAGAGGAGGACTGGGGCGTATACACATTGTGCATTCCAGTTCTGGTTTATCTGCAATTTCCTGCCATTAGCACCAAGGAGCTGGTCGGCTCCGAGTTTTTCTCCGCAGAAGCGAAGCAGAAGAGGTGAACAGACCAATAAGACTAAAGGGAGCCACAGGGCCAGGTCACGCGGTAACACAGTTACAAAATTGGTGTATTTCATATCAAACCTCCAGAACTAAGTAAGATGGAGTTACAATTTAAATGCCTTTGTGTAGGTCTTCCCGAGTACTTCAAACAAAATTGTTAATTTTTATTTTGGGTGAAAACGGCAAAAAACTGGTCAGTAATGGAGTTACAAATTTGTCACTCCATTACTGAAATTTTGTGTGAAAACGGCAAAAAAATTAAGTCAAATTAACAAAGTTACAAATTTTGTCGTTTGAAGTACTAGGGAAGACCTACACAAAGCCATTTAAATTGTTACTCTATCTTATTTAGTTCTGGAGCTTTGATATGAAATACATCAATTTTGTAACTCCGTTACCACGTGACCTGGCCCCACAGTCCTCCGTGCATTCGCTCAGAACCCATTTGGCATGCGTAGAAACCAAAACATATTACTGCCAAGTGCCAACAAAGGCTGCAACAGCAACCAAAACATGACAGCTGTGTCAACCACTTGGGTTATATGGCAAATAACACAACTGTCGTTGTCAGTTTTATCACCAAGACTTCCTAAGATGGCAACAATAGAATTTTTTTATTATTTTTTCCAAGTGGCAGTCTGCTCAAAACACAACATGCTCTTCAGCCTTAAATACCAGCCATTTCTGACCCTAGCTGTCGTCAAAATACCACTTCTGAATTGAAAACACCATGTCTTTGGAACCTTGTATTGTTTTTCACAAGGACTTTACCATTCTTCTTCATTCAGACAGGTAATCTTTTACCCCATTATGTATGGTCATATCCTTTTCACCATCTGACTAGTGTTAGCTTAATTAGGCCATGGTTTTTAGACAGATACCGGCTAGCATTAGGCAGTCTACCACTCAAGCCTCTTGATTGGCAATCAAAGTGGATTCCAAATAAGGCTGCATGATATACGGAATTGCAGTTATCACAAGCACAATAAAAGTAACTGCCACTATGAGGCAGACAGATGAACTTTCTTATTACCTTTTCTATGACACATACCTCATGCGGTCATTTGAAATGCTTCCGGGAAGAAAACTGCGTTTTGAAGTCCGCTAATTACCAGCGAGGTTGAACAGCCTCCATCACCTTGGCCTAATTAGCTTACCTTAAATCAATTCCCGTGTATTTTGCCTAACTTGCAATCAACCCGTTTATTCTGCCAACTGACTGATCAAAACCAAAATGTGGCCAAAAATGATCAAGAAGAGATGATGAGAAGCAGACGGACCTAACCAGGCTACCGTGTTACATTGTAAGAATGTTTATAATCTGAATAAATAGCCGACCTCTGAATTCCACCTCTCGTAAAATTTTTACATATCATTAAAAAGATTTCGTAAAAACAAACCATTTCAAGATGGCTTTGGTTTTTAAGCGTTTCAAAACATATACGAAGTGGAAAACATTTCGTGAAGCATCTCGAACGTGAAAGTGAGAGAAATTATACTTTCACATTGCAGGCAAGAGACAAATACAGCAAAGACTTGGGAAACAAGTTCAGACGAATCTGTGCGGAAAATTTGTTGCATTTTTTAATTGATAATTGAACAAGATTAATTTAAAATAAAAAAAATAATTCATAGCTCTCGACTTTGGTTACTTTTGAGCGTCTAATGTCCGACAATGAAGGTGGAAAACATTTTCTTTTAGCGTATCGAACTTCACGTAAATTGTTAACGCATTTGCACGCAGTGCAGCAGAATGTAAAACAAGAAATAATTTAACAGATTCAGGAAAATCTGTCATGTTTCATGGTCATTTACATTTCAAAATGTAATATACAAAACATTCAAATAAATCAGACTGTCAACAAATTTTAATTTTTAATTGAGCGAATCAACCGTTTGATTGCAAATTTAGAAAACCAAATGGGAAAGGGGTGAGAGCTACTGTCGAGTAGAAGATGCTGATTTTGCAGACCTTAACTTTGCTTAATTTAAACTTTGCACGTAATTTACCTGAATGTGTTTGCGAGATTATTTCCAGTTTTTCATTTGGTAGCGCTGCGTGCTAATGCAATTACAATTTCTACACGTCACGTTCCATACGCTGAGACAAAATGGTTTCTACCTTCACCTTAGGCTATTAGACACTCAATAGCAACCAAAATAAACAGCCATTAATTACTTTATTTGAACTCTTGTTCAATTATCAAATAAACTCTGCTCCAAATTTGCATTTGCCTGAATGTGTTTGCCAAGTATTCGCTGCATTTATCTATTGCGTGCAATGCGAAAATAATTTCTCACTTTCACGTTCGATATGCATTACAAATTTTTTCCATTTCTTGTATATTTTGAAACGCTTAAAAGTCAAGGCAATCTTAAAACGGTTTATTTTTAAGGAATTCAGAGGTCTGCTATTTACTCAGATTATTGACACTCTTTCAATCTAACACAGCAGCCGGGTTAGGTCCGTCTGCTTCTCATCATCTCTTCTTAATCATTATTGGCCACATTTTGGTTTTGATCAGTCAGGCTGAATAAACGGGTTGATTGCAAGTTAGGCAAAGTACACGGGAATTGATTTGAGGTGAGCTAATTATGCCAAGGCGATGGAGACTGTCCAACCTCGCTGGTAATTAGCGGACTTCAAATCAGTTTTCTTCCCAGAAGCATTTCAAATAACCGCATTAGGTATGTGTCATAGAAAAGGTAATGAGCAAGCTCGTCTGTCTGCCTCATAGTGGCAGTTACATTTATTGCGCTCGCGATAACCGTGATTCTGTATATCATGGAGCCCTAATTCCAAATGCATGTAATCAAATGCAAGCCCGAATTCTTGTAATATACCGGTCTGCTTGTGATTGTTCCCACTATGTGAATTTCCATGACGGCCATAGTATCTCAATTCTTGGTGCCTTGACTACAGGACAAATTGAACAAGTTCATCCAACCTGGGAACAAATCATATCTATCAGCGCACCTACACACACACACGCGCGCGCACCTACACACACAGGCGTGCGCGCACACACAAACACACACCCACACACACACACACACACACACAAAAGTTGGATTGGTCTCAATGACATCATAGTATAGATACAAAAACAATGTGGTCCGACAACGCAACCACCCGCATAATCTCAGTGTTGAGCCAGTGCACAACTGTGGTGTTTAAAAAATCCAAACCCCAACAACCCTAAGTAACAGGCAATCTAGCTAAATACATTCTGGCTTAAACACTGGTTCAATTATAAAACAATCAACAGAACAAGCGAACACTAATAATGTAAACTGAAAAACGGTAAGTCCAATCTAGGAAATGGATGTACCCAACGAAAGAGGAGAGTCCGCTGAGTAATACATGTCAAAATTGTGTCCGTAATGCCAAAAATATGGAAAACAAGAGCAAGTTAGAAAACTGTGCATTTAGCCTTTGCAACCTGCATTTTCTTGTCGCATTTAACGTTGGAGTTAATGGAGCATCGGTGAGCAGTCCCGTCCCGTTTGCTACAACTTGGATATAAAAATATTTACGTGGAGTGAAAACTGGGTGTTAGAGCAAGATTAAGAGATGGCTGCTTGAAAGTTTTGCAGCTGGTCACCACTCTAGCCGTGATGTCTTCACACTGTAAGATCCCAGAATTAATTGTAAAAAAAAATATATTATAATTAGAAAATGATAGAAGTTGCAAAAAAAGTTGAACAGTAAATAAATTATCCAAGCATAGGTCAACATTTTACTGTTTGAATAACGTTTCTAGTTAAAAGTATGACAGAGTAAAAAATAGCTGAAAATAGCTACATTTTAAAACATCTGTTTCATTGTTTCCAATGGGACAAAAAAAAAAAAATCAGAAAGTGAAATATATTTAAAATAGTATGAAAGAGAACAAGAATAGCAATAATGTCCAGAAAAAGCTGCACATTTTAATATATGAATTGTTGAAATACCAAAAAGTATGTAGGACTAGTTTAATAGAAGGACAACGGCGAAAGAATAATAAATAAGTACAAAGAAAATGGCCGACATGAAAAACAATAGTGTGAATGCAGTCAACATTCACACTAATAATTAATGCTTAGGCCCAGACATTTCAAGGAAGCAGGAAAGCTCTCCAAGTGAGAGCAGATCTTGAATGGCAAAACACCCGCCCCCCCCGCAATCTGGAATGCAAGCCCTGTACTTGATGGCTTTTGCAGGAAACTCCATGGTGATCGGAGGGCAGCCCCCCCCGACTAGGCCTCTCTGCTTTGTCCACACTGGGCAAGCAGTACTGCAGCTGTATTCCACCCTTACACTGGAGTATTACGGATTCGATCGCCTGTCGGACCACTCCAAAAATAACGTAACATGCTCAGTCACACAGGTGTGAATTAGAGCGAGGAGTAAGTCCTGTGTTCCTGTCCAACAAATGTACTTGAGTGGAAAGTTTTTTCATGCCAAAGAAAAACTGAATAAGAGGCACAGTGTTCTCCATTTTAAGAGTTCCTCTCTCCCACCTACATAACCAGTGTGCCTGGGGGTTGCTCCAAGCAGCCATAGTTTTCCCCCTACTCACTTGACCTTTTCAGTTATTGCTTTTCCTACTCAACAGTGACACTTTGTAAACACAAACATAGCAGTGAACATTCTCAGCAGTCACGCATTCCCATGTACTTCACAGAGAAAACCAGCAACGGTGGAATACAAAAAAAAAAAAAAAAAGGATGGCAAATCACTTGGATTCAGATGTCATGAAGACCAGCACATAACAAAAGGCAACCATGTATGGCGGTCAGGGACAACTACATCGCTTAGTAATGTAACACTATATTCCTCCTCTAAAATAAAAAAAACCAAATTTTTAGACATTCATCTACATTAATATTTCAAAAAATCTAACATTCTGCACCGTAAACCCTGCTAATGTGGTGAACTCAAATGTGTTGTGGAAACAGATTGCCTCAAAAAAAAAAAAAATGTGGAGGCAAACTTAATAGCACTGTGTGGCAGGATCTTTAAGAAAATAAGGTCAAGTTTTTTTTTTTTTTAAACATGTTTAAGTACTGTAAAGACAAGATTATTAAGTTGAAAAACTCAATTTTTTTGAGGTAATTGGTTTCCACTCAACATTTGAGTTGACCACACTTGTCAGGGTTTACAGCGTGGTCTCAGTTGTTTTCAAAATTAAGGGAGCAAATGAAGGGCTGTCTGAAGTCACTCCGGTGAACAAGTGGCAGCATCATCTCATTTGTCTGAACACGCTCATAGCCCAGAGCCCGTTCCCTTGTAAGTCTACATTTCTTCAAAATGCAGCCATTTCAACTGTTTTTGTGAACAAGAGCCTTATACAACTAGAAATGTGTCTGTTCCAGATGGGACTAAGTAATATCCCTGGATTTAGTGTAACATTCTGTTGAAGTACCCATAACCATATACTGAGCTCTCAACTGATACCCCCAATACCCCCAAAATATGACATGAAAATGAGTCAAATCACTTTCAGAACTGCATGTCCCCAGCTCCACATTGTGATAATGCATGCCGTGTTTGCAAAAAAATCCACCATACGGTTCATGGATAAAACTCTGGGGGAGGGGGGAGAAAAAAATAATCACCCCCAATACTAAATTTTCTAAGTTGATAACTGGCAAAATGCCCAAGAAATATGTCGGACCCTCTTCAAAATTGCAAGTACACAAGCTCTAATTGTGACAATAATGTATGCAGAGTTTGAAAATAATCCACCAAGTAGTCCAGGTATAAGGCTCTGTACAAATATAATCTTCAATACATTTTCTAAGTCAAAAAAATTGTACATGTCCAGGAAAATATGCCAGATCACTTTAAAAATCAAAAAGGTGCACAGGGTCTCTTAGTGATAACACATGCCAAGTTTGAAAAAAATCTACCATGTGTTTTAGGACAAAAGCGGACGGACGGACAGACAAACAAGCTGGTTCCGTTGTGTGGGAGGACAAACATATACAGGGATAGACTGAATGCCAGCAATGCCTGTTCAAAAGCAGGCTACTGCACTTGAGGTACAATCCATAGTCCATTTTCTGGATAAGTAAGTCAACCAGCAAACAGGACCAAATGACATGCCTGATGTCAACCAATGCGCCAAAACTAGCCTGCTTCGATCTGTACGGGCTCATGTCTCAACACGACCTGAAGAAAGATGGGTGCTTCTCCGCAACTGTATGTACACTGCATTAAAAATGCCGACATCTTCTCACATGAAAACAGTTCATTCAGAGGCCACTTCCGTGATTTACAAATGATTTAAATGCAAAATCCATTGAGATTTCTGTAGAATCACACAGAAACAAAACAGATTGACAAGAAATGCTTCAATATTGCATCTGGATTATAAATATGCCTCTTAGTACAATTGCGGCCAGAAAAAAAAAAAATGTTTTATAAGCAAGAGTAGCAGACACTGCTAACACACGAGCCTCGGAGAATCAGGTTGCAGTTCTTTCATAACCCTTCTGGATAATCCCTCATTCTCAATCACTGAGACAGAGACTCAAAGCCAGGGGCCTATATTTGCATGCTTGTATGAAAGGATACAAATAATAGAAAAATCCAGGGCAAGTGTAAAAAAAAAAAAATATCCCTGAGGCAAGGTTGACAATATGAAAACAAACATGTAGTAGTGGTATTCCCATTAAAATAAAATTTTTCATGGATGCCAAATCGCTCAAAATATAAGGATGTCCCCACCCAGTTATCTAACGCAGTTTAGCAACAAGGGCAAATGAGGTCAACACATCTGTCTATAAAAACAGCAATCTTTTCCACATCGCAAATGTGGCTCTTTTTGCAATATGGTACATGTATTGTCCTTGGTTGACTGCTGGGAAATATCTTCAGAATGACCATATATACAAGTCAACAAAATAAGTCCATAAAATAAATATAATACAACAATGTATCCTGAACATTGTAGTGTGAGCCATGTTATGTTAGTAAAATAAAAAAAACCAAAAAAAAATCAAGACAATCTTCCCCATTTATGATCCATGAGAGTTCAAGTTTGTACCACTGATGATCTCCGTGTCCTTCATCAACATTTTCTATCCATCAAATTGTCAGTCTCTCTGTCCCCACATGTCTTTCATATCCCCACTGGTCAAAGTAAAACAGGTCATATGGCCATGCATCACTTGCCTTTCATGAAATGAAAGAAAACTTAAAAAAAGAAATATACATTCATGATCAATTCATCAGTACTGCAGAAAAGCGTAGTAAACTAGCCTCCATAAATTGATAGTCGAGTGCTTCCTGAACGATTTATGATTAAAAAAACTTCCTTACTACAATCAGATAAGCCAACAGGAAAGAGATCAAAGATCACCACACCCAGCAGTGCCCTGACAAGTCTGGCAGTGATCGCACAGGAAACTTCATGTAAATCTATAACACCGCTTCATTTCATTGGTTATCCTTTCAAAGGATGGTTATCTAACCATAAATTTCAATGAAAGCAGCTCTCAAATAAGAAGCCAAGTGGGTGTGGAAAAAAAGACTGATGACCTCAGTGCTCAAATAGTGCCATGGTGCTTAAGGTATGGCCAGAAAACTTCAAGGAGTAAAACAAGATCATAAAATAAAATTAAAAGACAAATATATAAAACAAGAAAAGCATGTTTATGTAAAAAAATCATGTAATATCTCTCACAGCAAGTTAAGCATTTTACATTCAGTTTGAAATATGAATAAACCTTTGTTGTATGGAAGGCATCATCTGCCTGAGGAAGTAAATGATTACATTACTCCAACTAGCTTTTAATTATAAAAATTGCGAAACCCTTCTTGTACATGTTAGCAAAGACATTACTCACCAATGAAAGATATGGCCTCAGGAAAAAACTGTGACAGGTTTTGGCTCCAGTGATCAGAGATGGGAATCTGTTTGTACTTGAATTCTCCATCGTGCTCAAACATGTTGGGCAGGTTGGGCGTTACGTTCAGGATGTACTTTATGTTGTACTTGCCCAGTACATCCAGGTTGGTGGAATCTTTGGCACAGCCAAGGTAAAGATAGGGAAGGATCTGGACTGGGAAGGCAGGCTGGTTGTTAGGCAATGGGCTACCCTCCGACTCCGTAGCACTGCCCGGTTCCCGGTCAGACTCCCCATCCGAACAGTCGGAGCTGATCCTCAGCCCACCCAACCCAAGAACAGAGGCTGGAGGGGAGCTGCTGGGGCAAGAACTGTCTAGGTTCGTCTCGCAGTGTTCAGGGTACTCCGTTTGAAACTTGTTGAATCCCCCTGCAATTAAAGAATACAATGAATGCAAAGAAGGTGTCGTGCTAGAAAATCTCAAACTAGCTACTTGCACCACAAAATAAACAAATAAAGCCATATCCAATCATTTAAGAACTTGTAATACCAAGAACGTACCACACAAGGAAATGTTTTCGCAAGGGGCTCCGAACAGCCTGCAAATATTTAGGACGCATCGCTGAATAATGACGCTGGTCCCAATGCAGAAATAAATTATTTACATACAGAAGTCACGACTCACTCATATGTAAAGAATGTGAAAAGTTGTTTGATGTGAGTGTGCGGTCTCAGTCATTGGAGCAGACGACAACCGGATCCCCGACTCCCCCATTCAGTTTGACAAATGCCAACTTGGTTCATCTCTACAACCAGCATCAACCCACAGCAAAGGTACTTAGGAAATAAAGTCATTTAGTTGCAGCCAGTATGAGCCATTTGCACCCTGACCCTGTCACAACACATTATATGAATACCAGATCGGAATATTTACGCTGATACGAACATTTAATGGCAGTTCGTTATTGAAAATTCACACAAAGAGCAATGGAAAATCATGAATATAGACACATGATTCGCAGAACATCCGACAGGCCAACTGTTAGATGGATAACCCAGAGTGCCAATAACATTTTCTGCGGCAGACCTTCCTAGTGGACTTTTGTGAATGGCAGTCATTTTGAAACTTGTTAATCGCTTCTTTTTTTTTTTTAAAGAAAACTGGAAAATCTATCGCGGAAACATTGGTGTCCCACGGACAAATATGATTTAAAAAATTATTATAAAAATGTTTTACAGTTAGTATTTTGTCAGGATCATCATTAGCTTCGCTTTGAAATGTGCGCGTCCGCTTCCCAGCCCATTCATGAAATACACGGTATTTTCCTGAAGGAAAACAACATGGCGGAGCCATTTTGGAAATTTAATTGAAAACATCATCGTCTCTGAAATTCTTTCACTGAAGTTGGAATGAGGGATCCTGAGACGCTCATAGAAATCACCCCTCAGTTCGCAAAAAAACAAAGAAAATATACGTCACTGCAATTTACAGTAGAAATCTTCCAGCATAACTAATAGCAATTTTGACAGTGAAATGAAGTAAACGTACTATTTAATCGCACAGTTTATTTTGGCAGTTGGCGAGATGAGTTGGCTAACAGCTAACAAGCTAGCAGTTCACAGCAAGTGAACTCAGTAGTTCGGCCGGCCGGACCGCAGGCGCCGATCAGACAGACGTGTGAAACCCAGTCGCTGTGACGGTGGCCCTGCGGTTCGACAGCTAACGAGTCATGTGCAGCCAGCGAGCCGATATTTTATAATCGATGCCCCAGTTTCCTGACGCTCGCAACATATCCAGCTAACGTTAGCCATCCCCGCAGCTACAAAATCCGGAACCAGCTCACCTAACGTTACTGTTATCCAGCCTTTGCCAAGCGTGTTCTAAACAGGCAGCTAGTTTGTTACGTTACATCTGGAATTTTATCATCAGAACCCGTCGACATCAACTTAGCTCACTAGCCACGCAGCCGGCCAACCGGCTAACGTCAGATGAAGGTAACGGTGCAACATAGCGAACGTTTATCGATTAATGGGGTTAAAACATTAGCTGGCTGAGCCACCTTAACGAGCTCGATAACGATCTAACTGAGCAAGCGAACAACATTCTGTCATTTCCCCCCCGACACACTGTAAACACGCAGCTGGCAGGTCTGTCAGGGCGAATTAGATGGGATGTTACCGTTAATCAATCAGTGGAGCAACATCATTTGCCAAATTCTCATACTTCACCATTCGGACAGAGAGCGAACACACGCTTCACCAGGCCGAAATGGCCCGTCAGTATGAACACGACCAAATTCATTAGACGGCGCTTAACTTATTAGGCAAGTCATTCAACGAGGTAACGTTGACAGTGGAGTTAGCGTTAACATTATCGTCAGTTTTCTGGACACCGAAGTTCGCAGCGTCGGTGTTTTCAACGCAGCTGTCGCTAACATGTTTGCAGTTAACTTAAGCACTGACAATGCAGGCGTTAAGTGCCAACTAGTTCTTGATTCGACCAGTGACTTGCCACCCATTCAAGTTCCCTGTTATCAACTAGAAGGCATCTGATGGGAGGTGAGGCCGACTTAAACTTCGCGACGGGGAGGTCAATGGAGAAATGAGGTTCGCTACACAGGGATCATTCACGTTACACTGTAATATTATGAAATCAGGTGGCTCACGCCAGCCCAGCCGAGATCACGTTGCGTTCAATTAAATTGCGGATCGTGTTTACATGTGTGTGAAAGAACATGACACTCACCCTCCAGGTAATAAGCCTTGCAGCCGTCATCCCGGAGCTTCTGAAGCAGGAGCCCCAGGACTGAGCTCGCAGCGCCGTTCTCCTGCCAGTCCGAGGTGGCCTCGTCATACAGAACCACAGTGTCCGTTTTGCACCGTTTGACAAACTTCTCCTTATCCTCATTATTCGGAATAATTGACCGTATTGGCAGATTCCCCTTTTTGAGCCTCCGAAGCATCAGCCCGGGTATCGCCAAATTGATGGCGGTCTCTATGTGCGACGATTCGAAAAGCTCATGCGATCGGCAATCCAACAGAAGCAGGGAGCTCCCACCGGATTCCAGCTCGTCTTGCAGCCATTCCACACTTTTGCTCGGCATCATCATGGTCATGTCCCGGGAACCGCTCCAAAGATTATTTTTCATGAGGGAAAAATGCTAAGGCTGTTGTTTGCAATAAAATAAAGAGAAATCAGTCTGAACTGCTCCCGCGTCACGTTAGAACACCACGCACTATGTGGTGGTGCCTCTCCTCCAAAATCAGTTTGTGGCAACGTCTATGCACAGGCAGATCACGACCCTCTGGTACTGCAAAAACCATGAAGAATATTTTAGTTCACTCCCTTGAACTTGGAAGATACGTTTTTTACTGTAGAGGTCCATGAGATAATAGAATATGCGCGGATCTTCACGTCAATTTAAGTATAATACGTGCGACGGAATTTCTATTTTGATTTATAGCAGAACTCATCATTTCAACACGTTCACTGAACATTTGACTGAGCCTCCCGCCTGTCATTTCCTGCAACCACACCGTGACAGCCCGAATTAAAAGGGTTTTGCAGACAGCCGTGTCACAGCAGAAGGAGGAGTTTAAACTCAAGGCTTTAAAGACGCAGTGAGTTCGTTTTCTGCATTGGTTTCTGCTCACTTTACCCGATGCGCTGAGCGGTGCCTGTGTCAGAATGCGACTCATAACAGATTTTATTCTGCATGCCTGCCAAAAAAAATATATAATAGAACATTTAAACGAAAAATTACGTGTTCACCGTGGCTTTTAAGTAAATGGACACAGTTATCGTTCCAGGTGGGAATGAATGTCTTTGCCACCAGCTCTGGACTGGAACTGGATGTTCGGTAGGCCTATCTGGGATTCCAAACCTTAAATTCAAAAAGCATGAGTTAAAACAAGCATTTAGTGTGCAGCCGTATAATATACTAGTTATTACCCAAGAATTGGTGCTGTCTTCTTAAAGAGATTTCCCAACGCCAGAACCCTCTGCATAGAAGTCCTGACTGAACAGAACTGCCCACTGATTTCAAGCAGACTTCATACACTATTTACACTATGCAGAAGTTAAAGATTCGGATATTCATACATGCAGGGATATCAAAGACAAATATTAGGACATCGATAAGGTTATTGTTTATTTTCATCGTCAACCACAGCATATTGGATTTGAAATTAAATCATTAATATTAGTTCAAAATGGAAATTTTCGGCTTTGATTTTAGGGTACTTGTATCAAAATCTGATTTTTTAGGGACCAAAAGTAATTGGACAATTGGCTCATCTGTGGACAGGTGAGTGTTTTTCCCTCATCGTCGCATCAACAAGCAAGCAGATAGAAGGTATTAATGCTGTTTGTATGCGTGTGTGTGTGTGTGTGTGTGTATTTTTGTACTTTGTACTCAGTGAGGACTGAAAAATGCTTTTTTTCCCCGACAGAGTGGAGATATTATTGGGAAGTGAAGACATTTTCGACTATCCTCGCAACTACAAAGGCACATTGTGACTCATTTGTTTAAGTTAGAGGTAAGGTTAGAAATAAGGATAGGTTAAGATTAAGGTAAGGGTTTGGGTTAGGCCAGTGTTGCTTATTGTTGAGATTAGGGAAAGGCTAGAGATCCACATGAAGACTGAATTGATGTCACTGTAATGTCTTCAGAAGGATAGAAGTACAAGGATGTGTGTGTGTGCATTTGCACTTTATAATTTGAATAGGCTTTGATTTATCATTGAGGGCAACGAGGATCTTCTTTGTATTAATAATATGGCATGCAATGTTGGGCAAGCAATTTATTTTAACTTGCAACAATTTCCTCAAGTGATAAAACGTGTTGTTAAAGTGGTCATTAGGTAGGCTTATTCACTCTAATGACATTGATATCATTTATTCCATGATCAACTGGCTTAGCATTTTATACTGAGAAAACATCCTGCAGACCAAATGCACAGTTGACTTTTTTCTGAGGGCACCTTGTATAAAGAATGTTTTTTCAATATATTTTTATGATAAGTGTGAATTAAGATAGCATGGCCTCAGTCAAGTAATTCTCAACCAAATCTCCCAGGTCTCAATTAATAGATGCAACACAAAATGGCCTGAGTTTTAGCTCTTAGCCACTTCCTTTCGTTTAAGTTCCCTCAAAAACTTTGCTTTGCTACTGAGCCAGGGGCAGAAGTGTGCCTACCCGATTTTACAGAGTGTGAAGGTATTGGAATCCATACACACAAGAGTTTGTCACTGAAGTGACTATATCCCCTGCCGTTAGGACACCAAAACCGACCGGTGTCTGCGCCGCACTCCCAGTAGGAAGGTTGGTACCAAAAAGAATTGAAATAGGTTGACTCCTTCTTGAGATATCACGCTGATAATGTTTGGGACGGATGGACGTATGTACGTACGGACGGACGTACGAACGAAGCTGAATACTATATCCCCTGCTTTGCGCTATATGCGCGGCGGGGGATAAAAATGGTATTGAAGTACAACATAAAAATGAGAGTTTGATTTGACCACAGCTGTATGGCAGGAGGGAGACGGCGCTCCTGCAGAATACAAAGGATCTTTATGCAGTAGGATGAGTTACACTTACTCCACACTGTCAGCTCTTGTGTTTCTATTCCACTCATCCTGCCTCCTCTACAAACAATAACTAACAGGCCATCTCACTGAGCTGGACTGCTGGTACAATGAAAACAGCCAAATGTGGAAGCTCTCAAGACACGAGGAGGACACTGCCAAAAATTCACCAACCAGGAAATAAAGAAAGGCTGCTTTGGGATTTGTTAGTTCTAAGACCTTTAATTCAGAGGGATTGCTGAATGTACTCGGGTAATGAGGGGGCAGGGAACAGATCCTGATTTGCTTCGTGGATGCATTAATTTTCAAAAATAAGTTTGACTCTTCTTTAGAATTTTGAATATACATAAGTTATACAATATTAACAACGCTTATGTGGTCAAAAAAAAAACAAAAAACATTAGGGGAGACAAATGATTTGTTCTGCAGTACCTAGCTATTGTGGGGGAACGCATCTTCAGCTGGCAGGCTAAGTGAATGTTAAGTGGTTTTAGTTATAGTCTATTAGAAGTCTGATTAAGATTATATAAATGGGTGCAATATTACAAACAATACAAATCAAGTAGTAGACATAGTAAAGTAAAAATAATTTAGACGAAGATAGTGAAGTCACTTACATTAGGAAGAGCCACGTCGGTGCATATTCAGCTCCAGGCTCCGATAAACCGAGTGCATGAGGTACAGGGCTGACGTTTTCTGTGGACTGAGAACAAGGGGAGGGCAGGAGCCAATGGGAAAGACACAAAAAGAATAAATAAAGTCAGGCGCTGTAGAAATCATCAGCACACTGAGTAAAATGCAATCTCTGTATTCTAAATAAATTTCAGATTTAATTCCTAACCTTGAGATGAGGAGCCCTGATCACACCATCAAGGACTAGATTTAGATTCCTTCATTTTTTTTCTGCATCAGGGCCCAGTTTATACAGCAGATTTCCTGCTGACCTTATGTAATCCTCCAGCTCCATACAGTCCTCCCGAGTCACTAAAATTGTGGCAAACTCTGTGACCCCATTAAGACGGAGTCAGAGCCACCAGGTCCATGAGATTTTCAAAATAACGAGAATAACCAAAGTGCAGTACTACACGGTCCATCCTAGTAACTAAGATCATAGCTAGCCCTGCTCAAATTTAGTCAGAGCCACCAATGAACAACCAAAGCTGCACTACTATGCCGTTCTCCCAGATACCTCGGGCTGTAACTGGCCTCAGTGCCACCAGTTCCACATACATTTATTTAACGGTAGCCGCCAGTATCATGTGGGCCTTCGCAGTGAAGGTCGTAGTTTGCCTAACTGGCTCCGTTAATGCAGGCTCAGTGCTACTGGCTCCACATTGGTATTCTAAAAATATATAAATCAAAAGATACTGGCCCTTAGTCTTTGTGCGCCATGATAAAGAATCTTCGCTAGGTTAGTTTTGGATTGAGATGTGGCTCACGGAAGCAAGAGTTGGAATCTCAAATCTTTAGGGGTTAACTGTTCTATAGGACAGGGACTTGATAAGAGAGGGCTTTATCACCCACAGTAATGCAAACTTCTCTGAGCAAAGAGAACCTGTTTTTCCATTCAGCGTTTCATCTCGGGCAGTTTCGTCTAGTGGGTTCTCTGCTATGTTTCTTTTTTGATACTTTTTATTGGGACAAATGTCAGGCCTATGTAGCTTCCCTCCGTCCTCTATAGTGGACTTATTTTAGCTCCCAGATTTAACTACAGTCAGAATCATTCTCCTGCCTTCATCTCTCTGTCGCATTTAGCATTCCTGTTAATTCAATTGCAATTAAAATGAATATAGTTGTAAGCTGACAGAATGACACTTACAACATGTATTAATTTTCAGTACATCACTCGCATCTTTGGTGCCTGTTTGCAGTACGGTGACTGCATTGTCCAATCAAAATAAATAAATAAATAAAATAAAGGAAGGAAAACCCAGCCTTTTCGTTTTTTAAACAATGAATCTTACATCTGTTAAATGCTTATCAGCCAATAAATTAGCATCCATTGGCAAGCAGGAGGCATAAATGACAAATAAAGATTAAAAAAGAATATTACATTGACATATGTTTAGGCTTTTTTCCTGACAGACAGATGAATGTCTGGTTTCAGCGTCCCTGCATCTTTAAGGGACGGCTGAGGGGGGGCTGTGGAGGTGCCGGCCTGCTCTGCGAAGCCTGCTGTATGTATGAATGTCTCGTTTGTATGTAACTAGGGCTGTAAAAGGGAAAGTGATGAGAGGACACATCATAATTGGCTGTGCAGCCAGGGCACGCTGCCAGATGTGCCTCTTGTTCAGTAAATCTGATTTGCTGCGCACTCAGGGAGGGGCATTTCCCCCCTCAGCTCTCCATCTCCCCTCCCCTTACTCCCCCTCCACCTTTAGCGTACCCTATCCCATATTCCTGCCAAAAAGAAGCAACACAAAAGAAAAGCTTTGCTGTAACACCGGCTCCCTGCACTAGCGGCCAATAGACCAATTTTCAGGGTCAGCTCCAATGATCCAACATTTTGTAGTCTTTGTAGAGGTGCCATCATCCACAATGAATTGTCTGCATTACACCATCCTGCCTGAGAAACAACGTTGTGGTGTCAAAGGTTCAATTTCCGGCTCAATGCGCCAGTTAAACCGGAGCCTAATTTGAGATCCATATTGTATAAACACAGCTGCTCTAATTTAACAGTGAACTTGGCCAAGAAGTTTCTTAGTACAGCAATTCAAACTGATTTGAATACTATTTTACAATTAATTTCATCATGCACAAGAACTATATTAGCCATAAAATATTATTTTTAGTTTATAACATGAAATTAGAGGAGGCCGACCCCTGAAGATACCTGTTACTATTAAGTTTCTAAACCAGTTACAAAACCGTCTCTGCTTGTCATCGCTATTCATTTTAATGCTGTACAGCTTAAAAGAGGTCAAACTAGCAGCATATTGAAATGTAAGTGTCTTAAGTAAGATGAAGGTACTAATAAATTTCCAAAGGGGTCAAATATTAATATTTCATACCCAAACTGCAGCTCTGTCAGACACAATAACTGCTAAATTATTTAAAGAGGCAAGGGGAACCATGTGAATACATGTAAATGATTTTAAAAATCAACAATCAGCAACAGAGATAAAGAACTGGCCACAAGTCCAAGCTCTGTGTAAGAGGCAGATGGGCACTTGTAAAGGTAACTGTTAACAGCGCAGAACTACAGCTCTAAACACCACAACAAAATTGAATCAAGTCAATCTGAAGCAGTCTGTCAACAAAAACAGTTTTTTTGTGAACTTGACCGAACTGGTATTTATGGAACTGTCTCCAATTAATCTACCAACCCCTTGATGTGAATGGTGAATTGTGTCCAGTGTCCTGTTGTTCATTAGAAAAGGGATTCATATAATCATGTCATTTGCAAACACGACAGTTGAGATGTGTGGCAGCGAGAGACTATGTAATATTTACATCACAATTCAGAATGACAAGAGGTCATGATGGGCAGTTCTCACAGTGTGTACAAGTGTCAGTCTACCTTCACAGTATCAACTCCCGTGTCTCTTTTGCCATTTCCTGTGACTTTTCACCAGCATGTAGCAGCTGAGCCCCAGCAAATTGATTTATGCCAAATATATCTTCTTCTCTCTCATTTTAACTCCCTTTCTGCGAGGTCCTTATCCTCAGTCATCTGCCAACAACACACATTTCCCAAACAGAAGATGGGCCGACATGTACTGTATGTGTTGTGTGTTTGTTAAGTGGATTTAATGGTGCTGTGTGTGGAAACTGAATTAGCTTGACTTCATGGGCCATCATTGGCTGAAGCTGATGATGAAATAAAAGTTCACCATTTTAAAATGGGAGGAGGGTCCGCTATATAGTGTTCATAAATGACAACACACTGAACAGAATGCAAAGCGTTGTGTATGTGAGTGACTAAACCAGCTCCTGGACCCATAGGAATGGCAGTTGAAAAAATACATATACAATCAGGTCCATATTAAGACAGTCACACAATTGTCATCATTTTGGCTCGGTACACCACCACAATAGTTTAAAAATTAAACAGTCAAAATCGGCTGAAAATGTCAAATTTCAGCTTTAATTAATGAGCTTTGTCAAACATTTCGTATGAACTGGGAAGGCATTATGAACATTACATGTGCAGTACTTCATCCAGTTACACCAATGAGCCAATACATTATGACCACCTCCCAAATAAGCTGTTGGTCACCTAGTGCCATTTAAACAACGCCATCAAATTGACAAACATGTGAATGCTTGGACCCAGGTTTCCCCAACGGAACATTTCCCAAAGCATCACGCTCCCACTACCAACTTGTTTGCCTCCCACAGTGGAACATGGTGCCATCTGTTTTCCAGGTAAATGCCACACACACGCCCAATGTACATGATGAATTAAACTAGATTGAGCTCAGCGCTAAATATACCTTCGGCGTGCCTTAAAATGAGGTCAAAATGGGAGCCATGACCTTGAAATCACGAAGGCTTCTGGAGACGCCCAATATGCACAACCATTAAATTTGAGAGCTGTCCCTACATTTGACCAGCTAGAGTAGTAAAACGATGGGAAGACAGACAGGCAGACGTACACACGACAGAGGAAACAACTATACCCCATTAGCAAGAATCACAGAGGGAGTAAAAATCGTACTCATCAGACCAGATGATCTTCCATCGCTCCATGGTCCAGTACTGAGGGTCGAGTGCAGACTGCAGTGCCTTTTGGTGGTGAACAGGGTTCAGAGCGGATATTCTGACTACTTTGCGCCTACAACCTCCGTGCAGAGCAAGATGTGCTGCACTGTGCGTTGTGAGATATTCCTCCCATAACTGTGATTAAAATTTTCTGTGACTTGCGACTGAGTAACCCTTCTGTCAGATCCTACCAGACGGGTTAGCCTTTGTTTATGCATTAATGAGCCTTGGGCACCCAACAACTTGTCACAGGTTCGTGGTTTGCCCCTATTCAGCCCACTTTTGGTTGACCCAGTCATCAGGCCATAAATCCACTAGCCCTTGGAAAAGTCACTCAGGTCCCATTTCTGCCGTATCCAACATGTTGACCTCAAGAATGACTGTTAACTTACCGTACACGGTGTGTTCATATACCTTAGTATGCACCTTTATTAGACTAAATAATATTTGTCAATGAGAACAGTGCTTTCGAATGATATGAAACATTGTCATTTCTTTTTAGCTACGTTACTGAATCGAAAGTGAGGCATGCCCTTTTGAAAATGAACCCACCAAGTCTGCGAGTCCCGATTCCCTGGGCCCCAGACTGCTGAGGACAGTTGCTTCAGTTGCCCAGCTCTTAACACATATCTTTTTATTAGCTGACCTGACGAAGTCAGATGAGCTTATGTCATGGCCTGTTTGTCCGTTGTTCGAAGTCGTCGTTGTTCATCGTCCGTAAACATCTACTCCTCCGAAACCACTGGGCCTATGAAGCTGAAACTTGACAGGTATCTTCCTACCCATGAGGACACCAAAGTTTTTTCAAGGCGTTCCGATCCGATTTCAAACATGGCCGCCTTGAAAATCACATAATTGGCCATTTGAAAGATATTTATGCACATATTCAGCTGAATTTTGCTATGTAGTTAGTACGTGGCAAGATGCATCACATATCATACAGCTTTTTCCATATTTCGAATTTTGACCTTGCTTTGACCTTCAACTTTATATAACCCCTGTGAGTTACATTGAAATCTTTCAAAATCATCTTCTACGAAACTACTTGGCCAATGAAGCTAGAACTTGGCAGGTATCCTCCAACCCATGAGGAAACTAAAGTTTGTTCAAGGCGTTTCGATCCGATTTCAAATATAGCTGCTTCGGTGGCCATTTTGAAAATGACATTAATCACCATCTGAAAGCTATTTATGCAAATATTCTGCTCAATTTTGCTATGTAGGTAGTCAGTAGCAAGATACATGACATATAATTCAGGTTTTAAATGTCAAGGTCACTGGAGGTAATAAACAAGTTGAAATCTTGCCTTTGGCTACTGGTCAAAAGTGGGCATGCAAGAAAGTCCCTGGGTTTTTGATGACTAGTTTGAGTTAAACTGCTTCTTACACACCCTACTAGTTTGAGTTAAACTGCTTCTTACACACCCTTGAGTGGTCAGGTGAGCTACAGGGCCTGTGGCACTATTTTTAATTTTTCATTTAGCTCAGGGACTGTCCCAAAAATCTGGAAAATTGCACATGTGCTTCCACATCAAAAGGGCGTAGAGATCATAATCATCACTGCCTAATTTCCAAGCTACCGTGCCACAATTCTGGAATCCTTGCATACTCACCAAGTTTGTTTTTTAGCAGAAATGGTAAATTAAATACTTTTCAATCTTGTTTAAGATCTGGTCGCAGTATTGCATCAGTGGTATCTCTTGTTGTGAATGATATTATCTGTGCTCTTGATAGTGGGCAACACCATGCTGCTGTGTTTGCTGATCTATCCAAGGGCTTTGACACAGCTGAATCCTTCAGTTTTAGTTGATAAACTAGCCTCTGTAGGCTTAGATCAGAATGCTTGCCAATGGTTAACAAGTTATTTTTCAAATAGAATACAATGTATTATTGCAAACTCTACTCAATCATTCCTTCTGGAGGTCTACTGGCGTACCACAGGGTTTGATTTTGGGACCTTTACTTCTTACTTTGTATGTGGCTGTAAGGTGCACTATTATGGTGATAAAGTGCTTTATACTCCAGCTTCTTCATTAAAAGAAGCGTTATCTGCCTGCAGACAGCCTGTGATTCCGTTCAACACTCACTTTTAGAGCTTAATCTTGTTTTAAATGTAACAAAAATATGTGCAATTTTCTAGATCCTGGTAATTGAGAAGTACATAAAAAAAATTGCGTATTGTGAGTCAGACAAGTGCCATCACACAAGTACTTTGGGATATTTACTGGTAAAAAGCTGTCTTTTAAAACACGTGTTGATTAGCTTTCAAAAAAACTTAGAGAGAGAAAATTTGGTTCTTTTACAGGAAAAGATCATGTTTCTCACATTATAATAGCAAGTTTTTTTCAGTCCACTTTTACTTCAGCACTTGATTATAGCAATATATTATCTGCATGCACACTGTTCTACTACTGGTCCTTGAATTAGCTTGACACTGTCCATCATCCAGTACTTTGCTTTATTATGGGGTGCCATTTTAGAATGCATCATTATAGTATATATCAGGCAAAGGGCTGGCCGCCCCTATTGACTAAAATAGTGTTGGACTGTTCGACATTTGTTTATAAAACAATGTTTCATAAGTTACCTCATTACCTGACATCTTTCACCACATAGCATTCTAGTTATAACCAGGCGAGGTCTCAGGATTGGTTGGCTCTATGCAGTGCCCTAATTTTTCACCTAATAAATTCAGTAACAAATTTTCCTGCATTTAAACACACTCTAAGAATTGGATGCAAAGTTCCCTTCCAGGAATGTTCAGTCAGTTCCCACCAAAAAGCCATCCTATTCACTGAGGAAATACATAAGCCCTGGTAATATGGAGAATGCTCTTGGCTCTTTCCACCTGGTAACTCTCCAAAGTTCAGATAAAGAGCAATCCAATGTAATAAGTCTGAATTACACTAAGCGATGCATTTTTAACTAATAGCTCACGGGACAAACTAAGAGCCATTTTCCTGGCCAGGAGGGTGTATGCGCTGACCTTTTCTGCAGATATATTACATGCAGGGCTGCAGGTAGGGTCCACTTCGAATGATTTTTCCCGTCCTGGAGGTGGGCAGAGGATATGAGGTACACTTATTTTTAATTTGTTGCAAAATAATTTTTATTATTTCATTACAAATTGCAAAATAATAGAAATGTTTTGTCATTTGGGAGGGGCTTGAAAGGTCAGTCATGGACCATTCCTGCATACACTGTATGCAACAGAGGAAAGGGGAGAACTAAAGAATACACAAACTTGTCAAATTTTGCTTTTGTGGCAAGAATACTTCATGTGAAATAATTTTACTTTCAGTCATACTTTTTCATTCACAGTATGACGGCATGAGAATTTGAACTTGCACTTTTCGTGTTGAATTATATTACTTGGTTAGAATAAGTGTATTCCATAATTGCCAGCTGTCAACTGTAATGTGAAACAGGTATGGAATATCATTTCAAAAATAACATAAGAGTTTTTACTTATGTTTCTCAAAATCAAAACAATCAGCAATTTGTTTGTTCGACTCAACTTTGGCAGCACGTCTGATAGCATATAACATGCAGTGTGACTCTTGAAAATGAATAACTTGGATACAAATCAAGGTGATGCATTGGAGCACAATAGAATTGAGTAAAGGAATAATGGCTGGACAATACCGTGTTTACCGTTGTTTAATGACGTTAGTCCAGGTGGTTATAAATAGACTTGGCAGGATACAAACATTGTGTGTACACTTGGGGAACTTAATACATTGTGCCAAGCCAGTTGAATTGGTCACTGTAAAATACAGAACACCGCAATTCATTTCCTAATTCTTGTTTTTCACCCCTAAATTTACAACACCAATTCCGAAATAGGTGGGACGAAGTGTAAATTGTGAACAAAATCAAAATGCAATGACATTCAGATCACATGAGCCAGTATTTTATTGACAATAGAACATAGACAACATTTCAAATGTTGAAACCGAGACATTTAACATTTTTATCAACAAAATGAGCAAATTTAAAAATTTCCGGCAGCAACAGGTCTCAGAAAAGTTGGGACACAGGCAAACAAAGGCGGAAAAAGCAATTCATTTGCAAGAGAATCAGCTGAAAGAATATTTAGCAAGTAAGTTAATTGGCATCAGGTGTGTAACATGATCGGCTATAAAAGGGACGTCTTAGAGAGGCTGAGTCTCTCAGAAGATGGCCAGAGGCTCTCCAACCTGTGAAGACTTGTGTAAAAAAACATTGTGGAATACTTTGAAAACAGTGTTCCTCAACGTCAAATTGCAGAGGCTTTGAAGGTCTCATCATCGACAGGGCATAACATAATCAAAAGATTCAGAGAAACTGGAAAGATCTCTGCACATAAGGGACAAGGCAGAAGACCTTTACTGGATGCCTGTGATCTTCGGGCCCTCAGAGGCCACTGCATCACTCACTGGCATGATTCTGTCATTGACATTACTAAATGGGCCCAGGAATACTTCAACAAACCACTGTCTGTAAACACAGTCTGCCGTGCCATCCACAGATATCACCTAAAACTCTATCATGCAAAAAGGAAGCCATTGTTGAGCATAATCCAGAAGTACCGCCGTGTTCTGTGGGCCAAGGCTCATTTAAAATGTCCTGTGGTCAGACGCGTCCAAATTTGACATTCTTGTTGGAAATCATGGGCGTTGTGTCCTCTGGGCTAAAGAGGAGAAAGACCACCCCTCCTGTTATCAGCGTTCAGTTCAAAAACCAGCATCTCTGATGGTATGGGGATGCATTAGTGCATATGGTGTGGGACACTTGCATGTTTTAAAAAACACCATGAATGCTGAAAGGTATACAAAGGTTTTAGAGCAACATATGCTCCCCTCCAGACAACATCTATTCCAGGGAAGGCCTTGTGTATTTCAGCAGGACAATGCACACTCACATACTGCAGCTATTAAAACAGCATGGCTTCGTAGTAGGGGTCAGTGTGCTGAACTGGTCTGCCTGCAGTCCTGATCTTTCACTGATTGAGAACATTTGGCGCATAATTAAAGTAACAGTCCTGATCTTTCACCGATTGAGAACATTTGGCGCATAATTAAAGTAAAAGTCCATCAAAGGAGACCCAAAACTCTCCAGCAGCTGGAGGCCTGTATTAAACAAGAGTGGGATCAAATTCCAATGGCAAAACTCAAGAAACTTGTCTCAATGCCCAGATGCCTCCACTCTGTGTTAAAAAGAAGAGGGGATGATACGCTTAACTGGCCCCTGTCCCAACTTTTTTGATTCCTGTAGCAGCCATCAATTTGAAATGAGCTCATTTTGTGGATACAATTGTAAAATTTCTCAGTTTCAACATTAGCTATGTTATCTCTGTTCTATTGTGAATAAAATACTGGCTGGTGTGATTTGAAAGTCATTGTGTTTTGGGGTGTTTTGTCATTTTATTCACAATTTACACTTTGTCCCAAGTATTTCGGAAATAAAGTTGGAAATATTTCCAGTTTTCTGTGTTTATGTGCAAAATGCTATACATTATATTATTTTATATTGGTAGGTACATTAAAAAATGTATGGGGGGGTTGAATAATACATGCATCTTATACAATACTAATCACATCAAAACAAACGAGGCCTACGCTGTCGGAGGCTGACAGTAATGGGTAAAACCCGAAATTCCCCAATCCTCGAAGCCCCTTTTATTACACTCCCTTTTACTAGACCTACAATAAGAGGGAAATTTGAGGTCTGTAAGTAATTGTTCCAGAGATATGGTTAAAAACAGATTTTTTTTTTTTCCAATATATAACGCCACCTGGTGGCAGACCTAGGAGTGCATACTTGCCCAAAATCTAACCAGTTCATCCTCTTACCATATCTACCCATATGCTAAAAATGAGAAGCCAATGTAGGCTAAAGTATTTTGTGAGTTATCGCGCTAACGGCTAAAATCTGTGGACGTGGCGGCGGGTGGGGCGAAGCCACGATATCCCCGAAACTTGTATTTCGGGGATATAATTATTTGATGCTTTAACATGAGAATTCATTGTGTCTATCAAATCTGATGACTGCCACACTAGAAACTTGGCATGTGGGCAATTTAATACAAATAATGATGTACAAATTTGCAATAATAACGTGAAGTGAAACAGGTGATGTCATACAGTAGAGCTGATCGTGTTATGGTATAAAAGGAGCCTACAAATTGTTCTCGTCCCTCAAGAGTAAAGATGGGTCAATGCTCACCAATTTGAAAACAGTGTGTCATATACTAAAAAGATGGAGTAATATAATATAAATAATATTATCAAGACAAAGTTTAAATGAATCTTGGAGAATAAAGAGTGAGGTTGAAAACCACCTCTGAATGCATGCAATGTCTGATTCCACAGATATCACTGCCTTAAGAACCATCATACAACTGTAAAAGATTTCACAACAGGAGCCTAGAAATACAGTCAACTCTATCTGTTACTGCATCCACAGATGCAAGTTAAAGTATTACTTTGCAAAGCTGAAACCATACATCAACTCTTTCCGAAAGCACCACTGACTTCTCTGAGCTCAGTGTCATCTGATATAGACAGTAGCACAGAGGAAGCATGTCTTGAGGGCTGATAGTTTCAAGTGCTTTTCGAAAAAAAAAAAAAAAAAAACGGCCACTGTGTTCTCTGAAAAAAAGATTATTCAGAGAACCCAAACTGTAATCACTGCCAGGTCTAAAAGCCAGCATCATGTTATCCATGCACGTGGCATGGGTTACTTGCATATATGTGAAGACACCATGAATGCAGAAAGATATGTGAATTTTGGAGCAACATATACTGCCATCTAGATGTTGCTTATTCAAGGACATCCCAGCAAGTGTACGGCTGCACAGGCAGAGAGCACAAGTGCTAGACTGGTCTGCCTGCAGCCAAGCTTTATCTCCAGATGAGAGTGTATAATGCATTATGAAGAGCAATATACAGCAACAAAGGCCCTGAACAACTGCGCAGCAGAAAGCCTGCATAACAAGGAAAAAAATCGTGCTGAAATTCCATAGAGCAATTGCAGTCTGTAATTTGTTCCTGGCTTTTTTCCTCACTGCAATTATGCTGAATTTAATTTACTGATCACTTCAGCTATAATTCAGCCAGTATAGTTTTACAGAACTTCTGCAAGCCATATATTTATCAACTGTTCCAATAATCCCCTCCCCCCCGACATCAGTTTGGACAATTTAAGAACTGTTACATAATGCAGCAAACTGTGTGACCATATAAGAATGGTAGCATTTGCTTCCATTTCAGTCAATATTAAAAACAAGAGTTTCATGACTGCTAACCTCAGATTGTATCTGATTGGATATTAATAGCAAATGTCCTTTGTCACCATAAGTTTTGAATTAGAGAGATGTTTTTGACTGAAATCGAAACTTCTATTCACTGCAAAACTAAATTGATGTGATATAGGACACCGGCAACGTTACAATTCATACTGCTCACAAAAAGTAGGGGAGAATAAAAAGACAAATAATTCAGAAAATATATTTATGTTATTTAATTGGCGAGCAATTCAAGATGATGTTCATGACACTTCACATCATAGTGACCCCCCCACCCACACCATTACTGACCTTCTCCCATACCGATCATATGAAATCATAGCAGCTTGTTGATGGCGTTTACCTGGGCGACGCCAAACATAATGATGACCGTCGTGAACCGTGACTCTTTGCTGAAAATTACACGTGACCATTGGGCATTACTACATTGTCGATGCTGTCGACACCAGTTTCCTTGTCTGCCGATGACAACCTGAGAGGGGTAACAGGATGTATGGCTGCCTGGCTCACAGGCTGGCAGCATGCAGGCGGTTTTTTATGGTCTGCGTTGAGATGCGGTTTCCTGTAGCCTGTAGATGCCCTTGTTGCAGCTGTGTTGCATTCAGTCACCTGTCATGCAGGGCTCTATTGACGATCTAGTAGGACATCTTGCCTGGTTGTACATCTTGGATACCCACTTCAAGGTTTGTACTGGACTGTATTTGTGGCAACATAGCTTGTCCACAATGAGCTCATGACAGACTGCGAGACGTAGTTGGCTGGCTACGTAAGGCAGGGTTCTTCCAGCCTGGAGTATCCCTATAGATACACACGGCGAAGAGTAATCAGCGCGTCATAGCTGGGGGGCGGAGTCACCTGGGTGGAAAACATTGGTTCCCATGCATTCAACGCGATTTTTGAACCCTATTTTCTAATAAAAAAGATATTTTCAAATGAATATCAATGGCTTACATTGACGCTTTATTGCCAGCCGACAAAGAACGCTACCAGTCAAAGTTGACCAAAATCGGAATCGATTGTTGTCCGTATCTTATGAGGGACTGGACAGATGATCCAACGCAATGGCCTCCGGTCGCGAACAGAGATATCTACAACTATCTGATTGAGTCGCCTGGTAAGAGGCACTATTAAATTTTCTTCAGCTATGTTTAATGAAACTTACCTTAAACTTATGAACTTTAATTCCGGATTTTTTGCGAAAATCGATGTGCAAAACGTCACACAGAAGCTCTTAACCAATGTCTGCTCATTGTTTCCAATGGTTGCTAAGGCTTTGTTTTCCACCCAGGCTAAAACCGGATGTGATGTTTGTGGGCGTTCCTGTTTAAGTCTGTATGTATCTGTGGGCCGAAATATTTCTTCTTCCCAGAGTCTTCTCATCGTCAAAAGTGGTGAGATGATAGATGAGTGTGGTTGTAGGCATGCTTTAATACCCATATGTATGCTAAAAGCATGTGCATGACAACATTTGCACCTGAAGGCCCCAGAAGCATTTGCGTTTGGGCACCCTGCTTCTACAAATTTTGAAACCTAGTGGTTTATGGGATATGTATTGAAATGCGCCAATGGCTAATCACAAACATACTCAAAATCTCACAAACATGTAAATTTAGGTGCTTTCCGCAGTTAGCTGAATGAGAATATCCCCTACTTTTTGTGAGCAGAATACATATGAAATAACTGTTCTCGTTCACTCAGATGTTTGCTAAATCTGATTTTCAGCAGCCAACACTGCAGTTTACTATCACTATCACTATCACTGAATGCGCATTTAATCATGCTACTTTGGTGCTTGAGAAATCAGCCCAATCTTGTTAAGCCCACCAGACTCACAGAAAAATATAATTTCTTACCGATTCTGAACTTTTGATTAGTGTATTAGAAGCATCTGAGTAGCTGTATCTTACTGGCTGCGGCACACTGTTTACTTTGTGAAATCAACATTGAAGAGTATTTGGAAAAAGAAATGACTCGGAGCTCAGAAGGTGCTCAGATGGCCTAACGCTGGCATGAGCCCTGTAAAAATTCATATATATGGCTTAAGTTTGCCAAGTTATAGAATGCTAACTTACAACTGCAGATACAAACCATGCGCAATGGTATTTGACTTTAGTTGACCAAAATGTGCTATGCTAAAGTTAAGGAACACGTGCTCAGCGTTCATTCAAATGGATACTCTCAAACATGAATAGAAACTTGACAGCAAACATGGAGTTGAATTACACCACCCAGAACTAAGGGATTCAGACCTGTACTGTAACGCTTAGGCATTCAATCTCGACAATGATGAGTGTAACTACCACATCCGTCTACTGGATCTGAGAGCATGGTGTAGACCATAGACTGTATAAAAACATGGACAAAGCAACCGTGACGTCACCCACTGGTTACAGCACACCAATTAGGAAGCCTCGATTTTGGCAATTTGAACTGCAACATATTGTTATTTTGAAACAGGATGTGATTCCTATTGGACAAGGGGGTGGATCTACAGGTGGATCTGACCGTATCTGATGAGACCCATGCCCCTAAAGCATATTCAGGCTTTAACCTTCATTCTAGTCTATTTGGGATCATAATTTACAAAAACGAGCTTCATGATATATTGAGAGAGATGTGGAACTAGCGATAAATACCATAAAATAATGTGGAAAATTTTTGAAATAATAAATCAGGTGGGAAAGTAGGGTCATTTTCTCATAGACTTCTACGCATCGAACTTCTTTCTGCAACCAATGACGTCGCCATCTGCTGGCCATTAAATAGAATGCAATTTTATAGATTTCCGCATTGGCCTCCCTTTTCAGACCTGGGTGCTGCTTCCATCTTTTTATTATGCCTCATATGATGCCAGTCAATGGTGTAAACATCAGGCAAAAGGATGATGGGTCGAGTCAGACAGTGACCAATGCTTGAGCGACATGGCCGTGGGTCAGGGGAGCTGTGGGGGTAAAACAAGAGGATGGCGAGGTCCTTAGTGGACTGGCTGGTTCAGGCGAAAGTGAAGTTGTCTTGCTGCAGCATTAAAAGGAATATCTGCAGTGTGTGGGACCACTGAGAACGTAGCATTAAGTTAACAGTGATGTCACTTCTTTGTTCTCGAGAAGCATGCTTTGTTGACATAAGGTGTGCACTGACTAACAGTGATTCTACAGACCACGAGGAGAACAGCAAAATCTCAAACCTGCTCTTCATATGTAGGTATGTAATGGCTGATTGGGACCAGTAGTACTGACAGGAGTGAGAGCAGTAAAATGACAGGCTAAGAATGAGAAAAGCAAAAGAAAAATCTCACACCTTCATTCAGCCCTGTCCACACGTACATGGGGATTTATGACATGTACCATTTTTTATGTGTTTCAGCCATTCGTCCTCATGTGAAGTGATTTCGGTTGCTGAAAAAAAAAACCTTTAGGAAAATGCTGTCCAAGCTAAAAATCTTTAGAAGCTCTGTATGTGTGTGGTTGGCAGAAACAAGAGTTTTTAACCCGTTAGTGAGCACGCCAATTTTTTAACCTTTGCAATTAAGCTACATGATCTTACATTAAATTATACCATCACTGCCTGTTGGTTTGGCACGCTACTGACAACACTTTGTTTTCCTGTTTTTGGGTGGATAGATTTTTCTAGAGAACAAAAGATAAAAAGTCACCTCCAAAAATACTTGTGTACGTGTGGATTGGGCTTGATCACAATCCTACATCTCCACTCCGGTGGAGTAATGTTTCTCAACGAATAACATCAAAAGGTATACCCTGATGAAAACAAAACTGAGGCAGCTATATCCAAAGTTGTGACCAGGAATAGATATTTACTTGTTTTTTTGGGTTTACACTCTTTAAATATTCTTTCAGCTGACTCGTGCTTGAAGTTTTCTGGGATCTCAGCAGCTGCAGTCTTAATTACAAACCTGTCAAAAGGAGCTGGGACATTTTTCAGTTGCCACTGAGTCACGTTCCTCCAGAGGTGTTTAATTACCATTCTGCTACAAGCGGGAACAGAGTATCCTAAAATGGGTGGAGTCCAAAGTAATAATCTGCTCAAGTGACTTTGCTTTGCACCTTATTAAACGCCCTCGTCTCAGTCTCTCTTGAAAACGAGGTGAGGTCCCAGTCAATGCAAGATAAGGAAAGTGCCCGTAGAGCACAGTAACCTTGAAATTTGTTTTAAGGGTTGTTTTGTTTGCACTCTAGGTTGTGTCCTTGAAAAGTAGGGTGTATTCTATTCAGAAAAATTGAAGAGCATATTTTAATTTCCTTTTGTTAACTATCATTCACGTAATATATCCACGCAGAAAGCATTGCCAGTAATTACTGTGTTCACCAGATTTTTTTTAATCATCTCATGACAGATGGAAGCTGGAGTAGAGTGAACAACAATCACTGATTGTAAATTATGGACCTCTCATATTCATTAATGTAACTGAGGCTGTGTAATTTGAGGCGGTTCTAGGATTTGATGACCCAAAGAGCACCATAGCGAGGCTGTGCCCCCTAAAAAGACCTTAATGCTGGGCAAGAGCTCGAATGTTAATCTCAAGGGGTCAAACCCTTTCATGTCCGCAGTGCACAGGCAAGTCTCATTGATCATCTTTCATGGGGTTTCATGATTGCGGAGGCAGGTTTCGAGTTACATAGGCGATAGGACGGGGGACCTGGCGAGAGGGGAAGAGGGGCGGAGAGGCATTTTGAGGGGAGCAGAAGTGTGGGTCGGGTTGTGAGGAAGGCCCCTCGTGGGGGGACTGACTGGCCTGGATTCTCAGACAAACACAAACTTAATACTCACTCAGGGAAGGGGTGGGGGGGGGCAGGAAATGAGGCAATGCATCCGTCTGCCAAGTTCCAGCAGTAATCATGAACCAGGGAAGCAAGGGGGTCACAAGAGGTCTCCGAGAGAGAGAGCAATCAGTCTCATCACCTCCAAACAAAACACGGCCCCTCTCCAACTTCTGCATACAAGGAATGTGTACTTTTACCGGCTTAACACAAACAGCAGAAATAACAGAAGAGCACTGGCGCTATACTGAGAGAGTCCTTCCTGCTCATGAACTTTAAACAGAACGTATTCTGACGCATTGTGACCCTTGTGATTCCGCATCTTAAAATGACATACGGTATGCGACAAACGTCTCGTCCACCCCCTCTCCCGCTACTTAATGTGAGGGACACCAATGCCTGCTGGCACAAAACCAGACCCCCAACAAACAAACACAAACACGCGCACTTCTAGATCCGCAGTCCTCAGCTGCTTTCCGATGGTCGTACAACAGGGAGATGTCCGGGGCACAACACCAGTCTTCCATTTCAGCCTCAAAAATACAGGAAAATAAACAATGAGCGGGCAAATTAGAAGCTAAGAAAAATAAGCAAAACAAAGCCCAGGGATTATTAAAATGCAGTGAACTTTGACACACTGCTCCTCTGAAACAAAAGTCAGCACGACCGCTAAAGGGGAAAAATGCATCCAGATGTTATCTCTACTAGCAGCAGAAAATGTGGTCTGTCCACCCCACCCCCCCCCATCCCCCAAGCCCCCACCTACAAACAAGCCTCATGGGCCACACGTGCTGCAATAGTCAAAGGGTCTCTCCTTCATTCTCTCTCTACACACACACACACACACACACACACGCGCACACACCCACACACACACACACACACACACACACACACACACACACACACACACGCACACACCCAACCGCACTCGCGCACACAAGGCTGCCAGCTCTGGGGGAGGGCGAGCTGAAGAATGCTGGTTATTGAAACCAGTCCTTACAAGCCCCTCCAAACTCACCCGCCTCCACCCACCAGCCATCCCTGGCTCCTGAGCCCCAGTGTAAGTGGGGGGGTGTTTTTCCTGCAAATACAGCACAGCCTCGTCCAGCTCAGTCCAGTCCAGGCTCAGGGCCCCGGACAGGAAGGAGAAGAGTGGTCTCAGCTGCAGAATTTGTGCTGTGCGACCCCCACCTCCTCTCTCTCCAGGAGTTACACTCCACAAACTCTGGACTCAGGACGCCGTGTAGAATTTACTCAGTGGCTCACTGGCACACACACAACCAAACACTGATGAGCTCATCTGTCTGGCAAGTTTAATGACAACAAACCCCTTGATTTGTTCACCATTCTTTTCCTTTCTTTGAACAAGCAGTTGGCAATGAGTGTCACTGAAGTACTAAAGAGGGGGAAAAAATGGGAATTTTTTGGATGACTTCTTAGCATTAACCCCTTAAACTCTGACTTTTCACTTAAGTTTTCCCTCGTTATTTTTAAGTCAGAAGAAAAACATTTTTTACATATAATAGGACGTCACAAACACATTCTGCATTTGTTGGTTGCAGCCCTCCACTGAAGCAACATCACACTTGCATTAAGAGAAATATTCAAACCCAGGACGCCATGTTTTCATGGCCACAGCATTACATCAAACGGAAAATTTCAAGATCTTGTGGATCAATTTTATACACATTTCACTTTAATTCAGCAAGATGTATATGGGATTGTTGAAAATCTTGGGATCTCAAATTGATATTAAATTCGGCTTTAAGTTTGGCAGGTTTGAATACAGCAGCTGCATTTGAAAGACCCATATATGGGTCCGTAGATTCCATGGGGTTAATACCCCTTTAGTCACCCCTTACAGACTACATTTCTTTCCTAAGAGCAGGGGAAATTAAGTTCATCCCTCTGAGAGGAGCGATTTACTTATTTTCCGACTGCCTCCAAAGCAGTGTATTGTAAAATTAGCCTCAATCCTTTCGCCACGACCCTGACTTCCCAACGAATAAACTAGCGAACAAGACTAAGAGATGAAGGAAATGGCACTTAAAGCAACAACATGAGGTTTGAGTTGATCCCATGCAGAACAGTAAATTCAATGCAATGAAACACAGGAGGGGTTCGTCCCTGTCCAAAAAATGCCTTGAAACAACTTATAGCTATATGTATTCAAATGCTTAAAGATCTTCCCTAATGAGGAACATTTTAAAGACTGAGCATGTTCCTGAATATTAAGAAAATCTACCTGAACATTACTGTCACAGAGCCAAATCTATAGCTTTGAGGGTGAAGCTTCTGGCAGTGGGTAGGACAGGTTAATGATGTGATGCAATTGCAGTTCTGACGTTAAGTTTTCAGAAATGCGCTGAGCCCAAGTCTGCTGTGGAAGCCCGTCATTCTGCTGCTTTGGCCGGTTCTTCTGCCCTCGTCGACAGGGTGAGCAGACGTCCTGGGACATGGAGCTCAGACACCATGCAATGGAAATATTCCACGCCGACCTTAAATCAGCTCAGCACTCCAGCTGAAGGACAGTGATGTATAAGAGTGAAAAAAAGCTGCTGTTTTTCTCCTCTATGAAGGAAAGCCCCTTAAAACACATCAGTGCACGGGGAATTGAAGAAATTCAGTCCATGGCAAATACTGGCAATGAAATTTAATAATTTAAAAAAGGTTAAAAACAGACTGGGTCAAGCATCTTTCAGGACATTACTTTTAAGAAAGGAAGTTTTTTACCAGTACTGACAGAAAATTAAAGTCATCGTGTTGTACAATGAGACGAGACAAACAACCCAATTTATCACACAACATGCAAAACATAAAATCAAACCACCAGAGATGATTTGTCAAGTGAAAAACTACATTAATCAGGTGAACTTGCTGCGCTGCTACTGATATTAAGGCACTTGAAGGCCCTTCAGCGTTGGGGACTTCCCACCCATTCTTTGTGGTGGCATCTCCCTGGCTTAATTGCTCCTGGGCCTAAAGACGCTCTCCCAGGGAAACTCGCGTACAGACTTAGTCAGCGAAAATACCATCCACTCTCAGCAAAACCACTAGTCCAAACTGTTGATTATCTTCACAATTCCATATACATTAGGAGCATGTCTACATTTACCCAGACAAATGCCCTTCCCTCTCATTCTAGTAGCCACTCGAGACAAAACTTCACCACAGCTTCAGGACTCCCCTCCCCCAACTACTGCCACTCGACGGCCTTTAACTCCATGCGAAATGGCTTCCAGCACCAGTACCTGGTGGGCGTAGGAGAATAAGGTAGAAGGGAGCGCAGAATAAAGCCTGGCTCTAAACACAGGCCCCAACAGCACACTGGAGAGAATGAATCACAGGGCCTGGTGGTAAGTTGTGGTTGAGGGTCAGCTCAGTTCATCAGGATAAAACATGTGAGAGAGAGATAAACAGAAACAGAGAGGGAGAAGGAGACTGAGAGGGGGGAGGGAGGTAGAGTCAGAGTGAGAGAGAGAAGGGCGGGAAGGAAGGAGTGAGAGAAAGGAGAGCAGGAAGGGATGTGTGTGTGTGAGAGAGAGAGAGAGAGAGAGGGCGGGAGAGACTGAGAGAGGGGGAGGGCCAGGCGCCAAGTGTTCCCCCTCAGGAGCCAGGCCCTGGGTCTGTGTGCTGTAGCTGCAGGCTGATCTTGTGCTGGTTGTCAATGCAGTCCTTCAGCTTGTCCTCCGTCAGTGTCAGCCTCTGTTCCAGAATGGCCACTGTCTGCAGAGGGAGGGATGATAACACAGCGTCACTTTAAAGAGAGAGAGAAAACACGCCAGAGAAATCTATGAATGCGTCTATTTTAGTCGCCCAACAGATGTTCCGTTATCTGGGCTGACAATCCCCGCGATTATGAGAGCCCAATCTGAAGCGTTCTCCTGGCGTTCGCCGAGCGTAAACACGGCATCCTCTATTTTGGACAGGCACCCGCACGCGCGCCCGAGAGCCCCTTAAGAAAGCCCCCTCTTTGTGAGGAGGCCGGGGGGTGGGGGTGGCGCTCGGCGTCGGCGGATGGTGTGTGCCCTCATCCGCACTGACGATCGCGGCTCACCCCGAGGTGCCCTTCGCCGGTGCCAGCCCGCGCCTCGGACCAGACCATGCCAGAGGGTTCTGCGCAACCACCGGAAACCACAGAGAAGGAGGGGGGCAACCCCGCCATGACGAAACTCTGATGCTTCCACACCACGCTATGTGCGACGACGTTGTTTTCGGAAATGCACCACAATGAAATATTGATATATTAACATACTGAAACATGCTAGCCAATTAGAGAATGGATCTCATTGCATCTTCAGGCTACAACGCCGAAAGAGATCGGCTCATTCAGAATGTCCTGTGAGCCCTCAAGCACAATTCAGGCAAATTCAACTGACTCCAGAGAGCCAATTTATTCAAGAAATAAGGTGGTTAAACATAGGGATGGAGAAATTCAACATTTTCTTTTGCCAAATACCAATTGCTTAAAAAAGTACTCCAATAAGTGATTCGTTGTTCTTTTTTTTCTTTTTAAAGCAAAAAAGCAGGGCATTGGAATCAATGCAGGCAGCATTAGGCTGTTGTTTACCGTGTTATTTATAAATCTATTCTGAAATTACGGCTGTACAAAATAGTTTGAAGCTTTAGTCATAATGTTGACAATAAAATCGTAAATCAACATAGAAATGTAGCAGCTTTTTTTTTTTTGCATATATTCATTGTATTTAAACTGGATATTTGTGGTAAACCCAGTAATTTGGCACAGTTGGAGACAAAGACTAGACTACACTATTATTATTGGTGTATATACTATAATATACAGTAATATACACGAATGTAATTAGTATTATACTTATTGTAGAATTAGATTCCAGAGGTGGCTGCAAAGATCCAAACATCTCCAACAACTCCCGAGTGTTGTCGCCTGAAGACCAAATTCAAAAAGTAAAAATTTCTTTAGCACTAATATAATAAATTACTTCAGCCCAAAATAATTGCCCTATCTGGACATCACCTTCATACTAACAAACACTGCAGAAATATTTCAAAAAAACCCTTGACTTGGAAGCAATTTAAGAATGCTGATGATGATCACTAAGGGCATGATTATTAGGCTGTTCCACTATTATTTTATTGAATTTGATGAAATTGATGAACTACATGCAAAAAAAATCAGATTTAGTAAAAAGTTATGAATTTAATGTGATGAATTTATTTACTAGACGCTGGTCTGCACCAATTTTTAATAGGATTTGACAGAATATTTCCCATTAAAAAAAAAAGCGAAAATGAGAGATTGAATTCAGATTAAGCTTTGGATGAATAAATTGTTTGCAAAATGGTCATCCTTACAATGTCATGAGTATTATATGTATGCTTTCAATGTAGCCCATCTTACGTCTTTCAGTCTTATCCCATTTCATCATTTCTTAATCATTTTTGCTATTAAATAAATCTTCGTAATTCGAAAATATTTTGATTGTTAATCGGGCAATCTTAAAACAGGATGATATTTGTCATACTTAAAAGGTGAGAGCTTCAATCTGATAGCACACAAATAATAATCTCATAACACCTGCATAACCAGTCGTAACAAACAAAGCAACAAGCATGACTTTTATAATAACGCATCTAGGCCAACATAACACAGGATTCTACTGGGATATAATTAAGAAAAAATGAAGAACTACGAAATAATCATCAGTTATAATTTTTTTGTCACCAGTTATATGATTTATTCGGCAAGTACACGTTTACTCAAGCCCTTGTTTGCACCCCACGTTGCACCAGCGCAGCATGAAGAAACAAGTCCGGGCCCAGGGGCAGAGGAGTCCTGTCGGACTAGCAGTGCATGTCTGTTTGTCCTGACATGTTCCGCACTGGGTGAGAGCATCTGCTAAGAACACAGTGAATTTGATCTTTTCCCCTTTATGAAAATACACAGGACAGAACAGAACACTGACGTCAGTGGTTTTCAGGACTGGACAGACATTTCGGTCAGTGTCGCCCAGGTTCCATGAGGAGACTTCAGGGAGGGGGTTAATCAACGGTTTAAACAGTGGACATCTTAATTTATATTAAATCAAGCTCGGATACCAAATATGATCAGTGTCGCAGTGTTACTCACCCTGAACACTATGTGAAGACGGCCTTTGTGGGAAGACTGAGAATCTGGGTGTAATCAGATAGGGAAAATAAGGGGGTAAAAAAGTTCTGAAAAACAGTCAAATGAAAATGAATGGACGTCAGCAGATGGGAATGTGGGTGCTAATGGGCGTAATCTCCACAAGAGGCCTAATTTTCTTCTGTGGTGGGGGTTCTCAGGTCCATCTCCAAAATTTACCAAGAGAAGCACACCAGTACACTGTCAGTAAATCATAACTGAAAATTGTGCAAACGCCTGTGCACATTACTGGGAACCAAGTTTCCCATTTTCACGAAGTCCCTGAGCCGTGTTATTTCTGCCTTATTGTAACATGAGTCACCAGCATTGTGCACATTGGTTTCATTGTTGTGTTCTAAAACAGAACAGAATAAAATGCGTGCCAATGACATGAATAACACCATCTTCAACACCTTCACCCATAACTGTCAAAAATCTGTGGGTGATAATGAGCAGTGACTATTTAGTTTAAAACAGGGGGGCCATGTACCTCAACCAGTAATCTATTCAACCAAAAAACCATCAAAAGCAAACTGAGAAGTTCATGAGATGTCCTCACATCACACAGTGTTATTTACAGTATGACAGGAAGCAAAAAAGGAGACAGGTTATTTTAATCAGCGTGATAGTGACGCGAGAACACGACTGTCCATCTTCAGAGGGATTATACTCATTATTCCACTCATTTTTTCTTCCAACAGTTTTAGATATTTCCACAAAAACCATACCCAGTGTATGTCATAAGCTGCCCGTGTTCAAAGATTTAGGAATCTCACCATTATTCTCCCATTACTAACTTGATTGCACAGATGTTTCGCAGCCTAGTTCACACGGCAGCCGTGATGTTATGACGTTACACTTGGGGTAGAAAACTCTACTCAGAACTTCACTAGTAACATTTAACACTTGACAGAATTGCAAGAAATATATGATGAACTAATTTTAATAAACCCAGAAATATATGATGAACAAATGGGACACCTTTATAAGTCCATATTCCTCAAGTTAAGTAGCAGATTTTCACCCCAGAAAATTTGAAGGACTTCGCTAAAATACTTTTATAGATTTAGCCATGTGAAAGTGGCTCCTCAGAAATCGCTGTTGAAAAAGGGCTGGAACTTAATTCCAAAAAAATTATTATTTTTTTAAATGACATAACTATTAGGAGTTGAGAGCAAAATTTTGGATTTGTCCAATTAGGAGGCGTATGCACCCACTGGAATTTTTTCAGCCCAATCTGAGATAGTCAAGTGGGAAGTTTCTCTGAAATTCAGACATTAGACATGGAATGACCCACACGTGAATTTTCTGATCAGAAATGGACACGCCGATTCATCAAGTGTATTTTCGATATGACATCACGATTGCCGACAGTTGAAAAGTTCTCAAAACACAACAGTGCCGCTGGCCCCTCCCCTTAAGAAGCTTGGAACATAAACGCGCTTTTCTTAAAGTGAAACTTCTGAGTAAAGCTGCTTTCACACCGGAGGCGAAACAAATTTTCGCGTGACAGATTACATTCAAAGTCAATGCAAAGACGTGAACACACGCAAAACGTCCGGTGTGAAAGCAGCTTAAGAATGGCTCATTCAGCTGGCCAAATGGCCTTGTACAGCTCGTTGTGATAAACGCCCGATTGTAACTATGACCACCTTTGCCAGATGATAAATTTACACCATTAGCGCTAGCTACAACAAGGCATCTGACAAGCATCTTAGCTCGGCATTACAAAATGAGTATTAACGTCACATAGATCACCACTTTTAGCTAAACTTATCACGTTCATCATCGCAAATGCTGCAATGCCTTGTCTCTCTCTCTACTCTCACTGCGCACGTAACACGACCTGCTACACCCCCTCCCCCCTGTGTCTGACCTGTGCACAAGTATGACCCCGCCCCTGGGCGTGGGGGGTGGACCCATGTTTTGGTGGCTCGGTCCGAGCCACAGATTTCCCTGCTGAAATTCAGAGCCCAGGCTGCGTATTGAAACCAGATTTTTTTTCTGCAGCTCTCAGAAGTGACAGCTTGCAGATGGTGAGGAGAATTACCGTGATTTTGACAAAAAAAAAAAAAACGTGGACTAACTATACCATTAAAATATAATTGGGTCGCACCTTCAGATCATGTCCAGACATTAGTGCCGTGGTCACATGGTGCTAGACTGTGCTCAACAATTCTTGGTTATCGCAACCAATGATGTTGAGCAAGTGTGAGGCTTGGACAGAGATACAGTAGATCAGCCCACAGTGAGCTAGCTTCCAGAACTTTCCCCTTGGGATCCCAGTAGTCAGAGCAGGATAACATCTGCTGGTATCTCATACTGGAGGGGGGGGGGGGGGGGGGGGGGGGGGGGGCGATTTCCTTCCTTCTGTAGTGTGCTTTTCCAATCAATAACCAGGGTTTATCCCACCACTCAGAGAGAAGCAAAAGTACCTGACAAAACAACCATTTCTGCTCTTGAAGACGACGACAGCAACCGACCTGCTTAGCTTCAGCTGCGTTGACAAGGAGTTTAACAACTCTTACAAATAACACATGCTGTTGATTTTGGAACATTAAAAATTCCATTTCCAATTCAAGAATAATTTCTATGGATTGACTTTGATGAGGAATATCGCATTCTAGCTCTGTTGCTTACAGGCTCCAGGCAGAACAGCTTGTCTACACACTGGAAACATTTTGAAACTGCGGTATCTCCAAACCGACATGGCTGCACCAGGACAAAGGATCTTTCTGAACAGCTGAGGCCCCATCTGACGAGACTAAATACACTACCCTTCCAAAAAAGTTTGCAAACACAAATATTTTGCTGGACTGCTTTGATCACAGCTTACCTTTGTCATGGCATTGTTTCAACAACCTTACACAAAACTACATTTACATCTGACCAGAGCTAAATTATTACCTTGGTGGACAGACAAACCACTTGTACAGCACATCCCACAAATTTTCAATTGGTAAAGGCAAGGACTCTACTGTGGCTAATGATTCATGTGTAAAAATGACTCCTCATGTTCGCTGAGCCCACTGAATCTTGGCATTGTCATCCTGGAATATGTCTGTACCATCGAGGATTAAAAAAAATCTATTGATATAATTCCCTGGTCATTCAGAACATTCAAGTGGTCTACTGCCTTCATTTTATTGCGGCAAAACATTGCTGAGCCGAGACCCAACATAACTGAAAGAACCCCAGGTCATAATACTGCCTCCAGAGGCTGGTACAATGGGCACTACGGAGACTGAGGCATAACTTCATGGCCTTCCTTCCGTAACCTTACCCCCTGCTCTGGAATAGGTTAAATCTGGAACTCATCAGACCAAATGAAAATTTTCCATTGCTTCACGGTCCAATCTTTATGCTCCCTTGCAAACTGAAGTTGTATTCCCCCCCGATTAGCCTAACTTACAAGTGGCTTACTTGTAGCGACGCAGCTGTTTCGTCCCGATCCCGCAAGTTCTTGTTGCATTGTGCAAGTGGAAATGCTCTTCCGTTCCCAACAAACATAACCCTGAGCTCTACTGTTGCTTTAACAGTGAGGTTTCACCAAGCAGTTCAGTAATCTCCGATCATGATTATTCATGATTTTTTCCCAACCCATTTCTTCTGGAAAGTCAACGGTTCACCACAATCCTGCCAGGTGTTAACACGCTAATGGCCTGCTACGAGATAACTCGTAATTGCGGGTCATAGCCGGCACTAGACCTGAAAATTCCGGGGTAAATATCAGTCCCTTTATTGACAACAATTAGTCCTGGCTAATTCAAAATGGATTTCCTTTATTAACATGTTTTCCAATTCAAGAATAATCAAGTGGCGATTGAAACCACAGGTTATCTCCCCCATGTGATCTAACAGCAACAAAATAATGGGCTACATTCAGTACAGAAAAATAATTTAATTATAATTAGGTCTATGCACCGGCACTCGGCAACAGTATTTCTGAACTCTTCAGCAAATGAAGGTAATTTTGGAGACAAGTACGTGGTTTCGTCCGTTTACATTTTCCAATCGGACTGCTGTCTATTTTTCACAGCAAGTTGCATGACCGTGCTGCAAAAACAGATGTGTTTACTAGTCACCCAAATTACCTTCATTCGCAAAACAGTTCTGCAATGCCACCCTCACTGGAAAAAAATTACCGTTGCCGAGTGCCAGTGCACATACCTATTTATAATTAAATTCAACGTAAAGTCAACGCGTAAACAAGAGTCTTCAGAAGATGACATACACCCCCCGCCCCCACAATCAAATCTCAGAAATCCTGAAATATCAAAAGGCACAAGTCCAGGACTCGATTAATGACAAAGCAAATTTCGTTAAAAAATACTGAGCGGTTTTCGAGTGCTGCTCCGGAAACAAAATGTCTATGGACTAACAGACTGATGACCGCATGGACAACAATATCCCCCTGCATTATATACCGTAGGGATCATAATGTGTTGAACTATTCTTATCCGAAGTCTAGGGGCTTTAACGATTTTCGTAGTGGTTTTCTTTTGCTTGATGCTGGTCAATATTTTGACCTTTTCGAAACACAGTAACATATTTTCCAAGATCAAGGGACACATCATCCGACTTGGTTGTTAAATAAGTGAGAAGCTACACACTGCATCACTATTGGCACTTGAAACATAATAATCACTGCAGTAATGATTTAATCATAATCTCATTAGTATTTTCTTACTGGAATTCAAATGGTAACTCTGTCTTTTTTTTTTTTTTTGGCAAGCTAATGTACATTCTGGGTATCCAACGGTCACTGACCTGTAAAGAATTCAACCTGCCCGAGAGCCCCAGGTTAAAAGGCCCTGTCCTGGCACAGACCAATGGATGCCAAGAATCCATCTCCATCCAGAATAAATGAACACCATTCCCAGAGAAGTAACACCGCAGTTTACATGGTTTGTTTCAATGATGGAGGCATTTGTTTGTCCATGTCTGTGAAAAATTAAGCATAGAAACGGTTTGACACAATTACATAAAATTTCAGGAACGGTGTGCAATAATCCAAGGGTCACCTTATTAAATTTTGAACCTAACTGGGTCATTGTCAAGGTCAAGATCACCAAAAACCAAAAATCATTTAAACAGTCTCCCTCGGGAGGGTATGTTGCGCCTGGCACAATTTCTTTCTTTCAACTAGTGAGAATTCTCTGGAAAGTCTTTGCCTGGATCCATCATAAAATGAGAAATAAAGAATGGGGCTCTCGCAAGTGTAAAGGAAACAGGATTCTCAAAGATGAAGGACGAGTTTATCTGGAATTCTTTATTTCCATGCGGGTGAACAGCATTTTTCCCCTTCTTGGGCCGTTGATGAGAAAGGCACAGCCATTGGCCGGCTGCACAAGTGCGCGCGGAGCCCCACTGCCGAGCACGCCGCAGAACCCCGCACTGGCTCCCAAATCAGAGCCAAACACAGATGGAAAACCACGTCACAGCGGGGCAGGAAAGGGGGTCTGTAAATGTGAGGGCAGAGAGGACGAGAGAGAGAGAGAGAGAGAGAGGACTCCTACACTCTGACGAATTAAACAGAGGAGAAAAGATCATGTTACACAGCAGAGCCAACTAAAGTAAGACTGGGGGAAGGGGACAAAAAAAGAGTAACAGTTTCAGTCAAAAAAAAAAAAAAAAAAAGAATATTCACAACATAACCAAAATAAATATAAACACATACATATATATATATGAGAGAGAGAGAGAGAGAGAGAGAGAGAGAGAGAGAGACAGTTATGAAGGCCCTGATAATATTTTCCTTTGTTCCCTGATTTTCTCTTTGAAGCCCGCGTTATGAGGCTGTTAATGACCTGCCAGTTCTGATCCAGTGCTATTTTTGCCCTGCTGGCAGCTTCAATTGGCTCCCTGCGCTGCGGTTTGGTGTTGAAGCTGGCCCTGGACGTTTGCTTGGCGGCTGCCATGCTTGTTGAGGGATGCTTACAACTTCAGAGTGCTTTTTAATGCGCTACGTATTAAATACTTCAAGACGGCGCAGCAAAATGAGCTTGCAGAGAGCGCCTCTTGTTACATAAGCCTTTGTCTTTGTGATATGTATGCAGAGGACTTGTCTTTAGATCACTGGGGGATGCAGAAATCAGAAATAAAGGCTTATATGCTTTCAAGCACGCAAACACACACACATGCTCTCATGAACACACATTTACACATGCTCAACTGCTCTCTCTTCCGCGCGTGTACACACACACACGGGCAAACGGGCTTCTCTGGACCAGCTTGCATTACATAAATGCCTCAGCGGACATTAGTATAATTCAGCCAACCTTTTAAAAAGCTCAATCACGTTGAGTCCCAAAATGCATCTTTGCGTGAGCAGGTAAAGCAATGCCCCGTTCCCCACTCTCGCCCAAACATCACAATCCATTCATGTTCCGCGATGTCGGTGGGAAACACCCACCCACGCACGCACGCACGCACGCACGCACGCGGAACATGAACATGCACGCACGCACGCACACATATACACAGAAAGGCGCTGCTTATACAGCAAAATCCCATGCATCAGCATCAAATTATTCATTCCTGCCTCTAAGCTACAAGCTACTTGACACACAAGTGAGTTCAATAAAAGTGTTCGGCAGATTTCTGTGTGGACCAGACTATTTATTTCCCAGGATAACACAATTTGGGACCCGAATCACACTGCACTGGCACTAATAAAATCACAGAGGAGACAACCATGCGATATCAAGCAGTGTCTCAGTCTCATTGCTGACTAGGGTTATAGGTTCCAATCCCAGGAATTTAACTTCTGCTGGAAGATAATCTCGCTCAACCCCAGGGCTTGGGTTCAAGAAGAACTAAAACAACACACACAGCGCAAGATGAAAGTGAAATCTTTTCATAATCACTTATCAGCATATCAAGGCCAAAGGAAAGAGGGTAAAAGATGTTTTTAACTCTTCTCTTCATAGACTCCCCCCGCATATAGGCATCATTATATAGTCATTTTGGGGGAAAAAAATTGAGGAAGCAAAAGGCTACGAAGTTTCAAGGGAGAAATATTGGAGGACAAATTTTCCATAATAAAACATGCACCTAGGTTATGATAATTCAATAACAAAAGACGAAAAAAGGCATCAAGATAGATTCGTACTCAGTTGACTGAGCCACGTGGAAGCCTTTAACTGAGGGACTGGAGATTATGGAAACAGCGCGTGGCGGCACCTTCAACAGGAGAATTCTGTACGGTTAGCAGTATTTATTGCGCATCTCTTAACGTTTCCACACCGGTGTCCAGCGCTGGAGGTGTATGACGTCTGGCCACAGGCTGCGGCGAGGGGAACAGACTGGGTGCAGAATGGGGATTAGTCTGCAGTCAGCCAGCCAGGACTCACGCTTACTCACAGCCAATCATGCGCTAACTATTAAACGGACAATGGGGCCCATATTGTTATTATTTAACTGCGATGACTGTACCGGCAGTTTTAACTACTATTTTACAGCTGTACGTTATTTATGCTTTGAACACTCACGGCCCCTGGCTGCAGACATGATAACCTGTCCAGACAGGGCCCAGCCAGTGAGGAAAGAAAAGAAATCAGACTGAACAACACACTCTGTTCACTCTGAATAGTGCTGCCTAAGGTTCTCCTTTAATCATCAATGACCGGCCCTCGTACAAAAAGATTCATTTGGTAATTAATCTGAGAAGTATAATACAATGATAGCATTACCCAGGCCTACTTACGCAAGCTAAGTCCAAAAGGATTGGTTGGGAGGAGTGGTTTTGCAAGAGCTCAGTGCTGATTGGCTAGTGAGGAATGGGGGCAGGGGTGAGTGTTTTGGGCTTCCATAATCGATCAGCGCGGCGTCAGGACGACAGAGCCACCCAATATCGCGGAGGCTGCCAGCCTAATCACGGCTTCAGAGAATTGGCGGGTAAGCGCCCAAGGCCGCCCAGACGGCGCGCTGGGGTTAAAGGTCGCCGTATGTCCGAAGGCACGGAGGGGGCTGGCAGGCCTTTAATGTAAGTAAATGCTCCCATGCGGCTTGAGACCTGAGTGGAGGCCGGGTCTGGCCAAACACAGTTATTTAGCACATGCCCCCGGAGGTGCGCTGGGACAGCGGGACTTCCTGTGCGATGGAAACCATCTGCTCGCCTTGGCCCCGAGGTAGCGCACCAATACCAGCATCCGCCGGCGGCACTCAAAACACATGGAAAAGCCCCTCCTCCCCGGACAGAGGAAAGGCACTGGCACGCCGACTCAGAACATGGCCGCCGGCCACTCAGGGAAACGCGCCCCCGCGGCGCACAGAGGGCACGTGTGGGACCTGCAGCTGCACTCCGCACCACAGCTTCAGTGTGAGCAGGTCTGCAGACATACACACACACGCTCTCACACACGTGCACGCGCGCACACACACACACACACACACACTCTTGTATTTATATACTAGTGAGGACATTATGATGACTTCCATTTATTCTTTGTGTGTCTCTATAGCCCTTCCCCAAACACAAGCCTGACACACAAATCTTAGCCCTAAGCCTAATTTGTCCCTAATTCTAACCTAAACCCGAACCTTTACTGATGCATCACAGTTTTCCGGTGTAACTGTAAGGACAGGCAAAAATGTTATTAAAAAATGTTCCGTACAGTACATCAAATACCAGAGAGCAAGAAAGACCACATCTAAGGATATGTGAAAATTGTGAAAGAAAGACACATCCAAAAGTTTCAGGGTACTGTGGGCACCTGTCCACATATTGCACACTGGAGCCGTTACAGCATTACAGGTGAGACTTCAGTTTCTGACAGGAATCATGCATTGTTTTATAGTAACAACAAAGGCGAGCAATTTGTGAGACATGCAATTTGGAAAAATTTGCAGAGCCATTTCTTCGTGTCACAGCTTCTTCAAATTCTAAAATGCAGCTAAAATAGATTCCTTACACCCTAATATTTAAAAAAAAAAGCCATAGTAGGGACACCTATTGTAGGCGACATTAATTACTGTCCTCAGATGTGTTGGTGGTAAGACAGACAGACAGCGACTGAACCAAGTTTGTGACGTGGCGATGCTGACCGATATTTCTGGAGGAATATTAGGAAAAGGGAGACAAATCTGTGTTAGAGATCTACTACAGTAAGAATAGTAATTCTATAGTAAGTTTTGTCAGTGAAAAGGTTTCTCATGGGAAAAGAGAAAAAAATCAACTTGAGTAAAAGTGACCCCACTTGAGATGGGTAACAAAATGGACATTTTAACTAATGAAATCCTGCTATTTTTTTGTTTTTTTCCCCTCAAACGTGACCAAACTATTTTTTTAAACCAGAAAAAAGTGTTCTCCAACATACTAAATTGCTTCCTGGGTGTTTATTTTGTATTAAATAGGTTAAATGAGACAAGACATTTTGTAGCCCTAATTTGCACAATTGGCTGAAAATCGTACATACTGCGCCATCAATAATTATTGGCACCCCTGGTTAAGATGTAATAAAAGCCTTAAAATCAATTCAATTTTTATTGCAGAAGCATACTCTCACACTGAAAAGTGAATTTTTTCTCCAGTTGAGTTGAAGGTTACATTTAAGGTGAAAAAAAAATCCCTGACTAAGAAATAATTATTTTTCATAAAATTACCTGTTCTACAATTATTGGCACCCCTAACAGTTCCTAGGAAATAAATGTAATTGAAGTATTTCTGTCATTCCTACAGGAGTTTACAAAGTCGATCAGAATATCTAGGAACATTTAATAAGTAATTCATCACTTCCTGATTCCCTGGGGTATAAATATGACGTGACACAGAGGCCATTTCTCTTATCCACTCTTCAACATGGGAAAGACAAAGGAACCTACCATTCAAGTAAGGCAGATGTGTGTCGACCTTCACGAGTCAGTAAATGGCTACAAGAAAATAGCCACTTGCCTGCACCTGCCCAAATCTACTGTCAGAGGAATCATTAAGAAGTTTAAAACAACTGGAAAGGTGGTAAACAAGCTTGGATGAGGACGCAAGGTTATTTTTCCACCATGCACAGTGAGGATGGTAAGAGAAATAAAAAGTTCTCCAAAGCTCACTGTTAAAGAATTGCACCAAATGGTAGCATTTTGGGGTCACAAAGTCTCCAAAACAACCATCAGGCGCTATCTACATGCCAACAAGGCATGCATGGAAAAAACCTTTTATCACTCACAATCAAACGTCTGGAGTTCGCTAAGCGGTACTGGGACTTCAACTGGGACTGTGTGCTTTGGTCAGAGGAGACCATGATAGAGCTTTTTGGCAGCAAACACAAAGTGAGTCTGGCGGAACACAAAAGATGAGTATGCAGAAAAGCACCTCATGCCCACTGTGAAGTATGGGGGAGGATCGGTGATGCTGTGGGCCTGTTTCTCTTCCAGAGGCCCTGGAAACCTTGTTAGGGTGCATGGCATCATTAACGCTTTGAAATACCAGGACATTTTAAATCAAAATCTGGTGGCCTCTGCCCGAAAGCTGAAGATGGGTCATCACTGGGTTTTTCAGCAAGATAATGACCCTAAATATGTGGTCAAATCGACACACAAATGGTTCACCAGACACAGAATCAAGCTCCTCCCATGGCCATCTCAGTCCCCAGACCTCAACCCCATTGAAAACCTGTGGAGTGAGCTGAAGAGGAGAGTGCAGAGGAGAGGACCCAGGTCACTGGATGATTTAGAGAGATTGTGCAAAGAGGAATGGCTGAAGATCCCTCTTTCTGTATTCTCCCATCTTGTGAAACATTATAGGAGAAGATTAGGTGCCGTTTTGTTGGCTAAAGGGGGCTGTACATAGTATTATCATCAGGGGTGCTAATAATTGTGGCAGACATGATTTGATGTAAAAGAGTTATTTCTTAGTGTGGGATTTTTTTCCCACTGAATAAATGCACTTGAAATAAAGGTTGGATTTTCCTCTTTTTTTTCATTGTGGTTCTATATTATTTAGAATGATTTATTAGAAGCTAAAGAACACATCTTGACCAGGGGTGCCAATAATTATGGAGGGCAGTGTATTCACTCAGAAACACTCACACAGCATGCAGGCCTGAAGGGACAGTCGATGTCAGACGTGAAGCCCATATTGCTTAGCCTCAAGAGAAACACTGCATACTTTACACAATTTCCACTGATTGGGATTTGTAAATTAGTCTTTTTTTTTTTTTACTCTTTTCCCCATTAGCGTTATGAAGTGTTTCTCAAAGATTTCAGACTGTGAAACACTGGCAACAGTGTCCCAGCGAGCTGCAGCGATGGGCAGAGCCTAACAGCTCACGGAGTGAGTTAAAAGGTGAGAGAAGACTACAGCCGTCGACAGGCCGTCGTAGACAGGCGGTTATATAGTATAGTAACTCGGAGCGGTTTTAAGCAGGTCACACTCTCAGCCGCCTGACGTCTTCCCCCCTCCCCTCCCCTCCCCACACAGCATTAAGCCTGTGCTTTTTGTGCAGAGCTTGCAGGCCATTAAATATTAATGGTCTCAATGAGTATTGAGAAAGCATTGAGTTGGCGTTAATAGAGGGATGATGCATTTCACGATGAGCCAATCTCCTGTTCGGTCCTGGCCAACAATAAAACGAGGTCTGGGGGGACTGAGAAATGCCATTATGCGGGATTAAAATCTCAGAGTCCATCTACTGCTCAGGCTGAGAGATCAATGGCTGCTCATGTTTCAGAGGCCCTATTTGCTGAGGGACGTGACGATGCCAATAACCGATTACAGGCAGAAGAGAGCCCAGAGAGTAAGCCACACTGCTACTTCGCTCCACGGGGAAGCTTGCAGCAATGTCCTCTGGCCTGGGATTGGGTAAGATGGGTTTCCTAAGAGACTGAGACAAAGAGCCATTTGATACAACACCGCTTCCCGCCAATTTTGTGTCATTGGCTTGGTGCTGTCCGCATCATCGTCTCTCTTCCTAATGGATGCGACTTTAAAAAGTACTCGTCAGTGCCAAGAGGATTAGCATAAAAGCCCCCTTTGCAGAGGACAACTTTGTGTGGTTTGGAATTAATGAATGGAGGCCGGGGCGGTCATTACCCTCATTATCCTGCTCGTTCTTATCTGTAATCATTGTGATGATTATGACAGGGTTACATCATCTCCTCCCTTGTGAAAGCCTCACATAACCTTGCAGACCCACAACAGAAGAACCACAGCATGAGGAGCTGGGACAGACAGCACTCAGCCCTGGCGGCTGATTCCACAGCTCTCTATCAGGGCTTGGTGTTTGACAGTCAGGCCTTGTGAAGGTAATGATAATAATTTAGCCACACACTACACTTCTCTTTTAGAACTGAGGAGCTTCACTGCTGAAACGGATGCAGAGAACCTGGTCACTGCTGTACCCTGCAAGCGTTAGCGGGTCAGTCTGTGCCTTTTACTGCTCAGGCTGAACGGAATCTCAGCAAATAATAAACCAGTTTATTTTAACATCATAAACCCATGACTATTATGAAGCACTGATCTCTAACACGGATACTCACTATATTCCCTTCTCGTTCATTACTTGCCGAATGTCAGGATAACTCTGCTACAGGTGGCTGATGTGAGCGCAGACTTTGTGTTTTCTGTCGCCTGAGCCCTTCTAGTGTGCAGGGAACTGACTGGAGCCCCATTTTAGGTTTATTATTTGCTTGAACCATAAATTAGACCACAGCAAACGGCATCACGGGGAAAGTGTTCCTTTCTCGTTCAAGAGCTTATCACAGATAGGCTACCATCATACTGCACACGTTGTCTAAACCAAAAATCGATTACCTATCAGACCAGGGTGTGTCTGCTTTAACTGGTGCACTCATTTAAGTTGGGTTCACATGAAAAAGGTGTGAATGCTCAATGTGTGTTGGGGCACAGGCTGATAAAAGTGCAGGCCTGTGTCGGGTCAGGCTGGAGGTTTTGGGCCAGCTTTGAGCTCCACACCAGAGGACAGCCAACATCTGATCTCCTCGCCCAACAGGCACCTGAGGTGCCACAGTTCCTTCTCACCGGCACTTACCAGTGCCCTTAAGGACAACTGATCTAAAAAGAAAAGCAATGTGATAGAGGGCAATTATTATCTGCCCTTGAGTGAAGTGAAAGTCAGTGGTTTGCCAACAGCAGCAGGTGTGTCAAACAAGCCTTCGGCTCCTTTGCAATCCATACGTGGACTTTAAAGGACAGGATTCTCATCGACTTACAAGGATTAAAAAATGTCACTGTGTTAACGGCAGACCTCAACAATAAAGTCTTTCAGTGAAGCCTAGTTATTTCTATAATCATAAACATGATGAATGCACATCCTCGTGCTCATGGGTGACCTTGACTTGGCAAACTGAACCTACAGAAACTAGAGAATTAATGTTCCAAAATTAAAACTTTACAGTCTCTTCCTGATCACTTTATTTTAATGGAGGATAAAAAAAATGTGCAGCATTGAGAAGGTCACATGAGGCCTAGGAAACAGCTGACATTCACTCCAGTGTCACAGGAGATGTACACACACCAACCTCCCGCTGCACGCACAAACTCAGCCAATCAGCAGGAGAAAAGACCCATAAATAAGGAATTGGGGATGAAGGAGAAAGGTGAGGGCAGATGGATGGAGCGATGCAGAGGGGATGGGGGATAGAGCAACGGCACAGCAGGAGTACGGAGAAGGGGGAAGGGATGGGGAGAGGATGGAGGGATGAAGGGAGAGGATGGAGGGATGGGGAGATGGGGAGAGGATGGAGGGATGGCTCTGCTCAGGAAGATCACAGTATGTATCATGGTCCTGGATTGCCAGGCTTGTAAAGTGACCATTTTCGGCTTAACGGGCAAATAAAATTACTTCACTGAAGGATTTTGAAAAGGTGAACTCAATGGATGCAAGATGAACTTCTCTGCTATATTTTAGGCGACTAAACCATTGTGAGGCGCATTTAAAAATAACAAAAACACAACTCACTTCCATCAGTGTCACGGTTATTTACATTCAACTTAATACAACCCATGTAAAACACAAGATGGACGCTATTTTCATACCATAATCACATTTGTATCACAACTGTCACCCAATTATAAAGCTACTGATAGTCGACATTGTTGTCAAGAAGGTGACAGCTGCAATATGAATTCCGCCAGTTAGTGGCAATACTGAGCGCGAAGTTGAAACCCACACTATACTTGGGGACAGAAGAAGAAAGTGACGTCCATCTTGGATTTTACATGGGTTGTAGAGTGATCATTAATAACCGTTACACCGAAAAAAATAAGGAAGATTTAGTTACTTTAAATGCTCCTTACAATGATCTAAAGTCGGCTGAAATGTAGCGGAAATTTTCATCTTGCATCCGTTGAGTTTATTTTTTCAAAATTGTTCGGTGGAGTAACTTTCTTAGCTCTTTAAACCCAAAATGGTCGCTGCACAAGCCTTGCGATCCAGGACCATGACAGTACACAGTAAGGTGGGTCCTGGGTCAGGCTACTGCAGGGACAGAGGAATTGAGAAGCGGGATGAAGGGACAGGATGGAGGAATGGAGGAACTGCGCTGAAGGATGAACAGAAAGGGTAGAAGGACAGAGGAATGGATGAGAAGGATGAAGGGACATAGAGGAGATATGGAGGGACATGGCAGAGAAATTAAGGGGCAGGCTGGAAGGATAAAGGCACAGAGTAGATGGATTAAGCCAGGGGAGGAGATATAACATGCTGAAAGGGACCAGAGAGGGATGAGGGATGGGAAATGGTGTGGCGTGACAGGGTGAGTAGAAGAACTAGATTGCAGGCCAGGAAAGAACAGGAGGTTGCGCGGAATTAACAGAGAAATAGAAGACAGAGAGAGAGAGAAAAAGAGGGAGAGAGTGGGAGAGAGAATGAAAATGGAGACTAATTCTCTCACCAGAGCAGGTGAATAACAACAGCCTGGCTGTAATACACAGTAACTCAACCTGAATGCTTGTGCGAGGGAGAAAAACTCACAAGACATTATCCGGCAAAAGCCACGCTAACGCAGCACAGACCCACTTTGACCAAATTACGGCACCGCAGAATGACCAAAATCACAATTGGGCTAAAAAACAGTTTCAGCCGGCGAAATTGGCCGCTGCACAATATGGGCAGTCCCTGTGTAACAAGCAGACCCCGAACAACCCCAAATACATGCAGGCAGTGAACTTCACCCCAACAAGAATGCATAACCCAGATCTCCAAGGAATACATTCCGAGGAACATGCGGTGCATACTGCAGAGATGAAGGCTGATCCCAGTACAGTCTATTGCAGTGAAAAGAAACGCACTGGCAAACTCATTGATACGAAACAAAGTCCAAACAAAAAGATTTTCGTATATAATAGGAAAAGGACCATGAAATGCTTTGATTCCAGCGACAGTTCAGTTGGATCCAAGATGTTCTCAGGTGAATAAGACAAAACTTGGCAGTAGAGCCATAAATAAATATCAGCTGAAAAAATGTGAGGCCAAGCAGGAAACAGCTCAGCACGGTGCGAGAAAAACTTCAAAGAGTGAAGGGACCTTCAGCTGAAAGACAACGAGCTCAGGACACATTGGCCCACTAAACCAGTAACAGTGTCATGGCCATGCCGTGAGCATCTTCCCACTTCCTGTTCCATTGTTCCAGTGTCCGTAAAAAATAAACAGGGCTTTCGAAACTTGGCAAAAATAAGGTCCATGAGCAAAAGTGTCACCCCAGATGGTTGGTTTTGTTTTTTGAGGTAACATACACATCTCCTTGCATCCATGAGAAAGCACTCTGTGTCCATACAATACTCTAGTGGCAAACAAAGTGCAACTGAGAACAAGAGACCTACAAGCAGACACCTGCCTCAGTTGTCACATGACGTTTGAACAGTTGATGATCAGCGACAGCGTATAAAGTGGTTCCCTATTACTTCAACCTAAGTATGTCAATAGCAAGATTCACCTTTAAGGGTCTCAAAGCCATCCTTTTTTGAAAAGGTTTAGAGTATCCATCTGTACAAACAAAACTCAGGGTAATGCCATCCACGCAATAATTTAATCATGGACCTTATATTTGTTGACTTTCCAAAGTCCAATTCATGCTTTTTTGCACTGACACTGGACCAAGAGGAACTAAAAATAAAAACAGATGCTAACAAAGCCCCATACAAATTGATGTGACACTGTGACTCTATTAATATCCATAAGGAAAAGAAGGATTAAAAGCACAATGCTCTAAAAACTGGAACAACCGCCCTCCATTCAGTACAACAGTCTGAAGATCACTTTGGTCTGGGCATGCTCAGTTTGTTCCAGGAAGGAGTAAACAAGTATGAATAATTCAGGAAAGGACTCATCCACCTTTCACTGAGAGCAGACGAATCCGATCGGAAGTTTTCCAAGGTCAAAGGAAAGATGGCACATTATTCCTTTGCAATCGATTACCAAACGGAGACCGCAGCTCGTTTGAGACAGGAAACTCAAAGCCAGGCCTGAGGTCAACTGCAGGTTATCTGAGGGTAAAAGGTTTAGTTACTCTCCGTCTCTCTCTAAATGGATCACGTCCATTAACCATTTTCTGTATTTTTAACATATGGGCTTTAATTGCATTTCCTAGGAGATGATCTCATTTCAACTCCAGACCGCGTTTTTACTTTCCAGGGGCACAGAACGAGAATGAGAAGGGTAACGAAGGTCTAGTGCTGCTTTACATTACAGAAAAACAAAGCAGTTTCTTTTGGGAACAGCCTCTGCATGCAGCACGGCCCAGAATCTAACTGTGTCTGCAGTTCTGCAGCAGGAAAGTGACACCACTTATGCACAGAAAACATCAATAGACTGAAGCTCAGTTGACAGGGGCGGGAAGGATGGTTTCGGGAGCAGGTCAACGGTGGCTCATGAAGGCAGCACTGCGTCAAGACGGTGAAACTCAGGTAACATCCCTGTTCTTACCCTGTATGTGCTTGTGCTCAGTGAGAGCAGAAGAGGAGGCTGCTTTCTGCAGCAGGGTGACGCTTCGATGGAAGGTGAAGATCACCACTCGGTATCGATAAGCACAAAGTGACCCTGCGCTGGTTTTTTTTAAGGTAACGGGCATCCAAATGACGGGAGGAGAACTGAGCTCTGCTTTCAGACGCACTGTAGTCTTTCATTACCTCATAGAGCCATTATGTCACGGTCCTTGAGGGCCAAGAGCAGCCAATTCGCCACCCTCCCTTTACCTGGGAGTCGGGTGTGAAGCCGGTCTGGCCAATAAACATTGCTAATTATTTCATTAATTACTCAGGGAGAAAACCAGGGCTGGATATGGATTTGGGCTTTAAACTTTGCTACACTGTAATAGACTGTTGACGGAATAAGGACGAAGTTTGTGACTGTTACCACTGCGATGACTCAGAGTAAAGTACATCAAGCTGCAGTCGATAACTTTGGGGAAAAGAGCAGAGAGAGTGATTTTGATTATAAACACCCCCACCTCTCCCTCTCCTAAGCTCCTTCATGAGTTCAGTTCAAAAGCCATATTGCATACAGAAACACTGAAAATATCAAGAAGTAAACATTACGCATTTTCATGCCCTCAAAGATATACCACAACATCTCAAAGTCAAAACAATTACGCTTGGTAAACATAAGATTAGGGTAACAAGGCGCACAAATGTGCCAACAGGTGAGCAAACTTAAGTTATTGGCACCAAGTTCGCATTAGCCACTGAATTGAGAGAAACAAGGCTGTAAATCAGCCAAGCCAGTGAGCAAACTAATGTTATCTACATGTTGTTAACATTAGCAACTGATGCAAGAGAAGCGAGGCCATGTATCGTGTACTACTGTACTACTTTGATTTGAGTTAACTTTGATTTAACTTTGGTTTGTTTGATATAAGCCCTTACCTACCTGGTGAAGAAATTATTCTTATTCCTTGTTACATGCGTGGTCTTCATGACTCTATTCTTTTTAACATCCTTTTCAGCCACGTTAGAACGAATACTTAGGGGTATAATCCTAACCAAGAGACCGAGTGATCAGCGGCTTTGGGATGGGAATGGGTTTTATCAAGTTGGACAGACAATCACGGTCTACTCACATAAAGAGTCTATGTATTGCCGGTTCTGGGATTTTAACCATAAAGAAAGCCATGGATGAAAAGTCGGTTATCTGTTAAAATCACCTGAAGGAACCCGTGGATGTACATAGATCTGGATTCGCAGTATTTATGCCAAAAGATGCTATTGCTGCGGTGATTGACTTCCATCCCATGGTATTACCAACAAGCTAAGATTCGACAATAATGCTAATACCCCAGGGCATATATTGAGTAACACAGGTCTTCACCTAAGAGTCCGAGGTGTAATCACCTCGAGATCCACACGTTTTCACTAAATTTCAAAATCTAATTCTAATTGGAGTCAGATATTGAACGAGAGAAGAAGAGTAACTGTTTCGCTTATTTTTGCTGTGGTCACTGATATATCTGATGTCCCGCTTCGTTTTTGTGACATATTCTAATGGACACTTCGGATTATTTACAGCACGGCGGCATCTTCGATATATCCGTGAATACAACTTAGACCCATTTGCGAACGGAGAAAGGTTATTAATGTCATCCTATTTGCCTCACAACAGCCAGAGTACCCGCATAGACCTTCGCTCCCAGCTCCTCCGTCATTGGTTTAGCTGTGAGTTCTTCAATATGACTCAACATGCTCTCAATTTATCCAAAAAATATTTGTTTTCTGAACAGCACACTAGCACAACAACAAAAATATACCAGTGGTACATTTTCTCGTGGGAAAAATTTTCGACTTTGTATTTTTATGTTAATGTTGCCATTAATTTTGAAGAGAAACTGGTTTAATTCTAAAAACTGAAGCACCCCGGTGACGGTAAAAGGCTGCCCATTTCACTGGGGCCAGGACATGGGACGCGATGACAGAGCTGAATTCAGCGGTGTTGTTTACCTGCGTGAGGATGTCCAGCTGGCTGACGATGTGCTCGAGGGTGCTGGTCACAGCAAGGGGCACTGCAGGGTCCTGGGGCCGATGGTGAGGCTCGGGCCCCTGCTGAGGGACTCGCTGGGCGGAGGCCGGCGGAGGCCCTGCACTGACGCTCTGGCTGCAGCTCCGCCCGCGCCGCGCCTCGCGGCCGTCCGCCAGCTCCACCCTGTCTGCCGCCTGCGGAAAGAGAGAAAGAGAGAGGCTGCGATTCTCTCACACTCGCCAAAACACAAGGAGAAATGGCAGCACTGGAAAAAAAACAAAAAAAGAAAAATGAAAAATGAGGAGCCTCTTTGGAAGAACAAGCAAATGCTTCTTTCATGAACAAAGTTAAATTTAACTCAGTTTGTTCAAAGCACCAAGCTTATAAGCATGAGTTCTAAAACAGTACAGCCAAAGCCATAGACTTATATTGAAATATGACTAGACCAAAATCTAATATTTGACTGGTCATGATATTGAGGTGGAAGTAAGTGTAGTTTATTTACAGCTAAAGCAGTTCAGTTCGTTGACATTTCATGACGGTGCTCTTATCACAAAAAGAGCCGTTGTTCCCCCAACCCTGACAATGGAGAATTATAACTCAGGGATTAGTTGAGGGAATTAAATGTAATAATACAAGGATTTCAATGAGTCATGTATTGTATACTTTAAGGTGAATGTAATGTAACGCAGTGAAACACTGAACTGTAGTGATGCAAGGCAGGACGAAGTGTGTTTACAATCCAACTACATCTGCAGGCAGACCAATTATCTGCATAACATGACCAATGAATATAATAATTTTTTTTATTAAAAAATAACTGGTGTCCCATTAAAAACAAGTGAATGGTGCAAGAAAACCACTTGTAAAATATAAAGAACTATATGGATCAATACACCAGTGATTAATCAGCAAAAAATGAGGAAAATAACATCCCTCAGAATTGAGGTGAAAAAATAACTCCTCCAACACCGTTAAGAAACACGCAGCTTAGACAGCAGTCCTGGAGCTCAGAGACTCACGACAGACTTTGGTTATGGACTCTCCACTGAACACGGGCTACAAAGCCGGACTGAACCTCATGCAGCAGAAGCCATAGACTGACACGACCAGTCATCTCGTTGTGTCATAAAGGATAATATCTTCACAGTGTAAAAAAGTTCCTGCCCGAGCAAAGCTGGCTGCCCTTTAAAATACATGATGATCTCAGATGGGCTGAAGGCCTCTTTGCTTCTTTGTTCATTCTCACATCGCACAGATGTTATGATTTCTTTTCGAAAGGCTGCTGAAAAAACAGGCGACATTATTAGCTCTTTTTCAGAAAAATCTTCAGAAGGATATCGCTGTTCAGGGCCAAGCTGAAGAGTACAGATGATCACAGGTCATGAGTGCGCAGAGAAACATGTGGCCAGCAGGTGAGCCCTGGTCCAGCTCCCTCATTCCCAAGTGGAAGGGGGGGGGGGCAAATATTTGTACAGCATCACCTGCTGAATTGTAGGCAAATAAAAGGTGGCGGACACTTTGGGTGCGACGCTGTGTACCTGCTCACCTTCTGGCTTCACTAGTTTGTTAACAAAGGATCTTCCTCACCCTCCAAGAACCATCTGCAGATCAAAAACTGGCTGAGTTTGGTATTTGAAGCCTTGTGGAAAAGCCTCTTATTTCTATTGCTGCAGGGCCAGTGTTTCAGACAGTAGCACTGAGTATGTGTGGGGTGTGCAGGGGGGGGTTTCAGATCGGCACAGGAAGAAAGCAAACATTTCAGGCTCTTTGTCAGGTGAATCACTGATGCACTAAGAGCTGAGATCATCCCCCTCACACCCACGCAAGCTGCATGACTAACCCCAGAGTTAATCCATCTCAGACCACAGTTAGATTTTCTGGGGGAAGAGGGGGATCATTTCTGTAAAAAAGAAAGAAAAAGAAAAAAGAAACAGGTTCCTCCACATTCGAAGGAAGCAAAAAGCCCCCAAAAAGCAGTCACTTGTAATATCCCAGTAAAAACTTCCTGTCTCTCCAGTGGTCCTTCACCAATGGGTCGATGCAGGTGGTGTACCTGCCTCTTGCACAGCTTGGTACAGGCATTGCCTTGCCAGTTTAAATATTTACATTCAGAGAGATATACCCTTACATAAACCCTGTGCTGAACCGACCAGTTATATTTATCCAGCCGGAGACTAGCCAGAGTGCACAGGGCCACAGCAGGATTCCTTTCACACGGAACAATAGCGCACTGTTGGTCTGGCACCCAATCACAAAGTCAACAGTAAGAGTGGCCGGTCACCTACAGAAAAGGACAGGGGTAAGGGTGAGGCCTGTAACAGCTCTGATCCTCCGAGGCACAGAGGCCTGGTCTAGACTCACCACACACAATCCATCTCCAGGCCCCTAAAGTCAATCACTGATTCAGTAACCTGTCTATAGCTAGAAAATGGGCAGAACTGGAGCTTATCGTCAGATTCTGTGAAAGGGGAAGGCTTTCAAAAAAAATTTGAGCCCAACAAGATAATAATAATAATAATGCCGATTTTATAGATGCATTTTAATAAGGCTTCTCCCCACATGCTTCCTCAATTAAATATGTTATCTTCAGGTCCATTCCAAATGACTGAGTGTGAGAAATATGTGCACATCGCGGTAACCGTGGAATGAGGAACAAGCAGACAGAAGAGGGGTCCACACAGAGACAGCAGGGCTTCTACAGCAGCAATAAGACCATATAATCTCATAAAATACACTTTCAGAATGAGTCAGGTAAAGGGTAACTCCAGCTTTGACTCTTCTCTTTTCGTTTTCAATCACTTCATTTTCAATTCAGCTTTACGAGTTCCGAGTCGTTTTCCTGTTTGACAATTGTTTTCATTGTGACAAAGTGTTTCGTTTACGATCCAGATTTTTTTGGTGATTACCCAATCAGTAAGTGGCAGTGTTGATCAATAGCTTTTATACACGCTTCTGCCAAGTATTGTGTAAAGCCAGTGTCTATTTAAATTTTAATTTAAACACACTTCAGTTCGATTTGCAAACCATCTCAAAATATCATGACCTCATGAATTTATAATTTAATGAAATTCAGGAGCAAACAACATCCAGACTGAGAAACAGCCGTATTAATAGTAAATCAAAACAGGAGTTCAAAGTGAACAGGCAGTGGGATCTGGGTGAAGCGACACATGCTGCCGTTTCCTCATTCACTCGTGCAAACTGGGAGCCCAAATTGAAGAGGACAGATCAGATGAGAAGGACATCACTGCATCACGAAAGCAGAGCAGAAACAAGCAGGAAACTCACTGCCCTCCACCTTACCTGGAACATAAATAATAAAAATAAGGATTAAAAAAAAAAGCTATTAATGTTAATTTAAGAAGCTTGGGAGAACAAGGCGGCAAATTCATTACCTCAAGAGGATCAACTCAAATAAAAAATAAAAAATTTTTTAAAAACCCAGATTTTCTTCAAAAAAAAAAAAAAACCAGACCAAACTCCTTAGTTTTGGCTAAAAATGGCAAGAAATTAAATTCCCTTCATTTGGGGAATTCATATACCTTAAAAACGTTCTAACTGGGCTGAATGTGTTTGCTGGGATGATTGTGGGGAAAAAAAAAAAAAAATGCAAAAGCAGCTGATCCAATCGCTCTCCATCGGAAGGATTAACTCGCGGTGAGAAGAGGAGATATTTACAGGTCAGAGGTTAAACATCTGCTCTGACACACACACACACACACACACACACACACATAAACACACACACACACACACACACACAAAGACACATATGCCCACCCACACACACATCACTTTTTAACACCCCACAATACTGAGAGACTCACACTCTGATTAAAAAGGCCCAATGAATCACCTGGACTGGAAAAAACAACAGTGGAAAATTTCCTGGGGCTAAAATGAAACTGTGCGGCACACTGGCCTGACCGAGCCATCAATACCCCCCGCTCTGCTCGCATCACCATTCATCAGCCTCACACACGCACTCACAGCACAGGAGGATGCCCCGTACACTGTGCGCTGATACACACAAAACACACACACCCCAGAGGACAGGCAGCTGCATAAAGGGGGGGGAGGTCATTCATCTCCCTCTCTTTCATTTAATAGAAGGAGACCAATGTCTTCAACCTTCACAAATAATACAGATTATGGGTGGACTGCAGTATGATGCACTACACTTACTCTTGCCTTTTTTACCAACTGCATGATAAACACCTCCAAGCAACAATACAGAAACGGTCCAACATAAAGAGAGACAGAACAGAGCTTTGCTTTTCTGGTCCTCTAACCTCTGATCTGCAGGCTGTGCAACATGATAACTTTCTTTTTTTATTAGAAGTTAATAAGAAGAAGTGCAAAGTGGAGATGACTGAGGCAGGTATCTGTTTAAGCAGAAAGCAGAACCCACAGCGGCAACATCACAGGGCTCTATTAGGAGGCGAACTCAGAGCAAAACTACACAGAGCGGCACACAGGCATTCAGTTCCCTTCGGCTGTGCAGACAGCTGTGCATCTCCACAGTGCCAACATTATGAAAGTGTAGAAAGGTTATTTCTGGGGTGAATACGCAGCATTAGTGTGAGCGAGAAGGGTGAATCATCTTCCTGACACCGAGAGCACTTTACAGCGAGGAAGGCAGAACTGAAACTCCTTGCTCGAGGCAAATAACTTCCCCAGCCCAGGCAGGATCCCTCCTGTCCGACAGGAGTCAGGCAGGAGGATGGGGTGACTGGATGCAAGCCCCGTTGGCTCCAGGAATGTGCACGACCGATCTATCCTCACGTGCCGCCATACAGACCCCCCTTTGTTCCCTCAGGGCTGCCGGGACGAGAGCCGGAGGACCACAGGCGCGGCTGCGTTTGTCGTGCCGCTGTTAAGCGCAGTTGGAGAACTAACACACCTACAAACAACGATCCGTTTAATATGGAAAATGCCACCTGTGAGGTGCTTGTCATTTGGAGGCCCCTTAAACCAACCCAACCATGCAAACCAGGGTCAGGTTTCGCAAGCAATTTTCATGATTTATTTCCGTGTGAGTGACATGCCAAGTATTTCCTAATTTCCGTCAAGCATTGAACTGTGTCTCTACAAGTCCTGAACCATATTTACCATTTAAGGTGTTAATATAAGCAATATCCATTGAACGATGTTCATCAATTATTATTCCAATCCGGATGTAACTACCACAACTGGTCACTGAAAGCAATGGAATTCAAAGAATGTCAAATTTGAAGAATCAATTTAAAAAATCCAACTCTCATAGGGGTTAACATTTGTATGCAACTGACAACAGTGACAAGAACAGTGCATATCACAGACTTCCTGTTTCCAGTGGGAGACTAATCGCTTCCCATTGCTCCTAAACTAATATTTTTCCTTAAAATCGTTACATCTTCAACAGCTCAGCTTAAGGACATACCAAAATTACTGACACACAGCAGTAATGGGCCTGAAACACAGGAGAAGCGTAATGATTAGCAATAGCAACAACAAAATACAAGCACAGAGCTCGCCAGCTCATTACTCGTCTTTGCTAAAAACAAACAACCTGATCCAACTGTACCCATGAATTCACAAACAGAAAATGCATGCTAAAAAATCTAACAGCATTTCAATCATTATATGCCTCAATTTTGACTTCAAAAGGCCTCCCATCATGTCATCAGGCGCACAGCCAATTCAAATCTGTCCTTTGTGACATCACTCGGCAGAGAGATTACCCATAAAAATGAAAAAAACTCAAACTGGTTTGCTGAACTGCTTCTGAACAGTCAACTCACCATGTGATGTCACCATGAGATAGATTTTTAAATGGCTTGTAATGACTAATTGGCTATACTTCTGGTGACAAGATGGGAGATTTTTAATTTAGAGTGCCCTGCTAGTACCTGATCTTAAGAGGGTACTTCCTTCGCAAATCACCAGATTTCAAAAGAAGTTCCTGACTGACCAACTCAGACTTGCTTTAAATTTACAGAACATGATGTTCTTGCATTCAGTAGATTATGTGCAAAATTGTAGACACATCGTCAATAGTTTTTGAGATATCGACACTTCAGAAAGGGCATAGCGCCCAATTTCATGTTAAAACTACTTTCTATACAATCTGCCAGCTTCAGTAAGTTAAAATTTTTGAATCATCAAAGAAACATGGAAATATTCAGGATCGGCTCTTTAGTATAATATGCCTCAAGATTACCAAAAATCAGTAACACAACTTCTACACCTCCCAATTAGCAGGTTTCCCAAAATGACTCGCAAAAGTTTGGTCCGAACTTATTAACCCCTTTGCGCAGATATAGACGCTGGTGTCCGTCAATTCCGAAATTTAATTCCTAAATAATTCTGTAATTGAATTTCCAAATGTCTCGCTTCGCCTGTATAATTTTCCAGAGTCTCTGCCACATAAACACAGAGTTATAAAACCTAAATAGGCTCATGCACAACAGGTAAAAATGGCAAAGCGGTTAATTAAGCACAACTTCCGCAGCTAAAGGGAACATAACGCAATGCATATTCCAGCAGTCAGACTCGTGTTCATCCTCCTCATTTCACTCCCATTACAGGAGGAATACAGCACCATGAAAAGCACATACAACCCCAAAGAAGTTTGAATGAATGTAAAAGTAAAAAGATTCAGGAGATTTAGCAAGCATGATCAGAAAAGTACTGAGGGCTCAATAATGCCCCCATAACATGGGCAAAATGAAACATTTGTCAACTTGATGGAGGTACATCAATTAAGGGGAATACATCACCAAGAGCCAATATTTGCAAGAGGTAGACATATTCCCCATTAAAAAAAAAAATTTAGTTCACAGTTTGATTCTTTCAGGTCAAGAAAGCGCTGCTCGCACACAAATATTTCTATAAGATTTTTACAATATGTCTCAAATGTCCCCCACACTGTAGCTACTGTGGTTATTATGAGTCCATCAGAACTAAAGGCAGCTCACAATACAGGCTCTGAGAGCACAGCCATTGCTGCAGCTGCTGACAGTGTGAGTGTTTAAGTTCCCATCATGCACTGCACATGCCACAGACTCCGATGTGTAGGGCTTCTGGTGCGGAGTGGATACTGCTGCATGAAAGGCACAGGAGCAGAGCTCCAGACGCTGGGGGGGGGGATCAGCAATGGAGCTGCAGCACTTTCACAATCTCTTCCACAGCACTTTCACAGAGTTTAGTGTGACGAGGCTAAACAGATGTCTGCTAATGCCTCACAAGATCCTGCTCGTGTTCACACGCTGCTTTTAGTCCTCTCTCGCCCGCTCTCTTGCACGCACTCTACCAGTCTCTCTCATTCTTGCTGTACTCTCTCACATACACACACACACACACACATTCTCTTCCTCACCCACAGAACACAGAGCCCTTACCACTACTACACAGGCGGAGAAAATTCATCTCTTAAACAAGACTGATTACAATGATGGAAACTGTAATTCTTCAATGCAACCCCTCATACACACATGTGGGCGGGCGGGCAGGCAGGCACGCGCACACACACACACGCACACACACACACACACACACACACACACACACACATCCTCTCTCCCTCCCCCAGCACAGTGCGGTGGGAAGCCTGGCGTGCAGCTCGCCTGCCTGTGCACGTGAGCAGGAGAGAGGGAGGGAGAGAGGGATAGAGGGAGGCACAGATGTGGAGCGGAGGGGATTACAGAGGATGTGATCACGGAGCTCAACTCCCCGTCAGGCTGCGGGCACCTGGGCACCCAGCCTCCACTCACACCATCAACATCCACCCATCCAACCCCCCCCACCCCACCGAGTCAACACAGACCCTCCGCACACTTTCCCCACCACCTCCACTCTAAAGCCCCTCAGCACCGCCGGCTAATCTGACTGCCACGCTGAGGCGGCATTATCTGTCAATAAAATGATCCAACAAACAAAAATGGGCAAAATGCTCGTGAAATTACACTCCTCTGGGAGCTACCCATTCCTTCCTCATCCACCAATCCAGTGAAAAGCATTTGCAGATTGGCCGCTTGCATTACGCTGCAATAAATCCTTATGTCCCTCCGGATTTGCAAATGTTTCAAAATTACAACAAAATTACTGTGGGTGTGTGGGGGGAGGGGGGGTTAGAGAACAGATAATTCTGCAGTCATCTAAACCCATTTATACCCTGGGATTGCCAAGCTTGTGTGTTCGGCTACAAAAAAAAAAAAAAAAAACAAAACCTAAAACGCTTGGAATCAGAATGTTTTCCAGATGTGCAGGCTTTAGGCTCTCCGTCCACATTAAAATGATCCCCTTTTCAGATTTTATTACGCTCGATATGCCAAGTAATACCGCAGTGACAGCATGCTCCATGTTCCTCGCAGCGCCTGTGTGCAGGGGGCAGTAATCAGTGCAGTTTTAAAACCTTTTTACAAGGACAAAATCACCTGCTTTTCTTCAAACGTACTGGTTCTGAAGGCAGCAAAAAGCAGGCATCACAACACCTGCCTCCCCCAACAATCCTGCACCAAAAAATAAAAATTTCAAATAATGGGTTTCGTTTTTCAAAATACAGTCACAGGATTGATGGAAGAGCATCGCAAGGGTAAGAGATTTTCTCCAGAGTGAAAAATAGCTACATAATATTCATCTAATTCCTGCCAGCAGCCTGTGAGCTTCGCCACAGCCCTTTCATAAAAGACAGGTCAAAGGTCGCACATCAATGACATAAGACGCACAAACATTACATAAAATGACAACCAGAAAATGGAGGCAGCTGTACTTCCAGGAAATTATATAGTTCTCAAAAGGACCAAGTTTGATTTTAAAGGGAAGTATTCACCAAAAGGAGGGCCCTACCAAAAAAGCAAATGTGCCCAAAACCTCAATCCCCCAAACCTGATATGAGCACTTAGCAAAGCCAGTAAAGAATTAGAGAAAATCAGAGCATCTCAATTTATCTCTCAACTTAAAATGGATAAAGCACAAATATTAAACTATCAAAAGATTATACCACAGGCTTTCAAGCAATGAAAGGTTCTATATAGGTTTTTCACTAAAGGTTTGAAAATGAAAAGTGATGACACAAAAATGAATCGCCAGACTAACACTAATTTTAAATAGGTATCTGCAGACAGTAAATGGATCTGTTACAGTTTTAAAACGCAGCCCTGAAAAGCAGTGCAGAGGAGAGAACACAAGGAGCTCCACACACCGGCACAGGCATCAGAAGAATCAGTTTTGACGCTAGATATGCTAATACACATGGTACACACAAAAAAAGTTGCCATTTGAATTAAAATAATATTTAAGAACCAGAGATTGAATCTTTATATCATTATTGCAGTTATTAATACGTTTCAGCTGGCAGCAATTCTTTTCACCCTGACTGATGCAGTGTGTAGTTTCTAATTTCTTCAACCATTGTTGAAAGATGCACAATGTATCCCCTGGTCATAGAAAAGATGTTCAAGAGGGGGAAATTATTGGCCTATATCAAACGCATTTTTAAAACCAAGAAGAAGAGTGGTGAACCATGAACTTTGCAAAAAAAATGGGTCCGAAAAAAGTCACGAATGATTGTAATCGGAGGTCACCAAATTGCAAGAAGTCTTCTAATGAAAAATCAACGGCAGAAGTCATAGCTTTGTTCACTTGTGAATGTAAGAGCATGTCTATATTTACAATGCAATAAGACCTGACACGATTGGGACTAAACAGCTGTGTGGCCACAAGAAAGCAATAGGTTAGTGAGTCTAATTAGGAAAAACAAATTACATTTGTTGGAAAGCATAAAGATTGGACTTTAGAGCAATGGAAACACAGGACTCGAAAAATCGGGTGCCCAAATGCAACCAGTTTGCTACCTTGGGAAACCAGAATCAGTAACTTGCATTTTTGAACAAGTGCAGTGTTTTTTCATAAACCTATTCTTAAAAAAATCTTTTTTTTTTTTTTTTAAACACAGCTCAAATGCTATAATAGGTGCAAAAACAAGCACCATTCATCAAAAGTTAAGGTGATATAAATTTTGTGACATATTTTGCCTAAACTAACATACTGTAAGTGACATATTATAGTTATACTGTAGTTTGTAAAACTAACAAGGGTAACATTATACCCTTCGTATATATGCATAAATGTGCATTGTAATTGTAGCTCTGGTATATGCACTGCCCCGGCTACAGTTAAGATTAGTAATATTGGCATAATTTTGTTGCTCACTTGAATACGACTTTGGAACATGATACTAAAGACAAAATCTGGAGCTTGGCAGCATTTAGTTTAAGTTGCAGATAATCGAAAAACTGGAATGGGTATTCAAGCAATGTTTCGCTTAAAACAGCACAAGAATAACCATGTTTCAGTTGAAAACGGTACATCAGATCACTTCGTATTCTCTCCGCGCATACGCATGTTTTACCCGCTTTATAGGCGAGCATTAAGATTGAGTTGTCATATGTCAGCTATTGGTAATACAAACCAACAGTTATTTAGGCTAATTAATTTGAAACTGAAATAAAAGGTGCATCTGCAAGACATGGCCTGCAGTGCAATGCTGCAGCTTGCAGGTTTTAACGCAAATGAGTCAAACTGAGTCAATTCGAGTCAAGGGAAAACAAACAAAAAAACGGAATGTAACATGAAGGTAATACAAGTCGAAGAACAAGAAAATAAATACATAAAAGCAATAATGGACATTAAAAGGATGACTAAAAGACAAACAGAAAAAAAGTAAATAATAGCGATTAAAGGTCACCTATTATGCTGCATTTAGTTGTTTAAAATACATCTAATGGGTCTTTAAAATAATGTTAAGAATTCAGTACAAAAAAAAACAACACACACATCCAGGCCTAGTGAGAGGGTGCAGAGACGAAAAACCAGGAAACAAAGATGGCAGATATTTCAGGACAGCTCTTCGTGGCATGTATTGTTGTGAGAATGTACTCGTTTGATCCCGAATCAGACCCCGAACGGGAGGAGGAAGCATCTGAAGTATTGCAGCAATGTTTACAGCAGGATTTCAATGAGTTGCCAGTTGAAATTTTAGTGTTTTGCTCGTCCTGTCTCGCCTTGCATGCATGGGATTGTAGCTGTACTGTTATATAGTCATGTTATTTACCCACTTAGCTATCCAGAGGAAACTTTGCCAAAAGCTCCTGTTAACCATTTCAACCAAAACGAAACAAAATTCTGACACCAAGCTACTAAATGAGTTCATAGCAAAAACACGCGAACGGTGTAAGCGTTGCTTACGTGGAGCAAGCGATTCGATAACTTCTACCAAAAAAAAATTTGTATCCGATCTCCATTTTTTTCAGCTTTTTAAGTGCCAGAACAATTTTCAAAGGTGGATGAAATTCTGCCATGGCGACGCAGAGAAATAGTATGTTATACCAGACACGTTATAGTGCGTTTCGCGATTGCTTTCACCGTAGTAGCCTCAGAGAGCTAAACCCACACCATGGCAAAGTACCCGGCTGACCCCGGTCATCCATAAGTAAAACGATAGTTTCAGAGCAGCAGTAAACAAACCCAAAAATGTACCCCAAGCTCTGCAAAGCCTACATTTGGTCTAAATGCAGCCTTATCAGCCCATTTTTTTATGTTCACGCACCTTCTGTTGAATATCCCCTGACATTACTCTTGCATATGTGGACACAAACAATAGCAACAACAACTTAGCTACATTAGATACCACATTCAACAAGCTATCACACTAGGTAGGCCCCTGCAGTAAAGCAAAACACAAATGGTAAAACTTATTGCTTCTGCGTCTCAGAGTCACAGACAGTTGCTACCGACCCAGGCTTTATCTTCAGATATTTTACAAAGCCTGCGTTTGAGGCCAGTTGTTAGTGCTTACCATCGCTAGCAGTCCTGCTAGCCACCTGTAACACGTTAGCTTCACTTATCTTATTTAGTCTTATATCATTACTTACAGCTTGAGGCTCCAAGTGCTTGACCGATGCAACTACACCAGGTTTGAGAGGCAGCTGAGATGCATATCCAGTATAGAGTTATCCTTTATTGACAAAGTTGTCTTCAGTGAAATGCCAAGCACCAAGGGCTAACGTTCCCTTTGAATGTGTTATGTATGCGTATTTTATGTACAGCATTGTATATCATTTGTAAGTGAAGAACTGTTACATGCTGTTTTTGCTGCCTAGCTGGTCAGCTATTTATTTTGTTCATTTGGCACCCTCTGATGGTGTGTTTGTAAAACATGATCTGATGTAATTGACTAGTGCTTTAAAGAAGATTCTGGCACCTTCCTGCCTGGAGGGGGCGGGATTACCCAGGAATCCTGTGGATCTTTCCAGAATGTTGCTAGTCTATATAAATGCTGTGATTTTAAGCACAGCAGAGCAGAGCAGAAGCAGAGTTTTGTTTTGGCAACAGAGTTGATTAGTGGCATTAAAGTGTTATTAGAGAATTAAACACTGGATATTTTTTGTAGAACATTTTTTTTTGTGAAGAATAAATTTGTTTTAGTTGTCATTGCTGGTTTTCTTTGTTGCGATTTTTTTTCCAAGTCATAACAAATGTGGTTGTTTGCTGCCAGCAAACAAAAAAGCTACCCACTGATTTCTGGTGGCATCGTCTTTTGGAAGATAAAACAGTTATTCTTCATTTTCGCAACCAAAAAAACACACGGACGAGCAGCTTTGGGAGACATACTGACAAAATTGCGCCTCAAATGATCCGCGTTTCTTCCTCTTCTTCTTCTTTTGAATTTCCAGAAGTATAGACGCTATTAAAGCGTAATATGATCCGCGGTCATCCAAACAACATGTCAAGGAAAAATACAGGTATAAATGTGAAGTAGAAAATAATTTTAAAGAGAATGACATGAAGAAGGTGTGGGAAGGTATGAAGCTCATGAGTGGGTCTGCAGGCCAGGGAAAGACACCAACTAAATGGCACCATGGAATATGCAGATAATTTAAATAACTTTTACAATAGATTTGATAAAATTGATTTTTTTAATGAAAGAACCAGTCTGAGAGAGCAGTTACGCAGCAGCATAGAAGGGGATTATACCCTAAATACTAACAAACAGGAGGTCTGTAATATGTTTAGAAAGCTAAAAGCCACAGGTCCAAATGGGCTTTCACCTAAGGTGCTGAAAAGCTGTGCCAGCAGCAACACGACCGTGTTTAACTCCTGCTATTCTTTCAATGTTTTGCCCGATTTATGGAAGGAATCCTGAATTGTACCGGTACCTAAAAAGAAAGTAGTGGAGTGCATGAATGACCCAAGACCAGTGGGCCTCACCTCGGTCGTGATGAAAGTATGTGAGAGAATAGTGTTAAATAACTTGGAGCCACATGTGGAGAAATATCTTGATCCCTGCCAGTTTGCATACCAGAAAGGAAGGGGGGCAGCAGATGTTATTGTTTTTAAACTTGACCATATTTATAAACACCTGGACACCAGTGGACATTGTGTTAAGATTTAATACTAGGATTTTAGCTCTGCTTTCAATGCTATCAACCACATATCATGATTGAAAAGCTTATGGCTATGAATGTCCCAAAGGTGTTCAGTTTATTTTTTTAAAACTTTCTGGAGAATAGAACCCAATTTGTCAAGTTGAACTCTCATACAAAGTCAGAAAAGATCACCACAAATACAGGTTCTCCAAGGCACAGTTTTATCTCCTTTTTAATTTTTTACACAGCAGATTGCCGCCCGCAGCACCCAAATTGCCAAGTAGTAAAATTTGCAGATGACACTGCTCTACTAGGTCTAATAGAAGAGGATGAGGATAGTCAATGCAGAAAAGAGATTAACTCTTGTTGAGCACTGTGATAGTCATTTTCAAGAGCTCAATGTCAAGAAAACAAAATAACTAGTGACTGATTTCAGAAGAAACAAGAGCATCTGAGGCAGTGGCAATTAAAGCGGCAATGGTAGAAAGAAAAAACACATATGAATACCTGGGAGTTGTTTTTAATGATAAATTAACATGGACTGACCATGTTTCATCACTGCTGGCTAAATTGAGTCCTGGGAAACAAAGAAGGAACATAACTCATCCATATTCTAAACCATGTTCGAGCATGGCTTCCTAGTGAGTATTCAATAACTGATCTGGGTGTGCTATGAATTGACAATTCAGTACATCGGGAGTCTGGACCAAGACATTTTATGTTGGTATTTTGAAAAAAAAAAAAAAAAAAGTATCTAAGCTCCGTGCTTCCCAATCGGACATTCGCTCGCTGGCATTGGTAAACAGTATTCTCGACCTGCATGACTAGTGCGTCTAGTTTGGAGGTAAATCCCTATCTTTATTCGAGAGCATGGTATTTCGACTTAAGAGCAGACATCGATTTCATGAGTAGGTTATGCAAATTCTTTCCCTAAAATTCTGTTCTCATACTCAAATAGCCCCCACTTGAGCTTGGATCTGCGGCTGCTTGGACAGATTTATTTTATCTCCATTCATAAAAACGAAATACATCAGTTTTCAAATTACGATCACTGCGCATGATCCAAACTTTGAAAAATTGACGCGCACAGCTACTGGCTGCTTCTGTCTTCACGTCAAAATGACTGGGAGATCTACTGATCTTGAAGCATGCAGCTTATGTGTGGTAAATGATTCGGACGCAGCCCAATTATCAACCAAAACCTAAAGTACTTTGCAAGCTACAGATCCAGGTTTGTTTCGTCCTGCTGTATACCTGAAATGGAGATGTCCTTCTGCAATAACTCGTTAATGACTCTGTATCTGATGAAAATATTTAGCATGTTTGTATTTTCAGCATTTGTTTAACTAATGTAGCTTTGACCCGCCCACGCAAAGAGCTTATCGGCATCTAGCCGGCGACACGATTCAGGAACAGTATTGGGGTTTTTAAAAGAGCGGAGATGTTAATGATTGAATCCTGCAGAAAAGTTGGAGCCACAGCTTAACATGAGGCTTGGTGAATGAGGTAGTCTCCCTGATTGAACTTGCTCTAAGCTCCATTTAGTACTCTTCTAGGACAACAGAAAATATTTTTATTTGAAATATTCAGTTTCATGCATTCTCATTCATAGAACAGCCTAAATTTTCAGTTTCAGGAGAAAGCGGCCCGTGTTTGGCCGATACTTAACCAAAACCAACTCCCCTTTGAGATGTCCCAAAGGACAGATTTTGAAATGGCTTGTGCACCAGATGGCATCGTAGGGGGACTTTAAAGATAAATTTAAAAAATTAAATTTTATTTCAAAAATTTTATGCTACTGCAGTCACAGTATTTAAAGGACTAAGTGAAGAACTACAAGTCCTTTAAAAGTGAATGCACATGAGCAGACTGACATCAAATCAACTGTCGTCCTTAAAATAATACCTCTCATCCCATGTCAGTTAAGACATGGGATTTGCTTTAACATACTAGCGCCGCACTGAAGGCGAATAAAACCTTTGCCAGCACAAAAGAAATAAGGCCAACTTTGCATCATCATTACATTAAAACACTCTAAGCAGGGAGTGCTTAGTTCTGTAATGACCTGGGTCCACACTTCAAGCAGCAGTAATCACAGCTGACAAATATAAAACTATTAGAAGCCATTAGAGAGCGCTGGCAAATGAGAAAGGGAATTACCACATGCATGAGACTCAGCAATTGGCATTTAGAAGCCTGTCTGTGCTTCTCAGGACCTTTCTTTCCATGACACCCACAAAATTACACTAGATTTCTTCGCTACAGGATGATTAAGTATAACCTGGTTTTGTCCCCCAGAGCTGTGCTGTTAAGCTGTGGATGTGCTCAAAGCGCCAGAGATTCCCATTTTACTTGTTCCTGGACCTGAGTATGAACTTGTCCATGTTATGAACACACAGTTTCAAAAATCTGCGTACTCCACATCCAATACAATATTATTTGGAAAAGATGCACTGAAAAGAAATTAAAACGCACTCAAGACATAATCGATATTCATGACTACGTCCGTTTTTGTTTACATGGTATCACTGTCCTCATCATCAGAAATACAAGGTTAATACAGATGAATTTCTTCGACCAGAAACGCAGATCCTCAATCCCACTTACATGCAGCAGGTAAAGAGGCGGAGACCTCAGGAGCATCAGCGGTTTGCACTCGTTTCGCTCGCTCCCAGAGAGATGTGCCGTAACTCAGCTCAGAGATGGGTGCTCCGTAAGGAGTAGCAACAAATCAAAGAAAGTTATTCCATCCTCACCCACACATCAATGGAAAAGAAAATTGTTTTTTTCCATAAAAACCCATCATCACTGGCAGTGCAGACATTTTAAGAATTGCTTTAATCCTTCAATTGCCCAAATCTCAAAATGAAAAAAGCCTAAATAAAAACACATTCCTATATAAATGTCCATCAAACAGTCTAGAGTTGGGAAAAGAATTAAAGAATGGCTAAATAAAACTTGATATTAGCATTGATCACTGGAAAAAGAGGACAGAAGCATTTTTTGAGAAGTCTCTGGTGATAATGATGGGATTTAGAGCACAGAAAGCTGTCGTCCTGATCATCAGGCCTATATTGTGCAAAAGGCTTGAGTGAATGAGAAATCTCAGATACTGAATGAGACCAACATGAGTGATCTACCAACAGTCACTGACCATTCTGTAAGTCCTCAAGAATGGAGGGAAAATGCTCAAACTGACTGGTCTCAGTCATTTCCTTCCAGAATATCTTTCTAGATTAATAACACCTCTATATTCAACAGTTGCATATTAACAGAAATGAGCGATACACAAAATGTTTACGCACTTGATATACGTATATATGAGTTTAAAAAAAAAAAAAAAAACATGTACATGCATGAGTGTCAAGGGTTAGAAGAGGGCGCCAGAGATTGGCTGGAGTGAACAGCAGTTAGACGCAGCACTCCTTTGGGTCGCTCGCACAGGATGATGTTGTGCTCCCATTTTAAGGGCGTTTTGAGGATTGACAAGCACTGGAAAAATAGCTCAGCAGCCCATCAGCTGAGGAGGAGAGCTCCTGTAAAATAGAAATGAAGCGTTGCGAAAGTTCAATCAGGAAGACTCTCCAGCGCACTTCTCCCATCATTCACATGCATGCTCACTCATAGATCTCTGCAGTCTTCGTTTGGGGCGGTCAGGTGGTGTAGCAGCTGATCTCCTCTATCCAATCGTGGCGCACCTCATTCACAGCACTACCCAATCCTTCCGCTGCTGCCTTTTTGAAAGATGTCATTTCTGTCTGCCCGAGTTCACTCTTGCGGCTGTTCGCTGGCCCTCCTCCTCCCCGTAACGCCTCCCTGCTCTCGTCAGACCTCCGTCCTGCCGCTCCAGCTTCGACAGCCTTCAGCCATCACCGCCACCAGTGTCTGGACTCTTCGGGGGATTCTCGAGCTGCTGCTCTGAGCCGTGCTCCTGCTCAATGAGTCTCCCGAAGAGTCCAAGCGCCAAAGACTTGTCTAATTCTAAACGCGTTTCATCCACCTATGCTCAACGCAGATTAACTATTTCCTGGTTCCACTCGAGTCTCTCCTGATTGAAATGTATACTGACCAAAACTTCCAACGCAATACACACAATTTTGAAATATTTGGTGCACATAAAATGGGATATTGGTTTTGAGCCATGATACATCAACTACAACTTAAAAGCTCAGAAAATAGTTTTGATTTCATCGCGTGGGCAGCTCGTTTGGCTTGATTGCACATTGTTTAGAATTTTGCCTATCCCGTTAGGTTGAGAAGAACTCATTGACCAATTCTTCGAGAATTTGGTCAATAAATAGCCGTAGCAATGGGCAAATTAAATATTCCTTTGCATTATCCTGGGTCAATGTGAGACCATGCCGCGTCTAGGTCAAAATCAGCGAGGGCGAGCCGTTTGTATGCTCACTGGTGGAATGTTGCAAAGACGGGTTGCAAGGAACCTGGGCGCCCACGTGTCGAGCATATCACGTCTCTGGAGGTAGTATAATGAAACAGGAAGCACCGGTGATCGACCACCTGCCCCCAGACCACGTCACCACCCCTCAGCAGGATCGCCATATTCGCCTCCAGCACCTGCGCAATCGCTTCCTGCCAGCTACAGTCACTGCTGCTCAGAACAGAGGTCACCACCAGAACTGGTTTAGCGACTTGCACAACCGACTTCCCCGCCGTGGTTTGGTGTTGACTCCTGCACGTCCCCGTGTCCATCTGCGATGGTCAAGGGCACATTTGGGCTGGAATGCTCTCAGGTGGAACAGGGTGCTCTTCTCGGATGAATCGAAGTTCAAGTTGAGTGTCTGACGGAAGACTGCGTGTAGGCGACGGGAACGTTATACTGACGCTACCATCCTACAGCGTGACTGCTGGGGTGGACCCAGTGTGATGGTTTGGGCTGGAATAAGCAGTAGACACAAGACAGACCTCATTTTCATCCATGGAAACCTCAGTGCGGCTCGTTACAGTGACGACATCCTTACCCCTGTCGCAGTTCCACTCGTCCATCGCTATCGCCTAACGCTGCAACGGGATAACGCGAGACCACATGTCGCCAGAGTCTGTCAGAACTACCTGAGGCAGTATAATGTTCAGTGTCTTGATTGGCCTGCGTATTCCCCAGATTTAAACCCTATAGAACATCGATGGGATATTCTGGATCGCCGGGTGAGAAGGCGTGGTCCAGAACCAGCCACAGTCCAACAGTTGCGTCAAGCACTCCAGGAGGAATGGGACCGCATCACACAGGCTGAAATTCGGCATTTGATTGACTCCATGCATCGCGGAATCCAGGCTGTGTGTGACGCCAGAGGAGGCCATACAAGATACTGACTTCAGTGATCCAGAATTGCGCCTTCAACTGATGCAATGAATTGGAAACCAGGAAAAATCTGTTCTTCATTCCTGACTCTAAAACTGTGTTTTTGATTTGAATCTTAATATTTGTTATGCATTGTTAAATTTATTGTGAGGAAATGACATGGGTTGCAATAAACCCGAGTGTTGCGTTGGAAGTTTTGGTCAGTGTATTTTCGTAATGATGATTGCAAACCATATATACATTTCCCACTAAGCCACATGGTCTGAAATAAGTTGTATTCAATTATTAATTTAAGCATGGGAGATTCTCATATTTTTTGTCTCAACATATTGTCAAACCAATTCCAAATGATGCACTTTTCAGTGAGCCCATTATAGCCATGGAAAGACCGAACCCAGTCTTGAGTTAGAAGTGCATTTTGGGTAAAAAAAACAAAAAAAACAAAAAAACTATTGATCGTGCACAGAAATTCATGGCGAACATGTGTTTTCCAAACTATGGTATCGCCTAAATGGTGCAAAATGAGTGAAATGTATGCATCTCAGAGCATTGTTCTGTTACGATGCTTAACATCACCAGCTCTTTCCAGGAAAATGACAGAAGTCAACAATTTTGAAGAGGAAATTAGTGAGATCTATTTTTTATTCAACATCAGTGAATCTTCCATTTTTAGATTCCCCTGAAAAGCAGGCAAACCAGGGTGGATAAATAAGGCCCAGAATTAATGGCAGGATGGACTGATGGAATAAAGGGGATCAGGATGGAAATAAGTCCTGAACTTTGATGTGACTCATCATCTACATGCGTTTTCTTTAGAGCTGTAAATAAACGGAACAAACACATTTCATTTCTATACATTCATTCTCATGTTCCAGCGCCTCGAATGGAATAATCACATCTTTTACAGAACAATAGGTACATAGAGAGTGTGCCTCTGCACATCCTGTACACTCTTCCTCAGGTGCTGAAACAACACCAATAATACATTAAAAAAAGCGAATTGACGCACACTGAGTTTCCTGCAAGTTTCTATATTTGACAAGCTTCGTAAGATCAATTATGACTGAGTTACTTCTTTGATTTTGTGTTGAGAACAATAGAAATTATTTGCACTATTAAGAGTAATTAGAGAATAAAACTAAGTAAAATTGGTAATTTTTCTAATGAGCACACGTGCTCACTCGTACACAGGCGCACACGTGCATGCACACACACCTGCAAACTCACACACTCCTCAATAAAATGTCTCCCATAAAGTGCCAGAAATAGCGCAGTAGTTCCATTTTAAATTTCACCTGAGAAGACATGGCTTAAAAGCAGACTATTATTGATCCATGAAAGAGGAGAGGTCATGTGGGCCAGGAACACTCAGTTCACTCAAGTCAAATGGACACCCAGAGGGAGGAGATGAAACCTTGACGGCGCCCTTGCTGCTGTGAGCAGCGCCACAGTGGAAACCGCGGCGAAACCGTACACCTGCAGACACACGCATGCCCACCTTCAAAACTGCGCCTTCCACGCCTCCCAACACCTGACCAGGGCTTTTAATATTTAACCACCACTAATGGCCAGTTCCGTCTTTCTGCACCCTCACCAAAATACCACGGACGCCCATTAGTTCCCTGGTTCATACCAAAATACAAAAATAGAATCTAACCAGCTTCAAGTGACTCCCTTTACGATCGCAGGTTCACTTCACTTGAGCTGCATAATAAAGAGTAATCTGAAATAACGGAATGTCGAATCTGATATTGTATTAGAATGTAAGGAGTCAAAAAAGCCCAATCTAATGTGCTTCTGTTTGAATGGCCCAAAATATGATGAAGTCAGTGGACACATCTTCTCAAGCCCATTGGAACACATCAGTCGCGACCGGACTGAATTCTGAAACCATGGGTGGATAAACACAACCGGATACGAACCAGCTGCACAAGCTCCGACACATACATGCAGCCGTAAAATCACTTACTTTCCTAGATACACACAGAGTACCAGTGAATCATGGGCGAGACACAGGTTTGGCCCCGCGGGCGCTGTGCAGGCCTGCCCTAGATTGGGTGGGATAAGACTAGGCAGCCAAAGCCCAGCTCTGTCCTCAGTTACCTTCTCAGCGCTAACGAACTCAATCCGTCATGTGCAGATGGTGCCCAATGCTCACCCGTGAATGTGTTAGCCAGCAGCAATTACACAGGTCACATAGCTCGCTTGTCCACACTCCCTGCAAGAGCATCCCATCTGCCCAACCATCCAACCGTCCTTCATCTTACAGATGGCATCTACCCCCTTCTGCATGCGCTGTACTCTTCCCCGTCTTCACCAGTTTCACCCTTAACCCTTAGAATGTAATTGCCAACTACAGCTGCCCAATGACGTGACATAACAAAATCAAATGCCGTTGAAAAACTACCATGTGGCAACTTGTTTTAAAGAGCTCCAGCAGTCTCCTTTGATATTTTTTCAACAGCTCAGGATATTTACATTTTAATTAATTGAAAATGTACTCAGTGCTCTAAGGGTTAAAGTCATGACAACATGCACAGTTGATGAGCAGCACTACGTCACAGAAGGGTCTAAATCACCGTTTTTTGTTTTGAAGGGCAATAGCAAACCATTCTGAGTGGTTCAATCTTGTCGGTCATGGCTGAAAAACATGTACCATATTGGATGCATACACATCCTAAATTTAAATTGTCTGACCTGGAGGTTAACCAGAACAATGATTAAAACATAAAAAAAAATCAGCCCTGAGACAGTGATTAACAACAAACCGTAGATTCACATAAGTGTTATTTTACTTCATTCTCCCAACAGTGTTATTACTTGGGCCATCTGAGGATACCCCAATTCATCCTTCACCAGTAAACCGCTCCAGAATTCACTCCCATACCCGATATCTGGCCTTTGATAGACAGAATCTCACAGAACAGGACCAGGTAACACTGGCCTTTGATACAGACAGAATCTCAGAGAACAGGACCAGGGCACACTGGCCTTTGATACAGGCAGAATCTCACAGAACAGGACCAGGGCACACTGGCCTTTGATACAGACAGAATCTCACAGAACAGGACCAGGGCACACTGGCCTTTGATACAGGCAGAATCTCACAGAACAGGACCAGGGCACGCTGGCCTTTGCTACAGACAAAATCTCACAGGACAGGACCAGGGCACACTGGCCTTTGATACAGACAGAATCTCACAGAACAGGACCAGGGCACACTGGCCTTTGATACAGACAGAATCTCACAGAACAGGACCAGGGCACACTGGCCTTTGATACAGACAGAATCTCACAGAACAGGACCAGGGCACACTGGCCTTTGCTACAGACAAAATCTCACAGAACAGGACCAGGGCACACTGGCCTTTGATACAGACAGAATCTCACAGAACAGGACCAGGGCACACTGGCCTTTGATACAGACAGAATCTCACAGAACAGGACCAGGGCGCACTGGCCTTTGATACAGACAGAATCTCACAGAACAGGACCAGGGCACGCTGGCCTTTGCTACAGACAGAATCTCACAGAACAGGACCAGGGCACGCTGGCCTTTGCTACAGACAAAATCTCACAGTAGGGACCAGGGCACACTGGCCCTCGATACAGACAGAATCTCACAGAACAGGACCAGGGCACAGTGGCCTTTGACACAGACAGAATCTCACAGACCAGGACCAGGGCACACTGGCCTTTGATACAGACAGAATCTCACAGACCAGGACCAGGGCACACTGGCCTTTGATACAGACAGAATCTCACAGAACAGGACCAGGGCACGCTGGTGCAGACTCTCAGCTGTGTGGCTACAGGCAGAAGCTGACTCACCGCACACCCCAGACAGAATCTTGGAAGGAATAATTGGTTACGCAACAATCTCGGCCAGATGGCTCCCCTTTCGCTAGATGCGGCTAGGAGACGGTCACATGATCTGCTGCTTTGACATGCTTGTTTTGCCATTCCAGTGTTTTTGCTATGAGGGGACAACAGACCGAGAGCATCCATGGCCTCTTTCGGCAAGCTCCTGTCGTTACAGCAGCATCGCCTCAATCGTGCTGTCGGAAGAGCTGAAGAATTGCAAATCACCAAATCTTTCGCACAAATGAAGCCATGATGTATTTCAGTGAGCTTCTTACCATTTAAATGAGTACAGTATCACTTACACCCACGTCTTCCCCGTCAAAGTAATATGCATTAAGAGGCTATTTCAACATTAAACAATTCAATGTCCCAATGGGGAATTATTCCACTCTGCCCGCATCAATCCATTTGCCTAAAGAAAATAACTCCGGATCTATGACATTATAATCATAATTATTTGAAAGTCTTGCGTATGCACCACCCACATACAGGGATAGCAAGGTCTGCTTCAGAGCCCTGGATTTTACACTAAAAATGCATGTGGACACACAGCAGCAGGAAAAAAACATTGTAAAGCAAAGCAACAACAAATGAAAGCAAGACCACAACTATGAAAATCTCTCGGTTGTAAAAGCGGATAAAGGACCATGGAGACGTGAGGTGGTGATCATGTCTTGACGCCGAAAGTTTGATATCAGGTCTCCAGTTGAGCCAAGCACACATCTGAATTACAGATCAAAGGCACTGGACAAAACTCAGTTTAGACATAAAAAAAAGGAGATAATGACAAGTCACAGAGAAAGTGAATGACAAAGCCGTTATTACTGCTGAACAGCAGTGCAGATAAGACCGCATGACCTTTTCCCAGAAATGTGCAGGCTCTTTTAGGCACATCTAAGCAAGCAATAACCTGACTGAACCTTTTTTTTAGCATGTCATTGGCTTCAGTGTGGCTGCATGAAGACGCCCTCAGCACTGGTGTGACGGGCTCAGAAGAGGTGAGATGGGTCAGTCACATGCTAATGTAATAATGCCAGCAGTACTGAAGAATTTAAAAGACTAATCAACAGTAGCACTGCTGAGTGACACCAATGATACACGGAATCTCCAACTGAGCAATGCTATAACCTGCATATAGACGAAATGGGTTGTAATATGCTCGTTTCTCAGTTTAATCTTTTCAATTCTGTGGCCGATTCACAAATCTTAGCCATTTTTATGGTGAAAAAGTACCTATACACAGCTGCATACGCAGTGCTTACTTAGCTTGAAATGGGCTATTTTCGCTGAAATCACTTTCCCGCCCCCTCCTTTAAAGCCCACTCTGTTGTGATCAGCCAACCGTGGTTCAGGAAGCACAGCTCGCTAAGACTGCAACACAATAAAAGGTTGTGGTTTGGCTGCTGAGGAATAGTGGTAAGAAATAATTTTGTCTTCTGATTCTTCACCGTCTCTCCCTTCGGAGGCTTATACAAAGGGAATTTCCATTTCACTAAAGAAAAACCGCATCTTCTCGAGACGGCGATACGTACTAACCAAACTCCTCTCAACATCCACCCCAACAAGCTTTGTCTAAAGTCACACTTAAAGAGGCACAAGCTGGGTATTGTGCCAGTTTGTGACATCATGACGAAGACATGTTACAGAAGAAAAGGTTAGAGCACAAGCAGGATGTTTCAGGCGGTTCAGAAGCAGTGTTTTCAGTTGGAGAGAATGACTCCCTTTGTCGTGGAGTTTTGGATTTGTGACTCAGGCAGAAGAAACTACACAACACACAAAAGCAAAGGCAAACCCAACAACAGCATATGAGCCCTTTGATGGGTTTTTGAAAGGGTGTTTCAGCAGTCTGAATTTGGTTGCAGCTCACTTTCATGAAGACCTTCAGCACGACAGCAAAGCCATGCGTACACGTATATCCACTTCCTGAATAAAATCTCAGAAAGAGGAGATTCAGTACTGTGTTTTATATTGGGAAAACAAAAAGATCTGCATGCACATCCTGAATGAAGTGTCCAAATACGTAATGTACATTGGCTGCGTTCAAATTGTCTCTTTGGCGTAGGAACTCCTAGAAAATGGCCCAGGAGTATTTAAGTGGCTGACATGAGCCATGATAAGTGTTCATATTCTCTAAATGTGAAGGAAAGGTGCTTAAATGCCTCCGAATTTGACCTCTTGCCCACCGCTGACAGTCTAAATCGGTCGGGAAAAAAAAACACCTATATACCCTCGGGCAGAAAAATCGGTCGAACATATATTAGGTTCCATTTGACTCCGGTACCGTGGGGCTCACTGTGTACGGATATATTGGTGCCGGACTATGTTCTGCTTACACTCCCTTCCGCATTTAGTGTATAGATGGCGACACTGGTGCAACTTCGAAGCTGAACCAGGAAGTGAGAATGGTAATGTGGTCTATTCTGTGAGCACAATAGCGCTGAATTGGGCAAACGTTTGTTGCTTTTGTTGGGTTTTTTTTTTTTTTTTTATAGAGCAAATGAGCAGGAGGGCGAGGTCAGAGGTCTAAGAGACTCTTCCACAGATCCTGAATGAGTCAAGAATATGAAATATGATTAATGATTGATTAGTGATTCACAATAAACAAATAAAAGTAATACTTGACAATTAATATCTCCATTTGTTGAATTACAGGGAGAAAATAACAAACAAAAAAAAAAATCACTGAATAAATCAATCGATATAGGGTATTGATCACCAATTTACAGATATACGCTTGAAACCAATGCCGATAGATAGCCCAGACAATACTCTCTCCAAAAATACTTGATAAACTTATATAGTTCATGGGGTGTATCACCAGAAATAAAATTATTACAAATTCATCTGTGAAACCTAAAAAATCTCAAAAAATGCTCTGGTACTGAGTGCATCAAAAGTTCTGGGAGCCAAGAGGTTAACTTCTTTAGCACAGGGGAAACTAAACCATCCTTTACAAAAGAAGAGATAAAGCCCTCCCACCATTCCATGCAGCCGCAATATTTATCTATTGTTAAATGGATGTTACATTTTTTTCTGAAGAACAGAATATAATTAAAACTATGTTCACACAGCTGAGCTCTCTTTACAGATAAACAAATTTACTTGCGATCATTTTACGAAATTATATTACACCACAGCTCTTTAAATACCCATCATTAGTATGATTAGTACTGAATGTCAAGTGCTGCAGATAACTAATGCACTGCAACAGTGGAAAATTAATTGGATTTTCAAACCAGCGTGATGCAGGCTGCAGACTGCATAAGTATCCGCATGTTGCTCTCAACATACAGTACAACACGGGGCGAGACTGAAAGAAGGCCGAGACATGGGATTAATGTTTTGTGTTTTTCGCAGGTGAGCATTAATCACAGAGAGAAAAAACCCACAACTGAAGACAATTCAGCTTATCCTAAACTGAAGTTAAATACTGATGTAAAAACACAACAGCACAGAGCCCTGCAATTATGAGGATTGGACAGCATTCAGCTTGGTTTCCACAGGGAGTGAGAAAACAGGGAATGGGAGAGAGGAGATAAAAGGAGGGAAAAGAGAGAAAGAGAGAGATGGACAATGCAGTATGAAGAGCAAGGAAAATATTAGACAGACAGTTTTAAGAAAAAGGTTCCTCGAGTCCGCTGCACTGGCATTAGGCCCCTGGGCGATACTCGTCTCCACATTCAGGCTTTTTCCACCTCCTTTCTCTCTGCAGCCTGCGTCCGTCCCACTCTTCCCTGCCCCAGGGGCACCGCCGGCTGGCTTTTGTTTGGGCTAAAGCTGAGCCCGGGTCATAAGCCAGGGCCCATTGTGAGGAGACTTTAGTTTGGCCCTCAGATGCAGCGACAGCATGAGGCTGTACTCATGGACGGAGCACAAATCCCCCGCAGCCTCACCACCCCCAGCCCCACTCACACACACTAAAACTCATCCTCTTACATTTATTAACTTTTTTTAAAAGGGATGAGATGTTTATGAAACGCACTACCCCACTAAGGCTCTAAACACTCATGAAATTACATTTATCCCATTTCACTGCTAGAAAAGCATATTTGAAGCCAGTCCATCAGTTCAGGGCTAATGGGAAACTCTAATATAATCCCAAAGAAAACATGTACGTCAGCTTAAAAAGTTGAATGGGAACAGTCAGGAACGACGCACAGCAGCTCTGAAGGTGCACTACCTCACATTCCTCACCCAAAGCCTCCCTCACCCCAGCCCAAAATACTGCCCTCCCACCAACAACATAACCCTAAACCCCAGCGGTCCCAGCGCAGGAGTGAGTGGGTACCTGGTTTGGGTGCTGGGGAGCAGGGCTGTGCAGTGAGGTCTTCAGTGCTGCTCCCTCAACACTTCCTGACCTCTGCTGGAGACGCAGCACCTCCCCATAATCCTCTGTGTCGAAGTTAGTCTTCCACACCATCACCTGCGCACAGGACAAACGTCATTCACTCAGACCAGTGCACTCACCGAACTACCACTGCCTGTACAGAGTCAAATATCATTCAATATCTTCTGTATACACCCAACTGCAACTCACCATCACCTGTACACAGGACAAAATATACATTAACACCAGCGTATTCACTCCAATACCACTTGCCATTGCCTGTGCTGATTCAAATACTGTATCATATCCTATGGGCGTGGAAAAGATGTTGCTCTGCTTCAGAGGAGTCAAATTACTGGCCAAAATCAAGCAAAGAATACAACCAAGACTGCTGAACCCACTGAAATCACATTAAAAATAAATCATCAGTGGAACTCACGGCTATGTTTAATACTGTTGTGGAAGTAAGAGCATTTCCACATGCGCAATGCAAAGACAACCCAAGGGCTGGGACTAAACTGCTGGGTGACCTTAAGAAAGCCACTTTTCAGTGAGGCCAGACGGAAAAAGGGCTTAAATTTGCTAGGTAGCACAAAGATTGGACTCCGAAGGAATGGAAAAAGGTCATGTGGCCTGATGAGTCCTGATTTACCCTGTTCCAGAGTGATGGGTGCATCAGGGTCAGAAAAGAGGTGGATGAAGTGATGCACCCATCATGCCCAGCGCTAACTGTGCAAGCCTGTGGGGGTAGTGTGTATGATCTGGGGTTGTTTCAGTTGGTCGGTCCAGGTCCGGGAACAATATGTGCCCGAAAAATGAGGTCAGCTGACTACCTGAATAAACTGAAGGACCAGGTTTTTCCATCAAAAGATTCTCTCCTTCCCTCCTGGCTCGGGCATATTCCAAGACAACAATGTCAGGATTCATCGGACTAAAATTACGAAAGAGTGGTTCAGGGAGCATGAGGCGTAATTTTCATGCACGGATTGACCACCAAACCTTAACCCCACCAACAATCCTTGGGATGAGCTAGAAGAAAACTTCATGCAGCGGTGCGACTCTCCCATCAAAAATACAACATCCTGGTAAAAAACATATGCAACACTGCGTCAGCCTATCAAAACAATGCCAAGACGAAGCTAAAGCTAAAGACGGTCCAACAAAATATTAGTCTGTGACTCTGTGTGACTTTTTCTGACCAGGCAGTAAATTTCTAGAACTACAATGTTATTTCTCATCCCCACAAGTTACAATGAATGAATCATGTCAATAAGCAATAAAATTATCGCTGAATGAGCTCATTTGAGGAATTCTCATGAGAACAGCGACTCGTTCACAGCTTGCAACTAGTTGCAAAGGAAAAGCAGTTAACCAGTGTCAACTCTGCACCGGGGAGCTGGAGCAGATCCCTCACATCAGTGCTGACCAGACCCTACAATCCTAGGCTGTAGCTGGCCGACCATGGGGAGCCCGTTGGTGAGGGGAATTACCCGTTTCGAATTAGAAGCGGTCATGCAGAGAAAACATGTACTGGACACAACTGATGTAATGTTGACAGGTTTTAATCTGAGAAAATAACATACAGGATAAAATTTTCATTATTATTTGTGGCAAGTTAAAAAATGATTGTCTAAGGAAATTTCTTTTCATTCTACTGTATATTCCTACAATATTATACAGGACATTGAACAAATTGTCAACAGATTGTATTCAGCCACAAAAACATTTTCAAAAAGGACTCAAACCACATTTTCAAATAAAAAATGTAAAAAAAAAAAAAAAAAACAAGGTTTCAGGAAGACGTGGAAAGCTTAACGGAATGAGTTGCCCTCTTCAGTACATTGTTGCTATCCTTGCAATCCTCTGTTTCCAAAGCCATTGAGAGATGAATCTTCAGACTAATATATCCCGTTTTGGAGCCATTGCTTCATTCTTCACAGCATGGGTTTAGGAGAGGTAGATCTAGCAAGACTCAGCTTGTTCAAGCTGTACATGAATTAGAACAGGTCCGTGATTTGGGCGGCCAGATCAACATGATTCATTTAGACTTTAGTTCTGCATTTGAAAGTGTTCCCAATCGTTTATTAATTCACAAACATAATGCTTTCGGTTTTAAGGCTTGGTTTACATCGTATTTGTCAGGTAGAAAACAGCAAGTTATCATAGAGGGTTGAGAGTCAGATTCCCTCACTATATTCTCTGGTGTTCCCCAGGGCTCTATTCTAGGCCCTCTTCTGTTCTCATTGCACATCAACGATATGCCTGATGTCATTCACCACCTAACGTCATCTGCCCTTGATGCAGATGATTCTCAGTATTACAGGCCAATAAGATCCAAGGATGATCGTCTTTGTCTGCAAAATGATTTAGAAAGTTGGTTGATCTGGCTCCAGTTTCAATCCATCTAAATGTCAGGTTAAATCATTAACAAGAAAAAGAAACTCATTTTTATTACAACATACATGGAGTGATTCTTGAAAGGGTTGATACATTTAAAGATCTTGGAGTCATTTTTGAAGACAGTTTGACCTGGAATGCCCATGTGGACCACATTGTGTGTAAGGCAAACAGCACATAGTTTATGGTCAGAAGAATTGTGTGCAACTGCAGCAAACCTGAGCTTCTGTCAACATTGTATAAATCTCTGTTGAAGAAAACTAGAATATTGTTTAATTATTTGGGACAACCATACAAAGCGGAATTTACAAGCCTTTGAGAGAGTGCAGAGACGTATCACAAGGCGCATTTGATCACAGAATTTTCTGCCCATCTCTTTGAGAAAACAAATGCTAGACCTTTTACTTTTTCACAACTGCATTCTTCGACAATGCGGTTTCAATATTGGGCACTACGTTCACATTCACACGAGACGGCGAGATAATCTTCTTTTGAGGGAGCCTTATATTAGAACAAAGCCTTTTTAAGCTTCTTATTTTAACAGAATACCTAAAGTGTGGAATAATGAGCCAAATGAATTTCGTACAATTACGAATCTTCTACTATTTAAAAGATATCCGAATTTCACACGTCCAAACTAAACTATTTTAATGGAAATATTGCCTGTTCATGGGTGCGCTTTTGCAGATATCACTCCTGCAGGCCGTTGTAAATCTGTTTTTTAACTAGAATGGTTTTTACACGTAAAAACAGATGTCCCCCCCTTCCCCCATTTCACATTTTAGAGTTATGGTCCGGAAACGGGTCCCACCCTTCAATATGCCTAAGTCCAAATTGTTGCCATGGAAACAGAAAAAAGAAAATTCAAAAGCAGTTCAAACCCTCAAAAGGCAAATCTACATGTAATGGAGAGACACTATATCAAATTTGGTGAGAATCGATTGAACAGTTTCAGAGTTATGCTCCGGAAACAAATGGGAACGCTGACGCTAACGCCGACGCCAACGGGAATTCAGGCAAAAACGCTATGTCTCCCCCCCCAGGAAGGGAGAGACATAATCAATGTGTGATTTGTTTTTTAAACTGACTTTAAACTTTATACATGGCGCTACATGTATATTTTGCCCTTTTTCATGGTGACAATCAAGAGGTGTTTTTTTCCGTGCCTACAGGTACTCCCTTTCCCCTCTACTTAATGTTGTTTGAAATCTTTTATTTTGCAATGTTTTACTTTGTATTCTTCTGTAGAGTGGATAAAATTCTAAATAAATTAATAAATACATAAATTTGTTCCATCATTGCCTAGTACAGAGGATGTCGTGTCTCCCTCATTTATGGTCCCCTCCTCCAGATGGTCTGTGTATGTTCTAATTTCATTAAAGCGCCAGTAAAAATGTTTTAAAAATGGACACCTCCAGTCATTTGTACTCTGCCAGCTAAATAGTAAAAACAAGCTTCTCATCGTTTCGTGAAGGAGGTACAACAGAGTGGTGATGGGAAAAAATAAAAAAAAAATCTTAAAGAGACATAAGGAAATCTGTCGCCAAGCCAGAGAAGGACTGATACGGAGCCACATGCTTTGTACAATGGAGCTGTCAGGTTCCCAAATAAATGTGGCGGGAGTTGCAAAATCCTTGGGATTCCTCTGCACATTATTGCTAGAGGGGGTGAGGAACTGCGTTTGTTGAGTGGATCAGTCACTCTGGGACTGGACCAGAGAAATGGGTCAGCGGTTCTGTGAGCCGGAAAGGCACTGGGAGAATGGCCCACTCTGCTCGCCAACTCGCGCAGCCTCTGATTCACCCTACAGACCCACTCAGAGAACCACCAACCTATTTGCAGAGCACACACCCACTCCACTGGCCACACTCGCAGAGTGAGTCACTCACACCCCACAGCAGGCCTGTTCAGGGCCTCCAGACCCCATACAGGGAAACACACCCCATAACTGCACCGCCACCTCCTCACATACTTCTAGAAATACAGCTATTACACAGAGAGACAAATTAGTGTTGCAATGTTACAGTAAGCGAAGGATTAAAAAAAAGTTTGGTTTTCAAAATGAATCAGCGTGTAGTCACCACACATGCATTCATTGCATTCATTAACTGAGCGAATGAATGAGAAGCAGTGAATCCTGCACTCAGTCACTCTCTTTCTCTCATGCGCATACATATACACACACACACACACACACACACACACACACACACACACATACATTTGTACAGATACTCTGGTGAGGACATTGTTCTGACTTGCATTCATCCTGTGGCCATAATCCTCTGTAATCCTTTGTGAGGACCACGCAAAATGCCCTCAGAACCCCAAATGTCCTCACAATATTTGTGCTTTCTCAAGAGTTAGTTCTCACATGTACAGCTGTACAAGTCCCCCCCCCCACATGCACATATACACACAGAGACAGACAGACAGACACAGACACACACGGATCCCCAGACGAAGCTCCCAGGGACCAGAGCTTGCCACAGTTAGCCAGGACTGTAGGATCCCAGTTGCCTGTAAGAGGGGCTCCAGAGAGCAGCCAAGCAGGTCAGGCTTAACCATAATCCCTTGCATTCACAACCAACAGACAGGAAGAGAAACAAACAAAGAGTCACCTGTTCGTCGGAGCCACCTGAGGCGAAGTATTCTCCAGTCCTGGAGAAAGCCACACACGTCGCCGGACCCTGGGGGAAAACATTACCGCAGTGGTCAGAGCAATGAGAGCACCTGTTCCACTGACACAGCCCAGGCAGTGCACTTAGGCTCTGCGATAATCTACACGCCACCATTACACTCGCAGAGTAAACCAGCTCCTCTCCTCTGCTGCAGCTGTGCTCTCCAAGACTGAACCCAAGGGTACCCCCGACGTAGCTTACATAGGAATTCCACTTACTCGCATACCTCTCTAAATTTCTACACTGTACAAGCACACACTACATTGCTGAGAAAAAAAGTATTTGCTTCTTTCTGATTTTTTCTCTTTCTGAATATTTTTTTCACACTTAAAGCTTTCAGATCACAGTCGGTCACATCTACCAGTCTGGGAAGGGTAAAGCTATTTCTATGGCTCCGGAGCTCCAGTGAACCAGGCCAAGGGCCACTGTCCACAAATGGAGAAAATTTGGAACAGTGGTGAACCTGCCTAGGAGTGGCTGGCCTCCCAAAATCCCATCGATGACACATCTAGGTCACTGAAGATTCCAGACTAACATCTAAAGAACTGCAGGCCTCACTCGCCTCTGTGATGGTCAGTGTTCATGACTCCACAATGAGACAGAGACAGGGCAAAAATGGCATCTTTGGGAGAGCTGAACGACGAAAACCACTCTGGACCAAAATGAAAACCAAGTCTCGTCTCACATTTGCAAAAAAATATCTTGATGACCAAGAAGACTTTTGGATTAATATTCTGTTAACTGTTGGGAACTTCTTGGAAGACATGGGCTCCGTTACATCAGGCATCAAGCTACCAAGGCCTTGCACCTAAAAACATTATTCTGACAGTCAAATGCAGAGGTGGTAGTGTGATGGCAAGGACTTAATCGCTTCTTCATGACCAGGGCGACTCGCCATAATTGAAGACATTGTGAATTCTGCGCTCCATCATAAACTCATAAGGGAGAATGTCTGGACATCAGTTTGTGACCTAAAGCTTGGATTAAGCAGTAGAACAACAATACAAAGCACACATGCCAATCCATCTCTGAATGATTTAAAAAAAAAAAGAAAGAGAGATGATGGTTTGATTGATGTCCAGACTTATGATTAAGATGCTGTGGGATGACCTTGAACAGGCATTTTACGCTTAAAAACTGCCAATGTGGCTGTTTAAAAAAAAAAAAAAATGTGTATAGAAAAGAGGCCCAAAATTCCTCCACAACAATGTAAATGACTCATTGCCAGTTATTGCAAACGTGTAATTGCCGTTATTGCTGCCAAGGGTGGCAGAGCAGTTATTAGGTTTAGGGGGGCAATTATTTTTTTCACATGGGTCAAACAGGCTGTAAAATAACTCTTTACCTTCAATAAATGAAATGCTCGTTTAAAAGTTGAAAATTAGATGAACTCACATTGTCTTTGTCAAACATTAAAAATTAGGTGGATGATCTGAAACATTGAAAAACGACAACAAAGACAGAAGAAATTGGGAGGTAATAAGCGCACTTGAGAAGCAGGATCGAGCCAATTACAGCTCAGGGCATAAACTGAAATGGAACCGAGACAGGCAACAACCCAATGTAAGCACCCAAGCAATAATTTGGATTTATTTATTTGCATTAATTTTGCATTATTTACTTTCTCTGAGGTATGGCTTTTTTATATGTATAATGGCCCTGGTATGGTTTTCATTATGGAAATAGAGCGAACATTTAGTATTACAAGAACGGGCAGCATAAGCCTGTCAATCCAAGACTGCTGTTGCTCATCAAACTGAGGTCGATGAGCTTGAGTTAAACTGCTCTGGATAAGAGCAACTGTAAAATGAGTATAATAACAGTAAACACCCCATAACCCCATAAACACTAGTTGGCAACACCTTATCCATAGTTGTGGATCTGGCATTCGCCTTAAACCTGAAAACTGAGTAACTCCCCCAGCAGCCATGTGAACTGACAGCCAGTGCAGCATCACATTTCTTTGAACCTCTGGGAGAGAAGAGAGCAGGGAAGGGTCACAAAGGCCAGTCGTGATCCAACATAAAGGCTCACGTGCACGTTACCATTTCTACCCAGCTCCTACTAATGCCTGACCCACTTCTTTCCCAAAAATAACAGGGAACACCATTTCTCCCAATAATGAACAGCAAGCTCCTCTTTGGGTGGTATGGATCATTTTCACGCATTTTTCATTTTAAGTTACCAAAGACTGCAATTCCATTAAAAGATTATAAGATTGTTTGGCCCAAGACTGACAGTGCCATACAGAATTAGATGTTCTTAAAAAAACAACTCAAAAAAAGACCATAACTGGGAAGTCATCCATTACAAACAAGATTCTTTGTCATTATATATCACAACATAACAAGCCAACAGTTGGGCCATTGCAATTTTAGGTCAGCTTGGCTGACCACACAAGAGCCATGTTACCAAACCACCTCTTAAATTAGTACGCCGATTCTCCAGCAAACTCTCGAATGCCAAGAAGCATGACAGAAAAACTGAAGCTTTCGAGCATCAAAATAGTCGGCCTGAAGAAAAAGGGATCGGAGTGCACAACCTCACAACTATAAATAGACGGTTCAGCGGTGAGGGATCGTCAGTGAGGGCATTCTCAATCCAGGTGAGCGGCAGAGCCCAGCGGACGCCAACTTCAAATACAGAAGTAGACTTGTCAATTCCTGAAATAGTGCCAATTTATTCGCTGCAACCAGTACTAATCTCATTTTCTTGATCAACTCAATGTTGCAGGTCTGAAAATACACAGTACAAAAATGTGTTTGGCAAACCTTCTCACTGTTTACTTTTAGAATCTGAAAAAAGCCTCAGATGGCCAAAAAGACCAGGTCTGGGTGCTCCACAATTTTATTGGTTGCCATGGTTACTTTTACACCAAATTTAACTTAGAAATCTGAAATTCAGGTGCTCAGTCCAGAACTGTGGATGTTTATATGCAGGATAATACATCTGGAACAAAATAATAATTATCTAAAAAGGTAGTTACATTCCAATTTCATGGAGAGCGGAAGCACAGCCCAGAGGCAGCGCCTCAGCTGGAGCTCGGAGATGAGAAGACTAAAGTTAGCGCCGCTGAACAGGGAGCGGTTACCAGTAACATGGCCAAAGCAAAACATCAATTTTACCAGCAGCATTGTAGATTACTTCCTGTTTTTACATAGTCTTCAGACAACCAAAAGTCCTGAGAAAAGCCTCAGGCAGGCCATCCCTTTGGCGACGGGCCCGATTTTAATGAAAATTAGAGCAGCTAATGTGATATCGCTTTGCCCAGTACAACATGATGCACGTGGAAGAATTTATTCTGCCACCTGATGGGGAAACAAATCTGGAAATAGTAGTGATGCGCACAAAAAAATCGTGTTAACAGATTAATTCCTCCATAAACATGAAACACGAAAGCTGTGAATCGGACACATTAAAAAAGCACATTATAAATACAGCTCTGTGATCAGAGCAATTCAGCTTAACCCCCTCCCCATCTCCTGAAGCTTGCTTCACATCAAAGCTATGAAAATTCTGGAGTTAATTAAATGCAGGTACATTAATCTGCTGGCTACTTAATATTTCTACTTTTAATTAAATTTACATGACACTTGGAAGCTGATTAATGGGTCTGATTCTCAATATGGAAATCTCCCATGCCTATATTTAGCCTGCAAAGGCTACATTTTCATGTTCAATGTGTAGTGCTACTGTTTTTGGGAGTCATGCATGAATAATGTCCTTTATTACACAAAATGTCCTGGGCAGTCAAAGTGATGAACCCAAACAATGGTAATAAGGTAAGGATATGCAAGGCAGCATTCTGCGGCTACACTCCCTCTGCGCTGAGGGATGCATAACTGAAACCACTAAAACAGCCATCAAAACAGCAGCTTCCGCTGAAATGTGGCGCTCCATGACTCTCCATTTCAAAAATTGATCCCGGCACTTCATGGGGAGGCACTCTCCAAGGACTGGCAGGATGACTTAGGCTCTGGGAGACCCACAGCCAGCCCTGTCCAGGAAAATTTTCACACTTGCTGCCTAAAAGCAAAAAAAGCTGAATAAATAGGGTTGTGGCCTGGGCTCCACGGTGAGTCACGGCTGAGTCACAGCTCTAACAGCTCCTGGAACGACACAGGCCTGTCCTGGCCCCGCCTCAGGACCGCATTACCCAGAAACCACGTGAGTGCTGGTAAAAGAGCGCACAGCTAACTCAGCCACTCAACTCATCACACTTCACTCGATAGCCCCGATTCTCTGGAGCCAGTGACCTCTGAAGAGCTGCCCCAAGAGCGCTGGGCTCATGAGTAAACAGCACAGCTCATCAATGCCTCTTTACACAGCAGACTAAAAAACACAATTAGGAAAAGATACAAAAAAAAGAGAAAATTCTCTCAGCAACCTATAAGTCATAATGGTCAAATAAAAAAAACACTGCTACACACACCCCAACATACAGTGACCACCGCAATTCATTAGACATTGACACATTTTTTTGTTTCTGTTTGCAGAGTCAATCATCGAATTCTAATCCAATTGAAGATGCATTTTATATGTTAAAATGAAGACTGAAGGTAAAAAGTCCCTGGAACAAGCAGAAACTAAAGGAGGCGCCTTAACCGCCAGACAGAGCATCGCCAAGGAGGTACACAGCATCTGCTCATGTCTGTGCATAACAAGCTTAAAGCTGGCATTGCATACAGAGGATGTGTCGCCAAATTTTAACAAAGATCCCATTATACAACATGTCTAAGTTTCCAAATCTGGGGGGACAATATCTTAAAAGGTACAGACATTTCTGACCTAACATTCCAACATGGAATTTCAGCAGAGCTTCCGCACTTCAATCTCAGTGTCACTAGATCCTTTCAAACTCAAGAGGACTAGAAGAGCTCTAGATCGAACTACAGGACCAAAATAAACAAGAACTTCAGTAAGCTGAAAACACACCCATTGGGTGCACGGTCAGTGAAGAGTGACTGAGATGGCCTTAAATGCAGGCTGAACAAAGTGATATCCCATGTCACAAACAAATGTATAAAGTGCCCTTGGGGTTGATCTGAGGGAAACTGGCTTAATTAACGTGAATGTTGGAACTCACTTCAGTTTCATATAATAGAGAAAATTAATCACAACTAAATGAACAACTATTTTTGATGACTAGTATATTGTTAAGCATTGTTCTTAGCAACAGAAAATCCAGAGGAAAGCAACACTGTAGCGCAATACATTTTAAGCTGCATTCTGCTAGTCCATTTCATTTCAATGTATGCCACTGCTAATAACCGCTTTCTACAAGTCAATGCTTCAAACTCTGCTGACATTTGCATGGTAACCCAAGTGATTATAGATTATATTGTATTTGTATTAGCCTTAATTTGGAAAGAATCTATAAAGACCTCCCAACTAGTTGTATTAAAGTTGATGTTGCAAGGGGGGATATCTCTTAGTAAAAACATTGCTAAGCTCCTTTGAACAGGTTCAAATGAACCTGAAATTCTACTGCCTGCCACGAAGCAAAATGAATGAAGTTTGATCAGTGTTTGTGACCATTAGAGTTGCGGGTCAATCAAATCAACATCTATAGGTGAAACTTGTCATTTACATGTCAAGACCGGTTGTACACTACTTACAGTCCCAGTTTCAGCTTTTTATCCACATTAGAAAGGTCTAAAGTGGCAAAGCTGTTCAACATGACCAGCCTGTAATCTCAATTTTTGGGGGTGGGAGGTAGAAATGCAATCCCAAAGTACTTTGTGTGCTAAAGATGTTACATACGAAGTTTTGTCAGATTCGATCAATATTTAAGACTGCATGAGGTTACAAGGTCGCATTATTTATGGACGACCGACAAAAATGACGGAGTCTAGATCCTCTAAATAACTCAAGCTGATGGATGTCCATTTGAGTGCATGTTTGCACATGTGCGTCTTCACTATAGGGAGTGATGTAGCCTTAATTTGGAAGATTCCACCGAGCAGTCTGGTCGCGTTAACAAGGTTGTTATTGAAAAGGGGAATAAATAAATAAAATAAAATAAATAAATGTAAATTTAAATGTGTTGTTTTTAGTGATGGAATGTTGTATAGTATGTATCGTTTTAAATGCTAGTATGCTTGTGTTTATCTTTCTTTTTGTATATTCTTAACATCTTCCTGCCCAGGGACCACAGATGAAAATTAGCTCTATAACCAACTCTGCCAAACTCTGTCATGGCCCCTGTCAAATAAACAAAAAAATAAAAATAAATAAATAAATAACTTGGTAAAAACACCAGAGTTCTCAAAAAGGCACATGTGCACCTTCGCCCAGATATGCAACTTTAATTTGAACACAATCCTCAAAAAACTGTCGGATCAACTGCATTTGCAAGAAAACCTAACAAATGGACAGACAGCACCATATCATAAAATGCCCAAAATTGGACCCCAAAATGAAATATGGTGCTCACTTTACGTACTATAGTAGCATATCTCACAGCAGAAAAGTGAAAAGCAGACAATGTGACATATTTCTGGCAGTCAGTTCAGAGAGGGCGATGTCAGGAAGGGGAACAGGCCACGATGCTGTCAGGGCTCACAAAGTGTCACGGCGAGGAGCCGTAATGTCCCCACAGGAGAGCTGAGCATGAGCAGAGTGTCACTATGACTACGTCACTCATGACACAGTCACCTACAGACCGTGTCACAGTTTCCGGACAGTTCCCTGATGTCACCAGGCACCGGGCACCAGGGAATACAGACGCGTGCCAGAGGCTCATAATAGAGAGCATGATATGAAGATGAAAACACGTCCGTCGCACTGCTCCTTCAAAATTCCCCAAAACAGCAGGATTCAGCGTCAGCCAAAAGTATAACCTGTGCCCTTTCACAGCAAATCCCCACACTGGTCTGTCCATCGGTCTGTCGACCGTGTCAAGATAAAGATAATCCTCTTGACAATACAGCTGCTGCTGTCACAAGTTTGCAAGCAGCCCAGGATCCACAGAGGATGTGTTATCGTGCGAAAGGGAAAAGGGGGTGACTCATACGAGGCCAGCGCAGTCATACCTGACCAATAATGACACTCTTAACAGGTCATTTAATGAGGCATCTGAAGAAATTATCTCCAAAGAGGTCCTACCTGCTCCAGCCTCCTCAGTTTAAGAGAAATAAGAAATGACGATGAGATGATGATGCTAATGATCGTGATGATCGTAATTTGCATAGCACTTTTCGTCCACTACACCATTTCACCATGAAGAAGAACAAAAAGTACAAAGACATAATGTGCTGGTGAAAGTCACGCAAACTAATGAAAAAAGCAGGGACAGATACCATAATTGGACCATAATCACACAATACAATACTAGTGGGCCTGACGGTGTGTTCGCTCCATTTTGGGCATCCAAAAGACTCCCACACAGTTCTGTGGAGATGCATGGCTGTTGGCTACCCAAGATCATGATAACACTAATGTCGGTTTTCCAAAATAAATAATTTTAAACATGTGCGGCTATCCGCCATGATCGTTACAAATACACCTTCCTTCGACAGACCTGGAAAAGATGAATGCTGAGCCACACTCACGCTGGGCTCCTCAGCTCACGTCAGTCAGGCCCCTTAATCACCAACAGGAAGCTGCTAATGAGAGAAGCCAGTGCAGACACAGTCCATCTCTGAGCGCACTTCCTGTATTCTGCATCCGTCTCGAGACGAGACACGGGTAAGAGGGAAGGCGAAGGCTGCGAGTTCAGCAGCTTACATGAGAAGGGCAGATGAAAAACTAATCCTATTTGGCAGGGGTTTCAGTGCAAGGAATAGGAATTTTTATTCCATAACTAAAGTAAATTTTATGAGAGCAAACAAAACTGCAATTAGACTGAGTCAATTTACACATTCGCCGTTGCACGCAGGAGTGATTTACAGTGCTGTGAAAAAGTATTTGCCCCCTTCCTGATTTCTTATTTTTTTGCATATCTGTCACACTTGAATGTTTCAGATCAGCAAATAAATTTTAATATTAGACAAAAGACAAAATGCAGTTTTTAAATGATGATTTAATTTATTAAGGGGAAAAAGCGATCCAAACCTACCTGGCCTGGTGTGAAAAAGTAATTGCCCCCTAAACCTAATAACTGGTTGTGCCACCCTCTGCGACAACAACTGCACTCAAGTGTTTTCGATAACTGGCAATGAGGCTTTCACATCGCTGTGGAAGTCTTATGGCCCACTCTTTGCAGATTGTTTTAATTCAGCCACATTGGAGGGTTTTTGAGCATGAACGGCCCGTTTAAGGTCGTGCCACAGTATCACAATCGGATTTAAGTCCGGACTTTGCTCAGGCCGCTCTAAAACCTTCAGTTTGTTTTTTTTTTTTTTTTTTTAAGCCATTCCGAGGTGGACTTGCTGGTGTGTTTCGGATCATTGTCCTGCTGCATAACCCAAGTGCGCTTGAGCTCACCAACTGACGGTTGGACATTCTCCTTCAGGATTTTCCGGTAGAGACCAGAATTCATAATTCCATCAATTACTACAAGTCGTCCAGGTCCTGAAGCAGGGGGAGACATAATGAGGCAGGTGAGGCCGGCAGATCTTTAGATTTTGTTCTGGGTTCTTTTGTGACCTCCTGGATGAGTCGTTGATGCGCTTTTAGAGTAATTCTGGTGGGCTGGCCACTCCTGGGAAGGTTCACCACTGTTCCAACTTTTCTCCATTTGTGGATAATGGCTTTCACCGTGATTCGCTAGAGTCCCAAAGCCTTAGAAATGGCTATGCCACCCTTTTCAGACTGATAGATGTCAATTTCTTTGTTTCTCATCTGTTCTGGAATTTCTTTAGTTCGCAGCATGACATGTTGCTTTTTGGGATCTTTTGGCCTAATTCACTTTGTCAAACAGATTCTATTTCAGTGCATTCTTGATTCAACAGGTCTGGCAGTAATCAGGCCTGGGCGTGGCTGGTGAAACTGGACTCAAAAATTTGGTTAATCACAGTTAATTCATGATTTAACAAGGGGGGCAATTACTTTTTCACATAGAACCAGGGAGGTTTGGATAGCTTTTTCCCCTTAATAAATGAAATCATCATTTCAAAGCTGCATTTTGTATTTACTGGGGTTATCTTTTTCATCTATTAAAATTTGTGTGATGATCTGAAACATTTAAGTTTGAAAAATGCGTAAAAAGTAAGAAATCAGGACGGGGGCAAATACTTTTTTCACGGCACTGTATATTTGGGTTTCAAAAACAGTTTATGTATTAATCCAACATCAGCTGAGTACATGTTTTACAAACATCCATTATATCCAATGAGCGTACAAACACTTCCTTTTTTTTTTGGCTCGTATTGTCGCACTGATCGAGGCAGACATAAAGCTCACTAAATGCAGATAGTTTCAGCACTGAGGCAGAGCAGAAAAGATATGGTAGCAGCTGGGGAGAGGCGGAGAAGACAGCCCAAAGCCATGCTGGATGGAGATGAGTCGTCGATGGCCTATGCTCCATGGGGAGTTATGGGCCTAAGTAAGTAAGTAAATGCAAGTAGTGGCTTAGATGTGATGATAGTCCAAGGCTAAATTTGGCAAACTGGGTGATTTGTTCACAGAGGAGTCAGCCACCACTACTCACCCCTATTTAAAATACTTTCAAGATTCCTGCTAATGAACATTTATTTTTACATCATAAGCCCATGTTTCATCAACACCTGTGCACAGCAGCCAACTGCATACATTTTCAGAACTGCAGGGGAAAGAAAACAGATTTCAGGAAAACTTGAACTACAGCCCCAATTCTGAGAAAGTAGGTACATCATGGAAAATGCAAATAAAACTAAAAAGGACTGATCTGAGAAGTCCATTCACCTTCAGCTATACTGAAACCAGTACAAGAGCACATTATTTGATGGTCTTACATGTGAACTTAGTGGAAAATACTGTATGTGATGACGGCAACAGAGTCTAAAAAAAACTGGCAGTCCATCAATTACCACTGTGTAACATCACCATGTCTTTAAATTACACTCCTTGTGTTTTTGGGCACAAAATTTAGCCCATTCCTCCATAATGCAGGTCATCAGCAGTGTAATCTTATTGGGACTTTGTTTCCATTTATTTTGCTTTATTATGTGCAAACATTTTAAATCTGAGGCAGATAAGGACACTTTCAAATTCAAATTATCTGACATTTTAATTCATTTTGGATTGAAATGGTCAGTATGTCCAAATGGGACAAACTTTCAGCTCTCATTTGAGGGTATTTCCATAGAATTCTGCTCCATGATTTGGACACAGTGGCTCTTGTCACACTTTCTGAACATGCCACCTCCCCCCCCTTTTTTTAGCCTGCTTGGCCAAAAGGCCCAAGGGGCTTATGCTACACTCTGGGTCTTCAGTGGTAGTCTGTCGTGTCTGCGTGTGTAAACTTTTGGCTCGGCTGCGCTCTAGCTTCTTCAGTTTTTGCCCGATCCTTTTCTTTCTTCACACGTGTGTACATTGTCAGAAGGTCGAGACCAAGATTGATTGATTGAGCCGAATCTGACCGATACTTTGGCCAATAGGGGGCGTTCTATTTTGCCCATGTTTCGCCAAGCGGGCGCAGTGGCTTTGCCACTATTTTTACAATTGGTGTCAATGGAGCCTTCAATAAGAGAGATGGTGAGGGGGTATACAAAGAGCTACAAAATCCTACCGAGAAAACAGATATGAATCGCAATACCCTCAAAAAGAAGCTGAATATCTGCTTTATCAGAGCAAAGAAATTAATTTTAACCACTGTTCGTACACTTCGTGTCCCTTTGGAAGTCAATACAAAGGAAATTTCGCCCAAAAGAAAACAATGTCTTTGACATGGTGATACGCACTAGCTTAACTTTTCCAAACGTCTGCTCTACCTCACTTTGTTCGAGGATGCGCCAAATCAGAAGACCAGTTGCATCATGACATCGATATGTTCTAGAAGAAAGATCTGGACCACAAACAAGGCATTTTAGGTTGTTCATAAAATGTGTTTTCTGTAGGAGAAAGTAACTTCCTTCTGTGCGGACTCCAGGCCTCGTAACTTTGAACTTTATTTGCAAAAAAAAGCTATTTAGCACAAAATAAAAAAAAAAAGGAAAAATCAAAAAAAGCACAATATCACAATAAAAATGTCAGTTTTCTATGCATGTCAATCAGGTGTCAGTGAAGTGTTGACATACTTTTGGTAAGATGGACTATTTTAGCTGGGGGCGAAAAACTATCATGATGAAACTGCGAGTAAAAAGAGAGAAACAATAAGATAAAATAATGAACCAGCGCCACTCCACCACATCAATGAAGGCAACAAAATCATTGCACACAATTGATACGTAGTAGGGAATGCGGTCTGAGGAGTGGGGCAGAGTAACAGCTGGTGTTCGTGCAACAAACAGCCCCATGGACAGAAGGTTCCAGAAGAACCAACTGCAGCCTGTCCCCAGGCCTGTGACGCCCCCCCAGCAAGCTGCACACAAGCTTACAGCGCTGTAATCACAGTCAAAAATGTAAGCTCAGCAGGAGGGAGCATGTAAAGCACAAGCCCTCAGCTGGCAGCTCGCTGGCGCTCAGACGCCTTACACACCAGCACGTGCGCACATGTATGCATACACACGTGCGTGAGCATGGCCTTCCCGTCCCCCCCGTGGGGCCGGCAGCGGGTAACGGCGTCGATGGAGGAAGGGAGTCTGGTGCGTGTTACAAGGCCGACGGCAGCTCGAGCGGGAGGCCGTTCCACTCCACCAGTGACTAATTCCCTTTCACAGCCTCTCGCTGTTTCGCCAGACTGTCTCTCAGGTTTGGACACCCGGCTGGCTGCTGACCAGGACTGGCCTTCCCATTCAATTCATGGCTGCGTGAAAACAAACCCCATCGAGACAGTCACTGACCCCCAACTCTCCCTCAGAGAGTCAGTTGGATATCTTCACCAAGTTATCCCCAGAACACTCTCAAATCTACATTATGGACTGAAGTTAAAAAAAGAGCTTTGCCCAGTTTTACATCACACTGTTAACCTGCCAACTCTGCTTTCTCACTTTGTGAGACACAAATCCAGCATTCACCCAAGAATCAATTATAAGCCCTCAAATCTGCATCTCTGAAATGCACTTTTTTAGGCTGTTCTCATTTCTGTCAGCAGATATTTCAGGTATCAAGCCAGATCACCATTGCTCATAACTCTGAACAAGGGTTAATTAATTAATGTAGTTGAAGGATGTCAGGAGGATGTGTCCCAAAAAAAAATAACATTCTCCCCATATGCAAAATTCATAGTTTGGCCCAGTGATCACACTACAGGCAAAGGTGTCCAGAATATAAAAAGGGGAACCACTCTAGGCTCCACGGATATTCACATCAAATCTGACCAGATTCCCATGAAAACTGTTAGACTTATTGTAAAGTTTTTGGCGCAATTGGAATGATCATAGCGAGACCAGAGCAATAGAATTGCTCTTTTATGAACCAAGACATTCAAAGTGAAGTTGATTTCACTCCCATTAAAACACTAAGACTTACTACATTTGGACATGTCGTTTCCCCAGGGGCGGTAATACATTTTAAGTAATCCGGGGCCATCAAAATTAATAAGGTTCTTCTCTTCCTCTATGCACCAGGAATGTTGACAGCAAACTTAAAGCTGTTATAGTCACCAACATCTCCTCTGTACACCAGGAAGAATCACAGAAGGTTTGACATGATTCCCATGAAAACTGTTCAAGTAACTGCATTTGGAAAATTTTCACTTGGTCTAGTGGTGGCACTAAAGGAAACATTGGAGCCGCCACGAACAATAACACACTTCTCTATGCACCAGGGCTGTTAAAGGCAGATTTGACAAGATTCCTATTATTGCTGTTCAAGTCATTGCTATTTTTAAAAATGAAAAATAATGCCAGGTGGCAGCGCTGCAGCAAAGCGCATAGGGAGACCAGCATCAATAAAAGCCCTTCTCAACGCACCAGAAACAATCAAAAGGGAGACACTGCTGCCATCAAAAATGTTTAAAACATGAAGTTTGACCTAGTAGTGGTGAGAAAGGAAAGGTTGTAGGGTCACACAAAATGACAGAATCCGAACCTTGCCCCAGGAATTGACAGGAGAGTGTCGAGTGGTTGCCTCAAAAACTATTCTAGGTGCTGCGCTAAAGCAAAGGATCTGTGGCGGAGCCGTTTTGAATCTGTAATAACCCACAAAACTCAATTGCAGAGATATAATAATTACAAACAATAATTACTGAAAAGATAAAACAAAAACGACTTGCAGGATGCCTGATCATTGACATGAACAAATACTCCCTTTCAATAACGTTGCTATCAAAGTCCAAATGAAGAGAAATGCCACGTGATAAAGCACGTTCGTTCATTTTGGTGTTCGGTGGTCTTAAAGGTAAAGTTTGTGCAACACAGCCTGCTGCTGTGAAATTATTATTTTTTTTTTAGAAATTTGGCATCTCCAATCCCACCAAAGCTTGCTCGTATGCGACCCCTTGCTGCCAACTCAGGATAGTGAGACAGTTCACAGCTCTCCTCCGAAGCACGTGCCTGTCAACCACTGATTCTTATACACTCATTGGTTGAATCTTCGCAAGTTCAGAACTAGGGCGGAGGATACCCGGACATGAACCAACCCGGAGTCTTCCTGACGAGCGCCATCTGGCCAACAGGAGGCGCTGGAGCAACGAACAAAGCTGTTATTATATACCCAAATACGGCAGTCCCTTCCCAATTTGAAACCCTGTAGCGCGATCGCCAATTGTGCGCTACTCTGAAAAAGCTGCCGACCCCTGCCGGTGGGTATGCCGGGGCTCAAACTCGCGACGTGGTGATCACCTCTGCACTGCAGAGCTGAGAAATTCTTTTTAAGAGAATCTTAGAAACCATGAAGCAACCTCACTTCACCGGGTCATAATGCAGAGGAGAGGGGGCGGGGGGAGAAAAAAAAAAAAAAAACCTCGGCAGCATTTTTGCACAAGTTTTTTGGGGGAGGGGTTTTACATTAAAATGGTCTTCCATCATCACAGGACTTAAAATTCTCATACCACAAAAAATTTAATTTAAAAAACAAAAATCCTATAAAAGTTCATTAAAGAGGACCTTACTTTAAAAGAACCGCAACGAACTGCTCCCCACTGACTTCAGCTCACGCCCTGAAAGCAGCTGATCCAGCAAAATGGTCCCATACCATGGAGTTTAAGTAGGAATTACAAACATTGACCAAAAAGGTTTCACAAGACCAGAGGCCACTAAACGGAAATGAAACACTTCACAAGAGCCCACAAAGAGTTTGGAGAGGAGTCAGCGCCCTCACACAATGCATAAGTACGCCCTCACTGGGTCACAGCCACAGTGTTTATAATTACAGTTTATCAGACTGTCGTCACTTGGTAAGTACAACCAGAGGTTTTTTTTTTTTGTCCTGACATTAAACAATACTTCTGTCAATTACTGGGCAGCAGGATGACTCGTCTTGCCCCATTGCAATTTAGTTCAATGAGGCCCAAGCCAGAGCCAACTGTGGCCACTATACCCAAAGAAAAAGGAATAACTGCCTTTAAAGTGGCCTGAGGAGGACAGAGGATCCGCTCACCAGTATTTCATCATGTAAATACCACTCAACTAAACCAAAAAATGTCTTCCTCCGTGTCTCTTTGCCAGTCAGGCGAGGGAACTTTCATCGGACACAAGCGGACACGTGACCAGAGAATGATAAATGCAGGTCTTTGTTTTCACAAATCAACCTTGCCAGCTGTGATCATGAGTGCCGATGATGTGTTGCGACAGGACCAAAGGTACTGCGGTCTTGCGTCAGTATACTCTCGGCCGCTGACTGTCCCGCTAGGGCACAGGAGCAAGACCACTACAAGCTGGATCGCCAGGAGCATGACCCTCACTCCTCACTGGAGCGCACAAGAGGCCCACAATGCAGTGGGAGGTGAGTGAGTTAAGAGCTCCTTCCTCATTCGCAGAAAGTGAACTTGTGCTTTATTGAGTCTTCTGTATATGACCATAGTTAGGCCCAGACTACAAAACTGCAAGAGTTAGTCCAAGCTGTTAGCTGACAGACTACCAAATGCCAAGCTAACTAAACCGCTGGACGGAGAATTGCCAGTGACCACAGGCTGCCTCCAGACCACTATTCATGTTTCTTCCATCAAGGAAGCAACTTTGCGACATAGTTTAGCAGGTGAACTCAGTGATGTTGATTTTTGTTTTTTCCAATTGCTTTTCATCTGCTTACCACTCAGCAGGAGGTATCACAATGAAAGCACAGTAAAATCACTGAATGGTTCCAAGTTATACTGTACACATCACCATCTTCACTCATGACCAGCTTCTGTCTGCATCATCTCACAGACGCACCATTACACGGACAGACAGATGCAAGAATGCACACGCATCTCCACTGAAACCTTAAAGGCATTTTTATTCAGTGAGACAATATCATCAATAAATATCAGGACACGCACGATAGCTTCAGGAAATTCAGAAGAGATGGAACTGAGTAAGATGGACATGTGGTGTGTGCGTCACTGCATTAGTTGTTCCACAAAACAGGAAGTGGGAAAAATGATGGGCTCCCAGTCAGCAGACATTTTCCTCACTGGAAATAGAACAGCAGTGAGCATGAATGCTTCATTCCCCTGGACTCTTCTAAGGACACCACCTCAACACACACAAGCCAGCAGAATGAAAGCCCTCAAAACAGGAGACGCACATAATTGCTTTCATCTTACCTAACGTTAAAATCCTTTATTTTGATTGGCTGACAGACGTTTAATTCTTTTCCATGCACCCCGTGAGTCTCATGGGGTATCTGATCATATACCCCGTGAGAGTATGATTTTGAATTCCTTGAATTCGATTCAACCGCTTGTTTGCCGATGTAACGGAACGTAAATCTGAATTGTTTACCGCCTTTCGTCTGCTTTTGACAGCTGTCAAAATGGCATCGAAACGTTTCGCTAGTCACACAGACGACGACATTCTTGAGAGACGCACAAAAGTGATCCCCCAAAATACAAAAGAGTCAAATACCTTATCTTCGTCTATTTTGTGTGAATACCTAACAGAAAAAGGAGATGTGGACTTTGAATGCTTCGACAGCGTTCGCTTGGCTGAGATGTTGGGTCACTTTTACATGGATTTAACAACAATATATAGGTTGCCACCGTAAGATAAAAATGGTAAGATAAAAACGTGGCTTTGCCTTGGGGAACATGGATTCAGAGGCAGGGTACATCACGCCATATACCCCTTGAAAGAGCTGTACAACTTATATTGTCAATCACACGCCAGGGACCTGTACTATGAAGTAGGATTTGGGCTGATTGACATCATAACTTCACGGTTAAGCCTGGGTTTTCAGTGTTACGAAGGCAGTTCACCTTTTACCAGAATACTTCATCATGGTAACTTGCACTACTGGTCAAAAGCTTTAGAACACCCCAATTTCTCCAGTTTTTAATTGGAAAATTATGCAGTTTAATGTCTCATTGTATAAAAGAATAGACATGATAGAACAAATAGACAATTTAAGTTAAAAAAAGAAATCATGGAATCAATTGATAAACCAAAATGTATGACTCAAAGTAGCCACCTTTGGCAGATATAACAGCTGAACACACTGGTGGCATTCTTTCTACAATGGAAATCAAATATTCTTCAGAAAGTTCTTCCCAGCTCCGTCACAGAAGTTCCCATAAATGTGTGGCACTTGTAGGTTGCTTTGCTTTCACTCATCTGTCCAGTTTACCCCAAACCATCTCGATGGGGTTTAAGTCTGGAGACTGTGCTGCCCCTCCATGTTTTCAAGCTCACCACCTTGTTCTTTTTTCCTAAGGTAGTTCTGGCAGAGCTTGGACTTATGTTTTGGGTCATTATCTTGCTGTAGGATGAACCCCTGACCCACTAGGCGCCTACCAGAGAGCACTGCATGGCGCTGCAGAAGGCTGTGGAAGCCATTTTTGTTCAGGGTGATAAGCTTGTGATAATCAATCAGCAGGAATAAAGGACCGTTGATTAATCACTTCTCTTGGAAAATAGCCTGGCCATGCCTAACAGATCCTGTAGACCTGGCTGCAAAAATGCCCCTGTGCCAACTTTTTTGCAATGTGTTGCTGCCTTTAAATTCTAAGTTAATGATTATTTGCAACAAAATAATTTCTCAGTTTGAACATTAAACATCTTGTCTTTGCAGTGTATTCAACTGAATACAAGTTGAAAAGGATTAGCAAATCATTGTATCATTGTATGATTTGTAATCATACAATCATACAATAACGTGCCAACTTCACTGGTTTTGGGTTTAGTATTCCAAAACCTTGATTTTGTTGAAATTTATTTTGTCTTAAATGATTGTTATGATTTTGGTAGTTTCCATCAAAACATCAATAAAATCTAACTATATTGTTTATGTTTTTTATATTGTTTGTGCATTGACAGTCAGGGTACCAGCAATTGTGAAGCCTGCTTTGTACACTGATCATCCGCAACATTAAAACCAATAACAAGTAAAGTGAATAACATTGATTATCTCATTAAAGTGCGGTGATGAAGTATTTGCCCTTTCCCAATTTCCTCAATTTTTGCATATTTGTCACACTTCATTGTTTCATATCATCAAACCAATTTTTACATTAAGGATGACCTGATTTAACAGAGAAGGCTGTTTTTAAGCAAAAATGTCATTTATTGATGAAAAAAAAGCTATCCAACCCTGCCTTGCCCAATGTAAAGAAGTTATTACCCCTTTTGTTACTGAATCAACCAATTAAAATTAATTGAAAATTGGGTCCAATTTCAGTAGATAAACCCAGGCACAAAAACTGCTTGCTCCATTGAATCTAAACATCAATTGAATAAAACCTGCCACGCAATAAGAAGGCAAAAAACAACACACAATGCCTCAATCAAAGAAAGAAAGAAATTCAAGAAAAGGCAAGAAATAAAGTCGTTGACAATTATCCATCAGGAAAGGGTAGCAAAGCCATTTCTAATGCTCTGGGACTCCAGAAAACCACCATTAGAGCAATTATCTAAAAATTAAGAAAATCTGGAGCAGTGGTGAACCTTCCCAGGAGGGGCCAGGCCACCAAAATTCATCAAGAGCACATAATCGACTCATCCAGGGGGTCATATAAGAATTGCAGGTCTCACTTGCCTCCGCAAGGACAGTGTTCACAATATCACAGTAAATAAGCATGAAATGCTTAAACCCCCTGCCATGGGATGGCTGATATCTGGCCTGGAAACCAAATGCTGCGGTGGGACAGACAGACTGAAAGGAGGATGGATGGAAGTATGGAACAAAAATGCCTTTTTATAAGATATACCTACATATTAGATCTCATGGAAAAATGTTAAACGGTGGCCCAGAAAAGAACCTTGACGGATGGACACATGGACGAACGGACTGAGAGGCGGAAGGACAACACTCATTCCTACATCCTCCTTCCACTTTGTGATGGGGGATAAAAAAAAGACGAGAAAAATGGCATCCATGAGAGATCTGCGAGGTGAGAATGAATGCTGACCAAAATGGACACAAAAGCTCATCTTGCGTGGGCCAAAACACATCTTGATGAAGCCCAAGACTTGAGGTAATAATGTGGAGGTTTTTGAAAGACATGGGTCCCGTTACATATGGCATAAAGCTAACACAACATTCTACAATAAGAACGTCATTCCAATAGTCAAACACTGGTGACAGTGTGATGATCTGGGGCTGCTTTGCTGCTTCAGGACCAGGGCGACTTGTCATAAGTGATGGCACCATGAATTCTGCTCTCCACCAGAAAATAATGAAGGAAAATGTCTGGCCATCAGTTAATGACCAACTGTTCAAGAGCGGTTGGATTATGTAGCAGGACAACGATTCGAACCACACAAGCAGGTCCTCATCTGAATGGCTCAAAAGAAACAAAATGAAGGTTTTGGAGTGGCCTTGTCAAAGTCCTGACTTGAATCCAACTGAGATTGTGGCATAACCTTAAACATACAGTTCATGCTCACCACACCCCCCTCCCCAATGTAGCTGAATTAAAACAAGTTTGAAAAGAAGATGTCGAATCTTGTCAAATCTCCATCACAGCGATGAAAAAAACTCATTTTGAATTATTGCAAATGTTCAATTGCCGTTGTTGCCGCCAGTGGCGGTACAACCAAGGCGGTACAAGTTTTGTGGGGCAATTTTTTTCATGAGTGATATTGGTTTTGAATAACTATACTCAGAGACAATGAAAACGCAACTCCAGTTTGGATTCAAAGAATTTTGTGACTAAAATTTATTTTCTAATTTGAACAATTTAAATATGTTGGGTGGGTTGACTTTGATGAATTAAACGTGTTAGTGGGCCGCATTAAACATAACGAGCACAAGTTGAAGATGAACAAGTGTCTGCCACTAACATGGCAATATCCCCCGCCACACAATTTTGTGTGTCCTATAGGGCTCCGTCCGTACGTACATACGGACGGAGCCCTATACTCTATCCCCCACTTCGCGCTAATCACGCGGCGGGGGATAAAAATCACAACAAGACTGACATTTAAAAATGAAGTCAAAAGAACAGTCAGTATCGGGCGTGACCCCCACGAACATCCACACAGGCAGTACAACGTCTCCTCATAGACCTGAGTAAGCGTCTTAGGGTGTCTTGGGGAAGCGCTCACCACTCTGCCTGTAGTGCATTCTGGAGTTGCTGCCTGCTTTGAGGTCTGGGTACTCTTGATGAAAGAGCTCGTCCTAGTTGGACGTACTACACCCAAAACGTACTGATGCTGGACGTACTACACTCAAAACGGTGAGCCACTTACTCCCGCCTCTAGCATACCCAGGGCCCTGTTCCGTTGTTCAGTCGACAGACATGGCATTATGACACTTAAAAACTTTTTTGTGTGGCTTTTATTGTGCCTTTATATAGGGAAGACAACCCATCCTTCATTTCAACCACTGTACTCGCACAACTCCTAATCCCATATGTTGTGCTCAATATGGATTGATGAGAGTCCAACTCACACTGTTGAGTTACATGATGATCATTCACGTGTAACGAGGTACACATTGGGACCCCAATGGTCACTTAAGAACTCAAATTGGACTACTCAGGTCCTGAGCAAAAATAAACCAAAATTTAGAGTGTTGCGTTTTCATTGCCTTTAGAGTATATTTACCTCCAATAACTAAAATGATCATTGGAAAGTAGCATTTGGTGTCAACTCGCCTTGTCATTGTCTATATTAAAATTAGTTGGACAACCTGAAGCATTTAAATATGACAAATAAGCAATAATAGAAAAAAAAATAAATAAATAAATCACTGAGGAAGCAAATGCTTTTTTTACAGCACAGTACAATGGCCCCACACCTCACAAATTAAAGGACCTAAACAATCTGCTGCCAAGGCCTTGGTGCCAGATACCGCAGGTCAACTTCAAAGGTTTTGTGGTGTCCATGCCTCGACGAGTCAGAGCCTTTTTTGGGGCAGGAGGGGAATAAATGTTGTGGTTAATCCGTGTCTCAAAATGGTAAATTCAGAAAATACTACTTATAAGTAGAGCAAGGATAAACAGAAATGGTGAGCATTTTTAAAATGAAATGACAATCTCTAAAAATGTACAAGTTTGGAAAGAAATTAATAGAAGATATTCTTCACTCTGCAGTAGAATTTGCCAACTAAAATAAACAAAGCCTACTTTTTCTGGAAAAAAGACAAGTATTTTTGATAAAAATTCAACTTCAAAATAGCACTGGGCAACAATAACAAGGTTCGGATAGCACAGTGAGATTTCCTCAGGATTGCATTCCTTTCAACAATATGGAAAGGTTTTCAGCCTCTTTTTAAATAACAACGCATTTAGTATTGACTTCTCTTTATAATAGCATTCTAGATCGTTCACGTAGCACTGTGAGCAAACTCTCACCTGAGATTCTGACATCATTTTCCCGAAAGATTCACAAATAAAGGAAACACAAGCGGTGCTTTAAGTTAACCCATCAGGTTACTGACATGAAAGTGGATTGATGGACAACTGGAGATGACAGAAAAGTGTCCCATTTTTTTTTTTCCCATTATTAAGTCGAGACTTGCAACTCTCAATTATATTGAATTGTTTACAATAATAAAACCAGGATTCCCTGAGAAAACTACACGGCAACAATTAGGTCATTAATCAATTAATCGGTTGAGAGAAAATAATGGCAAAGTTTTTTGAAAATTGATCAATGGTTTCAGTCATTTTTCAAGCAAAAATGTCAAACATTTCTAGGTTCCAGCCTCCTACACTTAAGAATTTGCTGCATTTCTTTGTTATTCATGACTTATGAAAAGTCTCTGGGTTTAACACAATTGCTTGGACGAGAAAAACAATATGAAGACGTCGATTTGGACGCTGGGAAATTGTAAAGAGCATTTTTCACAATTTTCAGTCATTTTATAGACCAAACTGTCAATCATAAATATAAGTGGTAGTTTAATAGATAATTAAAATGATCATCATTTGCAGCCTTATTGCAAAATCGTGCAACATTCTGTGAAATTTCAACCCATTCTTCCCACGAGCTGAAGAATTTGCTGAAACATGTATCGTGCGCATTGATAAATGCAGCACTGTAACATAGTGTCATAATTCAGAAAAATGCCTCCAAAAATGTTATCTTTTGTAGAGGCTCTTCAAGCTTTACTACAATCCACTGCCAAACTGGATTGTTCAAGAGGCGCCAGTGAACAGGCTCTTTCTTTGCTCTTTAACTGATTCTATTAACCTTCCACAAACCGACCAAACAGAGGAGAGTGTGAATAGCATTTTTGTAGGCGATTAGCATGTTCGTGATCGTAAAACACAAAGATAAAGAGATTATTTTTCTACTGAAGCAGATAACTGGGTCAATCACAAAATAAATATCACTTTCAAGTCCAGTATAAACTTAACACTTTCTGAAAAGATGAAGTAAGTAAAACATAAGGATTTTAATGACTGATCAGCAATTAAGCAAGCCTGTTTATAGGGTACAATCCTCGAGATATAGAAAAAAGTAACATATGAGCTTCAGCATCAAACACTCAGGAGAGAGAGAGGCGGATGGGGCAGATTCCTCACACAGTTACCACACTTACACAGCTACACCTCCACCTTTAGTGCATGCGGGGGCTTGCTCTCTCAAGCTCCTCCAACCACAGGGATGTCAGCAGGAATGAAGGGGGGGACAAGGCTCGGGCGTGCCTGCAGCTGTTCCCCTGCCCCCAAGGCCCCGCTTTCGTTTCTGCCGGAACATTCTTCACACTGCGAGCCTAACCCCTGCACGCCAGGCATAAAGCCCATGGGCGCAATTCGGGATGAGAGCGTGAGAGGGTGAGAGGGCGGAAACCAGGAGCGTGGGTGGGGGGAGGGGATGGGAGGGGCGTGGGGTAATGAAGGAGCCCGGGGGCGAGATTGCGGGGGTGGAGGAGTCAAGATGTGGTGGCGTGGGAGGGAGGCCGGGGGGAAAGATTGAGAGGCTTGGGCCAAGGAGCAGAGGAGTCGCGGAGCTTAGGTGCCAGAAAGCTGGGGGGGAACTGACTGGGCGAGGCGGAAGCTTAGGTACGAGGGCGGGGAGCGCCGAGCAGCAAGAGCAGGCTAACCCGCTACAGCCCACGCGCTCAGCTATCCAACATACAAGAGCAATCACACAACAGGCGGAAAGCACCCAAAAACTATGACTCACTCCAAGCGGGTAGGTGGTTTCCTTGACATTTTTTGTTTGACAGAACAGAATTTTAAAGGAACTACGGAGAGGGAAACCCAAGAGAAATAAAGCTGATGTTTTGAATCAGATTAACGAGGGAATGGGGCTCACATTGCACACGAGACAGAACAGCTGGGCAGAGTGAGCCAATCACGGTGTACTGTGGGGCATAGCTAGGCCCACGGCAAAGTCAGATCAACCTGATCCCGCCTCATACGCGAGGGCCGTAAGCTGGATTAAGCCACAGGGGCCACACTATCCCACATCATGACCTCACTGAAAATTGCACTTTAATACATATGCAACTGAGACAAATCCTTTCTACCTCAAATAAACACAGGACAGGGATACTAAAGTATGTGACCAAAGCAAGACAAAAATTCCCCACGAGAGTAACTGTAACGGCAAATCTCGACTTTACAGAAGACTCATGAGAAGAGAGAGGGACCTCTTCCAGAGTCAGCACCCTAGAATAACGTCTTCACACCATCTCTGCACCTGACGTTCACAGCGGAGTGTAAAGGACAATTCCACAGTGACTGACGTTACATTCAGAGATGTATGATGAGATTCAGGCCCTTTGATATGGCCCGGTAGTAAATTGTCCACTCCTTGGATGTTCATATTTTGTAACATGCATACTAGGGACAAGATCTCCTCAACGGCAGGAGAAAACTTTGCTGGCATTATGCATAAGTTAGTAGGATGTGAAATTGTGAGCGTGACTGATGTTACAAAAAAGGCCTTTAAAAAAATTAATCAACTTTATCGCAAACTTGTCTTCAAACCATACAGGGTTGACAGCTTTTTTCATTCCGAGAGATAAGGCAACACGGAACTGAAATTTTATCAATTATTGCCATTTCCAAATCAAAAGCACAATCAGAATTATTTCATAATTCTGTGCGACTGATGTTACGTGACTGATGTTACCGTTTGTCACTCAGAGTTCAAAATTCGGTTGATAAATCAAGATAATTTGACATGCTATTGTTTTATTCTACAAACGCAAAACCAGTGAAGTTGGCACGTTGTGTAAATCGTAAAAAAAAACAGAATACAATGATTTGCAAATCCTTTTCAACCTATATTCAATTGAATACACTGCAAAGACAAGTTACTTAATGTTCGAACAGGTAAACTTTGTAATTTTTTGCAAATATTAGCTCATTTGGAATTTGATGCCTGCAACATGTTTCAAAAAAGCTGGCACAAGTGGCAAAAAGGACTGAGAGAGTTGAGGAATGCTCATCAAACACTTATTTGGAACATCCCGCAGGTGAACGGGCTAATTGGGAACAGGTGGGTGCCATGACTGGGTATAAAGGCAGCTTCCCTGAAATGCTCAGTCATTCACAAACAAGGATGGGGCGAGGGTCACCACTTAGTGAACAAATGCGTGAGCTGACTGTCGAACAGTTTAAAAACAACATTCCTCAACAAGCTATTGCAAGAAATTTAGGGATTTCATCATCTACAGTCCGTAATATCGTCAAAAGGTTCAGAGAATCTGGAGAAATCATTGCACGTAAGCGACAAGGCCGAAAACCAACATTGAATGCCCGTGACCTTTGATCCCTCAGGCGGTACTGCATCAAAAACCGACATCAGTGTATAAAGGACATCACCACATGGGCTCAGGAACACTTCAGAAAACCACTGTCAGTAACTACAGTTCGTCGCTACATCTGAAAGTGCAAGTCAAAACTCTACAATGCAAAGCAAAAGCCATTTATCAACAGCACCCAGAAACGCCGTCGGCTTCGCTGGGCCCAAGCTCATCCAAGATGGACTGATGCAAAGTGGAAAAGTGTTCTGTGGTCTGACGAGTCCGCATTTCAAATTGTTTTTGGAATCTGTGGACGTCGTGTCCTCCGGACCAAAGAGGAAAAGAACCATCCGGACTGTTATAGGCGCAAAGTTCAAAAGCCAGCATCTGTGATGGTATGGGGGTGTATTAGTGCCCAAGGCATGGGCAACTTGCACATATGTGAAGGCACCATTACTGCTGAAAGGTACATACAGGTTTTGGAGCAACACATGTTGCCATCCAAGCAACGTCTTTTTCATGGATGCCCCTGCTTATTTCAGCAAGGCAATGCCAAGCAACATTTTACATGTGTTACAACAGCATGGCTCCGTAGTAAAAGAGTGCGGGTACTTGACTGGCCTGCCTGTAGTCCAGACCTGTCTCCCATTGAAAATGTGTGGCACATTATGAAGCGCAAAATACGACAACGGAGACCCCGGACTGTTGAACAACTTAAGCTGTACATCAAGCAAGAATGGGAAAGAGTTCCACCAGAAAAGCTTCAAAAATTGGTCTCCTCAGTTCCCAAACGTTTACTGAGTGTCGTTAAAAGGAAAGGCGATGTAACACAGTGGTAAAAAGGCCCCTATGCCAACTTTTTTGCAATGTGTTGCTGCCTTTAAATTCTAAGTTAGTGATTATTTGCAAAAAAAAAATAAAGTTTCTCAGTTTGAACATTAAACATCTTGTCTTTGCAGTGTATTCAATTGAATACAAGTTGAAAAGGATTTGCAAATCATTGTATTCTGTTTTTATCTACGATTTACATAACGTGCCAACTACACTGGTTTTGGGTTTTGTAAATAATCATTTACTTAAACAGTATACCAGATGGTAAGTTTACCACTCACCAGAAACATGGCAGTCCTGGAAGTGTAAGAAATTTCGGCGAAAAAGCCACATCCGGATATTTTTATTTTGCATTGGCGATCGCTCGAATTACAGCGATCGAAACAAGACCATTCGACATCGCATGTCTTGTATACCAAGAATATTTGTATGTTAGCCTGAGGGTACTTACTCTCAAAATAGGTAAGGTCCAAATGGTGTACACTGATAGGGTAGCAGTATCCATCAGGGAGTAAGATGAAGCCTCAAGTATGCTCCTTATAGTTGCAAAATAAGTCCAATGTAAAATGATTTGCGCATAATCACAATTGGACATTGCCACACGATAATGTCGTTAGCTACCTCGCCAATTAATCTTCATCATGAGCCTCTAAAATTTAAGATTGTTTGTTGGGTGGATGTGAGGATATTACTGGTTGACATTGATTGGTACAGGCTTACTTAAACACACGTCAAATTGTGTATTAAAGGAAGATAAAATGCTTACATGTTGATATAAGAATACAAAGAAATTGTTTTATGGCATTTCTTTATACATGTGTTGTTAAACAGATGCAAAATAAGATCAGGAAAGTAATTTATAAGGTACCTGTCCTGTACTGTACCTGGTGTGTCAGTACCTGATGTCCACACAATGTGTAAACTAGCTTCACAGTCCATCTGTACCAAATGTACATGCAGTACGTCGAGCGACACAGCTTTACAGTCTGTCAGTTCCTGATGTGCATGCAGTGTGTACAGCAGCTTTACAGTCTGTCAGTTCCTGATGTGCATGCAGTGTGTACAGCAGCTTTACAGTCTGTCTGTACCTGATGTCCATGCAGTGTGTACTGCAGCTTTAGTCTGTCTGTACCTGATGTCCATGCAGTGTGTACAGCAGCTTTACAGTCTGTCTGTACCTGATGTCCATGCAGTGTGTACAGCAGCTTTACAGTCTGTCTGTACCTGATGTCCATGCAGTGTGTACAGCAGCTTTACAGTCTGTCTGTACCTGATGTCCATGCAGTGTGTACAGCAGCTTTACAGTCTGTCTGTACCTGATGTCCAAGCAGTGTGTACAGCAGCTTTACAGTCTGTCTGTACCTGATGTCCATGCAGTGTGTACAGCAGCTTTACAGTCTGTCTGTACCTGATGTCCAAGCAGTGTGTACAGCAGCTTTACAGTCTGTCTGTACCTGATGTCCATGCAGTGTGTACAGCAGCCTTCCCTCCAGCAGGTCAAGGATCTTGAGGGTCGAGTCGTTCGAAGCGGTGATGAGGTAGTTCCCAGAGGGGTGGAAGCACAACCCATTCACTACCGCGCTGTGCACTGGAAAGACAACACAAACTCATCACTAGTGCTGGATTAAAAAAAAAACTAAATTTTCCGATTCAGATCGATTTTTAATAAATATTTTCAATATCGATTAATTTTATTCAAAGATCGATCTTTTATGAGTACATTTCCATCTTGCTTGTGAATATTCAATAACTGATCTGGGAGTGCCATCTAGTCATACAATATTGTTCTGCATGCATAAATTTGCAGCTCAATGTCTGCTGGCGGACACGTCTGCACAAGGCGCTAAGATACGCTGCCGAACACCAATGTTCTTCTCAAACACGCCAAATCCAGATAATCCTTAAATGATGAATTACATTCATATTTTAATTTGTAGCGAGTAGCGAAGTGACCAGTGTCAAAGTAACGAAGTAAAAGTGTACGTTTTATCTTTTAAACGTAGGAGAGCAAAAGTCCCAGTTCAAAAAAAAAAAAAAACCTCAAGTACAAATCCACAAAAAAAAAAAAAAAAAAAAAAAAAAAACTAAATTTCCCGACGTAACGGACAATAATGAATAACTTAATGGCAGGTAGGAGGTATTTTGACTACGTTTCATATAAATGTACATCGAGCAGTGCTTCATCGATAGAAAGCACGCTGCAACCGCGAAACTACCTGTTGAAGGTAAAAATGTTCTGTGATCCGCATGCAACTGCAGTGGATACGACTGGTCACGCACGGAACCGTAAATTGACGCCAGATTTTCAAGCTACAAGTAATGATGAGAGAACAAAATCAACGTTGGATATAAATTTCGGCATCAGATCTTTATTTTAAGCTCAATTACTTGTGTTGGGAGATATATCTTCAATAACAGCGTCGGGTGGAAGTTTAGTTATAAAACATGTCCCAATTTCCGTCCACCATTTCAACCAGTTTTCAAACAAGAGGCCCATGGGCCTTAACGGTCACCTGAGTATAGTATATCCAACGTTAAACCTTGGCCATTAGGCTTGGCCCTAATTTTGACCCCAGGGATCAGATTAATGGAAACCAGTATCATAAGCAATAGAGTATTCTAAATTGTATGTACATAACTTGTGGCTATTTTCTTTAAGCAAAGAAGATTTCTCAAGCCATTTTGACCCTTGGGCCCTGCCCCTTAGACCCTGGGTAAGGGAAACTGTCAAAAATATCATAATATCATCTCATTGTTGTAATGTCAATCAAGTGTGAATGATTTCCAGTAGAAATTAAACAGAATATACCCTAAAGTATCATTTTCCTGTATAAACCATAGTAAACTTGACCCCCTCCCCAGGGGCAAACCTGGAGCCTGGGGGTCATGAAATTCACAATTTTTATAAAGCACCTCAAGACACTTCCATCTATAAAGATAACTGGTGTCCAGCATATCTAGGTATAAAAAAGTAAATGCAAGACAATAGGCTTGCACTAACAGAGTTGACAATACATAGGTTTGGTCAGTGCGATCTGTGAATATGCTCATAAAAACTTCATTTTGCGTTTAAACAAAAAACGCTTCAGTGAAAGGAAGGAATAATACCTTCATTAATATATGTCAAGTTACTTTTCTACTTCTGAGGTAAAACCTCATCCCGCGGGGCATTTTCCCCTCAAACTGTATAGGCAGTTGCCAAGTACCAACCAACAGGTTGTTGGTTTTCTCCAGGTATACTCCAGTTTCCTCCAAAACCCAAACATGACACATCCTTAAATGACCCTTATTTAAGTTGTTGTGTTGACAATGTGGCTTATGATGAGAATATAACAAAGGGCAATAACTCCATCAAATTTGATTGAATCGGTCTGGTTTTCAAACTTCTTTGAGATCTTATAGATATAAGCCAGCATGCAAAGTTTCATGAAAATTGACCAATATTTACTAAAATTATTGTGTTCACAAGGTTTCTTATGATAATAATACAACAAAGGGCAATAACTCCATCAAATATGATCGAATCAATCTGGTTTTCAAACTCGTCCAAGATCTTATGGATAAAAGCCTGCATACAAAGTCTCATCAAAATTGGTTCATAAATACTAAAGTTATTTTGTTCACAAGGAAAAGTTTACGGACGACGGATGACGACGGACAAAAGGAGATCGCAATAGGTCACGCCTTCGGCTCAGGTGACCTGATAAAAAAATCCAATATTATTTTCTTTGTTGAATGTTTTGTAATAGTTATTTCTGTACAGTCGAACATGTCCACGTGGGGTATTTTGGTTTAAATTCAATAACATTTACTGGAAAATGAACTTGCAAAGTGAAGCATGTAATATTGCCCCAGTTTCAGAGAATAATACTCTACTGACTGTTAAGTCTTCGCTGCACTTTATTATGTTGATTGATCAAATGTGTTGGTCAATAAAAAGTATTTTCAGGAAACAAGTTTGGGGTCACTTTTTCATGTGAATTTCAATATTTTAAATATTGTGCCTAGTTAGAAGGTTTCTTATTAATAATTACACAGATAGTACAATTTCTGCCATTAGTTCTCTAAGACTCCCTTTCATATTCAAGCAAAACCGGTACTGTTGCTGAAATATCCTTCAATGAATAGATATTGAATTGAATCGAAAATCGAATCGAAACCTTGGGAATCGAAAATCGAATCGATTCAGGGAATTAGTGGCAATACCCAGCCCGACTCATCACCACTGCGCCGTGCACAGAAAATACGACAGGGACTCACGACAGCAAAGTGCACTTGAAACACTAAAGAGAATTCAGAATGCCATCAAACAAAAGATCAGATCAGATTGCACTTGCTCAGTACAGACAACAGACACCTACAAATCCTAGCACAAAACTAACAGCCAAAAGAAAAGCCTCCAAAATACAAAAAAAAATTTTAAATGACCAAACCAAATATTCAATGGCACTGTTGATAAAAGGACTGAAAGGAGCAAAAATCATATAGAATATTTCAGTAGCATTACTCAGCTCAAACAAAACTATTTTCTTGACTGAGGATGAAAAGACTAATAAATACCATTTAAGGGTGCCGAGTTAACAAAAATAAAAGCTAATTTTTTAATCCAGATGTTGTGATGCCAGCATCTGACGGACCTTACCGTCCCAAAGTATTCAAAATTATTGTCTCCCTAACTTCAAATTCCATGTGCACATTAGATTAATATTGGTCACTGCTGTTTGAAAGGCAGCAGAGCCCCCTAAAGGACATCAGGCGAAACTACAAGAGAACAGTGGTAATGCGATTCAGAATTTTAAACAGTGATTCAAATGAAGAATGATGTAGGGACGTAGGTGAGCGAAACTGAATTACTGCTTTTCATTCAATAATAAAATAATAATAATAATAATAATAATAAATAAATAATAAAACAAAATGCATAATTTTGACAAAGTATTTAACATGGCAGTCCATGCCATTCATAACAGAGCATACATAAAGTGAATGCGACAAGAGAGAAAACATTTGATTGATTCATTGCACGGCTCATTGCAACGCATCATTATACATACACCTCCTTTTGTCAATGAAAGACAGGGAATGGTTGCCCACAGCACTGATAAAGTAAGACTGACACCAGTCTCACTTCTTCAAAGTAATTAGTCGCAGCGCACGACACAGACGGGCTGTCTGTCGAAAAGTCAGAGATGATCAACGTGGGCAAAGTTGTTTCAAGAGCTTGATTTCCCATCTCCTGCCTCCACAGATTAGCCTGACTAATGTGTGACCTTTCACCTCTTTACGCTACCGGGGGCCACAGAGCCACTTTAACATACTTTAACCCCCTAATGAGCCAAAAGAATCCTGTTCTGCCCTCCTACCAGGTTCGCCAAAACCCAAAACCTGTGAAAAAATTCAGAGAGCTTCAAATGTAGCCCATTGTCAAATTTGAAATAAATCTGAAGTGTCAAGTTTTTCAAACGTGCGTTCGGCCGACTGCGGAATCATGGCTCTAAAGCACTCATGAAATCCTCTCAGGCAGATGAAGCCGCTGGGGCTTTTCTGAGACGACAGAAAAGCACTGATCACGTGACCCTCCAGTCCCAGAGTGTCATTAGCTAAAGTACACAGCCTTCTTCTTCTCCCTGCCCTATGACTGCTGGATAATGAGCTGGAAACAAGCGGTTGTGCCACGTAATTGACATTTATTTTCTTCAGTGGCTTTTAATCGGGAAAAAAAAATCTTGCATAACCATCAGGTTCGCACTGAAATAAATGGGGCCAACCTTGATAAAGGTTCTTCCAGTTATTCCGCGAAAATTTCAATAATTGCCAGGCAAAATGTAACTTTCCGATTATATTACACTACCTCTCCTTTATCCTACCTGAGGAGCTGTCATTTTTATTCCCAGTCAGGTCAGCCTTTCCAGGAAAGTTCACTTTAAAAACATCACGATGACGAAGGTAAAAGAATACCACCTGCAATAGTTCTACATTTATGCAAAAAAAATCAGGACTTCTATGCATTAACTTCTCAAACACTAATGTGTCATTCACCATAACCAAGCCATGAAAGATACAAAGACATTCTGCACTGTTGCCTGCTGCGCTCTCCTTCATGTTTGCGTAACATGTATATTACAGCAACAACCTGGAAGCAAACACATTAAAGACAACAACATGAATCACAGAACAAACTGTACCGTGACACATACATCACTAACACACCAGATTGCAAACTGAAGAAGATGCATACACTTCAAAGCAAAGTAACAGGTTTCCAGTTAAAAATAAATTCAAGAAATATCTACAAAATGTAAATCAAGCGCGCTGATCCTGATTCCTCGCTATTGCAAAATGAATTAGTCGCCCTCGACCCAAGGCTCAGGCTGCTGGTTCTCATATTTAATCAGTTCTGAGCAAATAAAATTCAGTACTTTTTATTGTCAGCTAAACTCTACCAACCTGGTATTCTGCAATGAAAAACCACTATAATTCATGGGACAAAATGATCAGGAGACCCCGTCTCACTGCTGAAGACCAATGCAAAAAAAAAAAAGAAGAAAACTTGTCAACAGTCCTTGTATAGTTGTTTAAACCACAAAGCAGGCAGATAAAATGAGAATCGCTGATGTCTTGAATGCCCTTATTTAATTTGCCCTGTACAATTTAACAGCCAATTAAATGTTCACTAGTGTTTGAATGTAACGATGTGGTGATGTCCTGGCGATACTGTGGTACTACGACAGGAGCAAACACAGAGGATAAACATCATCATTAAAGCACTTATCGCCCAAACTAGCCATAAAACGTTATTATTACTCAAAAAGTACAGCTATGGCGGCAGAAAAGAAATGATCAAATGAACGGCATGTCGTTTCACACACAGAGGGAAATTACACAATTAAAACAGCCTGCAGAAATTGATTTATCAACCAATTCATCCTCATATTTCTCGCACACTCATTTCCTGAATGTACAGTCACAAAGGGTAGTATTGAAGTCAGTTCATTTTTACTATTGCTTTTTATTTCATCCCAACTCCTGACTCTTTACCCACTGTCTGAAAACATCAGATATAAAAAACACAAAATTAAATAACTTCAAGCCCTATTAAGTTTCCATTTTTCTTGCTGTATCCTACTTGGATTGTATGTGCTCTGCAAAGCTTTAGAATTACTATTGTTACTATGGGGATGATGATGATTATCACAATTCATATTCCAGGGCAGGCTGCAAAGAATTAAAAACATAAAAAGACAATCCATGGGAACATAACGACTGAGTGCATGAGCAGCATATGGATTTTCACTGGCTAAATTACCAGTGTATAGGGCCCCCTTGTGCCTGATATGAGAATTGCATCACAGTGGCATTCGAGTAGAATCCCCTCAAACCACCAGCATTATCAGTGCAAGTACAGCGCCAGGTGAATAACTGCTTGCATGGTATAGAGCAGCACCCCCTCAATTGCTGCATGACTGGTATTGTTGCTTACGGTTTTCTTGATTTCTCGAGACTGCTCAGCCGAAGAACTTCAAACTCGACACTGCACTTCCTTGGGTCCACAGCAATACACCCACCGAGTTTGAAGTCGATCAAATGAATGGCTCTCGAGAAATGTGAAGAACACACATACCTACACGTACACACAGACTGAGATTCCTAGCATTACAGTGTGATTAAATACAAGTGTGCCCTCAGCATGAAGCCTTGTCAAATGAAAAGCCTGCCTGTAGGTAGAACTGTATTGTTCACAAAGAATCAATATCTCGCACTAGAACAGAAATGGCTTCCCCACCCACACTGTACAGTAGCTGCACATGAAAGCACAATTCTTAGTTCCCTTATTCTTTTATCCTCCAGGCTTTGAGCTCTGCTGTAGAAGCCTAGAGGTGTAGCTTATTTTCCTTAACACAAGGGCCTCAGCGGTTCATTGTGTGATTAACCTGCCGCACGTGGACTCTGGGTCTGAAAGGGTGGCCAGGTTGAAAAGCAGGACACAGCATAGCTCTGCAGGACCAAGGTTACAGGCTGTTTGAACCTACCCTCACAAAACAGGACAAGCTGTGAGGGATTATTCTAAACGGAACCACCAAGTGAGAACATGAGAGCTCCAGGAAAGGAGAGGCTCAAATGAAGTTCCTAGACAAGCCGCTTTCACGCTGGACGCGAAACAAATTTCTCGCACGACAGATTACATTCAACGTCAATGCAAAGATGCAAATACACGTGAAATTTGCATCTTCACATTGACTTTGAATGTAATCTGTCGTGCGAAAAATTCGTATTGCGTACGGTGTGAAAGCAGCTTTATTCAGCTGGAAATCAATCCAGCCCAACTGCCTTACGCGCCCGCGCACGCACACGCAATCACACAGGTGAGCCAGCGAAAACCCAGGCAAGGCCTTCGCTCATTTGCATGGCGCCGTGACGGAGGCTCTCACCTTGGTAATGCTGGAGAAGCTTGTGAGTGCGGATATCCCACACTTTAACCGTGTTGTCCGTGCTGGCCGCTGCGATGCATGTGCCACTGGGGTGGAAGTCCGCGTAAGTTACATGACTGCAAGGAAATAAGCAAAAGACTACCATGTCTGATCAGTTCAATTGGCAGCAACAGCAAATTGTCTAAGTTCTAAACTGCACTACAGAAAGACTGCACACCAACGGAGAAAGCATTAATTACAGGAAACCCATTTTGCTCCGTGAAATTTAACCAAATACTACCTTTTACTGAGAATAAATGTAATGAAAACTTGCCTTAACATACACCGATGAGATCAAAAATTATGATCACCTGTTAATTATCCCTTTGGCCGACTGCCTGCTGCCAAAACAAGTTTAACCTCCAAAAGCATGGACTCTGCAAGACCTCTGAAGGTGCCCCGAGATATCTGGCGCCAAGACATTAGCAGGTAATCCTTAGTACTGGCTAAACTAAACAAAAATTTCTGAAATTTCCCACAGCATCATACTCCATCAATCAGCTTGACCCCATCCCCCAGTGCAACCTGGTGACATCACTTCCCCTGGTTAATGGCACAACTGTACCTGGCCATTAACATGATGTACAAGAAAATCAAATGCATTGGACCAGGTGACCATGATCTTTCATTGCCTCATGGCCCTGCTGAGATTCTCACAAGCCCTCTGTCGGTGCTTATAACAGAGGATGGAGGTTTGAAAGGCTCTCATCCAAGTTCTGTGTCCCTGGCCACACAGCACGATATGCAGCAGGGTGTGATGCACTCTGTTTTGACAGATTCTTCCAGGGACCATCCTTAAAATTTTCTGTGACGTATGCTACAGCAGCCTTTCTGTTGATTCAGACCAGACGGGATAGCCTTCATTACCAGTGTGCATTGATGAGCCTCGGGGAAACAAAACTCAATCGACGGTTTGGGGAATTCTCCCTCCGCAGACCACTATTGGTAGGTACTTACCACTGCTGACCAAGAGCACATCACAAGCATTGCCAGTAAGGAGATACTCCAACCCAGTGATCAGGCCAAACCTCTTTGGCAATTGTCAGAGAGGCACAGGCGTTTACGCCTGCCTATTTCTACTGCAAACAGTGCATACACTATGAGAACTGACAGTTTGCTTACAACTCAATATATCCCTCACCTTATAATTGTCATTACTACCATATCTCATTACTCCATCTCATTACAACCAAACTTCTAAATTACATAAATAAAGAAAAATTTTTCACTTCATGAATTTCAACTCATCGGTGCATTTGAAAATTCTGCATACTGCTGTATGCTGTATATATGATTTAACACCTTTGCACAGAAGCCAAATCTGGCGATTTATGCGTTACCTTATTTAAGGCTTAATAGTTATTAGTGTGAATGCTGTCAGCATTCACACTATTGTTTTTCGTGTCGGCCATTTTCTTTATACTTATTATTATTCTTACTTCTTCCGCCGTTCTACGGTATTAAACTAGTCCTACATACTTCGCGCCATTTCAACAATTCATATATCAAAACATGCAGCTTTTTCTGGACATTATTGCTATTACGCTTCTTTCGTAATATTTATACTTTTAATAATAATTCACTTTTTCTGTTTTTGTCCCATATAAATGCATTGAAACAGTTTTCAAACTCTTGTGCTACTATGAACCTCTATAACTTCAGCATACTTTATCCTAGCGACTTCATTTGACTTCTCACATGACCCAAGTTAGCCGAGTAACGTGGTTATCATGGTTAGCATACTTAGCATAATTGCTAACAACATTAATTATGTTAGCCAAGTAACGTGGTTAGCATGCTCAACAATGTTTGCATAGTTAGCATAACCGCTAACAAAATTAAGTTAGCCAAGTAACGTGGTTAGCATTGTTAACATGGTTAGGATAACAACGTTAGCCAAGTAGTCTATGAGCTACTTTACTATGAGTAGTCTACTTCAGTCTATGAGCCAAGTTTGGTGAGTTTTCGGGTATGGTAAGGCCCTCAAAAATGTGTTCGTAAAATCTGAAAAAACGCAGGAAATGGCTCATAGCTCACTTCCTGTGAGGCAAAAAAATTTCACAAAAATTGACAAAAAAATTTATGATGACTGCTATGACCCTATCAAATTTCGTGAGAATCCGAGCAAGAGCGTTCCAAAATGGCCGTGTGTTTGGTGGCGCTATAGAGCCACCGGGGCATGTCCAAGCACAAAATTAATAATACTTTGTAATTTTCGCCATGACTGACCTGTGGGCAAATTTTTGTGAGTTTTCGTGCATGGCAAAGCCCTCAAAAATGCCTTCTCGCAGCAGAATAAAAAGAAGAAGAAGAAGAATAAAAAAAATCCCATCAAAAACAATAGGTTCCTGGCACCGGTCGGTGCTCGGGCCCTAATTAATGATTTTCCGGTGGAATTTAGCATGAGTTTATCAATATAGGAGCAGTTGAACTGCCTGTGAAGGCAGTGCTTAGAACTGCTGCCTCGCAGCAAGAAGGTCGTGGGTTGGAATCTGGCCTCGGGCGAGTCTTAGTAGAGTTTGCATTTCTAAGGAACTGGCTTTAGAACTTCAGTTGGTCCCTAGGTGCTGCTCAGTGGCTGCCCACTGCTCCTAACTATAGGATGGGTTAAATGCAGAGGAAAAATTACCCCACAGGGTTCAAAAAAGTGCATCTTCATCGATCTCAAGTAGTGAAAGAGTGGTTCAGGGAGCATGAGATGCCATTTCACACATGGATTGGTCACCAAAGAGTCCAGACCTTAAATCCACTGAGAATCTTAGGGATGTGCTGCAGAAGACTTAACGCAGTGGTCAGACTCTCCCATCACCAATACAAGATCTTGGCAGAAAATTAATGCAACTCTGGACAGAAATAAATATTCTGACACTGCATAAGCTTATCGAAATAATGCCACAGCAAATGCATGTCATAATCAAAGCTAGGTGGTCCAACAAAATATTAGAGTCTGTTACTTTTTGGCTAGGCAGTCAACAATTCCAATCCTGAGTAGTTATTAATATTATATTAATTATATTAATATAATATATTAATTAAGGATATTAATTTTTCTTAATTGCACTGTGCTTTTTTAACCTTAATTTAACCAGGCAAAGTTCTCTTAAGAATACGTTTCAATTTTTCCAAGGATGGCTGGGGAGAAATGCCAGAAAAAATTGCAGCAGTTAGGGGGGATAGAAAGAAAATACCCTGGAGCAATTGTTTTGGGTAAAGGGCCTCGCTCAAGGGCTCTGCTCACAGACCCAACTGCACAGTTATTCCCAATGTTATCTCTCCAGAGTCATGTTTAAAAGGAATTTATTCACCCTTTTAAGCTACGCAGTCAGAAACAACTACAGTGCTGTGAAAAAGTATTAGCTCCCGTCCTGATTTCTTACTTTTTTGCATATTTGTCACACTTAAATGTTTTGGATCATCAAACAAATTTTAATATACTCAAAGGCAATGAAAACGCAACACTCTAAATTTTGGTTTATTTTTGCTCAGGACCTGAGTGGTCAAATTTGAGTTCTTAAGTGACCATTGGGGTCACAATGTGTACCTCGTTACACATGAATGATCATCATTGTTTGGTGGTGGTCGGAGGGGCCGTAGGCGCGTACTGGCAGCCACGCTTCCGTCAGTCTGCCCCAGGGCAGCTGTGGCTACGCAAAAAAAAAGTAGTTTACCACCATCAGACTGTGATTGTGTGAGTGAATGAATAATGTATCCATTGTGAAGCGTCTTTGAGTGCCCAGAAGAGCGCTATATAAAACTGATGCATTATTATTATTATTATTATTATTACTATTATTATTATTATTATTATCATCATCATGTAACTCAACAGTGTGATCTGGACTCTCATCAATCCATGTTGAGTACATCATATGGGATAAGGAGTTGTGCAGTGGTTGAAATGAAGGAGGGGTTGTCTTCTTTATATGAAGGCATGATAAAAGCCACACAAAAATGTTTTTAAGTGTCATAATGCCATGTCTGTCGACTGAACAACGGAACAGGGCCTCGGGTATGCTAGAGGCGGGAGTAAGTGCCCGGCAAGTGGCTCACCGTTTTGGGTGTAGAACAACCAGCATCAGTAGGTTTTGGGTGTAGTACGTCCAACTGGGACGAGCTCTTTCATCAAGAGTACCCAGACCTCTAACCAGGCAGCAACTCCAGAATGCACTCCAGGCAGAGCGGCGACAACCTCCCCAAGACAACCTAAAACTCTTGGTCAGGTCCATGAGGAGACGTTGTACTGCCTGTGTGGATGTTCGTGGGGGTCACACCCGATACTGACTTTTCTCTTGAGTTCATTTTTAAATGTGTGTTCCGTTCAGTCTTGTTGTGATTTTTCATTTTGAACTTGTGCTCGTTATGTTTAATACATCTGTTTATTATTGTCCAAATCGGTCCATTAACACATTTAATTCATCAAAGTCAACCCACCCAACATATTTGAATTGTTGAAATAAGAGTCACAAAATTCTCTGAATCCAAACTGGTGTTGTATTTTCATTGCCTCTGATTATATTCGACGAAGGTAACCCGAGTAAATCCAAAATTCAGTTTTTAAATGATGATTTTATTTATTGATGGGTAAAAGCTATCGAAACCTATCTGGCCCTATGTGAAAAAGTAATTGCCCCCAAAACCTAATAACTGGTTGTACCACCCTCGGCATTTGCAATTAACCACATTGGAGGGTTTGAGAGCATGAACGGCCTGTTTAAGGTCATGCTACAGAATCTCAATCAGATACAAGACTGGATTTTGGCTAGACCACTCTTGCTGGTGTGTTTTGGTTCTTCGTCCTGCTGCATAACCCAAGTGGCTTGGACATGAGGTCACGAACTGATGGTCGGACATTCTCCTTCAGGATTTTCTGGTAGAGAGCAGAATTCATGGTTTCATCAATTTCAAATCATCCTTGAAGCAGCAAAACAGCCCCAGACCATCACACTACCACCACCATGTTTGACTGTTGGTATGCTGTTCTTTTTATGAAATGCTGTGTTAGTTTTACACCAGATGTAACAGGATGCACACCTGCCAAAAAGTTCAACTTTTGTCTCGTCAGTCCACAGTTTTTTTTTCTCCCAAAAGTCTTGGGGATCATCAAGATGTTTCACATGCGTGAACACGGCCCCTACAGAAAACCCATTTTTTGCCCATCAACAGGAGTAGAATCTCTTCACTTCTCACTGTGGGCACCTGCCTCTGTGTCATTTTTTGGCACTTTTTTTTCCCTCTTTCTGTCTGAGATTGGAAAACAGGGACTGTCGCAGACCGACCACGGTAGGGGGAGCCATGTGTAAATGGGCAAAAACTGGGTTTTCTGTTGGGGCCGTGTGCTCGCATGTTTTGCTCACATAGACGGCGTCGAACGGTACTTGCGCTCACCCTCAATCGTCTTGGACGCCTCATCTCATGATCAGTTTGGGTTGCTGTCTGGAATCTGTCACGTACAGGCTGTAACCAGATGTGGCGCTCTTGAGCTGCCATCGTTACTCGTGGCTGCCCTAAGCGGGGTCGGTCAGTGACAGTGCTTGTGTTCCATTCTCAGATAGACAGCCGACTGACTGTTGAACGGTGACATTGCAAATGACGCACCACCTCTCAGCGGCTGAGACCTGCCAGTAACATGCCAAAGGCTCTTTTTCTCTCTCCTGTGTGACAAGCCGTTCCATTTCCTCGAGGCAGTTGCATTTTTCGTTTTTTTTGTTGGCTTTATGAACCAAAAAGAACAAGTCAAGTGTCACTGTACACATGACGAACAACTGAATGTTTGTTATTACTGAAGTGTTTGGCGTGTGCACGTGGTGCACGTCAGGATTACAATACCGCACGCTTTTCTTCATTCCCCCCTGTACCTCACTGGAAAAGCAATAAAAATCAATCAATTCAGAGCTGCCGGATAGCTCACTCGGTTAAGGCACTGCGCCGCAGTGCAGAGGTGACTATCACGTCACGGGTTCGAGCCCCGGCGTACCCACCGGCAGCTTTTTCAGAGTAGCGCACAATTGGCCATCGCGCTACAGGGTTTCAAATTGGGAAGGGACTGCCGGATTCGGGGATATAATAGTAGTAGCTTTGTTCGTTGCTCCAGCGCCTCCTGCTGGCCAGACGGGCGCTCGTCAGGAAGACTCCGGGTTTGTTCATGTCCAGGTATCCTCCGCCCTCGTTCTGAACTTACGAAGATTCAACCAATGAGTGTATAAGAATCAGTGGCTGACGGGCACGTGCTTCGGAGGAGAGCCGTGAACTGTCTTAACTATCCTGAGTTGGCAGCAAGGGGTCGCATACGAGCAACCTTTGTACATAGTTCCCCAATTGAACATTCCAGATTCGGGTGGGATTGGAGATGGCAAATTTATTAAAAAAAAAAAAAATCAATCAATTCTTCAATTAGCCGCAAATACAGTTCATACCTCACCGGTGTGTTTTTAATGAGTATATTTTATAGAACCTCCTCGTTTTCCCTCTGTGTGTCTTTGTCTTTGCTGGGAATGTATGTTTTAATGTGCGTTACGGATGTACAATGTTCTCTGTTTGTTTGGAATGTTGGTAATTACCAGCGTACATCTCTCGTGAGTGTATGTTGATGTCCTTGGGGTGTGGGTGGGGGGTGGCACCAATTCCTTTTTTTTTTTTTTAATTCATATATTTTTGTGTGTAATGTTATACAGATTTGTCTATTTAACTTTTGTTTTCTTGTTGTTTTTTATCTGCATGTTATAATGTGTGACTTGTAGTAATTTAATGTTGGTCATTATCTATATATATTATTTGATGCGCAACTGGCAGCTAAGTTTTTGATCATAATTTTCGTTTTTGATTAGTAAAAAGGAAAAAAAAAATATGATCACAAAAAACAAGAGCAGTGCAGAGCGTGGCATATGCCCCTGCCTGTATGTTGATCAAGGGCATATTGAGATGGCTGCTGTGGCGGCCATATTACATATCGCACAACGCTGGTTTTTGAAAGGAACCTTCCTCTAGCCACTCCCAATACACCATTAAGAAATGGCATCAATCCAACGAGGGATTCTATAGTTATCCCACGGAAACAAAAAGTTAATGGACGATGGACGGACGGACATGGTGTCGACATAATGCCCCCTCTCCTTTGGAGGGCGGGGGCATTAAATCTGGGGATTGAAATTGTCCTTGCAACAAAAATCAGTATTCAGTGGCACTCCAGGACCACTCATACATTTGGTTTAAACTCACCGAGATGTAGAAAAAGACAGTCAATAAAACAAAATAAATTTGATAAATGGGCCGACTTAGTCATTATCCACTCATCTCTGTGTGGGCAGTGGAAAAGCACTTCACTGTTCGTTAAACTAGAATGCAAACAATCGGTCAACAATCAAAGATCAACAAACACTGCATTGCAAAGCATGCTACATGACACCAAAGACCCCAGTGCTTTTCTTTTCCAGAACAAAAAGTCAATATAATGCCTACAAATGTTGAAAAAAATTTCAGAAGGCAGACTCACCCGCCATGTTCGTAGAACGAGTGAATACATTCACGACTTGTCTTGTCCCATATCTTCACCGTTCTGTCATCGCTCGCTGAAACAATTAGTCGACCATCAGGTGAAAATCTGAAAATTAATATAATTTTTTAAAAAGGGATTTGGATTCAAAGAAATGGACTGAAATGCCACCAACATCCCAACATGTAAAAAAAGGTCCGCACAAACACGACAAGTAGATAAAGCATGAATGGAATTTTACTTCCTGTAAAATAATCATTTATTGCATACAGTACTGAAGTCAAAAGGCACTGATACTATTCAGTTGCTTCCTATGAAGTGCACAAAATTTTTCAAATTTTAATGTGAATTTTATAAGACTTGCCAATAACTAAACAGGAGCAGGGTAAACTAAGCATTAAAAATTCAAAGAATCCCGTTTAAACCCAAAACCAGGACCACAAACAAAACTGTCGGCTTCACCAGCACAAAAGGAATGGCAGACGACATTCACTTCTGCCTTCATCTTACCTTTAGAGGATGCAAAGTCATGACACCTCAACACCTCCAATTCATGCAACCAAGAGACCTGCTTTTATTCATAAACCGTACCCTTAAAATAATGCTGACACTGCCCTCTCGCTGAGCTTGTTTTTGTAAATCTGGCTGATGTCTGCCATTGATCACCAGCCAGATTTAAATCTACCCAGCTTCAGTAAGGAATATCCATTTTAAGAAACATGTAAGCACTGACACAAGTTAATTGGGGATCACAGAACATCAGTTTAAAACAATTATTAGTTCTGATCTGTTCTCAGTGATTTTCATAATTAACACAAGATTCAATCTGAGCGCACTCCACACTTAACAGGTGCTGCTAGTTCTCCCCGATTAGGCAAGACGACAATCATTCATCTGGATGCGTGTTTGCTTAAATCAGCGTTATTCAAAACTGCACACCTGTCGACTCTGAGGGACATGGCTTGAGTCGCACGCTTTTTATATTTAATTGCCAAGTGCCGCTTTTTTCTCAACCCACGCGGTACCGAGAGCGAGAGGAGATTTTCATTCTACCATTCATTCCAGCGAATTCTGCATTTTGATTGGTTAACACCAGGTATCTATTCACCGGTAAACTACCTCGCACTGGGTCAAGACCTCGCGCTGCGTGAAGAGCTCTCGCTTGATTATCAAGCCGCTTTTTTTAACTTTGCTAAAAAAAATAAAATATTTTCGTAGGGGTGTTGACACGAGTCATGGTAGAATGGAGATAAACCTACAGTTTTTTTCGAGCACTCGGTATTTATCGCAGGCTAGATACCTGGCAATTTATATTTGAAACCTCGCAAATGAAATGTCCAGCTATCGATCCTACGATAAATACCTTGTGTATGAAAAAAACTGTAGGATTATCTCCCAATTGGAACATGGATCAGTTATTATTCAATCAATGCAAATTCAAGAAATTATCACGCGGAATTGAACACTTTATGAATGTAAGTTCTCCTGTTTTTAAATGACAAATTTAAACGATCATGAAGTTAAATCACCTGATGTGCAGAAAAGGTTGCCCGGAAGTTTCAGAGCAGTTTGTTTTTCGGAAAGCATTGGCCTATTAATAATAAGAAAATTATGTTTCTGTCCTGAATTCAGCCCATTATTTCACAGCTGTTAGATCGCATATGGAGACAAACCCTGTTTTCAACTGCCAATTACGATAACTGGAAAATGAATCAATGTAGCAAAATAATTGAGAACTAGCCAGGACTAATTGCTGTCATAAAGAGACGTGTCAGTGTCACCCCAATTCGCAGTTATAGCTCCGCTACTGTGTGCGCAGCCCTGCATTTCTACGTCATGGGAAGCTTTCAGCGCATAATTTTGGCTGTCTGACAAAGAAAATGTGTTACACACATCTTGAATATGACTTAAGCATTTTCCTTAGCCAAGTCAAAAACTGAGTTTAAGTTTTACTTAGACTAAGTATAGAATTGTATACCGGCCCAGATCCTTTAGAGACTATTGGAATGATTCACAAACTAATGACCCAATTTTTCTTGTCTATATGAAGAAAAGATACTCCAATAAAGTAAAAAAAAAATTTGTGATTTAAGGGGCACTGACAAGACAGATCACTCCCATCTGTCTACACTCCCATCAGACTTAATGAGCCATGACTAATTACTTAACACTGGCTCGAGGATTCACAAGCAAGAGAGGAGCAATTACACAGCCCCACATTGTAAAATCATGTCCAACGGTCATGAGAGCAAATGACTGTATACAATGAATTGGGTGATATTTACAGCATATTGCTTGGAAACAACAAGAGTGCCGCCCCCACTGTAGAGTTCAGCAGAAGCTCTGACTCAGAGGGGTGGCCACATGAGCAATTATTTGAGTACAAAAAGCAATCAGAGAGTGCAGTTTTCCTGCCTCTTCAAACGAAAGCTCACATACACTCCTGATCAAAATCGAAAGACCAGTTAAAAAATTGCAAGAATTTACGTTTTGCACTGTTGTATCATAAGAAGGTTCTAAGTAGAGTTTCAAAATGCAAAAAGAAGAAATGTGAGCAAGAGACTAAATGTTTTGAGCAGGCAATTTATTGAAAAGAACAATTTAACTAAAATAGGCTGTTCATCAGCTGATCAAAAGTTTAAGACCATAGCTCAAAAAAACCCCTAAAACAGAAATTAAAGTCTCAAAAACAGACTCAGTAATGAGTAGCTCCACCATTATTGTTGATCACTTCAAAAATTCGTGTTGGCATGCTTGATGCGAGTGTTTCCAAAAGGCTTGTAGGAATGTTGCTCCAAGTGGTGAAGATGGCTTCACGAAGGGCATCCACTGTCTGGAACTGATGTCCATTTTTGTAAACTTCCCTTGCCATCCATCCCCAAATGTTCTCAAGTGGATTTAGATCAGGGGAACATGCAGGATGATCCAAAAGAGTGATGTTATTCTCCTGAAAAAAATCCTTTGTCAGACGGGCATTGTGAATTGCAGCATTGTCCTGCTGAAAGACCCAGTCATCACCACACAGACGAGGGCCCTCAGTCATGAGGGATGCCCGCTGCAACATCTCCACGTAGCCAGCTGCTGTTTGACGCCCCTGCACAACCTGGAGCTCCATTGTTCCATTGAAGGAAAAAGCACCCCAGATCATGATGGCGCCCCCTCCGCTGTGCCGTGTTGAAAAAATCTCAGGTGGCATCTCCTTGTCATGCCAGTAGCGTTGGAAGCCATCAGGACCATCAAGGTTAAATTTTTTCTCATCAGAGAATAAAACTTTCTTCCAACTTTGAACGTCCCATGTTTGGTGCTCACTTGCAAAGGCCATACGGGCAATTTCGTGGCGTTGAAGGAGACGTGGCCTTTGAAGACGTTTTTTGCTTTTGAAGCCGTTCCTTTGCAGATGCTGTCTGATGGTTATTGGGTTGCAGTCAGCACCAGTAATGGCCTTAATTTGGGATGAGGATCGTCCCGTGTCTTGACGGACAGCCATTCGGATCCTCCGGCTCAGAGCCGGTGAGATTTTTTTGGGTCTACCACTTGATTTTTTTGTTCCATAAACCTCAGGATCTTTTAAGAAATGCAAAATGACTGTCTTACTGCGTCCAACCTCAGCAGCGATGGCACGCTGTGAGAGGCCTTGTCTATGCAGCTCGACAATCCTGCCACGTTCGAAGGCAGTGAGTTTTTTTGCTTTTCCCATCAAGAGGTCTTGACAGTGTGATTACTTGACAGAAAATGACATGGAATCCAAATTTTTTCCACAGATTTGGGCTTTTAAAGGATGTGGTCTTAAACTTTTGATCAGCTGATGAACAGCCTATTTCAGTTAAATTGTTCTTTTCAATAAATTGCCTGCTCAAAACATTTGGTCTCTTGTTCCCATTTCTTCTTTTTGCATTTTGAAACTCTACTTAGAACCTTCTTAAGATACAACAGTGCAAAATGCAAATTCTTGCAATTTTTTAACTGGTCTTAAGATTTTGATCAGGAGTGTACCATTCTGCAACATGTGTTCCCAAAACTACGGCATCTTTACTCTTACAGTGTAGCTCACTCCATACTGAGCTGCCAATGTTGCTGTACACCTGTTATTGAGGTACTTTGAGGCCCTTTATTCTAACAACATTCATCCCAACTTGCCCTGCAGGTACTGGATGTTGAAAATATAGAAGCTACTGGTCCTGTCAGGCAGTTAAGAAAATGGGACAACAATTCTAATGCCTATGGCCATAAAATAAATATTTTTCAGCATTCAATTCATTAGTTTGTGTAATATTTGCACCCTCAATATTTGGTGTTGCTTTAGCTGGGCTCTCCACATTTATATCATCCCCTTCAGCTCTTTCAGTGTGTAAGGTCCTCTAAAATAATACTGTACTGTATTTTACATAACTCCATTTACCATCATGCTTTGTGTTTGGGAATATTTTCACTGTTCTGCTGTGACACACTGTATTGGCTAATCAGATGTATTTCTTCTATGTGTTTTTATTTAAATTTTATAATCCAGGCCTCTGTCAGGCGTCCACAGTGCATCAAATTCAATAATATAATCACGCAGAAATCTGATAATTTGCCAGCTCCATCAAGAGTGAGACAGATTAAGCCCATAGCGACCCTCATGGTTACACAGTCTCAATATAGCGACACTGGCCTGGAAGCTATGTCAGCAGGTCCTCACATTACAATGGAGTTGTACTTCATTTACCAATCCCTCGCGAACTTTGGGGTGAAAACTGTATGAGTATTTTGTTCTGTAAGACGGAGCGCGGTACCTACTTAGCACAGCGCACCCAGTTGATGTGCAGATTAAGGGAGAAGAGGAATTTCTGCCGATGCACAGTCCACACCTTCACCGTTTTATCGTCGGAGGCTGTGACGAGGGACTGGCCATCGCTGGAGAAGTTAACGCTGCGGACGGTCCCCGTGTGTGCGCGAAACACCGTCGACTCGCCCTTCCTGGGGGGGGGGGGCACAAGGAGAGTCCCATTGAATTCTTTCAGCTTCTGCTTATTAAGGACACACGTCAGAGTCCAGGCCACAGCTGTAGCCAGAGAACTGCCAGGCTCGCACTCAATGAGCAGACACTTCAGAGAACTACATAGTAAGTCTGACCAAACTCTAGATACAACATGCCCACTGGCTCACAGGACCAAGGCCAGAAAAAGTTCAACCCAAGTGAGTTCTTTGTCCTGTCAGTGGCCGAATTAGGCCAGTCAATTCTTGAATTTGACTCCAGAAAATTATATCAAAATGTATGTACTTTGTATTTGGGGTCAGTGTATTTCGGGCCTACTTGTCAAATGGGCTATTTAAAGAAATTTTTTCATTAAATCTTGTAATTGAGCTCTTGTAAAATGAGCATGAGCGATCAAACAATAAAAGAAAATAGGACCAAGGGTCCTGTAGCTTACCGGCAAGCTGTCTTACAGCTATGATACAAGTTATGAAAATTTAATGTACAAAATTATGTGTGACATTTGAATCAATGGAAATCAATATCAAGGTCACTAAAAAGTTTACATAGATTTAGAAGACGTTCTGTTATACAATCCTGAGCTCTGAAGCAGTTTTGGTGATAAAAGTCATTAAAATATGTCAATATGATTTCAATATGTCAATTGTGGACTTTAAAGGTCACAGAATGTCAAGCTGTGGTCAGCAAATGGACTTCATATATGACTTTCTAAATGTCTATATACAAACCTTGGCACAATCTGTGACCATTTCTGTGGTAAAAGTCATTGTACTTTCACTGTTGAGTTTGACCCTCAAAGGTCACTGACAGTCAAGTAGAATGTCACCAAATGAAAGTTCAGTCAGTAACACAAACCTAGGCTCCATCTGTGACCTTTCCAGTGATAGAAGTCATTGAATTTTGTCTAGGTCAAATTAGACCTTTGAAGGTCATTATGAAGGTCACCAAATGAAAGTTCATACATGATTTCCTATACTCCTCCAATGCAAACCTACATTCAATCCGTAACGATTTCGCTGAAATGTCATTGAAATTTCACTGTATAGTTTGGCTGTTCAAGGTCAGTGAAGGTCAAGTGCAAGGTCACCCAATGAAACTTAATATATGACTTCCTATATGGCCACAATACAAATCTAAGCTCTATCTGTAATAGTGAAATTTCAAAATTTCCACCAAAACTATGTGAAGTTTGACCTTCAAAGGTCACCGAAGGTGATATAAGTCATTGAACATTCACTGTGAAGTTTGGGCATTCAAGGTCACTGAAGGTCAAGTTCAATGTCCCCAAATGAAACTTCATCCATGACTTCCTATACGCCTGCAATACAAGCCTAAATTCTATCTGTAATAGTTTTGGTAATAGAAGTCATTGAAATTTCATCATGTGAACTTTGACCTTCAAAAATCGCAGAAGGTCAAGTTCATACATGACTTGCTGTATGTGTTCAATGCAGATATGTTCCCAATCTTCTATATTTTCAAGCCTAGAAACCTTTAAAAATTGTCACATATTGCTTGACCTCAAGTTTGACCTTTCAAGGTCATCTGAGGTCAACTTTAACACAGCCAAAATATATAGGAAGTAATATATGATCCATGTCAGTAATACAAACTTAATCATTATCTGCAAACATTTGGCCTCCACAGGCCATCGTGTATATTCATAAAGTACAGCGCCCCCAATAGACCCACTTCCGTAGATTCATTCAAAATGGCGCTCACACTGTACATTGACAATATCAACGCAAGTTGATTGCCTGATTTGGAAAAAAATTTATCAAGCAGTTTTTGAAAAATTATTTTTTTAAATTTCTCAGTCCTGTCTTTAACACTGGAGCCAAAACTTCAAGGGCCCATAAAACTGACAAAAATGATTCAATCAAAAATCCAAGTAAACATCTGGAGATATGTTCTAGTGGTATGTTATTGCAAATTTACATGAAATTCATGTAAAAAAAAAAAAAAGATAAAAAATGTTCCGGACGACGGACACCGAACGCCACACCACGACAATAGCTTGCCTGCCCATAGGGCTGGTAAGATAAAAACCAAACTAATTGGGCCTGTAACTGGGTCACTTCAGTTATCAGGAATTAATTTTGCAGTTTCATTGAAATCACTTACTCTGAACCAATCTAGTGACAGCACTAGTTCTCAGGTGTAAGCATAGATACAGACAAGCATGTCATTATGCGGGAGATTTGGGCTCAAGGCAGAGGTTATACAACACAAAGGACACAGATAGTGTAGAAACGGACCTCGCACTGGCTGAGTAACATCCAAATAGAGATGGAGGAATGACAATGGTCATAAATCTATCACAGAAAAACAGGGGAGCCACAGTAAAGAGTGACAGCAGCTGTTATTGAAATGCATGAGCTCCTTTACATTTCTAAAAATAAACAGGAATACAGCTTCAGAGTTCATCACAGAGATGTCCCATTTGCAATTCAAGCAGCAGTTCCCACTGAGTGCCATCAACGTGTTCTAATCTCCATTTTGTGTGAATTCTCCAACAGTATGGAAATCAGCAGCGCTACTAACAAGCTGTGTTAGAGAATGAATCAATCACCCGCCAAGCAAGCGGCTGCATCTGCTTTTCATCTGCAGAATTCATTATGACAGCTTTGATTACGAGTGGTTTCATGGCCCCAACTGCAACGGCAACATACCTGCACTGTAACAAGAGCTTATTGTCAAGTAACACCATGCAACTCAGCACAACTGATATCCACTAGTCAGTTTACCAGCACCTATCCAACAGCGTACCCCTCTCATGGAAAACCACTTCAGCTCCGCAAGACTGCTTTTATTCATCAGCCACTGATGCCCCTACAAGGACACAGACTCCCTCCCTCCCTCACGCCGTCAGGCAGCATCAGCGGACACTTTCCAAGTTAAATAAAGGCTGAATTAAATTAAAATAAATAAATAAATAAAGCTGCTGAGTCAAGATTACTGCACATGCTCAGAAATAACATCCTAAGAAAGTGAATCTGCTTGACTGCAAGACACGATCTGATTCCATCATTACCAATCCATCTTTGTTTTGCATTGCATTTATATATTTTAGTTACTCCAGCATTTTCCTTTTTATACTAAGGAGCTTTCTGACGAAATCAACAGATTCAAAGCGCTATTTTAAGCTTTAGCCAAGGGATACGAAAAATGTACGCCCATTGCAATCGCCAATAATCACAGAAGACGAAAAATAGTTTCTAGGTATTGACTTGCAGTTGAGCGGATTTACTTCATTCAAAGTTATGAGCATGGGCAGTGATGGTGACGCAGCTCCTTTAAGTAATTATACAACTTTCAGCCTTGGAATTACTATTGTCCTTCCCAGCTTTACTCGAAAATATCACTTACCAACGGGCATGAAACCTGAACTCAAACAATGAATTTTCAATGGAAGTCTAAGGGAGCATTGTGAGAGGGGTTGAAGAGATTTTCTTCAGCAATCATGGTGTACATCAACCATTGTCATTATAGTAAGTGTAATATTGATATCAGAAGAGCTATAACCAGATTTTAATCAATTATCGAGCGTTGTCTCTGCGCACAAGTAAAAACGCTTAACGAGCTAGAACCTACCAAAAATGACAACTAGAGACTCAAAACTTCCAGAATTATTTCTTTTCTTCAGCTCCAAACAAATCCAAAAGCTTGAGAATGTCGTCAGTTAGAAAGGATATACTTCAAACGATAATTAACTGTGCGCATATCTGCTTAACAAGCACAAATATACCTAAAAGGATAACTAGAAACTCAAAATATTTGGAGGTTTTAAGTTTCCTTTAGCACAACCCATATTCATAAGTTGAAAATGCAGTGAACATTGGAAGGGAAATTCTTTGAATACTCAAAGTTTTGCGAGCCAAAATCACACAAAACATGACAGCCGGCTCTCTTCAGCTCTCCCTCGCTCAATCTCCATGACAGGACACGATTTTCAGGTTTTCACAAAGTGAAGAATAACTTGCCAAATCCACCCAAAGGCAACACAAGACCTCAGTGACACACGAGATAATTGTCACGGTGGCCGTTAGTCCCCACCCCACCCCTCCCACTACAACTCCAGCAGCAAGGCCAGCCGGTGAACCAAAGACTTTAAAAATCACCTTAAAAGCATCATGTATCACCTCAAGCAGCTAACAGAACAAGCACTGACAGTTCATTCACTATGACTGAAACCAGATTTTTGCATCACACCCTCAATCTGAATCATCTGACAACTGTAATTATTCTACCCCCCCCCCCCAGTTTCCAAATTAGTCCACCAAAACCACATGTAATGTCGATTATCAATATCTGGCCAGGATAAAGCAACCAAGATATTTCTCCTTCATTGGACTTTAGAAGCATTTCATTAAAACCACATCCTCGTATTCTATTTTGTAATTTACTTAGCTTGTCGCTGAAATTCGATAAAAAAACGTTTTTTATCATGAGCACTATTTCAGCTTAAAATAAATAAGAATAACTTAAGATCTCAGAATGCAGGAATGGTTTTCTCTGGGGCCGAACCTCGGGCAGGTTTTCAGGAGGCAGCAGGAGTCTCTCAGGACAGCCTGATCCGTTTCTCTCCTCACGCCCATCCAATTCACCCCTCAATCGTAAATTTTGTGGAATGGATAAAAAATAACAGATGCACTGCAAAACTCAACTCCAGCCAACCAAACCTTGCCTAACAGTTCCAAACTGCTGCTTCAAAAGTCATGCCAAATTCAAATAACCTTCCAAGTATATTCTTTGTCATCTACTACAATCAATAACAGAAAATTTAAATCTGTGGAAACATTATACATTTCAAAATCAAAAAATAACTAGGTACTCAAGTGCACAGCAATAAGTCATACTAAAATGATGGTGGTCTTGGGTCTCAGGAAAAAGAGGCAATGTAGAGAGCGCCAGCTTTTTAGTCCTACAAAAGTGAAGAATAGTGGCAAAGCCACTGCGCCTGCTTGGGCAAACATGGCCAAAATGGAAAGTCCCCCATTGGCCAAAGCATCAGTCCAATCAAAATCAAACTTGGTCTTGACCTTATGATCATATATACATATATAAAATATGAACAGCATCGGTCAAAAACTGAAGATGCAAGAGCACAGACAAGCCAAAGGTTTATGCGCGCACACGCACACGCACACGCACACACACACAGACACACACAGACACACACAGACACACACACACACACACACACACACACACACACACACACACACACACACACACACACACACACACACACACACACACACACACACACACACACACACCACCAGTAAAGACCTTGAGCATTGCATAAGCCCCTTTGGACCTTTCGGCCAAGCGGGCTAAAAATGGTTGTCGTACCCAGATCTTCCCTACTTTTCCTGAATATTCAATTTCATTTAGAAACTATACATTTTGTTCTGAATCTGAAGCATATAATTGCCCTCTCATGAAAATTCTCTCCGCTACTCCTATTCTGATAAAGCAATAAATTCCTCCCTGCCAAACTGGACCACAACAGAGCAGCAAAACTAAAAAAAAAAAATATGAAAACAAAACCAATTAAAGCAAGAGATTGTTTTTAAGGCAAGAAACGCCAACCCAGAGGCCCCTCACTGATATTCACAGATATTTAGGAAGAAACTAGAAAAGTTAATAACCTCAAAATAGCAAAAGGCACATCTGCACAACCTGATGCAAATGTGTGCAAATGTTCATGGAAATGCATCAAACGGTTCTGAGTTATGGTCCGGAAATGGCGGGAAAGCCAACGTGGCTGTGCACGCACACGGGAAACCGGACAAAAACAGTACGCATTTCCTCCCTTGGGGGGGGGATGAGTTAGGGGCAACATTAATATGGAAATAAATACTCTAATTGTTCCTTCACAGTTCCTTTAGTTTATTTCATAACTTACTAGAGTTACTTTCAACACAGACCAACATTGTATTGTTTTGAGTCTGTGACACTTGCTGGGCAACAGTATAATTTAAATGCCATTATAAATTGTAAATAGGAATATGCTGAAAGTTGAAGGGAGTTCAAGACAGCGTTATGTAAAGAAAAGGATACATTATGAGCTTTATATGAGAGTGCATGCATCTACCAATAGCCTAACAGTGGATCATCTCCAAAACACTTGTGTAACTGCACTGAGATGGAAGCAGAACCTAACGTGAGCAATGGCCAGCGGCTAAACCTGAGAGGTGTAATTTAAAGGAAAGGTTTGGGTGGGCGTGAGGGATGAGACAGTGTTATGCGCAAAATAGCCCAGGGTCCCAGGATGTCCCTTTGCCACGTCATGTTCCAGAAATCTCTGTGAACCGTGCTCTCATGCACCGAAGAGCCCTGAGCTAATGCAGTGCTTCTGCCGGCATGCAACCGACGGAATGTTTGGAATCTGCCTGACGTCACTGCACTCCATTTGAGGAAGTGCATACGTTAGCAGACGGCAGATGGCAGACAACAGGATGAGACGACCTGACGGCCGCCTGCCCGGAACGTACTTGCCCACAGAAAGCGGAGATGTGGAGAAACATTTGCAGCAAAAATGGCTGAATTTGCTGGAATAAATTAACTGTAATTCATAAACCAATACACATTTTTCCAAAAAAAAAAAAAAAAGTTGAAAGATCGTATCTTTCACTACAGTACGCCACCTGATGGAGTTTCAGCAATATCTGTAATAGGACAATGTTGTGAGCTGAGATGGGGAGGGGAATAGAACTGCAGCCCAGGACACTGCAATGCAAACCCCAAAGCCCTTCACATTACTGGGGGGATCTGGGACTCTGGGTTTGCCCCCAAGAAAATTTTTTTAATATTAGGACAGCATTTTATGCAATCTCCCACAATTTCACACCATAAAAACACCTTCTATTAGTCAAACAAGAGGCCTCTCGGCCTAGAGAGCTCCGCTGATGATGACTGAAATGTCCATGTCATAACTTAATTTCAGAAATCCTTGACTATTGCAATATTAACACACATGACACATTTGATAACCAGACTATGCTGTGGTACCAGCAACATCAACTAATTCTTCTGGTAATAAACCATGCTGTAATGCTTTCATTATTTCAATCATCTACTTTGTGAGGCTGACGTTGTAAAAGCCTAATAAAAAAAATTCCAGAATATTTCAAATGATTAATCCCAAATTAATTTTTTCAGCTGTATGTTTGACATCAGAGGACCATAAGAAACTGAACACACAAATCTTTCCTGGGGAAGAGGATATCCACCACAGAGCGTGATGTAAAGCTGGCTGCGCCACAACTACAAAACAACCAAAGTTCAATCATGAATGGCTTAGGAATCCAGACCTGAGCTATTGTGCAGTAACTCAAATTTGGTGGCTTGTTTATGTAGAGGGAAAAGGCATGAATCGTCTCCCATGTCGCAAGCATGACTGTAAGATCTTACAAAACAAAACTATTACATAACATAACATGAATGGCGAGAACAGGCCGTTCAGCCCAACTACGCTCGCCAGCTTCTTTATACTATTGTGAATATATCCCTTAAGATATTCAATGACTCAATGGTATCTCGCTTTAGGTCAAGCCTGCTCTTGAATACCCCCAAGGTCTCTGCCTTAACAATACGGTCAGGCAAGCTATTCCACATTGAAATTATTCTTTAGGTGAAGAAAAATTTCTGAATATCACTGCAAAATTGGTCAACTTCCATTTGTGACCCTGAGTTCTACTAACAACACAGTCGAAGGAATCCTACATAATTCACTTTGTTAATCCCTTTAACATATTTAAAGACCTCAATCAAATCACCCCTTAGTCTCCGTTTTCTAAGACTAAAGAGATTAAGGATTTTCAGCCTCTCCTCATAGCTTTCATCTTGTATACCTGGAATTAGCTTAGTGGCTCTTCTCTGAACTTTTTCTAGAGCCTCTATATCTTTCTTAAAGTATGGTCCCCAGAACTGTACACAATACTACAGACCTGGTCTGACGAATGTGTTGTACAAAGGAAGCATCACCTCCTTAGATTTGTACTCAATACTTTTGGTAATGTATCCCAGCATCCGATTGGCTTTTTTAACTGCTACGGCACAATGGCAAGAGCTTGTGAGGGTTTGGTCAACAATCACTCCCAGATCTTTCTCGTGTGGAGCACATTCCAGTTTAAAACCTCCCATGAAGTAATCCCGTCTAATGTTTTTATTACCTACATGCACAACTTTACATTTCGCTACATTAAATTTCATTTGCCACATTTCTGCCCAATTCTGGATTCTATCCAAATCATCCTGAATCACATTAGTGGACTCTAAACTATTTCTCATCCCCTCAATTTAGTATCATCTGCAAATTTAACCAATCCGCTCTCAATATTACTATCAAGGTCATTAATGTAGATGAGGAACAGCAGTGGCCCCAACACCGATCCCTGGGGGACGCCACTCCCCACCATACCTAGCTCAGATGAGATACCACTGACCACAACTCGTTGTGTTCTGTCCTGTAACCAGTTTTGAATCCACTCCAGAATACCTCCTGTAACTCCAATGGAGCTCATTTTAAAAATTAGTCTCTTATGCGGGACTATCAAATGCTTTCTGAAAATCCAAGTACATGACGTCATAAGCCTGCCTCTGGTCATAAGGCTTGGTGGCCTCTTCAAAAAATTCCGGAAGGTTTGTCAGGCATGACCTTCCCATACAGAAACCATGTTGGCTCAGATCAGCAAGCTATTTCCAGAACAAGATTTCAGAGGCTGAATTTTTGGTAGATGAACCAATAGTGAAGGCATTTACCACATTTCATTTTGCAATGAAAAAGGAAATTTACAACAAAAAATTTGAATCTCTAGTTCAGCTTGGCAAAGAACTAGGGGTTAGTGCCCTTGAGCACTTTAATTATACTTTGTGTGGCAGATATCTACTTTTGAAGGCCCTGTACATGTGACATTTTTTTCCGTACATATTAACTGCAATTGGCCACAAGCACTAAAGGGAAAAAGTATGAAGACTGTCAGCTATTAAAGATAAACAAATTCATTATTAGGCATTCGTACTAAGAGCAAATTTCAATACAAGAGACAATCCAAACGCAACAGTACATGAGTAACCGTTCCAAACTGGTCTAAGAACATCAATGAATGGATTCACAACATCATTCAAAAACACAATCAAAGCACCAGAGCCAACTAGAAACAACATGCAACTCAAACAATGATGCATCCCATTACATCATAAGGATATTCAGTAAAAAAAAAAAAAAAAAAGGCACAAGGAGAGGAAAAGAAGAGAAAAAAATATGCATTTCACCAAATCGTGAGTCAGTGAGTATTGGTTTACTGAAAAACTTGCAGCTTAATTGCAGTGGTTCAGTGGGATTCATCCAGTCACAAGTAAATAAAACTACTACTAGTATAAATGGTACAATACAATAGAAATAAAAACTAGAGGGTGTGTCCGGTAGGCCACATCCCCCCCACCCAATCTTCATGAAAATCGAATCACTTCTTCCTCAACGCCACGTGAAGGTCAATGTCATGGTGGAATTGGTGTCCCCATACATGGTTTCCCATTTGTGATTGAGCATAACATAGGGCCCATCTCTGGCGGTTTCTCAGTTACAGAGGCCACAAATAAGAAGGTCGGCCATTTTGACCTTTCAAGGCTACTTGAAGGTCAAGGTCACAGTAGCATTCGATTTCCCATATATGACTTCCTCTTAGTGTTCAATAGTAGGTATGGGTCTATCTTACACCGTTTGGCGGCTAGAGCACTCGCAAAAGTGGTGATGCTGAATTTGACCTTTCAAGGTTGAAGGTCACAACATTTGGTGGTAAAAGATTCTCCATACCCAACTTCCTATTAGTGATTCATAGTAACTACATGCCTATCTCCAGCCAATTTCAAGTTGTAAGCAGCGGAAAGTCTACCCTATCTCCCAGTTTTCAAAAAGTCAAACTGAGCCAGAATCCAGGATTTGATCCGGATCTTCCTCAAAAACTAATCATTTCTTCCCTTCCGCCTAAGGATTGTCCTTTACCAAATTAGAAGACAATCCATGCAGAATTGTGACCTGTAGAGTGCAAACAGACACACACACAAATTAATAAACAAGACAACCACATACACGCGGGCAGGGTGAATAAAATGCACATCTGATGCATTACCAGAGGTTCATTTACATAAATGAACATCTGAATGAATGAACACAGATGTGAAATGAATTCAGACCAGGACAATGTTTGACATGAAACAACACTGCCACCCTGTGGAGAACGATATTCCTCACGCTCATCAAATACATTTTTCATTTCAGAGCAATCGCTTTAACAACCTAGGCAACAAAATATGACCTACCGCACATTCATTTCCTCAGTTAGATGAATTCTCCCATTCCATAGCTTTTGTTCAATAAGCAAGCATCAAACTCTTGATATCAGAAACACATTTTTAATCCCTGATATTAACCCTTAAATGCCCAACAATAGTAAAAGTTGAAAGAAAAATCTATGTATTCTGTTAATATGTCCTGGGGAGGGGCCAATAACAACCCAATAGCAATTTTTCATTTTTGGTGACCTTTGACCTCGTTTTAGTTTTGTGACATGCGTCACTCGAAGTTTGTAGGATATAAAGAGAACTTTTGTCCATCATTGTTTGGGTAGTTGACATATTGCTGAAGTGTGAGGCATATCTTATTTTTCATTAGCTTACCTGTTCATCTACCTTATCCAGTGATGAATGGGTGCTGATTTATCGAGTGGATTCCAGCATAGGGGCAGTCATATTGGAAAGATTAGTTGGTGCAGCCAGTGTAGTGTCAGTTCCACTTTTATGCATCAGATGGCAGCACTGATGGTCTAAATATGTCACTATGGGCATTAGGTTGCAAAATTTATGTGAAGTCAGTGGTTTTGACAACCCCCAAAATTGTATGACAAATTTGTCACAGGGGGCATTTAAGGGTTAATCAAAATTTCTTTTAAAGGGGAGGTTCAGCAGAAAATAAAAAACAAAAAATTAGTACCACAACACTGTACCTCACCTGGAAATTCACTCCACTAAAGTTTTTCAGTCCTTTTGTTTAAGTCAACCATTGAATGGTTTTATTTCAGTTGCCAATTAAACACAAACATGGTTTAACATGGTAATGAAAATATATTTGAAATAAGAAATTACAGCGTACATTATAAGCTGGGCACAATTTTTAATTGATAAAAATGTTTTGAAAACCAAAAAAATTCAATCAGAATTATGTTGCAAATATTTTTTGTTCACAGATCCATATATCTAAAGTAAAAAGAGTAAGTGATCATGTTTGTAGATCTATGTAAAGCAAAATTCAATGCATTGGAAAAAATGTTTAAAAATGGCATGTTTGGAAAAGTGTATTTATTAGATTCATCCACTCTCCAGGATCGAAAGAAAGAGGACAGAGGGCATGTTCTGTGGTGATCATTTCCAACAGGCATCCAGCAGTTTTCTTACCAATTAATGCTTCACTGAACCACACCATAATCTTGCCAGAGGCTTCCCACAACAGTTGGCTTCAAAGTGAATTTTAGTCAAGAAAGCTCTTTATTTTCCTGTATATGTTCAGTCTCGCCATTTGGCACATACACCCCAAATTTCAGCTGAATCACTCCAGAAATGAGTGACTCACGAGCCAAAATAGCATTTTCAATATGGCTGCCAAAGCCGCCATTTTGACGAAGGATCGGAACAACTCAAACAAACCTTGGGGGCCTCATGGGTAGGAACATGCATGCAAAGTTTCAGCTTTATTGACCCAGTTGTTTCGGAGAAGATGATGTTTACAGATGCCGACGCACGACGAAGGACAAGCAGACCGTGACATGACCTCATCAGGACTTTGTCCAGGTGAGCTAATGAGCTAAAAAAACTGGTAATCACAATTTTTTAAACAAATTTAACATCTCCAATCCACTCTAATCAGGTTAAGTCAAATTAGCAAACCATGTACAAGCACATGCATATCGCCAACTCAGGAGAATAAAGACAATTCACGGTTCCATTCTAAAACCCCAGCCGTCTTTTCATGCTGGGGTGACCGACCTAGTATGGGCAGAACGACGGTATGGAATACTGATCATGACCTCACACACAGGCACTCGCTAGCCCAACCATATCAGCCCTCCCAAATCCCTCAGCAGAGCTAAGCCAATTTTTGCTTCCAGCTGCTGACCACAGTCGGCAATGGCACGGCTAGATTCAACTCCTGGTCAACAAATAGCAAATGCAATTATTTAGCCAGCAGCCAAGCACATGAGCAGAACAGAACCACACCTAAGGCAAATTCACGACCCATGACATGTCCGGGAAAGATGTTCTTCAAACAAACCCATCCCAAGAATCACAAGCTTCGGCCGAGTATTCAATTACAACAGCAAATCGTAATGATAGTAAAATACACACTTCGCTTGAGTTGAGTCTCACTTGATGACGATGATCACTTTAAGTGTTTCTTTGCACACAGACAAAAGACAAATTATTCAATTCATTTTGACTGCTTGAAGCAAAAAAAGGTTCAGTGCATTTAAGTTTTGAGAAAAAGCGAAGTAAAACCCTGAAACAATGTGAAGAATATGGTTTGCATCCAACTTACTAGTGTCTTGGCAGGTATCTATGTTTCATAATTATGTTTCTTGTCTGAATAATTCTACATCAACAATTTGATAAAAAGCAATTTCTTTTCAGCAAAAAATGCACTTAACCCTTTTGTGCTCCAAGCAGTTGATATTCAGTCAGAAGAAATAGAAAGCACACCCTATTTCACTTTTACAGTTTTACGTATTATGACTTTAAAAAAACATTAGCTGACCCTTATCAGGTCCTCAAATTAGGTAATCTAACCTCAGGTGTAAAACAACACGCAACAGATTCCACCATGCCATTTATTAAACCAAAATTCAGCCAAAATGCAAAGCCATCTGTGAAAAACTAAGTACCCGCCATGATTCAATAGCTTGTAGAACCACCTTAAGCAGCAATAAGTTGAACTAATCAATTTCTATGATTTTATCAGTCTCTCACATTGTGGTGGAGGAATTTTTAGCCCACTCATCCCTTACAATATTGCTTCAGTATTCACTTCAGGCTTCAGAGGGTAATCAAAGCAGCACAGAAGATTGTTGGCTGCCTTCTCCACTCCCTGATGAACATTTACACCTTCCCATGCCTCTGCAGAGCACAAATCATCATCAAGGACACCTCACTCCCCGGTTTCAACTGTTTGTCCAGTTGCCCTCTGCCAGGCACCACAGCATTTCAACTGTTTAGAGGTCTGGACTTTGACTTGGCCACAATAACACCTTGTTTCTCTTCTTTTCCAGCTATTCTGTTGTTAATGCAATATAGGAACCCTCCCTCTCTCCTGTATGGATGTGTGTGAATGTTTGGTGGTGGTTGGAGGGGCCGTAGGCGCATACTGGCAGCCACGCTTCCGTGAGTCTGCCCCAGGGCAGCTGTGGCTACAAAAGCGTAGTTTACCACCATCAGAGCGTGAATGTGTGAGTGAATGAATAATGCCTCCATTGTAAAGCGTCTTTGAGTGTCCAAAAAAGCGCTACATAAAATTGATGCATTATTATTATTACTATTATTAAATATGCTGGTGTGCTTGGGACCATCATTCTGATGCATGACCCGACTGCGGCCGAGCTTTAGCTGTCAAACAGGTGGCCTCACATTTGACTCCAGGATACTTTGGTATACAGAGGAGTTCACGGTCGCCTCAATGACTGCAAGGTGCCCAGGTCCTTCGGCTGCAAAACAAACCCAAATCATCACCCCTCCAACACCATGCTTGAAAGTTGGTATGAGGTGTTTATGTCGATACGCTGCGTTTGGTTTGCACCAAACGCGGTGCAGTGCGTTATGGCCAAATAACTCCACTTTGGTCTCCTCTGTCCAAAGGACATTGTTCCAAAAGGCTTGTGGTTTATTCAAATGCAACTTTGCAAACCAAAGCCGTGCTGCAATGCTCTTTTTGGAGAGAAGAGGCTTTCTCCAGGCTTCCAAACAAGCCGTACTTGTTCAGTCTTTTTAAAATTGTACTGTGGTGAACTTTCACATTTAACATGCAGACTGAGGCCTGTAGAGTACAAGATGTAGTTCTTGGTTTTGAGAAATTTCTCTGAGCCTTGCACATCTGACCTTGGGGTGAAATTGCTAGGACGTTCACACCTGGGAAGATTGGCAACGGTTGTGAATGTTTTCCACTTGTGAATAATCTTCCTCACAGTAGATTGATGGACTTCAGATTGTTTGGAAATGGCCTTATTACCCTTCCCAGATTGATGGGCGGCAACAATTGCTTCTCGAAAATGATTGCTGATGTCTCTCCCTCTTGGCATTGTGTTAACACACACCTAAATGCTCCAGACCAGCGTTAGTGTTAAATCACTGCTATTATAGAGGTGGTCCCACTAGCTGATGATTAATTAATCAAGTGCATTTGATCGGCTACACCTCGCTGCTAATTACCTTCTTAAATCCTATGGAAGCAGTAAGGGTGTACTTAGTTTTTCGCACTTCTGCATTTTGGCTGAATTTTTGTAAAATAAATAACAGCACAGTGAATTCTGTCGTGTGTCGTTTTAAATCTCAGGTTAGATTTACGTAATTTGAGGACCTTACATCCGTAAAATCAAGGAACTGAAAGAGAGTGCAGTTTCTTTTCTCTCATGAGTGCATGGTCAGACAAGGAGGACTCAGAGATTAGATACGTGTAGAGGTGAATGCAACTGAAGTTGTCAGTGTAGCTTTGACTTACATGGAGGGAACCCAGAGGCGGACAGTTTTGTCCCTGGATGCTGATGCCACAAGATGGCCAGATGGTGAGAACTGAACAGACATCACGGCTCCTTTGTGTCCAACAAAGCGATAGGCCCTCATCTGAGGCTTTGTATTCCAGATCATTACACACGAGTCCATTGAGCCAGTAGCTTGGAGGACACATGGAGAAACACGTTCAGGACATGCAAAACATGAGAAATAAATACAGTGGACTTCAATCCATAATAACGCCTGCGCAGAACTGGAAACCTCTTACCTATTTGTTTCATATTGCTGTTGAAGTCGACACTAGTTATAGTGTCTCTATGGCCTCTGAAATTTCTTTCCAGAGTTGGGTCTTCCTACATATGAAGAATAAGAAATGAAACAGTGAGATACTAGTCAACATTGTGAATGGAAATAGAGAGTTAATTTAAATCGGAGTTCATGTGATGGTTCACCATCAAGCCAAAGGTTCAACAATAAAATACAGCCACAAGACTTCGAAATCACACATTTATTAGTGCATATCTAAATTCAAATTAATACTGAATACTGTAAACGGCTGTCTGAATAACTAACAAGCCAACCATTTAGCTAAATTAGGTTGCTCTCAAATTAAACGCAAGAACTGAATGCATGAGACAATCCTTCAATTATCGTAGCTACCAAGCTAATAATTATTCATTTAATAAGTAGACATTATGACCACCGAAGTTTGGTGCTTCTTTTAGCCAGTAAACCTACTGTGACAAGTAGGTAATGTCACCATAAAACACTGCCGAACTAACTAAACTTAGCTGCCCAGCCGGAGAATGGACGCCACAGAGAACTGACTGGGGGAGGTTGGTTAATAAAGTTAACCTACTGGTTGGCTACCTAGTTAGCTCATATGGCCAAATTACTAAAACAATCCCTCAGTGAGACTGTCACAAAAACCCTTTGACCTGCAAAATCAAACTTAACCCAACAAAACTGATAAACTCACCAAACCGGAAGTCATTTTTCAGGAGGATCAAGCAATAGCTGTACAACTGTAACTATTAGTTCCCAAACTTTCATCCACTCAACGATAAACTGTGGAAATACTAACTCGCTCGTAAATTAAGTAAATCGAGCTCCATCATTAATGTTCGCTATAAACCCGGCTAGCTAGCTGCGTAGCAAGATTTATCAAGCCAGGAAGGCAGCCAGTTCTTAGTTGCAAATAAGGTAAAGTGGCAAGTCAACAAGCGAAAAAGACAACTGAACTCAGATATTTCACTAGCAAGTGCTTTTTAAAATCCCTTGAAAAATGTATTTCCGGACAGGGCTTCCACTTTCGGCGAGTGCGGGCTCCCATAAACAAAATAAACTGTTATTTAAGATTACGCGCCGTAATACGCGCCAGCATTTTGCGTGTGAAAATTAAAGGGGAGTACTGCATAAAATGTTAGCCGATAAAATGTAACTTAAAGGTTCCCTGACAAGAGGCACACTACCTGAAATTGTTGGTTTATTTTGTTCCATATGATTATTTATATCTCTCTATGCACTCAAAAGTTCGGAAATGGCTGAAAAATCTATCAATTTTAAGGAATAAAAGTGATATTTTTGTACTCTAACACCCCGCCCCCTGAAGAAGTAGAAAGTTTCTGAGACGTAAGTCACATGTTCCTATGATGTCATCAAAGGAAAGCGCCTCTGCCTTAGCAATCTCTGCAGTCCATTTACACGCTTGTTTACACACGTTTTATTGTGTGTTTGTTGAGTGTATGAGCCTGCAATCAAGATATCTATCTATCTATCTAATTGTTACACTCGACAGACCGTGTTACGTAGGATAGCGTAGCTAGATGGCTGGATACATAGTGGACATGATGACAACTATCCAAACTCAGGTATAAATCTAATGACGAGGGTACAACAAGGCATCAAGATTACTCGCCGATTCATAAGAAATATTATATGCATGTTGTGGCTGAAGTCACAAGCCTATAAGCTAGTGTTAGTGCCCATCTCATACAGCACAGCCGGTGATCAGGTATCACAATACAGCCTTCCAAGTTCATCTGGCTCATAATGCGACGGCAGCTGTTACTCTCCAGCTGTGACCGTTACCCTCCTGCTAATTTATCTAAGTTCACCACCTACAGCATTAAACTTCAGGATTATTCGCCAGAACATTTGCCAGAATAGGCGGAGCCAAACCGCCTTCACACCAGGCGCGAAACAAATTTTTTGCATGACAGATTACATTCAAAGTCAATGCAAAGACGAGAATACATGCGAAACGCTTTGCATCATTATTTGTTCCAAATAACAAAATATAGGTTCCCGCAAAGTGTCTGGGCGAATTAGGTCTGCAGTTAAAATTTTTATGAGCAGAGCATTTCTCTCATTATGACTGGAATAATTTACTGAATTTAACAAGCCCAGTTTAGGTCCAGCTTAATTGAAAACAAATGACTTCATTTGATCTCAAAAAGTTGAAGCAAAAGATTTTATCTGATGAGCCACAACTCCTTTAATTTCAGTAATTCCTGAAACATCATTATAGTCACACAAATTAGAAAAAAGAGTTCCCTTCATTCAGCCATTATGTAATCTCTCACATTAGACACATTACTTATTCATTTAAGTTTTACGAATAAAAGAATCAAAAGAGCTCTCTCAGTGTCGACATTTGGTTCTCTATTGACATTTTTAAAGCTAAAAATGATAATATGTATACGCATACTACAATGGTATGTAACTGAGGGGACACAACAAGTTGCAAATACAGTATCTCACAAATGTGAGTACACCCTTCACATTTCGACTATTAATTTAGTATATCTTTTTCAGGGACAACGTTACAGAAATGAAAACTGAATATACAGTATTCTAGGGTATTCATTGCACAATAGGTGTAGCAGTGTAGATTTACTGCACTGTCCAAATAACTGAACAAACAGTCACTATTTCCAAAATGGGCGGCAACAAAAGTGAGTACACCTCACCGTCAACATGCCAAATTGTGTCCATAGTGTCAATATTTAGTGTGACCGCCATTGTTGTCCGGCACTGCCTTGATTCTCAGAGGCATGAAATTCACCAGAGCTGCACAGGTTGTTGCTGGGATCCTCCACTCCTCCATGACAACATCACGGAGCTGGTGGATTTTGGACACCTGCTGCTCCTCCACCTTCCTCTTGAGGATGGCCCACCGGTGCTCAATGGGATTCAGGTCTGGAGACATACTAGGCCATACCATCACCTTCAGCTTCTTCAGGAGGGCAGTTGTCATCTTGGAGGTGTGTTTCGAGTCGTTATCATGTTGGAAAACAGCCGTGCGGCCCAGTTTCTGAAGGGAGGGCGTCATGTTCTGCTTCAGAATCTCACAGTACATGTTGGATCCATTATTCCATTAATCAAGTGCAGCTCCCCAGGACCAGAGGCACTCATGCAGCCCCAGACCATGATGCTATCAGCACCATGTTTGACTGTAGGCAGTACAGACTTGTTTTGATATATCTCACCAGGGCGCCGCCACACATGCTGGACACCATCTGAGCCAAACAAGTTTATCTTGGTCTCGCCAGACCACAGAACATGGTTCTAGTAGTTTATGTTCTTGAACTAGTTGTCTTCAACAAACTATTTTCGGGCTTTCTTGTGGGCTAGCTTCAGAAGAGGCTTCCATCTTGGCTGACGGCCATGCACACCAACTTTGCACAGAGTATGGCGTATGGTCTGAGCACTGACAGGCAGTTATCCCACTGCTACAACCTTGTTAGCAATGCTGCCAGCACTCCTGCGTCTGTTTTCTGAAGCCAACTTGTGCACCTGGCACAGAGCACGAGGACTCAACCTCTTCGGTCGACCCTGACGAGGCCTTTTCCGAGCAGAACTCGTCTTGGAAAACCGCTGGATAACCTTGGCCACCGTGCTGTAGCTCAGTTTCATGGTTTCACAGATCTTCTTGTAGCTTAGACCATCTTTGTGGAGAGCAACAATTTTCTTTTTCAGATCCTCAGAGAGTTCTTTCCCATGAGGTGCCATGTTGACCCTACAGTGACCAGAATGAGATCATTGCACCTAAAGCACTACAATTTAACCCTTCAACATGTTACACAACCTCATGTGGCCCAGTCGAACAGAGAAAAGCATGAACATGATGAACAAGTCGCGTTTCATTGCTTGGTTGACCATTATCAATTGGGGTGTGTACTCACTTTTGTTGCCATCCATTTTGGAAATAGTGACTGTTTGTTCAGGTATTTGGACAGTGCAGTAAATCTACACTGCTATACATATTGTAACATGACTACTCTAGAATATATAGAAGTTTCACTTCTGTAGCATTGTCCCTTGAAAAGATATAATAAATTAATTGTCAAAATGTGAGGGGTGTACTCACTTTTGTGAGATACTGTATATATTTATAAAACAATGGAACAAATTAAGTTAAAATATTTAATAAAAGTTAATTTCAAAGAAATGAAATAAAATGTCTGTAAAATTGTTTTCGCTATTTAATTATGGTAATATGCAGTTATCTCCACTGACCATAAAAATGGACACGTTCATTGTTACAACACCAGGGGGCAGGAGAAGCACAAGTATTGTGTCCAGCTCTTCATGAAAATGAATGAAATTCAGTTTTATTTTGATTTCAGTTCGACTCAGGAAATCAAGTAGCAAATCGCGCATAGCCATTACATTTACAATATATAGCAGTATATAAAGTATATCTCATGTCTCTTGACCTGTCCTCATGAGTGAATCGTGTTCACTACACCTTGCTGAAACTTCAAGCATAAACCAAACTCAGCTGGTCAGCCTGCTTAAAATTTTCCTTTCGACCCATCAAACAGGGCTATTCAACCAGATGAGCATCCTGCAGACATCAATTTCATCTTTTCTGGCCTGCACTTTGAGGAAGCACCAGGTAGGCACAGGATGAAGGTGATGAGGAATTTCACCCTTTCATGCTCTGTGAGCCAACAGCAACCCTGAAGTGGCCTGGTGTCGTATACAGTCATATGCAAACAGGGTATTTTGGGGGTTTTTATTTCAAATTTTCCTGATAATTTACTATTTTTCTTCCTCTTCATTGCAGTCACTTTAAAGACGGAAACACGAAATGAATGATGGTGCCCAGAGCACAGCCCCATGCAGTTGCAATTCACTCAGTATTCATAGTGGGTTAGGATGTCATTGAAAGACTGTGATCGTACAAGGACAAAAGTATTTGGATTGATGACAAGCTTTCCTTTAAAGAACGTATTTTTAGGCGTTTCAAGAAACTAAAAGTACGATTAAGTTTCCATTATCGAAACTAGGCTTGTTTTCACTTTGAAGCCTGAAAAAAAATTGGACATATTACGGTGACATTATTTATATGCATGAATCCTCCATTTCTTTGCACAGTTTAGATCGTATGAATCATACTGCACTGGCCTTCTTTAAGCTTACGAAGACTGTATCATTGGTTTATTTTTATGTACAAAACAATACTGGGCAAATTGCCTCATTACCCCAGCAGCATTTTCCCCCCTCAGAAATGGTTACTAGCTTCACTCCACTAAAAAAAACTGCTTTACTGTGTACATAGGATTTTCTCTGAGTTTGGTAAAACTGCTGAGCAAGAAGCCACCAATCATTCATATTCAGACGCTTTAACATTTAACTATAATTTCAGATACCTCTCAAGCACATAACAAACACAGATAGGGAAATAGGTTATCCAAGCAGGAAGTCACCTGATTTTGAGGTAATAAAGATAGACTGTTAAAACTTTGCCTTGTGACATGCAGTCATGATCACTCACAGAACACAGATGTGAAACCGTCTTCTGTTTTGAAACAAAGTACAGTACAGTCGGAAAACATCATCATTTGATTTGCAGCATTACGACATGGAAATTTTTTTTTAGATTTGCAATGACCTGCAAATACTTGCTGACATTTCGTCACAACGAATACTGAATGAGTTTTCTTGAAAAAGTAACTGAATACACACAGAATCATTATCATAAACACTGCCCAAAATAACAACTTTGTGAATCAAACTATGTATTGTTTTTGTTGATACTGGTACAGATGTGGATTGATTTGGAAGTTATGATGAATCTTAGAGCTGTTGTTCTGAGTTTTGAGTCAACTATCCCACCAAGTGCCTGTCTGTCCCTGAGGCTGAAATTCCATTTTGTCACGGCTGTTTTTAAAGTTTGGCAGGTGCTGTCATTCAGTTCTTTGCCACATTAAATCATTTTGCTTTTTTCGTGGCCAACATGCCTGCAATTTGGGCACCAACTACCAGGACTTTTAGTTTTGTTACTTACTTTGGGGCTTTACCAAGCAAAGTGTGGCTTACGAGATCTCTTTTCAGCAGACACATGTGGCTAATTTTAAAGTGTATTCAAATAAATATGAATCACCAGTGATTATACTTAAGTAATTATGGTTTTGATGCTTCAAAGTTAAGGCCATTTTCCTGGGTGTTATTTGCTATCAACCCCTTTTAACTGTGTGATTAAAACACGATCTGTTATGTCTTGAAAATCAACAACAATCATGAGGTGGTGGGCATCTCATCATTTGCATTTATTATTTTTTTTTTCTTCTTCATTATTTCTCATCTAAGTATATGCAAATAAATTTATTGGAAAAAGAGAAAAGCATATATGAACTGTGAAATGCGAAAATAGAAACACAAAAGAAGAAATTCATTGACGCTGATTTTTTGCCGGAAGTGTTATATAACTGTAATGTGTCTCTTCCGCTCAAAATGGATTATATTGACCCAACTCATGCAAAAAGGTTAATGCAATTGAAGACCTGGAAAAATGATCAGAGTCACATTTTCACATTGTGGAGAAATAATGAATTAAAAATTCAAAACAATCTTCAAAACAAAGCACTGAAAAAATAAGCAAAAAAATTTGAATATTTAAAATATAAAATATATAATATTATTATATTATATATAAAATAAACAAAAATTCAAAATTTGGACTCTGATAGTTTTTCCTTTGTGGTCTTCAGTTGCTTTTTTACTTTTTAAACCTGTTCTCAAAACATAAGATATTATCCATACTGAGGGACAAAATTTGGAATGGGGAAGAGGTATATCTTCAAAGAAGTTTGTAAGAATGTATGAAAAAACTACATGGCTGGAATGACACCATCTGTGGTGGTCCACCACGTAATTGCCAAGAGCCATGATGTCATTTTTCTGGCCAAACCGCAGTGACCAGTTCTCCTGCATAGTCATTCCTCAGCTTCTAGGGCGAACCCCTAATGACACCCTTCACAAGACCAGGTCATGGGAGGGTGAGATGCTCTTACGAGCTGAGTATAGAAAAGACACCTGTCAAAGTTGAAGTCACGTAGCATAAATCAGTCGTGTCAATCTTGTTTCATCCACGACAGACAAGTCAGTTAAAACAAATAAACAACTTCTGTATATTAAAAAAGAAAGAAAAAAGTACAAAAGATTAAACTGTCAAGCATGTTAATGCAATATCTGAATGAAATTTGATGATTTTATTTTTTCTCGTGGCAGCTGCCAGAAGTTGGGAAAGGCATTTATCTGATTTATCTGGTAAACCATTTCCACAATAGAATATATTATGGATGAGATGATAACTCAAGGAAGATTCTTTATAAATGTTATTTCTTGTGAAAGCTTATAATTTGAATAATCTAATTGGAAATGGATTGAAATCAGTATTTGTAAACCTAAAGTAACGTAGGCCATGATAAATCCATGGTGTTTGTTAATACAGGGCTGCTGATAAAAGCTTGGCAACACAGTAGGAATAAAATACAGAATATTAATTTATTTGAATCAAGAGCATATGATACATAAAACTGAATCAATGTCCTGTAAGCATGAATGTCATGAGTAGAAAATCTTCATGGTAGATTTGACTTTCAGGAAGTAAAGTTATAATGAATACCACTGCAAGGAAATGTATTATCATGCATGCAGAAATTCCCGATCCGTGCCAAACTATTCTTGCAAGTCATATCAATATTGTTCCCTCTTTTCCTGATTTCAGCTCGGAATAAGTAGTTTAAAGAGAGATAATTTTATGGGAGATTTTGTGTCGACAATGTTGGCACAATGCTAATGTTTATCATGCATTTTGCTATGCCATTTCTCATTGTAGAATTTTATTCTTTCTGGACAATTTTGTTATAGATGTCTGAGACAATCGTTTGAAAATCAAAGCACATGGTCAAAAGTGTGTGGCTCAAGTGCGTTAAGGGCATTTCAAAGTCCCCTTTTGCTAGTTTAATGACAGATAATCTAAGTGCAAAGTAAGGTATATGGTTCCAAAGGGTTATATATAGTTCCTTAATTAATAATCAGTGTTTTTGGTATAACATGAAAGAAAGCAATCAACCTGTCAATTCTCATTCCCATTAAAAGCCAGGTGCACTTGCACCTAAGCAGGTTCCTATGATAATGAGAGACTTACCAGAGGGAAAGACCTCTTCTCTGCAAAGGAAGCGGTCTACCCTCTGCCCAAAACTGTGTTCAAATTGATTGCAAACAGGATATACAAATAAACAATGCATTACTTTGCATTAGGGGCAGGTACAATAGATATGACAATAAAAGCAAAAAATATGTTTTTTCTTGTTTTGGTTAATTTCTATTCCAACTGACAATTTGAAAATAGAAATTAAAAAACAAGTGGATATCTGTTGTTCAAATTCACACGCAAAAAAAATGAAAAAAACCAAACAAGATAAATGCAGCTTTCGACAGGGGGTGCAGGAGCTGGGAGATTTTTGGAGGGGTTTATTTTCCTTAATTACAGCTTTGGTTCTCTATTAAATCCTTTCATTCAGTCATGGAGTAACAGGTAAAACCAGCAGAATTTCAATTGCTGAAAATACGGAAAGCTGATCACTATAATCTCTAAATTGCTCAGAAAGCATAGAGCTTGCCCGTTTGCACCCTCCTATGTAGGGGCGTATTACTATTTTAATAATGCGCCCTGAGAATAACAGTGTGATGCTGGTCATTGACTCATGACCAGGTTTTTGTTGATAAATTGCGCAATTCCTTCCGACCTCCTCAGAATGGCGATGCTCCAGCTGTCCGCCTGCCAGCCCTTCATTTCAAAGCCACCATGCCCAGATGGGTTTAAGTGCAGTGCCACGCCAAAAAAATTGTACTCTAATATTTTGTTGGACTGCCTTTAGCTTTAATTGCGGCATTGTTCTAAAAATCTTATTCAGTGCAACAACATTCATTTCTGACCAGAGTTGCTTTCATTTCTGGCTGAGATCTTCTAGTTATGATGGGAGAGTCTAATCTCTCCATAAAGCCTTCTCCAATACATCTTAAAGACTTTCAACTGGTGCAGGTCTCTGTGGTGGCTGACACGTGTGAAAATGGTTTCTCATGCTCACTGATCCACTCTTTCACAATTTGAGCGCAATAAATCTTGGCATTGTCATCCTGGAATATGTCTGTTTGTGCCATCAGGGATTTTAAAAATCAATTGATTGGTTAACCTGGTCATTAAGTACAACCCTAATTCTTAAATAGTTGGGACAAAGTGTAAATTGTGAATAAAATCAAAATGCAATGACTTTCAGATCACATGAGCAAATATGTTATTTACAACAGATCATAGATAACATTTTAAACATTGAAACTGAGACATTTGACATTTTTATCCACAAAATGAGCTCATTTCAGGCTGCAATAGGTCTGAAAAAAGTTGGGACACAGGCAAAAAAGGGCTGAAAAAGCAATTGAATTGTAAGAGAATAAGCTGAAAGAACATTTAGCAAGTAATTAAGTTAATTGGCATCAGGTGTGTAACATGATTGGTTATAAAAGGGATGTCTTAGAGAGGCTGAGTCTCTCAGAAGTACAGATGGCCAGAGGCTCTCTAACCCATGAAGGCATGCGTAAAAAAATGATGGAATACTTTAAAAACAATGTTCCTCAACGTCAAATTGCATAGGCTTTGAAGGTCTCATCATCAACAGTGCATAACATCATCAAAAGATTCAGAGAAACTGGAAAAATCTTTGTGCATAAGGGACAAGGCCGAAGACTTTTTCGGGAAGCCCGTGATCTTCGGGCCCTCAGACGCCACTTCATCACTCACCGGCATGATTCTGTCATTGACATTACTAAATGGGCCCAGGAATACTTCAAGAAACCACTGTCTATAAACACAGTCTGCTGTGCCATCCACAGATGCCACCTAAAACTCTATCATGCAAAAAAGGAAGCCATTGTTGAGCATGATCCAGAAGCGCCACTGTGTTTTGTGGGCCAGGGCTCATTTAAAATGGACTGTAGCAAAGTGGCAAAGTGTCCTGTGGTCAGACGAGTCCAAATTTGACATTCTTGTTGGAAATCATGGGCATTGTGCCCTCCCAGCTAAAGAGGTGAAAGGTCACCCCCTAACCCTAACCCCCCCCCCCCCCCCCCCGTGAATGCTGAAAGGTATATAAAGGTTTAAGAGCAGTGGTTCTCAAGTTCGGTCCTGGCGCCCCTCTGTGTATGCTGGGTTTTGTTCCAACTACAATTGCACTCTTTAGATTTTAACAAGCTGATGATTTGTTTTAATTAGGTGCATTTACGCAAATATCCACATTGAGATATATTGTAAATATTGGCAGAGGGAAACAATTTAACCAAACATTTAATCAACATAAATAATCAAAAGGTTCCTCATTGGTGAAACTCTTGACACATGGTGGCAAAACCCGACAATTTACTTGGCAGACAATGGAGTCACACCTGTTGTGTTTCCTGTTGATTTTATTTGGTTCAGGCAGGTTATTTGGGAAAAACTCAAAACACCTGTAATCAGAAATCTAATTTGGAGCTTACTGATTATCTCAGAGTCTAATTTGATCTGTGTAAAAATGTTTTCACCTGAAAATCCTAGCAATATTGAAAATTAAGCACAATATGTTCAAGGGTTTTTATTTTTCAGAGCAACATGGATATGTCCGTCCAGATGTGACTTAAGATGGTAATTAACTGCTCAAAACATGGAATGCTGCTAATTTAGACAAAGTAACAGCTTTTTAAAATCCTAGAATTGCAATTGTAGTTGGAACAAAAACCAGCATACACAGGGGGGCACCAGGACCGAACTTGAGAACCACCGGTTTAAGAGCAACATATGCTCCTCACCAGATGACATCTATTCCAGGGAAGGCCTTGTGTATTTCAGCAGGACAATTCAAAACCACATACTGCAGCTATTACAACAGCATGGCTTCGGAGTAGAAGAGTCCGTGTGCTGAACTGGCCTGCCTGCAGTCCTGATCTTTCACCGATTGAGAACATTTGGCACATAATTAAATGAAAAGTCCGTCAAAAGAGATTCAAAACTCTCCAGCAGCTGGAAGCCTGTATTAAACAAGAATGAGATCAAATTCCAATGGCTAAACTCAAGAAACTTGTCAACTCAATGCCCAGACGCCTCCACTCTGTGTTCAAAAGAAGAGGGGATGTTACACTATGGTAAACAGGCCCCTGTCCCAACTTTTTTGAGACCTGTAGCAGCCATCAAATTTGAAATGAGCTCATTTAGTGGATAAAATAGTAAAATTTCTCAGTTTCAACATTTGCGATGTTATCTCTGTTCTATTGCAAATAAAATACTGGCTGGTGTGAATTGAATGTCATTGCATTTTGATTTCATTCACAATTTACACTTTATCCCAACAATTTCGGAATTGGGGTTAAACATTCAGATAGTCTGTTGCCTTCATTTTATCACTGCATCATGTGGCTGAACCGAGGCCTGACCAAATGACGAAAGCCCAGGTCAAAACACTGCATTCAAAAGCTTGTACTGTGGACCCTATGCATGACAGGTGCATCACTTTATGGACTTCCTCTCTTACACAGAAGTGCCCATTGTTCTGCAATAGGGTAGATCAGGACTCATCGGACCACATGCCCTTTTCTCATTCACTCCATAGTCTAATTTTTATGCCCCCTAGCAAACTATAGTCATCTTTTCCCCAGTTAGGCGCACTCACAAGTGGTTTTCTTGAGGCCATGAAGCTGTTTAGTCCCAATCCTGCAAGTACTTGCACTGTGCATATGGAAATGCGCTTACCTTCAGAAGTAAACACAGCCGGTTCTACTGACGATTTTTAAGATGAAACTTCAAGTACTTCAGTGTTTTTCGATTGCAGTCATTCATGCTTATTTTCCAACCCATTTTTGTCCGCGAAGTTGATGGTTTACCACCATCCATCTCATTTTTTAAAATGTGTTTGAGAGTTCCTGACCCAATTCAACTGATTTCAGCTATCGTTTTAGTTGTATAATTTGCTTGATGCAGGCCAAGAATTTGCTCCAATTTAAATACTGCAACATGATGTTACATCATCATAACATGAGATAAGGCTCCCAATATTGTTTAAGAAATGAGAAGCAACACATTGTGTCAGTTGGGGTTAAAAGAATTGTTGCCAGCTGAAAGATATTATTATCAGCAATAATGATTCAAGTGTTTGATTATTTATATCCAAATGGCAAATTTTTAAGCCTGGCTGTGTGTTTGCGATTTTTACAGTGAGAGCATGGGACAGAAACATGACAACTGTGTTGTCCTGTAACATTTCCACTGGTCAGGGGACACTCATGGAAGAGGATCAATCAATCAATCAATCAATCAATCAATCAATCAAAGTTTATTTATAGAGCACTTTTCATGCAAGAAGCAGCCCAAAGTGCTTTACATAAAAATACAACAAACAACAAGTTGACATGGTCTACAACATCCTCCTTTCGAACTCCATCAAGGCCTTTATGGTCTGAATCTACACACCAAATGTGGTTGTCCTATCTGTAATAGTTTCTCTCGGACAGACGGATGGACGCACACATGCATGCACACACGCACGGACGGATGGACGGAGGTCAAACCTATATCCCCCTCACACATCGTGTTGGCGGGGGATAATAAACACAAGATATATCCCCCTTCTCCCAGACATATTCACACACACACACACACACACACACACACACACACACACACACACACACACTCACATAGATTTAAAAACACTGAGGAAACACTATCCCACACTCACCTCTCTGGAGTGAGGAAACACTAGAGAGAAGATAATAGTTACTATAGAGATAAAGATGACTGTATAAATTAAAATTCAGTAAATATTTAAAAGGTAAAAATAATAAATAAAATTAAGATAAAGACCAAATTAAAAGATTAAAATAGTAAAATAAATAAAATTCAATTATAAAACCAGACTAAAAAGGTAAAAATAATAAAATAAATAAAATTTGATTAAAACTCAGAAATAAAATTCAGTTAGAAAGCCCGACTAAAAGGATAAAAATAAATAAAATTCAGTTGAAAGCCAGGATGTGGGGCAGGAAGTAAGTGCATGGAGCAGGGCATTTAATTTCACAAGTTAAAAATACTCATGAACCAGGAACATGGAACTAAACAAGGTGACACTATTAACACAGACAATGCTGGAGTGACAAAGAAATGAAATGAATGACACAAATGCAGAGATGAACATCAACATTCAAGAATAATACAATTGGCTGAAAATAACTAGAAAACCCCAAAGTAAAAGTAACACAAGAAAAGGTGACAATGGAACGAAATCCAAAATGGCAATCACCAAATTGCAAAACCTGTAAAGTACAATATAAAGTTTACAAAGTTTGGATCTGGGGGCAAAATATGTAATAGTACAATCAAGGCTGGGAACCGCAGGAGCTAGGAAAACAGGCAATTGCAAGAGGACATCCGGTGACATACTGAGAAAACAGAGGTCTCAGGCATAGAAGCAGATGAATACAATCAAAATTCAGGGGAGTAGGAATGAGGAAGTGATGACTGAATTGTAATAGTGGGTGTGGTCACCTGGCTGCCAGGCATGGACGCGACAGCACTATGCTGAAAGCTGCTTTGCGCAGGGCGTAAGATAGAGCCCTAAATATCAGTTTATAGTTGAAATTATCATGCATTACTGAAAGGTTTTTCAAATAATTTTACAATATATTTTTTTTAAATATTAATATTATTTGCCTCATTCAAATTATTGCTTTGATGAGAGAATTTCCTTCTTATCAAACTGGTGATATATTACTCTTTTTCTTGAGCTAAATGACATACATTTGTACACAACTCATTGCTCACAACATACAAACTAAGCCAACATTTCTCCCAAACCCTCTAAAAGTAAAAAAATAGGACCAAGGGTCCTGTTGCTTACCGGCAACCAGTCTTACGGCAATGATACAAGTTATGAAAATTTAATGTAAAGTGTGACATTTGAATCAATGAAAATCAATGTCAAGGTCACTAAATAAAAGTTCAAGTAGATTTTTAAGACCTTCTGTAATACAATCCTAAGCTCTGAAGCAGTTTTGGTGATACAAGTCATTAAATGTCAATATGTTTTCAATATGTCAATTGTGACCTTGAAAGGTCACAGAATGTCAAGCTGTGGTCAGCAAATGGACTTCATATATGACTTTCTAAATGTCTCCATACAAACCTTGGCATAATCTGTGACCATTTTGGTGGTACAAATCATTGTAATTTCACTGTGGAGTTTGACCCTCAAAGGTCACTGACAGTCAAGTTGACGGTCACAAAATGAAAGTTGATATGTGCCTTCCGACATGTCAGTAACACAAACTTAGGCTCCATCTGTGACCCTTTTAGTGATAGAAGTCATTGAATTGAAGCACTGATTACTAAAACCCCACAAGTCAAGTCAAGTCATGTGTGACTTATGGGGTTTTAGTAATAGGTACCTCAATTTTCTTTTCTTCAATGTCAAGTTAGACCTTCGAAGGTCAATATGAAGGTCACCAAATGAAAGTTCATACATGAATTACTGTACTTCTCCAGTACAAACCTACACTCAATCTGTAACGATTTTGCTGATATAAGTCATTCAAATTTCACTGTAAAGTTTTGGCCATTCAAGGAAACTGAAGGTCAAGTTCAAGGTCACCTAATGAAATTTCACACATGACTTCCTATATGGCCACAATACAAATCTAAGCTCTGTGTGTCATAGTTTTGGTCATAGAAGTCATTGAAATTTCACTATGAGAAGTTTGACCTTCAAAGGTCGCCGAAGGTCAAGTTCAAATGAAAGTTCATACATGACTTCCTATATGTGTTCAATGCACATATGTTCCCAATCCTCAATATTTTCAAGCCTGGAAACCTTTCAGAATTGTAACATTTTGCCTGACCTCAAGTTTGACCTTTCAAAATCTTCTGAGGTCAACTTTAATACAGCCAAAATATAGGTCATATATTACTTCCTATTTGTCAGTAATACAAACTTAATCTCTGTCTGCAACCATTTGGCCTCCACAGGCCATCTTGCATATGCATAAAGTACAGCGCCCAAAATAGACTCACTTCCGTCGATTCAATCAAAATGGCGCTCGCACTGTACACTGACGGTACCAAGGTAAGTTAATTGCCTGATTTAGTAAAAAAAATTTATCATGCAGTTTTTGAGAAATGATTTTTTTTTAAATTTCTCAGTCCTATCTTTAACATTGGAGCCAAAATTTCAAGGGCCCATAAAACAGACAGAAATGATTCAATCAGAAATCCAAGAAAAACATCTGGCGATATGGTCTAGTAGTATGTTATTCCAAATTTACATGAAAATTCATCAGGCCAAAAAAAACATTAAAAATAATCCGGATGACGGACGACGGACGACGGACGCCACACCACGACAATAGCTTAGCCCCATAGGGCTGGTAAGCTAAAAATGGATATGTAAGTTTGTGTTCATCGCATGTTCATAAATGTGTGCCAGCGTGTTACTGCTGCAGTAGATCTCCATTCATTTCAGGATGTAGAGGATAGCACGATCTTATACAATGCAGAATTGCACAACAAATTACTTAAATATACAGTTTTCAAAGCAAAACACTGTATTTCTGATTTTATGTTATTTCTTTCTAACCAATTCAGATTGCCAAGCTTGTAAAATTCCTCAAAGGCCATCACAACCTCTGATTTGGATGAGAACAGGCAAGTGTTAAACTTCACAACCGTCGCTACTTAGTGCAGCAGTCTCTACGTCATTTCCTCATAGACATTAGAAAGTGTCTAGAAGACACTGGTGAGAAGACAATGGTGTTTGTGAGGGCAAAAGCACACGTGTATTTTGAGGTTAGATTTTTTTTCATCTTGGGAATGGCTGACTGCATTTTGGAAGGAGCTGCATTTTGATGTTCTTTTACCTCATGCAAAGCCAAGATGTTAGCATTTTATTTAATCCCTTATTTAACCAGGGAAGTCCCGTTGAGATTGAGATCTCTTTTTCAAGGGAGCCCTGGGGGTAGAGGTGGGGAGGGAGTGGTGGAATTGCACAGCCAATTAGATCAGGGGATGATTAGGTGGCAGGTCGAAAGAGTCAGGGTGGGACTTCAGCCGTGAGTCGAACAAGTCAAACTCGTTCAGGGACAAAACATTGGATTGCATATAATTTTCCAGACCGGAATTGCCATTACCTCACCAATTATGATTGCAGAAGACAACATTTGTTTAATATGTTGCACAGAAGTATTTTTACTAGACATGAGCAATCCAAATTCCTCAGATTCATAATAATTGGGAGCTCAGCTGCAGTTTCATTCTAATGCTCAATTCCTTGAGTCATGAGGTCTGCGCAGCTAAAAAGATAAAAGAGTAAATAAATGTAATTAGACTCATGCCTCTGTCTCACTGTGGTTCATGTCGCAGCGGTGATCCTCCCTTATACTATTGTTTATTGTTGTTTATTGTTTATTACGGATTTCCTTTAGCCCTCACCACAGTGAAGGTTATTCTTCCTGGGGTCCAAATGTTAATACTTCAAACTGAAATATCATACAATGAAATACAATCTTTACGATTAAAAGGAACAATATCCAAAAAAAAGTTCAAATTTCATGGAATTCAACCCTTTAATTTGTTGAAACAAAATATAACCAAACAACCAAAATTATTCTATTCTTCACATAACACATTATTTTACACATGAATAAAATACTTATACCTTATAGTATCAGGCAATAGGTGTGGCCTCAGCACCCCCCACCTCTGATGCAACACTGACTCGTGGTGTTCCTCCGTGGTGTTTTGGTGCATTGCCAGGTCTTCGTCAAATTAAGGTATTTTAAATATCCTGTCTTGTGAGGTAATGTGTTTTGACGGGGTTAATGGTTAACAACTTCAATTAGTTACATGTTAAGGGGCCAAAAAAAATTTTTTTTTCTTCCTAAACATTTTTGAAAAAGATATTTTCGTGCATTGTCTCAGGATTTTATTTTTTAATTTTTTGATGTGGATGTAAACAGGAAGCAGCAATGACAGTGTCATTTTTCTGGTTTTGAAAAGAAGCAGCACAGTATGCACAAAAATTACCCTGTTTTAAAATGATGAAGTTGAATCAACAGTTTTATGATGAGATTAGATCCGTAAGCCCATAAGACTGTGAGAACCAATGCTGGAAGTAACTCCTGCCATTGTCCTTGTCTGTTTGTGTACCTAAACTTCCAGGAAGAATTCTGTCTGCAGTAGCATCCAATGAGAACCTTTCTATCTGCTGCAAGATAACATCGAACTTCACAAAATTGTCAGGTTGCGTGAATTTATCATGCAGACAAATCCAAGAAAAACAAAGGGTTTCCTCGTTCTTACGGGCACACCCTTCCTGCATTTAACAAAACATTACTCGGTAACAGGAGTTCTATTATCGAAAACATTTTCCAGCACAAAAACTTGTTTTTCGTTTGTCGCCTGTGTTTCATTCATATAATAAGGAATGCAATAGAACTTAATGAACAAAAATTGCTCCCTCCATATTCTTACAACAGGTTTTCAATACTTATCTGACTTGGGTAAAAACATTGAAATGTAAAAAAAAAACAGAAGTTGTTTGTATATTGTTGAACTTTACCACAGTTTTAGAATAGGCCATTACAGTAGTAAAGTATTATCATATCATTTCCTTCCTGCCATAAAGTAATTTCAACTGGTAATTACCCCCAAGCCAACATATGCCGAAAATCAGGTGACTATACGTTTAATTTACGATGATACGTAAATGAATTACGAGAAAAATTAGCACATGTAGATTGAACCAAATTCCTTTCACAAATATGTTCCCCTGCTCTTTGTGAACAATCTTTCAGAATAAAAGAGTGTCCTCCTCTTATATCGCCACCGGTGGAAGATCTGGTTCCTGTTAAACCTCCCAATGTTTTATTCAAATTACAAACAAAAATCTGACCCTGAATTTAAAGAAAATGACTAAAGGAAAAGAACATTCTCATAAAAATGTTTTCACCAACACTAGTTACTACTACTGGCGCCCCCATTGAAAATCCTTTAAGAAAACCTAACTAAGGTATATTCCCAATTATATTAGTTTAAGTTCACCATAATGATTGAAAAAACTAGAATGGTCACCCATGACTTCCTGTTTCCCTGGGGGATAAACATGTGTCGACACCCATACCAGTTTTTCCCTCTCCCAAATGAATACAGCAAAGATGTGCTCCAGAGCGTTGTTGAGCTTCAAAAATTTGAAAATGGCTCAAAGAAAATTGGTAATAAGATTAAAAATACCCATTTTGACTATATGGCCACAATGAAGAGACTGGATTTTTGGCAGTTGGTTGTGTTTTTTAAGGCCAGCACATGCTTGTGATTTCTGTTCTGTCCTTGTGGTAGATAAAGGGAGATAAGCCCAGAAGGTCAGACAGTCAATGTTACACATTTTACACAGTCACGGTCACGGCACGTTTCCCAGAGCACATTCTATATCAACCCAGTGAGAGGAGCCAAGTTATTTCTCATAAACTCAGAGTGGAGGGGGGGCGGGAATTTCCTCTCAGCCTTTCAACACATCTGCATAGCTGTGCTAACTAAGGTCAAGGCAGCCCTTTGTCCCTGAGTTCACTATGCTGCTTTGGCCCATAAGGCACTCATGTAGCACTTCTAGCCTCTAGCAGCTTTTCTCTACTTGAATTTAACCTCCTCCATTTAAACATTTTTGAAACAAAATATTTTGACACAAGACAAAAGATTTTGGTTACCCTAAATGACTTCAGCGACTGCTGCGGCTCGAAGTGCATTTAATCAGAGCACGCCCACTGAGAAAATATGTCATGAGTAAAAAAACTACAGCCTTGTAAAAGTGAAGTGAAAAGGACAGCATTTAAACAAACCACAAATCAATGATCTGATTATTCCAGAGAGGAAGTTGTTCAGCTGCATTCCTGAGCTGCATAAATTTAAGTGTATTGCGTTTGTGTGGCATTTTCGTTTGTGTCAGCTTACATATGCCTCTCTATTGTTTTGGAAGTACAAAAGGTTCCTCACGTTAAACTATCTTTTAAAGAATTTAGAAGAATTCATATGCCGAGGGTAAATCCCACGACGTGACGTAAAAACCAAAAGTTCCTGAAGGAAAGACACTTGAAGAAATCAATTCACACATGAAGTGAAGATGTAAACCCTTGGAAGTGAGGACATGCAAAAACAAGACTCATGGTAATCATTCACGCACGCACGTCATGACTGACAGCCACATGATTGAGGTTTTTTTTTTTTTTTTTTGAAACCTTCGTCACAAGGATTCCCATAAGTTCAAAACTCCAGGAAGAAAGATACAGGAAGGATATTGTTTCATGTGCGCCACAAAAGCCAGTAAGACAGATTCTGACTAAACCTGGGGAATTAAAAATGCTTCTTGCCTCATGTGCCTGCATGTCACAATACCTGAGCCACCAGGCAGCTGTTTACAGGAATAACATGACATTATTGACATTTTTCAAATGCTCTGATCTCAAGAGATGCACGACAAGAAGTGCATTCAGCAGGAAGTAAAGTGCTGAAAAGCCCAGAGGGAAGTACTTCAGAAGTGTCCGGAACACCGTGAGCTTACGTTAATCCTCCTAATTCCAGAACGTACCACTTTATAAAAAACACCATACTAAAATTGGGTCAGCCCTCTTTTGGCACTGAAAACAAGTTTCTCTGGCAAAGATAGTTACATGATCATAAGAAGTAATTTCAGCATATCTGTCAGCTGCGCATCTGTGCGGCAAATCTCCCTTTCCACCGCATTCCAGGTGCTCTGTTGAATTCAGATCTGATGACAAGGAAGGCCATTGAAGTGTATTAAACTCATTGCCATGTTCATGAAAGCAATTTCAAACCACTTATGCTTTGAGACATGGGGCATTATCAAGCTGGAAGTGACCGTTAGATGATAGGTTGTGGCCATAACGCGATGCGCATGATCAGCAACAACTCTCAGATCGGTTGAGGCAGTGAAATGATGATTTACTGGCAGTCAGGGACCTAAACTGCAGTAAGAAAACATTTTTCACACCATTACACCACCACCATAAGCCTGAACTGTGGACACAAGGTAGGTTGGATGCATGGATTCATGACGTTGACGCCAGATTCTACCCTTCTATTGTACTCGCAGCAGAGGTTGAAATTTTTTAGACCCAACTGCATTTTTCCCATCTTCAGCTATCCAATTTCAATGAAACCGCATCCACAGCAACATCTGATTTCTATTCCTGGCTGACAGGAGTGAAAAAGGTTCTCTTCTCTCGTTCCCCAGTCATCTCAAGGTTTGACCTGTCGGGGATTCAAAGATGCTTCTCCACTCACCGCAGTTGCAAAGAGTAGTTGTATGAGTCACCATTGCCTTTCTGTCAACTTTTTCCAGTCTTGCCATTCTCCTTTTCCGTTTCTCAGCATGGAGTTCCATTTGCAGAACTGCCGCTAATTGGATTTTTTAGCTTTTGTTTTTCACACCGTACTGAGCGAGACTTCTCAGTGAAGGAGTCCCCAGAAATCAGCACTTTCAAAAATACTGAGCTAACCATCATCCATGCCATGGTCAAGGACACTAAGATCACATTTATTCCCGATCCTGATGTTTGATGTGAGAATTAGTTGAAGTTCCTGTCCTGTGTACGCATCATCTTATGTGTGACACTGCTACCACATGATTGGCTGATTGGACAATTGCATGATTAAGTAGATGTACCAGCGTTCCTAATGAAGTCCTGAATGTGCATATACTGTAGATCACTCTTGGGCCCTGTAGATCACCCAGATAACAAATGCATGAAAAAAAAAAATTAATACAGTTTTGTGATGTGAATGTGACCAAGATGTGCAAGTGAGGGGAGAGGAGGGCACCAGGCATCCAAAAGTGACAGCTGGGAGCAATTTTTGGAGGGAGTAAGAGTGTGTCTGATGATCATTTGAAGGTGAAATAATGGCTGATCCCTTTGTCGCGTCTTTTGTCAGCACTGAGGTTTTACATTTATTTTGAGCCATAACAGGCAGCCAAAGAGGGGCAGTGAGATGGGGGGTAATGTTGGAATGTCTGGGGTTGTAGTTTGAGGGCAGATGCAGGAGGGTTTGGCGAAAGAGAATAACAGAAGCGCCGGCAGGACAATACACGTGAACCAGAAGTTGGATTAGGTCGGTAGTGAGAAAGAGTTGGAGTCCTTGGGTAATTCGGGAAGATTCAGCACGCCCAGCTCACCACTGTAATCCATTTGGACAGACACTACCAACGTAATTCCACCACCCCTTCGAGGTTCCTCACACTGAGTAACAAGGATGAAGAGGTGTCCCCAGCAGAGATTGTGAAGTCCTAAATATCAAAGGAAAGAGTTGGGATGATCACTTCTCACTTACCTGAGTTGATTGTTAGACGCTGGTTACGATGGTGGGGACGAGGGAGGGAGCAGACGTGTTCCAGCGCTCTGACCACCTGACAGAGGGGTTTGGAGGAGGAGAAAGAGGAAGTGAGAGTTGTGGTGATGTTCTGAACGATCCATTTCTCTGTGAGGGTGATAAAATGGAGGAAGAGGAGGGATGGAGATGAAGTCAGCCATCAAGTCAGAAAGTTGTCACAGTCAGGGGTTAGTGAGGCGAGATTAACTCCAGAGCCATGGAGGGTCATGACGAAAGACAGTTTTCCCGTGGGGGGAAGGGCAGATTCGGATGCGGTTTCACATGGTAAATAGAGAAAAAGAGGAGTGGTGAAAGGAAACAACTAGGAGGGAGTGATGTCATCGTACTTCCAAGAAAGCCAACACGCCCAGCTTATCAAGACAACAGTAGCAGGCAACGCCCTAGAAAACAATCAAGCCAAGAAAACTGACAGACGACCAGTCTAAGAATTTATCTATACTGAGAGGCATTAAAAACACACAATAAAATATACTGTTTTAAGTTGTGGTAAATGGTTTCTTTTGTAGTTGCAAAACACGATCTTGGGAAACTGCTTTTGGTAGTGAGACTTGCCCTCACAGTTATCATTACATTGGCAGTCAATTCAGCAGTTTTAATGCATTATCTGACATGGCAGAGGACGTTTTATGGAATGTGTTTTTGTGGCGTCACAGATTAAGGACTTTGTCGGGGACGACAGCTGACACATCTGGTCATTCTTTGTCATCCCTGCAGTCTGGATACAGTCATTTAATGGACATTAATGCATCCAGAATCTTTTCCTTAAGTCTGACCATCATTCAACTTTCAAAATGTTTGATTCTTCCAAGATTCATTTGTTTGTGGCATTTGAAGTGGGAAATGATGTGACTTTGTTGATGTGTTTTTATTGGCCCTGATTTAGAATTTTTCATGTGCAAAATGACTCTCCCGATGTGATTCAAGACTGTGATCCAGGGAACTGTGCTGCATTTAGATTAATGAGGTGTTAAACCAAGAAAGGATTTGAACCCAGACACCTGATATTTTGCACATTTACCACACCTGATGGTCATCATGTCAATCAGCAAAAGGAAAAACTATCAGTTTTCATATTAGACAACAAAAACCACTTTGCGTTTTTAATGCCTCTCAGTATATTAAAAAAAAAACACGGTAGGAAACTGGCTAAACAATCAACAGATATAACAACAGAAAATTCCCAACCCAGCACTACCATACATATGAACTGGCAGTCAAAACTGCTCATAAGCCCACCCTTGTAAACAAAAATACTACTTCCTGGTTTTAATGATACGGCTGGTGAACGTCATGCATTTCTTTTGCTTGCACTTTCTGAGTATCAGTTCTCAATTTTTTTGTGAACCCAGTTTGAATATCAGATATTCGCAGACATTTATCATCATATGAGCTTGTGTGACATTTCTCATGGAAAATATAAATGTGCATCAGTACAAAGGTCATTATACACGCAAAATAGAATCTTCTTGCAGCCAGGGAAACTAATTTATAGTTTTTCCAGTGATAAAACCATGGCATTAGAGACATTTTTCCTTTGGGATAAAGGAAAGAAGTGCTAAAGGGATGAATTTGAAGAACTGCAATGAAATACTAAACACCTGATGCAATTTTCCCCGATGGCCCTGGAAAGCATTTTTCTTGTTTCCTTTAAACACCTGGAAAACAACGCACTGAAGTTTCCAAGTGTTGTGGTTTATATACAACACCTTTATTATTGCGGCTAAAAGCCAAGTTTTTTGGATCTGAGAATCCATAGTAAGGTCATTTTCAGAATCAATTTCAAAATACTTTTTCAGAGCTGTTATTTCAGAGCCGTTATTTTTAATGAAAACAGTTTTTATTCAATTCACATTTTTGTTCTGCAGAAGTTGGCTTGGAATTTGTGAGCAGAGAGGGGATGATGCCGTGACAACATTCCATCACGAGGGCCTGATGACACAAGGACCGGAGCCATAATGCGGATCGTAATGGGTTCAGATTTGCAGACAACAAAGTTACTGTGCAATTGTCAATGAGCTTTCAGATGAGAAATGTTTCAGGAGCCAGGTATGCTTTTATGTGGGGGCAGAAGAGCTGATGAATAAGCCCATTGTTTGAGGGGCTTACTTCATACGCTGTCTACTTTTTCATAAGCCTTTTTTTCCCCTACTAAGGGAATTTTTACCTGATTTGCTAGATTTTTGGGGCTCTGCTAAGTAGTTTTGCCTTGCAGGGAAATTAAATTGTCTTTGAACTCAAATATCAAGAATGCAAATGACCTTATTGTGCCCTTTGAGAGAGGTAATTAAAAGCATTACCATTTCTCAAATTCTTGTGATGCAGAACATTTGGTGCCTTTGCACTCAAACTGCAGCAGAGTCACAAACAAGAACAAACAGGCTAATTGAAAAAATTCCACTACATAGTCAGACTAAGATAGGGAACTGAATAAACAAGTTACCTGTATAAATACAGGAAACTCTAAGCTACTGCTAGACAAACAAAAATAATCAAGATCTGTTTTTTCTGTCCTGCTTTTATGTAAAATTCATTGAAGGGAATTAAATTTTCCTTACACTGTTCCGTCAAGCTTCAAAAGTCTTTATTTTGCCATTTGAGAAACAAAAATTAATTACAATGCTTTTAATTCTCGACATGCAGAGCTTTTGGTACATCTGTTTTCAAACTGCACACACACACAAACACACACACACACAGAGTGATAGTATTTTGAAAGTTAAACACCACTTGAAAATAAAGAAGTGACTGGATAACATTTAAGAGCATTTCACCCTGAAAGCTCACTGTCGATGACTGAATGTTTCCATTTCCATCGTGTTAAAACTACTTGTTGCGCTGTTTAGCCACAGTTTGAAAGCTTTAAGCTGGTGGATCGGCTTTTCACGAAGTCAACAGGATTTGTTGTCACAGACACAAAAATTGGTCAGCCAAATGAAGTCATATCTGCTTGGAGACCCTTTTATACGGCAACCGCCGGGCTTAATCAAATCAGATAATTGGTGCAAGTGATGCAGGTGCATTTGTGTTAATTAAAGAGTCATTCCCAGAAAGGATTGGACGGAGGCTTATTTTTGACCTCTTTAGTACCAAGCACAAAATATCTGGAAATGGGTTCCCTGTGTCAGAAACAAGGAAAGCACTAATGTGCTTTTTGGTCAGCGATCCTTACGTGATCTTTTCTGATTAAGGACTGAAATATGCATGATCACATTTGATCTGATTTCAATCATAAGCCTTGATTAACACATTTTCCAATACAAATCTTCCATTAGTCGTAAACACACAGGCAATGAAATATTAAATTCAGTACAAAAATGTTCTATTCACTTGATTTAGCTGGCCATGCTTTAAGGAAAGTGAAACCTCTGCAGATATTCCATGTTTATTTTTCCACATATGCTGCAAAGTAAGTTAACTAGTGCTCCATGATTGTTTAAATGAGAACAAAGAAAGTTAAGACTGGAATGCGCACAATGTTGTCAGTTAAGGAATGTTTGATGTCCCTCACCGCCTTCTTCAATCAAGATTCATGTCTGACCCAAATAGTTTTATCAAGTATTCAGCTGTATAACTCATGAGTACTTGCAGTACATCCAGCTGTAGGCCTACTTCAACATAAAGTCACACACTGAAATCTAGATGGTGTTGAGGCTTCAACTGCTGGATGCCATGAGGCTACCCGGCTGCATTAAGATGAGAACAGGACTCAAGTGCAGGGTTAGATCTGGTTACGCTTTTAATATTAGTTAACGACAATTGTTCACGCATGCATAAAATCCGATTACATGTTTCTTAAACATCTCGCGAAATGGGAAACTTCATCTGTCTTAAATCTAGCAATACAGCAATCAACACGATTGCAACAAAACACAGCCAACACTGAGTATAAAGCTTTGTCTTAAATAGCACACAGTGAAGATTAACAGGTGCAAATAATAATTGAGTAATAGGAGAGAGCATGAAGCATGAAGCTTAACAGCCCCTAGGCTGAGGGAGTGAGGCGGAGCCTCACAGTTGGCTTCTTTTTTTTTTTTAAACCAATGATCTCTGGGAGGACATTTATGCATGCGAAACTTTTCACAACAGTGTAGAGTGCAATGGACAGGTGAAATCCCACTTCCTCTTATTAGACAGGGGTATATCAGCTGAGAGACAATGCAATTTGCTTGAAATAAAGCTTCTGAGAAACACGATGTAACAGCTGATACTGTACGTTACGACAGACACAGTATGCTACTTGTTGCACAAGGGCATTTCCAGTGAAATGCCACAATGTCACTGGCTTTGTGATGCAAAGCTTTAGAGATCAACTTATTTGCATGGGCTGATGTTTCAAAGTCTGTCCCAAATAATACTTTACTGGAAACTCATCTCTTCTGTTGCTTTCTGGGACATGACTCAATATGAACAGCAGTAAAGGAGATAGTAAAATGAGAACAGAAATCAAAACTGCTATGAAAATGGAAATAACAAGATCCCTATGAACTTAGGTCACCCGGTCATTCAATTACTGTGAGGTACAATTCAGGAACCACTGGCGACAGAAATCCAAAAAAAAACATGCCTTTAATGAGGTCCAAGTCAAAGCCAAAAACACAGGAGTTGCCAAGCCACAATATGAAATCCAAAAACAGTGTCGATAAGACAGGCAGGGGTCAGAACCAGTGAGACAGATGAGCAGAGGTACAAAAACGATAAGCAAAAATTCGTAGTCGACGAACAAAGCCAAGGGCCATACAGAGGGCATCCAAACACAGAAATCATGGTCATACAAAAATGGGTCGAAATCCAGAAAGACAAAAACAATACAAAAAGGGCAATGGCAAGAATTGAAGTCGGACAATCCAGTGGAAGAGAAACAATACTCAATGGCATACAAGACACTCTGCACAAAGAAGTATTGATGAACGTTCTGACAAGAGCTGTGAGTGAAATGACTGCTTAAATACGCACAGGGAAGGTCACATGCTATATGAATCAGGTGTAGAGAATCAGACTAATTACAACGGGAGAATCACATGAGGGAAGAACTAACCACGAAAACTGGCAAAAGACAAAACACGAACGGGAATCACACAAACAGCCGATGACATTTAAACAGCTCCGGTCCAGGAGTTCTACATGCACAGATAACAAGCGCAGGAGAGTAATTAAGCACGTGCAAGAGTTTCTCACTGAAGCTCAGGAGAAGACAGAAACAGCTGAGCGAGAGGCGGACATTAGAACAGGGCGATTGCTGAGGGGCAATTAGTCTAAATTAGTAGCGGTGCAACTTTACATATTAAACTAGAGTGCTCGTTAGTAAGTTAGTAATCTTATATACGTGGATTAGTTGTGTTCGTAGACTATGATACAAAATACAAATGTTAGTCTTGTTAGTAATCAGAACAGAAAGACGAAGAAAGTAAACAAGAATCGAAGGAATATTTTAAACACCGGAATACATTTAAATCACCTGAAGTCAGTGAGCACGCAGACAGGGAAGACGGACTGAACCAACTAGATCACAAGACAGGGGAGAGAAGTGCAATGGAACTGAAACATGGAATGAATTAAAAACCTGAGTATTACAATCACCAAAAAGAATAAATTCATTCACTCATTCATCTTCTATACCCGCTTATTCCTCACTAGGGTTGCGGGGCGAGCTGGAGCCTATCCCAGCTGACTATGGGCAAAGGCAGGGACCCACCCTGGACAGGGTTCCAATCCATCGCAGCAAAAAGAATAAATAAAAGACAAAATCATGAACACAGATCCTGAACATAAACATGACCAAAAACCACAACCATGACAATTCCTAACCATTTCAGGTACAAATTTCTCTGGAAAATGAAAAGGCCACTACCTACATTTCTTAAAGCCTAAGAAATCTAGGTACAACTTTGCCCGCACATGGACACAAAGGGATAGATTTATTTCTATTTTTTGATTTTGCGATTTTAGTTCAACTTCCAGGCTGAAGGGTTGTTCCAACAAGCTAATCTAGGCGGTTGAAACAGAACACAGGGGAGGACTTCAACCTCCTGAACCTGGATTGTCCACCACTGCAAACTCGGGCCCAAATTTGTATTCCTTCAAATTTCCTCTCTCATGCCGTGTGACACAAGGCAGTAATCTTCGCACGAGCTCTTCATGGGCTCTGAGCAAGAATAACAAATGAAAATAAGAAAAAACAAGCTAAAGACGCTGTTTAAGCTTTTCAGACAGTAAAAGCTCCATCGTTCAGCTGGCTGACCTTTTCGCTCACCATCTCCTAATATTTTCAACAGCACTCATTCTCAGACTCTCTTCAAAGAGTTAAGGGCTCCTGTACATCCCTGCCCTTGAAATGGCCCAACATTTTCAATTTCTCCACCCATTTCACCACCCTTCTACACGACAGAGACTATTACAACTGCCCTCTAGATTGAACATCTCAGAGGCAAATACTGAATGATTTATTTTTGGAAATGGTCAGAACTTTTTCTGACATGAAATGACAGCACATTTAAGTATTTTTTTAATTTTCTTCATAACAAATTGTCAGCGTCAGTGATAAACCCAAAGTGCATTTGAGAATCACTGTCAATTGTCCTGAAATAAGAAATCAACATTCTCTTCCCATTTGCCTCACAGATTTATGGGCAAAAAGCATCCCGCTAGAACATTCAAGATGTTTTGTTAGTCCAGTATTGGCAAGGTAGTCCTTGAAAAATTTCTCAGACTTGCATTTGATGTTCCACAAAGTCCTTCAGAAGTGAAGATTTTCCACCTGCTGTCATTGTATTGCCTGAGGCATGGTATGTCTATTTTCAAACCCATTCATGGTGGTCAAATTTGCTATAAGCAAGTGACAGACAAAAAAATGCATCACAGAGCGGAAGGCTTAAAGGAATCACTTAAGTCTATTCAAAACATTCTTAGCTGCTTTACAGACAGCACAATGACATGGTTGCCTCAAGCCAGACGGTCATCAGTTCAAATCCCAATTGGGGCCTTCATGTGCAAGGATCAGTCTCTCTATGCTTTTGTGAACTTCCCGAGGGCAGTCTGGTTTTCTTTCAGTCCAAAGATAGGCATGACATGCTAATGGGAGACTCGTGATGGCCCTGAGTTATGAGTGTATAGGTGAAAAGTACAAGATCCCTGCAATGGCTTGATGAACCGACCAGGGGTATAATTCCCAAACGTGTTGTTGCTAAGTTAGCAACTTACATTATTCATCCATTCTGAGTCAATGGGACCAACTATGTAAGTTAGCATCTATAATTTTGGGAAACGCACCCCAGGAGTTCATCCTAAAGAGCACAGAGTGGCCAATGCAAGACAAATTACCTGCTGCCTATGGTCTGCCTGACGCCCCTCAAATGCAGCCCTCGCGACGACTCCCAAAAGCCCAAATTTTCCTCAGCATATGGTTCCCCAGACCTCTCCCCCCCTCCCAAAAGTGGACCGCACAGTAAGGTACAGTAAACGCCCACCTGCCCCTGCTTTTCAAGCAACGTAAAGTAGGTGTTTGCTATACATTTACAATCTGGCTGTTTTCTATACATTGGGGGTGTTTATATGTACCAGGTATTTCACGCTATTCTCCACAAATCTTAGAAATGACATTGAGTTAATTTTGATACTACCAATAGAAACTAAATTTTGAGAATAAAGGTGGCGAACATCTGGTGGTGAATGTATAGTGCTCAATATAACTTCTATATTAGTACACTAGACTTGGATCTATGCATAAAATCCTTAATTTTTGACATGCTCAGATATCTGTATCACTTTCCGAGTCATCACTCCATGGTAGCTCAGAACCTGAATAATCAGCATTTTCAAATTCAGTATCAGCATCTGTCTGGTCACTCTCAATTTCCTCCGGGTAGTAATGTAGTTCAAGTGAGTAAATCAAGTCCATTTGAGAGATTATCATAACGTACCTGATTAGCCTTAGGATTATGAAGGTCATCAGTGAGGTTGTCACCACCCATCGTGGACGTGTCAGTATGCTGAAAATGAACTGATAGCAGTGATATACCTGAATCTTTATACCCTGTATGCGGACGAACTGAATGCATGGTCTTGTGGGCATAACAAACCAGAAATATCCATCATATTTTGGGTTGAAAATTGAACTGGATGAACCACACTTTCATTGAAAAATGATCGATACATACCTGTCGAAATGCTTCAGTATTGCTACTGTCAGTGGTGATGTCAACATCCATTTTGGATCATTGGCTGAAGTTGATTGAAAGCATTATTTATTACGTTACCCAGTGTCTAATAGCTACATTAGGCTTGAGAGGATGGAGTTCAATTATGACAGACCTATACTGGTGTTTGAGTGGGGGTTGACCCCTTTGCACAGGAGCCAAATATGGCTATTTATGCATTGCTTTATTGAATGCATTATAATTCAAGATTTAAGCTTCAAGGAGGGGGGTAATATGGCTCAAGACAAGACAGACAATACACTTGCAGTATTTAAAATTACATTGTATTTCAGTTCATTTGTATGATTTTGGTGGAGAAAACGGGCTGCGAGCATTAAAAAAAAACTTCATAAAAATTCAGCAATGAAATTATTTTTAAAAAATAATTATGAGGATTGAAAAATGGCTGGGGGATAAAACAATACTTTTCTGGGATTATAAACTTCGAGACTGCAAGTATTGCTCATCTAAGCATAAAATCTTATTCGGCTTCGATAAAATAAGCCAAATAAGACAGCTCTGCAGGTGGCTCCCCAAACACTAACAGCCCTCCAAATGGCGCACTGTCAAAACATAAAATAATCATATTTCTAACACAAATCAACTTTTGACTCATGAAATTCAATATGAATGAATGATTTTCTGGTTGAATTTAGCATGAGTTTATCAATATAGGCGCAGCTGAACATCAATGGTCACCAGTAACCTCTCCAAACCAAAAACATGCCTTTTCTCTCTGATTAAGTTCAGAGTTTCGTCAATTTTTCTACAAAGCCACATCAGCAAGCACACATACTCATGAAAGGAAAAACATATTTTATGGTTAGAACGTTCACTCAGACTGAAAGCTTGCTGTTTACAATTCCGATCATCCAAGTGAAATGCAAGCTTGTAACAATGCTTTTCACCCTCTGTAAGGAGCAAGCAGTGGTGGATCTAGAAAATTTTACATGGGGTGGCAAAGGGGTGGCAAGAGGTCTGGGAGGGGTGGCATGGGACGTCCTCAGTGCGGTATTTGGAAATCCCCAATTCCAAAGAAGCTGGGACATTGTGTAAAACGTGCATAAAAACAGAATACCATGATTAGCAAATCTCATTAAGCCATATTTTATTCACAATAGAGCATAGACAATTGAGGAACAATTTCAGAAAAATATTCTTCAATGTATTTATTTTACAGTGTGTTCCGAAAAAAAGGAAACCAAGAATAAACGGTTAATTCAAAAACAATTACTTAAAGGAGAATGCCGGTGTGAAATTGACTTGGGGTGTATTGAAACATGATGACGAGTATTAATTCTAGTCGAATACCCCACCTCCGTACGCACGGAACATTTCGAGAAAAAAAAATGGCTTTTTAGCCGAAGCTCCCAAATGGCTTACAATGGTAGTGAATCGGGCATAACGTTGCCATGCAAAGAAATCGCTATTTTTTTCATCATTAACGAGGCTCAAAGTAGCTCCACACTTCATTGGTAGAATTCCGAGGGCCCTGACATTTAAAACGAGGCACTGAGAACTTTGAAAATGCACAGGTAGTTTATTAAAAAAGACTGTTTATGCAAACCTAACCTTGAGGAAATTTCCAGTAGCCTCCACCTTGAAGCTCACAATATGTCAATTGATGAGCACGAACGAATTGGTTGCAATCTGTTCCCCTATCCTTCGTATTCGTTCGTCCTCGTCGATCGCCTTATCGTGACCTTCAAGATGGAGGCGACTGGAAACTACCTCAAGGTTAGGTTTGCATATGCCTGATTCACTACCATTGTAAGCCTGTTGGGAGCTTCAGCTGAAAAGTCATACATTTTGAAATGCTGCGTGCATACGGAGGTGGGGTATTCGACAAAGGTTAGTACTCGTTATCATGTTTCAATACGCCAATTCAACACCGGAATTCTCCTTTCACATTCTTTGACTGAAAATGGCATTTGGTGTTATAAAACTATGCCTTCTGCCTTTGCACCAGATTACATAAAATGATGACAGGCCTGAACACAGATGAACCAGGATGATCAGTTTCAACTTTTCATTGTCGGGGCTTTCATTAGTGCTTTAGGTTGTGTAATATGTTCTGCTTTAAATGTAAACCCAACTAGCTGCATGACAGATGTGCACAAATCATGTAGCTGACAACAGAACAATGAGTTCCGACAATGATGCCTGACTAATTTTGTTTTCTTTGAATGATGTGAAAAAGTACACAGTTGTGTAATTAATAGTCCTAATTAATTTTATTGATACTAAGTTTCAATCAAACACTTCTCATTTTATTCCCAGTTTCCCTTTTTTCCGGACGCACTGTATTGTTATGCCTTCCAAAATGTAGTGGAGTGAATATTTAGGCCTAATGAAATAAATCGAAATAAATACAGCAAAAAGTACTTAAGAGACTGTCCAGGACTGACATTGGCCATCTCTTTTAAGAGAGCTTCAGAAGACAATTGTTGTGCTTTGCAGCAATGCGTCTCGAAAACATATCCAAACCTAACTCTTTTGCACGCAGTTTCAATACTGAGAAAAGCTAACGTTAGATTTCTATCGTCTGATGATTGTCAGGCTACACAGTCGTGCGGTGGAATTTCCGCCGAGTCGAATACTGCTCCTGCCGCGAGTACTTATGAGCAACGTCAAGAAACGGAATTGCCAGATCTATACTAACATATACTGTATACGGTAAAATAATACCAATTATATTTCAAGTTTCAATGGAATTAAAGAATTTTTTTCCTGGTTCGGCTGAAACATATCAAATTCATTCGAACACAGCTACCATCCGTATGTTTGCAAACAGGGCTAACGGTAGTCGGTACGGACTCGCCCGGACCTTAACCAGTGATAGAATGAGACCAGAGGCTGATAATACCGCTTCCTAACCTTCAGCATACAGGCTACAGATACGGGTCCGCGTCCGTAGCCACTGGCCTGACAGTAAGGACCTGGTTTTATTATACAGCCTCATTGCTGTGATATTGTTTACATAACACCGGAACTTAACAGCGACCTTCTGGATTCAATCGCTCCTGTTTTTGATATCTAGCCAAATGCATCATAAACGGTTCTCGTTTTTACTATAATCAAAACTAACCACTGCGGTCACGCCATCTGTGCTTCGGAAAAGCACAGTCACGCTATCTGTGCTTTGAAATTTGGTGCGCGTCTATATCAAAACATACGGTAATACTTCAGGAAGAGTGGGGAATGGAAGTGATCAGCACTGCTCGATATCAGGAATCGTATTTGACTTTTTATACTTTATCTGATTGCGTAACTGTATGTAACTGTACGTTTTAGTCAAAGTATTGATGTCCAAATATGAATAGAGCACCTTGTTCTGTTGTCCTAATGCAGTCTGTATCTATGCGATTTTACTGTATTGGAAGGCTGTTTATCCCAAAAATGTAACGCAAAATGCGTGCATCTCAGAAAATTATTAAAAATACTTAAATTGTTTTCAGAAAAGAGCTATGAGGTGTTGTTCTACTTGATCCCAAGTATGTCCCTGATGATTTTCAGACTATTCTACTGTAGCATTTGGGAAAAAAGGCCACTACAATAATACTCCCCATAGATAATCAATGGGGCAAATAAAAAAAAATATTAAAAATACTTAATCAAATTGTTTTCAGAAAAGGGCTATGAGGTGTTGTTCTACCAGGTCCCAAGTATGTCCCTGATGATTTCTAGAGTATTCTACTGTAGCATTTGGGAAAACAGCCCACTACAATAATACTCCCCATAGATAATCAATGGGGCAAATAAAAAAAATATTTAAAATACTTAATCGAATTGTTTTCAGAAAAGGGCTAAAAAGTGTTGTTCTACTAGATCCCAAGTATGTCCCTGATGATTTTCAGACTATTCTACTGTAGCATTTGGGAAAACAGCCCACTACAATAATACTCCCCATAGATAATCAATGGGGCAAATAAAAAAATATATTAAAAATACTTAATGAAATTGTTTTCAGAAAAGAGCTAAAAAGTGTTGTTCTACTAGATCCCAAGTATGTCCCTGATGATTTCTAGAGTATTCTACTGTAGCATTTGGGAAAACAGCCCACTACAATAATACTCCCCATAGATAATCAATGGGGCGTATAAAAAATATATTAAAAATACTTAATCAAATTGTTTTCAGAAAAGAGCTATAAGGTGTTACTACTAGATCCCAAGTATGTCCCTGATGATTTTTAGACTATTTTACTGCAACATCTGGGAAACAGCCCACTATATTACAATGCCCCAAAGAGAATCAGTGGGCCTAGTAAAAAAAATGATGAAAAATACTCAAATAAAAAGTTGAAAACTCAATATAATGGATATAGACTTGTTCACTTTTGGTTTGTATATCATTAAGGAGGGCTTTGGGTAAATAATTCACCAGTTATCAGAGAAAAAGAAATGTATTGCTTTTGTTTAGAGTACAATTTGTGTATGATTGTGCTTGGGGTTAAAGGTCCCCTCGCTTTTGGGTCAAAAGGCCTCTGGGGGCTGAGGGCCAGATAATAGTCAGGTATTAAGTGATGCATCCAGATTGCTCTTTTCAAAAAAGAGGTTAAATTACTGCTGTCTTTAAAAGCCTTTGGGAAGGCACTTATCTAGTGAGAACTGTTGACTATCTAGTACATCTGGTGCGAGACAGTTAAAAACTTTTTTTCTTAAAGTGGGCAGAGCGTAAAGGCTGCAGGTAGTGGGCCTAATGTGCTGGACTATGTCTGGTTGAGCTGCAGAATCTAGAGAGTGAATGTGTGGCAAGTTAGCCAAAATAATTTTGTTTGGAGGCAAGGGTGCTACAGTCATATTGCCTGAAGCAGACAGGCCAACTGTCTGTCTTATCTGTTGGATTTTTTGGGTGAAATAGGAAGCAAAATCATTGCATGCCTAGTAGATAGTAGTTCAGGAGGGATTGATACTGAGGGGTTAGTCAGTCTGTCAACAACACTAGACAAAGGATGTGCATTGTTGCTGTTTGCTGATAATCTCAGAGAAAAAGGACTGCCTGGCCGTCTTTATTCCGAAGTTGTATAGGTGGAGATTCTGTCTACTGTATAGATGTCATTATGAACATGGAAATTAGTTAACTCTATGCGTTAGAAGAGCCTTTATTGGCCCATATTCATGCCATAAGTGAACCATTAGATAGACACATATGAACCAAAACTCTTCAGCGGGCTGGCCAGGAAACTGCATGCAATTATCAACATCACAACAGAAACAAGCCATAACTGTCCAAAAAGAACTGTAGTTCAATACAAAAGCTCAGAGAGCACTTGTGTCCGACTCTTCCAAAGGGGCAGTGCAGTTGGGGTCTCGTCTCTTCTTCCTCCCCCAACTCGACCCCCGGCCAGGCAGAGCCCACGTTTCAGGAGCTGCTCCACGTCCTCAGCGCGAGCTTCTCTCCAGGCAGGATTTCCCCAAACAGCCTATGGCTAATTAAACATTCAGCAATAAAACGTGCAGGTTTAAATAACACATTAAGGCATGGTTTAACATTTTGACTACAGGGTTGGCAGGGTTGGTATAGATTTCAACCAGTTCTCACACACTGGCTCAGCAAAGTTGATCCATTTTATGTTTAATTCTGCTTGTGTGGGAAACAAAAAAGGAATAGGCTAAAGGCCTATGCTTACGTAGTTTAACCCATTCTTCACTGACTAATCTCTAAACAAAAGTACAGTGACAAGGAAAAAGGCCCATTGCTCATTGGTTAGCATATGATGCTTAATAACAAAATTACTTTTTCCGTATTTAAGGAACCCTGACTATTATCTGGCCCTCAGCCCCCATAGGCCTTTTGCCCCAAAAGCGAGGGGACCTTTAACCCCAAGCACAATCATACACAAATTGTACTCTAAACAAAAGCAATACATTTCTTTTTCTCTGATAACTGGTGAATTATTTACCCAAAGCCCTCCTTAATGATAAACAAACCAAAAGCGAACAAGTCTATATCCATTAGATTGAGTTTTCAACTTTTTATTTGAGTATTTTTCATCATTTTTTTTACTAGGCCCACTGATTCTCTTTGGGGCATAGTAATATGGTGGGCTGTTTCCCTGATGTTGCAGTAAAATAGTCTAAAAATCATCAGGGACATACTTGGGATCTAGTAGAACAAAGCCTCATAGCTCTTTTCTGAAAACAATTTCATTAAGTATTTTTAATATTTTTTTTATTTGCCCCATTGATTATCTATGGGGAGTATTATTGTAGTGGGCTGTTTTCCCAAATGCTACAGTAGAATACTCTAGAAATCATCAGGGACATACTTGGGACCTGGTAGAACAACACCTCATAGCTCTTTTCTGAAAACAATTTAAGTATCTTTCATAATTTTCTGAGATGCATGCATTTTGCGTTACATTTTTGGTATAAACTTAGCCTTCCAATACCTACAGTAAAATCGCATAGATACAGACTGCATTAGGACAACAGAACAAGGTGCTCTATTCATATTTGGACATCAATACTTTGACTAAAACGTACAGTTACATGCAGTTAAGCAATCAGATAAAGTATAAAAAGTCAAATACGATTCCTGATATCAAACAGTGCTGATCACTTCCATTCCCCAATCTTCCTGAAGTGTTACCGTATGTTTTGATATAAACGCGCACAAAATTTCAAAGCACAGATAGCGTGACAGTGCTTTTCCGAAGCACAGATTGCGTGACCGCAGTAAACTAAACTGAAGGGGAAAATGCGCCAACAAATCACACGGGAGTGAGTCACTTTTGACCAGCGATTAATGAGCGCATTGAACCATCGCCTTGGTTTACATTCCATCGATTACAAATTTAACTTAACCTTAACTTCGTGTGTTAAAACGTCACCGGGGGAAACTGAATTTACCTGGAGAAAGTTGGGCGGCTAAGTGGCTCCACTCTGCTGCGCTGCACGCAGACGCCAACAGGTGTCCACGACAACTGACATACGCCAGCGCGGAGCGCTGATTATTAAATTTAAATGTATTATTATTATTATTATTATTATTATTGGTGAGTTAATCTTTTATTTCGATGCTTTGAGGGGCTTTTAGACATAATGATTTGTTTTACAAGTATATTTTAAGAACATTAAAGTTAGGGGAGCAGCTAGGGGGGCAAGGCTTGACAGTGGAATCCAACCCACCCCACCTCACCTGTCAACTTCATATTAATTTGAGGTGCTACTTCTGTTTGATCAAGCCCATTTTTGGTCTTCTGTTTGAGGGCCCCAGGGGCCATATGCAGTGGCCAACATCCACATCAGCATGTGAAGTTCCACCATGTATGGTCCTGTGCTTAGATATTGGTACCTCTTTCATTTGGTCAAAATGCTCTAGGCTGCAGGTCTATCAGGGATAAGCTCCAGTCCCCACGTCCCTCATCTCTTCTACAAGGAAGACGGTGTGTGTCTGTGTGTTCGCCATGTACGACCATATTTGTGCATGTATTTTTTTCTAATTTCACACAGTGATACCTGCGCTTCCAAACTAACACCTAAGCCTGGTTTCAATGACGTTCCCACCCCTCCCTCCCCGATTGGAGAAGGTGCCATGCCTGCCAAACGGCTTGATCAATCAACTTGATGGGCTTGGCGCTACAGCTTCAAATTCATCCAAGTACAAGTTACAAGTGACGGGCTTGACGGCTAGTCAGCAATAGGCAGGTTTGATATTGCATGCATAATGGGCAATTGTTCTCTGCAAGGCTCTGCACCCAGTCAAACAAATCTTTCATTGTAGGTACAGCAGTGACATTGGTGGCAGTCAGGAGCTGTCAAAGGGGCTGTATTGACATGTTAGAACTGTACACACTGAGAGCGCTAAGATTTGGCGGTTGATGCTCAAGAGTTATGGGGAGAAAATGTCACAAATGACAAAAAAAAAAAAATTAAAAATCAGGTCACAAAAAAAGAGCACATTGTTTTTACATTTTCACTTTAATTTTATTAAATTGGAGAAGAAAACAAAATTTAGCACTTCGTGCAGCCGGTGATTCAGAAAATGTGTGGATAGCAATAGGATTCATGCAGATGTGCATTAAGCGGAGCACTGCATGTCAGAAGTGTTTTGGAATGTCTGCAGCAAATTCGCACCCATTCCAATGGCAGGTGTCATTTCAAAATATAATAACAAATGAACAGGCCCATGACTTCTAGAACCTGCAGTTGTGTCCATCCTGAGGCTTACACAAGAAATCACGATGACAGAATACGCTTCACAGGTGTCTTGGAGGAGTTTTTACTGTGAGTTTCAGCAATACAGATCAATTATCTAGCAGCTGATTAACAGGACACCTCAAAAGCCTGAACACCATCAGTTTTCAAATGTGTGGGCAAATTAGGATCTCACATCTGACCTAATCTTGCAATTAACAAGTTAAATACGAGAAATAAAAAGTTGCATGACAGAAGAAAAAAAAAAAAAATAATAATAATAATAAAATAATAATAATAATAATAAAACTTAATACAAAATAGGGGAAAATAACATGTATAAAAATGTTCCCGACTGACTAAAAGGTCTTGAGATGAAAGACAACCCAAAAACAAATCTCCAGCAGCAAACGTTTTCCCCTTGAGACAAGAACACGCAGAAAAGCATTTGTCCTCTCAGACATTTATTTTTCATACGCACAGCTCACATGAAATATTAAATAAGTTATGACAGCTAAAGAAAGGGGGGGGGAGGGGGGGGGGTGTCAGGCGCAGGCTGAGATGGGCTGGCTCATTCCGCTGAAATAAGACTTCTCCCTGTCGCTCATCAGCTCGAAGTGCAGAGGCTGTCGGCAGAAGTTGCACTCGGCGGATGAATGCGGCTTAAGCTCCAGGCCAACCTCCTTCCAGGTCTCTACCAGCTTATCTGTTGGGGGAATTAAACAATAAAACTCATTTCCTGAATCCTTCATGCACACAGTGATACTTACAATAATTGCCAACAAGGATTTCACTTGGCTACACAAGACATACACGAGGCTAAATCACAGTGTGTGGAACTATATGGAAACCTTGTTGATATAAATAAAAAAAAAATCAAAATTTACTTCCAAATCTGACATTTGTTCCCTTCAATTCACTCAATGCACAGCCAATTGGCCATTAGAGGCCATTTCAAATCTGTTCAGGCTTCACATCACATACAGAAGTGACCACCCCGGGGCAAGGAGAACTAATTGACTCCAGCCAATCAGTTTCAGTTCCTTCATTATTCAGGGTGATTTCTCCCCCTGAGAGGTTCAGACAGACAGACTTTTGGAAAGGTTTGTAATGGTTAGCTAGCTGTTCACCTGGCAATGTGATGGGGGACCTTAAATTGAATTTAGAGTGAAAGAGTCAAAATAAGAGCTGATGTGAAAGCTGAAAGTCTGTCCTTTGAAAGCATATTCCTACAATTGTAGGGGGTGAAGTGCCCCAAAATCCTACCAATGTGTCTTCGGGGGAGTATTGTTCTCATAGTAATGGATTCTAAACTTTGCCATCAGCTAGCAAATTGGTGATTCTCATCTCATCTTCGCTCTTGAGGGAGGAGGCCTTTTTTGAAGGCTCTTTATGAAAAAGATTACCTCACCTCTGTCACCCATTTTATGTCGCCTTAATATAAATATTTAATATTAAATCACATCCCAACACTTTGGGAGTCCGTTTAGTCCTGTTTGTTTTCAATAAGCATCAAATGGTGTCACAGCAGCATTTTCAACACAGTGGAGGGAGACCGGGCTTTTCAAATCTCTCCTCGTTGATTTTATTGGGGTTTTCAACAATGTGGCAACTTTTTCAGAACAGGGTACGTAAGATAGTGGTTTATCACAATGCTTTACTTTGGCAGGCATTATAATGTGACTGGAGCACCACTTAAATTCCCACCAACTAACAGCAACTAAAAAGCTCAACATTACATACCAACAAAGTAGTTCATCATCTGCGGTGTGTGGTGAGGCGTAGGGGCGATTCGCAGAAGCTCCTCCCCCCGGGCCACCGTGGGGTAATTGATTGCCTGGACGTAGACATTGTGCTTGCTCATCATGAGGTCACACACCTGAGTGTTCTTCGCCGCGTCCGACACCTGCCAGAGCCGGAGATGAGAGGAAAGGATTAGCATTCAAGGAAACCAACTTGTTTGGACTTACATTTCGCTGAACCGCTCAAATAGTCAGGGCCCAAATTTTGCTCCCAATTTGGAACATAGCAAAGATGATATTAAATCCATTTCATGGGGTGGCAGTGTACTGACCCTCACTGGAATGATGTGGCTGGGACAGTGGACCAGAGGAAGGCCCGAGTCCATGAGCATTTGGCGGAGCAGCTTGACGTTGCGCTGGTGCTTCCGGCGGAGAGCTCTGCCCTCCTCACTCTTCAGCGTTTGCACAGACACGCGGGCCCCTGCCAGCAGCATGGGCGGCAGTGAGGTGGTGAAAATGAAGCCGGCGGCGTACGAGCGCACCGTGTCCACGAGGGTGCTGGTGCTGGCGATGTAACCTCCCACACAGCCGAAGGCTTTCCCTGTGCAAAGAAACTGGCTTTACACACCCTTTCAGCATGCAACATGATGCTCTGTACGCTGAAACTGACACCGATTCAGTTCACGATATACGCCCAACCTTTTTTCCATTTTACCTTTTCTGAGCTGCTGTCATTTCGAACGACTGTGTAGAACAGCATGTTCTCAGTCCATTTTATTTCTTATCCATCACAAGGCACAAGAGTTGGGGCAGGACCTCACTAAATTGCTAAGTGTGTAAACGGTGGAAAGCCCAACAAGGCACAGTGGGACTTAACATTTCACGCAACATTCATCAGCTTAGTCCAAATAATGACTAACCCACAGTGCAGCTTTACTAATGAGGCCCTCATTCCTAAAATAACGCAGCTGTAGTACAGGATTCCTTAAGCTTCAAGCTTTCACAGAAGGCAAAGTACCAGTTAAGCAGAACAGTTTCCTAGAAACTGCTAAACAGTCTCCATTCATCATCAGCCCACAGGCTGTATCAAGTTACAAAAGGCATCAACTGCCAATTTTCCTTCTGACAGGAATCTTGATGAGCAGCATTAAGAATTCAAAGCAGTGAACCATCTGCACAAAGCAATGCCCTTATTCCACAGTGTGAATACCTGTTAACCATTAATGGTCCCGAGAACAAACAAAAAAAAAAAAAAAAAAAACCCCCCACAACCCTTACCGAGAGTCCCAGAAATGATGTCCATCTTCTGCATGACCCCGTCACGATCTCCAATCCCACCTCCTCGCAGTCCGTAAAGGCCGACGGCGTGCACCTCATCCACAAATGTGATGGCGCCAAACTCATGGGCGACATCACACATCTCCTCCAACGGACAAACGGCGCCTTAAACAGAAAAGCATAATTAAGTTCCCATTCAAAGGCTCGACAAAACTGGTATCCCATGACCTTATGAAACAATGCCATAAAACAAGAGACGCTGCAAGTGTATGGTTGGTTCTCATATGCACGGAAACGCGCCAACTGTGCTTCCAAAAAACTCGAATGCCGCGGCTCACCATCCATTGAGTGCACCGTCTCGAAGGCCACAATCTTCGGAGTCGAAGGGTTAGACTTCTGCAGCAGCTCTCGCAAATGATTGACATCGTTGTGACGGAAGATGAACTTTTTGGCACCGCTGTTTCTGATGCCCTGAATCATTGAGGCGTGGTTGCCAGCATCCGAGTAGATCTCACACCCTGCACAAACATGTATTGTTTACCATTTAAGGAAATAATCCATGTTCCTCGCTCACTTCAACATGGCAATGGATGGCAAATTACCATCAATAATCAAAAGCCCAAGACCCATTACTATCAGTACAAATATTTGCTTATATTGTTGGTTATACACCCCAGCCAAGTCAATGTGTTACCTGGCAACATCTTGGCCAAGGTGAAGAGGGTGGAGTCATTGGCCACAAAACAGGAAGTGAAGAGCAACGCCGCATCTTTTCCGTGCAGGTCTGCCAACTCGTGTTCCAGGTCTACATGAAACTTGCTGGTTCCAGATATGTTCCTTGTGCCCCCTGCTCCAGATCCATGCTTCCGTAAAGTGTCCCTGCATGGAAAACACGACCGTCAAGACTCGATGCATCAAGCATTTGGATGGGAAGATCACCCAGTTTCTCGTTATAAACGGTTTTGCACTCACATGATGGTGCGTATGACTCGCGGGTGTCGGCTCATGCCCAGGTAATCGTTGCTGCACCAGACGGACACATCGCGCATGGTGGTGAGCGTTTCCGTGTAATCGTCCGCCATGGGGAAGGTGGTGGCCCTTCTGTTCACCGTTTTAAACACGCGGTATGTGTGGTCATTCTTTTTGGCTTCGATTTTCTTCTCGAAGAACTTGTCGTAATGAAAATTTGAGATGGCTGCAAAAGAGAAACAGCCTGAATATCAGTTCTTTTCTTAGAGAAAGTAGAAATTTCTTGAACAAAAGGGAGAACAGAATTCACACATTTGACAGGGATGTAATGGCTCTGACTCATTTGCCAGGAATTGTCCTCAGTCAGCAGCAATTTTAGGAAATATGGCTGCTTTCGACAGTCTTATTTCAGCAGGAGGCATAGGAATCATCCTAGCTGGGTTCCTCCATTTGGCAAATTGTCAAGGAACCATCAAATGATTCCTTCACAGTGAAGGAAATCCCAAAATGCCTAAAGACAAGATGGGGATTTGCCGTATAGATCACACATGGGACGGCAATGGTCCATATTTGACAAAATTCACTTCTGATAACTTTAAGCAGGGAATTGACTGCTTCAATGTCAGATATAGGCTCATTTGTGGGAGAGGATGTTGAATTTGCACCTAGGTTTTTGAAGGACCAATGCTCAATGAATTAGACTGACAAAACCAATATTAACTGCTGACACTGCGCTGCCACGTAAAGTGCGCTAGTCACATGACACTTCCTAGTTAGTGTTTCATTTCATGTCATCTTTTTCTCACACCGTTCCCATTATAGAGGGGTCCAAACGAGGTACCAAGGTGATGAGAAACCTCCTTGAGAATAACACAAAGCCATAGTTCAAATTAAGGAACATACTACCAGCAACAGGATTAAAATGGCTTTGTGAAGTAAAGAAATCATAGCTAATCTATAGTCAAAAAATTAAATGAGGAAAACGAGTGCTGTACTGTGGAATGTAAACGCTGAACTGTATCCTTGAACTAACATATCGGTCAACAACACAGAGGTCAAAGCCCTGAGAGGATGAAGTCAGAGTGCTGCCAGGACGCAGAGTAGCCTATAATGGGACTTACATTTGGGCATATTCTCCTGCAGTAGATGTGACACCCTAGTGGGGCGCTGCTTCAGAAGGTTCTTCAGAAGGCCACCCTGATCCTCGCCGTCAGCTTTGGGGATGCTCACTCTCGGGGGGGCCAAGGGACGCTCTGTGGGGAAATGCAGGAGGAAGCACCAGTGCGTGTCAGTCACAGCCTCTGCATGTATACCTTAAGCTTTTCTGAGAACGATGTTCAATGACCACAGGATGCTTTGAGTCTGGACATGGGCTAAGCACTATTCATAAAGGATTATATCCAAAACACTCACATGAAGTTCAAAGCCTTTAGAAAACTATATAAATTAATATGGAATTAGCATGAACTATGACATAGATGTCAGTGACAGGGAATGGATAGAAGGGGTTGAATAAATCTGCGTAGAAGTGACCAGTGAAAATGGCTATACTGATGTATATGGAGGAGGATTATGGAGGGTAAATGTACCTTTGCGGAGAGCATCCATCTCCTTGACATCCTCCTGCAGCTCCAAACTAGCCTGCCGCACCACATTGCTGTTCTGACCCATCTCAGCCACCAGGAAGGGGCATTTAGAGGCAACAGCCTGGCCAGAAGGGGGCACAGGGTGCCCGCGGGGAAGCTTCGACAACCCTTTGGGGCCTGAGAAGGAATTAAAATCTATTCAGGGTAATGTCACTAAAACAGGAGAACATTACAAAGACACAACACAAGAAGGCTCACAATGAGCACGGATTTATTCAGGTTTTCCGCGCTTAGTCCTTCAGGGAGTTTTTCAACATCATTTAACCCGACATTTTCAAATAATCATAAGCTCTGGGTGAGGGCAGCACATATGCAGATAGTAAAATCAAGCAGCTTGGGGGCTCTCCAAAGAGGATGGGACCAGAGGTGTTAAGTCCAGGACTGAGACTGAAAGAGTCTTGCTGCAATCTGTCCCACCCATGAAGTTCAGCCATTTGATTTCAAATTAGTTTCATCTTTTGGCTGAATAGTGCAAATTTGCAAGTCCTGAACATTATACCAGGTCTACTATCAGAGCCAGTATTTCAGCCTCTGACCTCTGGCAGGGACTCACCCTCACTAGTGGAGCTGGCATCCCCAATCTTCTGGCAGCTTGAGGCGGAGGTGGACAGGGCCCTGGCGAAGGGCCGGGAGGCCAGGTCCATCATCACAGGGCACTTCTGCGCATACACCACCAGGGATTTGCTTGCCTGTTGCAGAAAGGCCTGGGGCACGCGTGACAGGAACGGGCAGCGGCGGATGACTGTGTCCATTGTTGATTGTCCAAAATCTGAGTCAATATAATAACCGCGCAAGCCATTAACCACCGGAAAATATTTTCACAAGACCAGCAATTAGTGGAATAGAAAGGTAGAGGCCACATTTGTGAGCTCTCCTACTTCAACAGCATATCACAACAGCATGCATCGCTGATATCAAAACAAGAATTTCTAGAAATGATACTCTCTACACACAGTAACATGGTGTGACAGCAAGTCACGCAAGGCCAAATTCAAAGCTTACTTAGTAATCACTGAGTACACAGGCCACCTAAAAACAATCGGTAACCTCAATGTGAACTCTCCGTTTGGTTAATCAATGTCAATTGAGTTCATGCCAACAAATTCCAATTTGACTACCAATAATTGTCGACTTCCGTTCAGAATCTAAATCACATATCAGATCAACCAAGGTTACAAAGCACAGTTCAATGACAAAGAATTTAATTCATTAACATTACAAGGAATATACCTTTTTTATGCCATATAAAACCCATCATTCCTGAATATCAAATTAGTTTTTGTCACCAAAAATTAGATATCCTAGCCAACTTTTAATAAGCTGGAAAATTAATGGCCTTTACGCCTTCTTAACGTTACGTGTAATTAATCGAGCCAGAACCTCAACGTTTTGGCTGCATGCGACAGGGGTCATGTGTAAAATTTGCCAGTTCGAAGCCCATCGATTCTTTGCGTTCATTTCAATTTGTGGCAGGAACAAAAAACAGCATAAAACTTTACAAAAGTCCCCACAACCGGGTTAATGATTCAGTGCTTTTACTCAAATTAGACGTTAACTTCACGCGAAGCCCCGGCCTCTCCTTCCTTAGTGAAGCTGTGACCGGCGAGCGAGAGAATTTGTGAAGTTACTCGCTGTGGCTGCCGCATTATATCGAGGAACCCTGACCTGCGCTAAATAATTCATTTAAGACAGCGCTTCAGAACTGCGTCAAGTCTAATCAATCTAAATTTAAAGCCAAAACTGATGGGCTCGAATGTGCCGGCAATTGAAGAACTTGCCGGCCATCTTCCGGAGGAGGTTACTTCACGGTACTGGAAATGTCGACGGTATCGTTAACTCTCGACAGCGTGTAGCTACCTAACGTTACATGTAACGCAGCTTATGGAGCAACAAACATACCAAACATTAGTTAACATTATTCTGGCGGACGTTATTCATCTTAAGACAAATGTAACCATGAATCTGCAGTAGGCCTCCGTTAACCAGTCTTCACTCGACTGACCAAACCAGCGACCCAACCCTGACCTGCGACAACCAGTCTATCGTTAGCCTCCCATATACCGGACATATTCCCAGGCAGGAGCGGGTCAGTCGAGAGAATGTAAGAGATGACCACCTAACTTCAGCTACCCGATACACACATGTAACTAACAATCTACATAACTAACTAGGCTGTTAAATGGGAAAAGTGAGCTTAAAATATCACGTTATCACGCTTACGGAAATAGCCGACACTAACGTTACACATCTGTAGCAAGCCGGCTACTTGTAAATTCGCATATGGTTACTAAGCGTAAGTTAAGCTAACAATTAGACCATTTTACCTCCTGCTGGCCTTCACGAGGATGATCTAACTAACTAACTAACTAACTAACTAACCAGCTTTCACATGATCACACGTAGCTGTCCGGTGTCTTATGAAAGCTCAGCACGATCTCGTCAGCTGTTAGCGTTAGCCAACGATTAATGTAAAAACTGGAGTAATAATGACGTTACTCTGATTCTCTTTCTTACCTCGCGACGATCTGGGTTTTGTTTCCTATAGCAGCAGTTTGTCCGATCGCGAGGGTTTGCTCAGGGTTTTTGAGGACAGAGTCCCGCACCTTCTTCACTGGCTGTATGTGTATCGTTATCCTTCACTGAGGACGAACGGAAGGACGAGCGAATGCCGTCAGTTTTATAAACGATCCACACCTCGTATAGTCTCGCGAGATCCTTTCTTCGCTTCCTTGTTTACTCTCGTTTAAGGTGGGGAGGATAATGAGTCAGGGAATGACGTTTTCAGTTCTGAGTATTGGACTAAATGTGACAGGAAACAAATACACCAATGGTTCTCGGCTAATAATCCTATAATATAAGTTTATGATTGACAAAAAGCCTGATACAACATGATTAACACGAAAAACACTATTCTTCAAAAATACACGTGAGCAAATTGAGCAACTTTCTGCACTTTGTTCAGTAAAAAATCCCATATTTCCCAACAGTACATAATTCGCACTGCTGTCCAAATTGTAGGTCATGGAACTTGTATATTTCAAATATGAATTTCAGCATTTTTTTGCCAATTGATTGAACGTATCAATGCTCATCATCTCTTTCACTTCGCCTGAAACTAGACAGAACATATTGAACATCAACATGCACGCGCGCGCACACACACAGACACACACACACACACACACACACACATACAACCCCAATTCCGAAACAGTTGGGACAAATTGTAAATTGTGAATAAAATCAAAATGTAATGACTTTCAGATTACATCAGCCAATGTGTTATCTACAATAGTACACAGATAACATTTCAAATGTTGAAACTGAGATATTTCACATTTTTATCCAGAAAATGAGCTTATTTCAAATTCTCTGGCTGCAACAGGTCTCAAAAAAGTTGGGACACAGGCAAAAAAAAAAAAAAAGGGTTGAAAAAGCAATTAATATACAAGAGAATCAAAAGAACATCTCGCAAGTAATTAAGTTAACTGGCATCAGGCTTGTAACATGATTGGCTATAAAAGGGATGTCTTAGAGAGGCTGAGTCTCTCAGAAGTAAAGATGGCCAGAGGCTCTCCAACCTGTGAAGGTTTGCGTAAAAAAATTGTGGAATACTTTAAAAACAATGTTCCACAATGTTAAATTGCAAAGGCTTTGAAGGTCTCATCATTGACAGTGTATAACATCATAAAAGATTCAGAGAAACTGGAAAAATCTCTGTTTGTATGGGACAAGGCTGAAGACCTTTACTGGATGCCCGTGATCTTCGGGCCTTCAGACGCCACTGCATCACTCACTGGCATGATTCTGTCATTGACATTACTAAATGGGCCCAGGAATACTACAAGAAAACACTGCCTGTAAACACAGTCCACCGTGCCATCCACAGATGCCACCTAAAACTCCTATCATGGAAAAAGGAAGCCATTGTTGAGCATGATCCAGAAGCACCGCCGTTTTCTGTGGGCCAAGGCTCATTTAAAATGGACAGTAGCAAAGTGGCAAAGTGTCCTGTGGTCAGACGAGTCCAAATTTGACTTTCTTGTTGGAAATCATGGGCGTTGTGTCCTCCGGGCTAAAGAGGAGAAAGACCACCCCTCCTGTTATCAGCGTTCAGTTCAAAAGCCAGCATCTCTGATGGAATGGGGATGCATTAGTGCATATGGTGTGGGACACTTGCATGTTTTAAAAAGCACCATGAATGCTGAGAGGTATATAAAGGTTTTAGAACAACATATGCTCCCCTCCAGACGACATCTATTCCAGGGAAGGCCTTGTGTACTTCAGCAGGAAAATGCAAAACCACATACTGCAGCTATTACAACAGCATGGCTTCGTAGTAGAAGAGTCCATGTGCTGAACTGGCCTGCCTGCAGTCCTGATCTCTCACAGAGGCACATAATTAAATGAAAACTCCATTAAAGGAGATCTAAAACTCTCCAGCAGCTGGAAGCTTGTATTAAACCAGAGTGGGATCAAATTCCAATGGCTAAACTCAAGAAACTTGTCTCCTCAATGCCCAGACACCTCCACTCTGTGTTAAAAAGAGGGGATGCTACACCGTGGTAAACAGGCCCATGTCCCAACTTTTTTGAGACCTGTAGCAGCCATCAAATTTGAAATGAGCTCATTTTGTGGATAAAATTGTACAATTTCTCAGTTTCAACATTTGCTGTGTTATCTCTGATCTGTTGTGAATAAAATACTGGTTGGTGTGATTTGAAAGTCATTGCGCTTTGATTTTATTCACAATTTACACTTTGCTGCTACTATTTAGGAATTAGGGTTGTACATCGGTATGTATCTGCTTGAAACATAACCCAGAAAATACCATGATACTTATTCAAAAACATTTTATAGCAATACAATTAATTAATTAATCATGACAAATAGAATTCAAAAATGAAAAGCGACATTGGCTAACAATAATATGCAGTAATACCTCACGCACTTCCTTTTAATGTTTTGCAAGTATTTGAATCATTCTTTCCACATTTTAATGGCCTGAAATAAAAATCATCTTATGTAAATTCTTCAAACATCAAGGGCTGAAATTTATACCTCTGTCAGTTGAATACATTTTTTAAATCATTTTTTATGTCTCTGCAACACAGAGGACGGGAGGCGTTCTGTTTTCCGGTTATTCATCCGTGGATGCATACTTCGCTTCGTCCATCACAAATCTCTTGTCTCCGCTATATCTACTGAACGAAAGGGATTTTCATGAAATCAAACATGGTTATTGGGTATAGTGGAGCTACATAATCTCCAGGTTAAAGTGTCCGTCTTGGGGTGTTTTCTTTCTTTCTTTTTCAAATTTTTTATTTTTTCAATTATAGTTTTATAAAACAATGGCAGTATTTCTCCCGGTCCAGTGCAATTTTAAAATTTCAGCACCCGTCCCCTTTGTGAGCTACAATATCCATGTTGAGGCGAGTCATGCGGCCCTCATTAATTTTTTTTTTACTATTTGCACTCATTGTAGTTTAACTGCGCCCCCTGGTGGATTTTTTCCCAGGTAATTTTAACAGGAAAATATCCCCATTGCGAGAAACTGCCGCCGAAGTCAATGCGTTGCAAACTTTGGTTACTCACTCACTCATGAACCTCAACAATAAAATGTATCAAATTCTATATGAATTTTCATAAAGAGTGTGTGAACATTCGGGCAAACTAAGGCACAACTAAGAGCCGTTATGACGACCCTGAGAAATATTCCTGTATTGAGCATGCCAGTGGCACGCTCCCTGATGGCTCAAGTCATCAATGGCATTTTGAACAATGGCAGAACTGGGACTTTTGAGGTGCCTTTTTATTGACCAGAGAACAGGAAGTGCCTGGGCTGACAGCACCTGATTTCAGTAGCTCTGGATCGACCCCAGCTGTCTGACAGGATAATTTTGACTAAGGGCATGAACTTGACAATGATATGGTGAAGGTAATGGTAATCAGACTTGTGACAAATTCCTTTTTGTCAATTCCAAGGAATTGGAAAAGGAATTGGGGAATTGGAATTGAACTTTTCAAGGTAAAAGGACATGAGCATGTCTTTTAAAAATATTTTTAAATATCAAATTCCAATTCCCCAATTCCTTTTCCAATTCCTTGGAATTGACGAAAAGGAATTTGTCACAAGTCTGACTGTAATGCACACAGACCAGAGGACCACAACCTTGGTCACATAAATTAACCCCATTAAGACAACCTCAGATGTCATTATGCTGAATATTGGAAGGACTAAACTGTTGTGCTTTTTATTTTTGTTCAGTGTGGATTTGCAACAGAGAAAAACTTATTTCTGAAATCACTGAAAAGCTCTATGAGTCAGTCTACGTATTGCAAGAATGATCTCCAACATGATGCTCTTAAAAATTAGTGTTCTTTGTAGTCCATCAATATATTGCCATTCATCAGCCTTATTGGGGTAAGGGAAATTAAAATGAACTTATCTTCATAGCATAGTGAGCAAACTGATTTGCACAGGTAAAGACAGAACAAGTAAAACCACATCAACATAAGGCTGATTTTTTGTTTCAAGATAAGCTTCCCCTTTCTGAAAAAATGCAGTTTTATGAAGCCTCTACAATAGTGCATGTGTTTTGTGTTTCCAAAGGGAATTCATTTTCTCTAATTCTCTAATTAAAGTTTTGTTTTTTTCTGTTTTCTGTTCAGCGCTTCTCTTTTTGTAACAAGGAACCTCGTTTCCTTGTTTATTCATATTTGTAATACTTAAGCACTGTTTCCTCAGTCACAGTTCCCTGCACGACTGATATTATTATAAAGGAACCTTGTTTCCTTGTTCCTTTGTTCTTTGTTGCACTTTGCCTTCCTGCGTTGCCGAGAAAGCATAATAAACCCGATGCATCTTCGCACCTGTTCCTGTTCTTTTTGCACTCTCAACTGGTGCACAGAGCAATGATGACTTTCTGTCATGTACACTCTATTTTCATATTTCAAGACTAATGTTAATATACAGGGTGTATCAAAAAATGTCCCACTTTGAAAAATTGCCCGAAAATTAATATTCTATAATTTTTTGAAAACCCTTTTACATAGGTTGATAGACAATGGTTTAGTGCTTTCATGTGCAAATGCACATACGCAACATGTCATGCATGAGTGAGCACAGGCTAATTACGTCAATTGCGATACATCTGTTTTGGGCGAAAAAAGTGCTCGGATGAAACAAGATCTGAGACTGTGAGAAGCAATAAGTGATAGCCAATCAAAATTAGGTATAGCAAATCTCCTGACTGCATAGATTCAATGATGGATGACCATCAACAAATGTTTTTCTGCTTTAGTGCCATGTATACGAGCCACTGTTATCGCAAAGTTAACCAGATCTACTACTGTGTTCAACCAATATTGGTAGGACAAGGCGTGAGGGGCCTTCCATCTCTGTGCTATCATTCCTCTGGGAGCAGCAAGGCCCACCAGAAACCAGCATCGATCCATTATGGACAAGTTTAAACTAGTAAAATCATTTAAAAGTAAGATGACCAGGTAAGCAGGGGATGTCTCGCCCTGACAGTGAGACATCCTGTTTGGAATCATACTTCAAAATAACTTCACACCAGGGCACTCCCAAACCATATGAATGAAAGTACCAGTAGTTCCTAGCGAACATAACTGACAGTTAGGATTGCGCTAAATTCATCAACAAAAAAAAGTTTACGGGGGGTGCAGTAAAGTCTGTGTGCAAAATGATAATCAATCATCTGGTGATTAGGGTTCCGTGATGATAAAATAATCTTTGCCTAAACTGTATTCCAGTTAATCGCAGAAGGTGAAATAGAAAGATTATGGCTCCAACCTGTATTAAGTTGCAGAGGTTTTACTGGAAATTTAACAATAAAGGTTTAAAGACAGGAAACCAAACCTTTAAGCTTACAGATATATATTTTTAAAAAAGATGTGCCTGGTAAATTGTAGTGAGTCTTCAGGTCCTGGAATGATCAAAGTGCATTATCAGAGATAATGTCAGGGAGGATATTTATTCCCTTTTCACTCCATTGAGGAAAAGAAATCAGACACCTGCCCAAACAAAGGGCGAAATGATTAAATAAAGGAAGTGAGAGTGAAATTTCAAGTGAATATTGTCAAGAACTTCCACGGATCTCCAAGAAGAAATAAAGTGATACGAGATCAGGTAGACACCAGGAGCGAGGTGAAGGGGAATAAGGAATTTATTAAAACAAAAGCAAAACAGGCACGAGGGCCAACAAAAAAACTTGGCCCAAAGGGTTGCAAAGACAAACTAAGGTACGCTACACAGAGCTATAAACAAAAGAATACAAAAACGACAAAAAACAAAAGGCACTGGAAACTCCAGGCAAGATGACCAAGAAAAATAAATAACAATGGGGCGGCGGCGGCGGCGGGGGGGGGGGGGCGGCGGCGGGGGGGGGCGGGGGGGCGGGCGGGCGGGCGGGCGGGCGGGGCGCGCGCACGCACACGCGCACAGGCTATGAACAAGGCTTGGAAACTTGGGAACATGAACTAGGAACAAGCTTGAGACACTGTCTGCCAGCCAACTTCCACCGCATCCAGATAAAGGCTTAGAAATCAGAACATGAGGGGCAACACCTGGAGAAGGAGAAACAAGAGGCAGGGCAAGATCATGACATGGACAGAGATTGGATGACAAGACTTGCTCATTAAGAGAATGAGCGTGCTCAGTACCAATTAAGTATGCAGTTTGGAAGCAAGCTTGAATGTTAAGAACAGAAAAGCACAGCAAGATCTTGAAATAGTAAAGCAGGAATCATGACAATAAACTCCCTGTCTAAATTAGTAATATTAGTAATGTGCCTATCTAATGAATTACACCACCCAGTGAATGTTAGTAAATGTTAGTAACTTAAAAACAGTTAATTGTCAATTAAGCTTAGAGAGCCCCGAATCAGCACAGCACAGAAGGAAGGGGAAACACCAAAGTCAACCCAGAGCTCTGAAATGTGCAACAACGAAGGCACGGGGCGGAACGCAGACAAGCGGTGGAGTGGCTTGGTAGACCTGGCAAAAACAAAAACATGGAAAAGTAAAAACATGGACAATGAACATGAATTATGGAATGCTAGAACCTGATACAAGAAACTGTTAAAACTGACTGTGAACATGAACATGAACTATGAAATCTTGAGCATGAAACTGTTAAAACCATAAATGCTGTCCTGGCCAAAGGCCAGGACCCCAGAACACAACATAAGGTGTGAAATTATAGGACCAGGCTTGGATTTAGAGGTGTCAAGAGGGATGTTAGAATTAATTACATCCTAAGGCCTGTGTGGGCTAACCCGCTGTTCTTATAAAGCACAACAGGCTACAGGAACATCTGGTTTAAACCAGGTATGAAGAGCTCGCAATGAAAAAGACCAGAAATACAACTGGAAATTGGGAAAACCCAGACCACCAGAGTGTTTTGGACTCTGCAAAACTGACATTTTTATCCGTGGGCATTTCCCTTTCCAAACATACCATGTCACTAGTTTATGTAATTTGTCCCAGTGCCCAGCAGGAGGCAGTAGGGGAAGCATAGAGCTAAAAAAAAAAAATTTGACACAAGATGAGATATTCATTTTAATGATGGAGACCCGTGCTTGGAATGAATTTGAAATCGGGACCCAGAGATCCAAATCAGACTCCACTTGAATAAGAGTTGAATTATAATTAGCAGAAATTGTGGTTTGTAATGATGGAGAAATGGATAAGCCCAAGTATTTAAAATTGTCTTCCAGTGGGATATTTATTGGTGGTATTGCTTGTCCCATGGCCTCATTCAGTGGAAACAAAGCAGATTTCTACCAGAAAATTTTGTATCCTGAGATACTCCTAACATAGACAGAATATGAGGAATTGAGTAAACTACTTCACCAAGGTATGATAGAATGTCGTCACAATTAAGAGAAATGCGTTCTGTTCCTTTTGCCTTGTCCTGCACTGCCAAATGGAATCGTCCTCGTGTCTCCGTTCCAGTCCAAGTCTTGTTTTCTCTCTTGCATGCACTGCTTCTTCGCAAATGACCAATCCCAAGCCCCACCTCCCATTGTTACTGTTGCTAGGTCGGACAACTATCCAGGAAACTTCATCCTCGACTGAGTTCAAAACAACAAGCACAGCAGCTTGTTCAGTTCACTGATGTTTTGAATGCGAGTCGGTGTTATTTTGGCATTGGCATTTTGTCTCCCTAAATATGTGCTTTTTGGAGGATGAAAAGCAGCACACTTACTAATGGGAAGATCGAAATGTGACTCGGTGTCAACGTTTAAGTGCGAGCAGGAAAGTTAAGTTAATGTGACCGAGGCTTTTAATGACCCTCTAATAAGATATGTGCTTGGAAGTTTTCCCCATTATAAGGAACTTTGATGAATGTCCTTGTACGTTATCAAATTACTCTCTGGTTTCCTCACTTCATTGTACCCTGGTTGAGCATATTTGCCGTCAAACAAATTGCTCATATTGAATCATATTATGACTAATGCCAATGTTGCCGAAAGGAAGCGCTAGTTAATTCTGGCTACTACTTTCCTCAACTTCATCTTTGCCCCTGTCCTGTTAAAACACTGCTCTCAGAAATGATCACTGCACAGCTCGGATTGAGGAAACAGAACATTTTTCTCCTGATTTCTAGCGAACAGCCAAGCCTTTCTCCCCCTCTTGTCTTTTTGAACTCTTTATAAACAGACAAAGCGACTCGTCCACTATTTTAAATATTATACAGGTAAGAAGTATTGTCATTGAATGTCAGTTAATAGCAGCCAGCTTGTTTGCCACTTTGTTAATTTTTTTAACTGCTCAGTTAATGCAGTCCCCGCGACGGTAAGGGTACCAAGGTAGCTCACAGGTAACCGTTATCAGTCGCTAGCGTTTGTTGTTAGTCAGCAGTCTATTCAAGTCAATTGGACGGCTAATTATCCAGCTAGCATGAAACGTTTTATTACAGCCCTTAAATTGACTATTGCTGCAAAAGGCATGAGAATACAACTGCATAGGTTTGTTTATTAAATGCCTTCTGTAATATTCTTGCGTTGTAAATTATAATAATCTTGTGAGATTTATCACCAATGAAAAAGACACTAATTTCACTACCATTTCAGATATTTTTAAAAATTAGTTCACAAATACATTAAAAAGCTTATTTTGGTTTTGGAAATGGAATAAAAAACACGCTTTAAACACAGTCGGCATATCGAGTGTCTGTTACATGTTACATCGTTTTACCATCGTCAGAAACCCAACATACCTGGTTTGACGGCTGCCTGAGGTGAAAGTTGTCCGAGATTCGGTCAGACCCCTGCTTGCCGGCTGCCTGAGGTGAAAGTTGTCCGAGATTCGGTCAGACCCCTGCTTGCCCCATTGCGACGTAGACGAAAGTGACTTATGTTATGGCCCCAATTTGTTATGACATATAAGACAGCAAGGGATGACAGACAAAATTTTAAAACTTAAACAGATTTAATTAAACAAAGACAACTAACAACTAACCTACAATTTATACTACTGACCAAGATTGACATACACAAGAAAAAAATATTTACAGTCCCTTGAGATGGGGTTGCTTGGTGATGTCCTGGGACAGGGAAATGCTCCAACACAGGCAAAAATCCACAAAAAAACTTTGCAGGTCTTGAAAAGAGTGACAGGTCTGGTCAAATGTATCCTTCTCCTTGCAATTTCTCCTACTACTTTACTCTCTCAATTTTTCTCCTCATATACTCCTTTCCAGCCCCCTCCCACCTTCCAGACTTTTTTCAATTCTCTGGGACTTCCCTTCTCAGATATGCCCAGGACATTCCCAAAACCCAGCTACAGGCTGGCTTAACATAAAAAAGTCAATACTGCCATCTAGTGGCATTTTTTACTTAGGATCTGTCAATTGGCTTACTGCCGTATTTTCACTTTCCTTCAGCGCTGTTCTGGTTTCGGGTCTTTCTGAGCTTTATGTCAACTAACTGTTTTTAGTGACTAACAGCTACTAACATTCATGGGAGGTGTTAGGCACTTTACTAACATTACTAATTCAGGTGGGACGTTAATTGTCATGATTTCCTGCTTTGATATTAGGCTCGTTTGACTTTAAGCGGCGCTGCGCAGACCCGGCTGGGAGCACAGACAGTAAAAGAAGCGGACAGATGGTGCTATTTTCAATGGGAGAGTGTGAAGCTCAATTGAACGAGTTTTCAGTTGGGCACCATGCCTACTGCGCAGGCTCGAAGTCAGCTCATTGAGGTAAACCAATGTCCTAAGAAGCAGTAACTCGTCTGGTAGATCTATCCTACACATAATTCCCAGTGAGCATGCAATTGCATCTGTCAGCATAGTCTGATTCCGTTCTGTTAAACATGTTATTGTGTTTTGCGAATTATTACTTAATTGGTACTGGCATTTCACGTCCCTTTTATTTTGCAGGCATTCCACGTCCCTTTTAGCCTAGCATGGTACCATCAGCTAAAAATGTTTCCTATTAGACCGTAACGCCACATACGAAGTAAAGATGTCTGCTACAAAATGTAGTTTCTCTGTAGAAAAATAACACTGACATGAAGGCTCATAATGTTTTTAGTGTAAAGTTATTTGATGTCAAAAGTCAGGCAAAATGAATGGGGGTGAATGGAGAAGCTACCACTAGTTGATCATCTGCCATCTTCCAGAGCGTTCAATTGAGCTTCAACTCCCGGGTGTATTCCTACCTCCTTGGCTGGAAGTGATGCACGCTGGTTAGAAATCTTGTTAGACTTCCGTCGGCGCTGCAGACCACAGAGATATAAGAAAACTAGAGTGGACGACGTGCGGGCTGGACCAAGGATAAAAGACGAGCTGGACTTATTTCTTGAACATAACAGTATCTTGAGGGACAGCCAACATGGTTTCCGCAAGGGAAGGTCATGCCTGACAAACCTTCTGGAATTTTTTGAAGAGGCCCCCAACACTTTTGACCAGAGCAGGGCTTATGACATCATATACTTGGATTTGAGCATTTGATACAGTACCACATAAGAGACTAATTTTTAAATTAATCCAACTCCATTGGAGTTATAAAAGGTATTCTGAAGAGGATTCAAAACTGGTTACAGGACAGAACACAAAGAGTGGTGGTCAGTGGTATCTCATCTGAGCTAGGTATGGTGGGGAGTGACGTCCCCCAGGGATCTGTGATGGGACCCCTGCTGTTCCTCATCTACATTAATGACCTTGATAGGAATTTTGAGAGCAGATTAGTTAAATTTGCAGATGATACTAAATCGGGAGGTATGGCAAATAGTTTAGAGTCCACTAAAGTGATTCAGGATGATTTGGATAGAATCCGGAATTGGGCAGAAATGTGGCAAATTAAATTTAATGTAGCAAAATGTAAAGTTGTACATGTAGGCAATAAAAACATTAGACGGGATTACTTCATGGGAGGTTTAAAACTGGAATGTGCCTCACATGAGAAAGATCTGGGAGAGATTGTTGACCAAACCCTCACAGGCTCTAGGCATTGTGCCGTAGCAGTTAAAAAAGCTAATCAGATGCTGGGATACATTGCCAAAAGTATTGAGTACAAATCTAAGGAGGTGATGCTTCTTTTGTACAACACGTTCATTAGACCGCACCTGGAGTATTGTGTACAGTTCTGGGGACCATTGTGATGTGTAAAGAAGCCAGTAGATGGCAATATTGACTTTTTTATGTTAAGCCCAGACTGGAGCTAGGTTTGGGCATGTCCTGGGCATGTCTGAGACGGAAAGTCCCAGAGAATTTAAAAAAAAAGTCTAAAAGGTGGGAGGGGTCTGCAAAAGAGTATATAAGGAGGAAAATTGAGAGAGTAAAGTAATAGGAGAAATTGCAAGGAGAAGGATACATTTGACCAGACCTGTCACTCTTTTCAAGACCTGTGAATCTTTTTGTGGATTTTTGCCTGTGTTGGAGCATTTTCCTCACCCGGAACATCGCCAAGCAACCCCATCTCAGGGGTCTGTAAATATTTTTTTTCTTGTATATATCAATCTTGGTCAGGTTAGTTGTTACTTTGTTTAATTAAATCTGTTTGAGTTTTAAAAATTTGTCTGTCATCCCTTGCTGTTATACAAAAACCCAAAACTAGTGAAGTTGGCACGTTATGTAAATCGTAGATAAAAACAGAATACAATGATTTGCAAATCCTTTTCAACTTATATTCAATTGAATACACTGCAATGACAAGATGTTTAATGTTCAAACTGAGAAATGTAATTTTTTTTGCAAATAATCATTAACTTAGAATTTAAAGGCAGCAACACATTGCAAAAAAGTTGGCACAGGGGCCTTTTTACCACTGTGTTACATCGCCTTTCCTTTTTTACGACACTCCGTACACGTTTGGGAACCGAGGAGACCAATTTTTGAAGCTTTTCAGGTGGAACTCTTTCCCATTCTTGCTTGATGTACAGCTTAAGTTGTTCAACAGTCCAGGGTCTCCGTTGTCGTATTTTACACTTCATAATGCGCCACACATTTTCAATGGGAGACAGGTCTGGACTACAGGCAGGCCAGTCTAGTACCCGCACTCTTTTACTACGGAGCCATGCTGTTGTAACACGTGCAGAATGTGGCTTGGCATTGTCTTGCTGAAATAAGCAGGGGCGTCCATGAAAAAGACGTTGCTTGAATGGCAACATATGTTGCTCCAAAACCTGTATGTACCTTTCAGCATTAATGGTGCATTCACATATGTGTAAGTTGCCCATGCCTTGGGCACTAATACACCCCCATACCATCACAGATGCTGGCTTTTGAACTTTGCGCCTATAACAGTCCAGATGGTTCTTTTCCTCTTTGGTCCGGAGGACAGGACGTCCACAGTTTTCAAAAACAATTTGAAATGTGGACTCGTCAGACCACAGAACACTTTTCCATTTTACATCAGTCCATTTTGGATGAGCTTGGGCCCAGCGAAGCCGGCGGCGTTTCTGGGTGCTGTTGATAAATGGCTTTCGCTTTGCATTGTAGAGTTTTAACTTGCACTTGCTGATGTAGCAATGAACTGTAGTTACTGACAGTGGTTTTCTGAAGTGTTTCTGAGCCCATGTGGTGATGTCCTTTACACACTGATGTTGGTTTTTGATGCAGTACCGCCTGAGGGATCGAAGGTCATGGGCATTCAATGTTGGTTTTTGGCCTTGTCGCTTACGTGCAGTGATTTCTCCAGATTCTTCGATCTTTTTGACGATATTACGGACTATAGATGATGAAATCCCTAAATTTCTTGCAATAGCTCGTTGAGGAATGTTGTGTTTAAACTGTTCAACAATCAGCACACGCATTTGTTCACTAAGTGGTGACCCTTGCCCCATCCTTGTTTATGAATGACTGAGCATTTCAGGGAAGCTGCTTTTATACCCAATCATGGCACCCACCTGTTCCCAATTAGCCCGTTCACCTGTGGGATGTTCCAAATAAGTGTTTGATGAGCATTCCTCAACTCTCTCAGTCTTTTTTACCACTTGTGCCAGCTTTTTTGATACATGCTGCAGGCATCAAATTCCAAATGAGCTAATATTTGCAAAAAATTACAAAGTTTACCTGTTCGAACATTAAGTAACTTGTCTTTGCAGTGTATTCAATTGAATATAGGTTGAAAAGGATTTGCAAATCATTGTATTCTGTTTTTATTTACGATTTACACAACGTGCCAACTTCACTGGTTTTGGTTTTGTAAATGTCATAACGAATTGGGCCAAAACAGGTGCCTCTTGGTGACTTATGAGTCTTATCACTTGTTTATGAAATAAATTCTGGAGATTTCTGTAATTTATTTGTTTTTGGTGTGATTCATTCCAAGTCAGTCAAAATGTTGGTATAATGTAGGTTTAGAACTGTTCCCTTGGTTGGAAAACTTGTGTTGAGTGTTCCAGATAGCAGAGTGTTAAAATCTGAGATTTGGATGACTCTTGGTGGTTTAAGTATAATTTGGCCACTGAGAAAAACAATAGTGTGCTTTTGTTTTGCAAGTTGTTTTTCTACTTCTGGCAGGTTTGGTGTGGATTTCTGTGAATGAATGATGTGGGATTAATGTAGTACTTTGTGGCAGTCTTCTTATTGGAGTATATGAGAGATTAGATGTATTGAAGGTTTAACTTTCATGTCTTCAACTATTAATATGTTTGGAAGATACAGGGCCGGATCTACTAAGATCCCAATTTGCGTGTACTAATTTGCGCGTGCAATCTAGAATTTTGCGTGTGGGGCTGAACCGCGGTTTGCAGGTGATTTACTAAGAGTGATTGCGCAAATGGTAACAGGTGCAAACGCGTTGGACACACCCTATTGACATGAGGGCTTTGCCTGTTTCATGGTTTGCAGCATGGAGAGTTTGGAGAGAAGAAAGCGCAAAATGAAATTCGACCCGATAGAATTAGAGGTCTTGGTAGATGAAGCCAATAAACACGTGAATAAGCTACAGCAAAGAAATCTGACTGTCGCACAAAGGAACGCCATATGGGCGGAAATCTGTAAAAAAGTAAATGCTGTGGGTAAAACGATGCGAACAGTGAATGAAGTGAAAAGACGATATCAAGATATCCGAAGACGAACAAAAGAAAAATTGGCGTATAATAAAACATCTGCAAAGAAAACGGGTGGGGGCACAGTGGATGAGATGCCTCTGACCAGCATTGAGGAACAGGTGCAGTTAACATTCTGCGGGGGGCACAAGCTGCGCATGGGTGCAGTCAATCGCCCCTATAACTCTAGGAAATCCAGCTACTGCAAAAAAAGCCTTGTTTGGTCTCATTCAATAAGTGCCGAGTGCGTGGAAACCTAATGAACTTGGGCATCCGGGGCGACATGGCATTTAGGACTTCAGACAGCACAACTGAAAAACGGGATTGGGAGATCCCAGCTGTAATAGCTACCGTACGCTGGAATGACCCAGATGCAAAAAAAAAATGCAAACTTGCAAGGAGTTTTTATTTATTTATACTCAGCAACAAAAGTTTCTGTGACACCATTTATGTGTATGTTATAAATGACACGCAAAGATCTCAATGCAATCAATATGTTTATTTAACAGGAGAAACACTGACTTTTCAGTGCCAACGTCACTCAAAACGAAAAATGTCATTTTCATGCGTCATGAAGAACTTGTCTGACGTCTAACCAATTGTGACCTTCACACTTCAATACCGGGAGTGACTTCCTCGTGCCATGATGCAAGCAACGCATCTCCGGCGCATGGACCGAATCAGATGTGCCAGAAATTGCTGTGGGATGTCATTCCAAATCTGACGTAGACGTTGTCGCAATTCCTGGAGTGTAGCTGGCGGGTTATCCAACCGCCGCAAACGTCGATCCATCTCGTCCCAAAGATGCTCGATTGGGGACATGTCTGGGGATCTGGCTGGCCATGGCAGGACATTGACAAGTTGTTGCATCAGATACTGCTGTACAATCCTTGCAACGTCTGGTCTGGCGTTATCATGTTGCAGCGTTATTCCGGGACCATGTTGCATCAAAAACGGTACCACCAATGGCCGTAGCACTTCATCGCGATATCTTTGACCTGTCAGATTTCCATCAATAACAAGCAAATCTGTTCTGTTTCTAGCCGTGATCCCTCCCCAAATCATGACACTACCACCTCCAAAACGATCAAATTCCTGAACACAGTTGTTGGCATAACGTTCTCCACGTCGACGGTATACACGAAAACGACCATCACATCAGTTAAGCATGAATCTTGATTCATCAGTGAAGAGTACAAGATCCCACTGACGTTGGATCCACCGTCGATGTTGTTGTGCCCACTGTAGACGCAGTCGTCGGTGTTGTACTGTGAGTATTGGACGTCTTGCTGGCCGACGTGGGACAATGGCAAAATGACGGAGACGGCGACGGATTGTCTGTGCAGACAGTCGCCTCAAACCAGGTATCGTTCTTGCAGTTATGGTTGCAGGTTGGAATCGATTTCGGAGATGGGTTGTTCAAATCCAGTTGTCCTGTCTGGGAGTGGTTACTCGTGGACGGCCGCTGCAAGGACGGTCTCTGACATGTCTTGTCTGCTGATGACGCTGCCATAAGTTCCAAATGGTGTTTCGGTGGACATTCAGGCGATGAGCAACTTCCCTCTGCGAGGTTCCGGATTCAATCATCCCAATGGCCCTCCACCGATCATTTTCAGACAGTCTTGGCATTTAGAGGGTAGAGTTCCTGATCCGAAATGGCTGTGTTTTCGATAAGTGATGCTTCCGTCGTTCATCAGGCACAATGTGAACATTCCAAAAATTCTCCTCTTTTATTGCCATCCACAAGCATGATTTACGCACATTTTCACGTGCAAAGTCATTTTCTCGCATTTTCATGATTTCCATTTCAATGTTGTGTTTACGTGTACTGTTTCAGTCTGATATCACCATGTATGACAATTTCATAATTGCGTTATGAAAAATAATTAACAATATTGGTGTCACAGAAACTTTTGTTGCGGAGTATATTTATTTATACGTTGCATCTGTTACAGACATTATAAAATCGGTAAAATGTGTACAGACATAATAAAATACAACAAAATCCGTAATATCACCGAAGCTCGGTAAAATACATAGTAGGCCTATCACAGAAGCTCAGTAAAATATATCACTTTGTACAAACACATAAAATGTACAATCACAATAAAATACCGCTGGTAAATAAGTTAAAAACGTATGTAGGGCCTACTTGAAAATAGATTAAAGTTAAAAACCTTTAAGTAGTGCATTAAGAATGGATCTGTTAGTACTGGTGAGATTAGACAATAAAAATTTAACGCTGTCATTGAGACCTATAATTGAAGTCGTTTTAGACGAATGTATTTTTAGTAAATTATAATTATTTTTACAAAGAAAGCTCCACAGGTCAAAATCCGGGAGGGTGTAAACTCTGTCAATTAATGTTCTCTTAATCAGCGGTTTCTGAATTAAATAGGCGTAGAAATTGCGTGTGATCGAAGAACTAAGAAGACAAGATCTCAAAAGATTTCCGGCTCTTTTTTGTAGTATATTTTCGACACGGCCAATTTGCAAATTTGTGAATATTGGATAATTTCGACAGTTATAATTTAGGCCTAGCATATTTTTGACCAATTTTCCCTGACATATAGATAATGATCTTATATTATGCTTGTTTATATAGATAGCTTCACAACCATATAATAATGCAGGTTGGACAACCGTATTAAACAGATTTGCTGCTGTATCCGGCTTGAGACCGTCTTTATGTAACCCAACTGGTTGCAAACCATAATAACTCCGCCTGGCAGTACTTATACGTATATTGACATGTGAATCACCCCGAAACGACCTAACTGAGCGCCCAAATATGTTATATTGTCCGAATTGGACAGTCGAACATTATGTACCACTCAAGTTCAGAAATGAATGGGTTAGTACCGTATATCGAACAGGTTGTTTTGGCAGGATTAAAACGTAATCCCTGTTTACAAATCAACTCACAAGCAGTATTAATTAGGTTTTGCAAACCAGTCACTGAAGTAGACGCAATTAAAATATCATCTGCGTAACTAAAAACATTGTATGTGTGATTGTTAATAATAATCCCATAATTAGACGAGGCTGGCACATCAATAAGATTTTTATAGAATATATTGAACAGTAGAGGTGAGGTAAGACCACCTTGTCGCGTGCCTCTAGCTATCTTAATACGAGGACCAAGATTATTATTCCATTTTACTCTATCAAACATATCTTTATACCAGTTATATAAAAGTTTCCAAGAGGGATCAGGAATAATGGTCATAGATTTGTAGAATAGCACACTATGTGGGATATAATCAAATGCGCCTTCTGCATCCAAGCTGCAGAAAAATACATTAGACCCCTGTGAGTGCATAAAAGTAGCTACGTCGTGTGCAAGAGTAATTGCCATATTAGTGCTCCGGTTGGGAACAAAACCGAATTGATATTCATTATAAAAAAATCGTTATTGTCTTTGATATACATTTCAATAATTTTTGACAATATAGGAGAGATAGTTTTGGGAGAGAGAGTTTTGTCATTGCAGGTATTGCGTGACTCCTTCTCGTGGCTGGCTCCAAATCCTTTCTGAGTTCCTCCAACAGCTCCAAAATGGCAGTGCTGGATAGGCGATATGTTTTAATGATTTATTCCTCGTTCATTCCAAAAACGTTCACACGAGGGTGACAAATGCGTTCTCGGCGTCTCCTTTCATGATTTCGATGTCTCCTTCTTGCGACAATAACCGTCGCCATGTGTGCGTAATTACGCATACAAACCGTTTGCACCTCCTTTTGACACGTGTTAAAATATAGACGCAGATTTTATTAGCAAAATTTCTTTGAGGTTTGATAAATCAATTTGCGCGTGCTAAATTAATATATTTACATTTTCTCCTCCCAACACACGCACAATTGCGTGTAAACGCCCCATATTGCATATTCATTGTGGCAGACGTACTAACTGGATGCAGACCTGCTATTTTGCACCTTTGAAAGAGGCAACCCTTACTGTGCACTGTTAGTAAATCAGTTTGTACATTTTTGAGTTTGCACACGTGTTTACACACGCAAAGCTTTCGTAGATCCGGCCCACAATGTATTGCAAGTTTGAAATGATTCTTAAAATTTGAAGATTAATTAGACTTTTGGTTGTTTTGCAGTTTGCTGAATTTGAAATATATGCAGATTAGTCTTGCTTGGTGTATTTCATGACTGTACTGTTCCATAAGGTATGTCAATTTTCTTAAATTTGGTTTATTTTAAATCTAGATCAATCCAGTACTCTGGACAAGATTCTCTAATTTGTTCCTGTCAGTTCTCTAGGCTCCCTGGGATAACCTCTGGGATTTTGAATAGAGGAATTGGTTCTTGGAAATTTTTCATAAGTTGATTGATCTGTTTATTTTTTATGCAAGTAACAATTCATAATTACTTGTAATAATGTGATTTTTGTATTGGTAGCCAGAATAGGATGTTCGTCTTTATCATTATTTAGATGGCGATTCACTTTAGTTATTCTATTGGTTTGGCGACTCCTCCCTGTTTAGTTAAATCTGAAGTTTTTTTTATAACAGTGTTTGTTTTTGGACTTGTGTTTGTTGACACAACTCCAAGGTGGGGAGACACTGCCCTTCTAACTGGAATCCCCTGACTCTGTGCAGTGCTGCCATCTATTGGTACTACCAAGATCCGTTCTTTATTTGAATAAATCAGTAGCCATTTTTCTTCCTTTGTGTGAACAAGGTTTGGTTAATCTCTGGAAAAAGAGCCTCCTCAGCCTCACAAAGACCTCAAAATGAACCAGGACTGTCAGTAATAGTCCATGTATTGGGGTAAAAATGCCCATTATTGTCCCCTTTGTTCTGCAACTTGCACTTTTAAATAGACAATGCCTATTCACAAACTCAAGTTACATCATTTCCTAAGATGATCTGACAACTGTTATGATGTGATGTTGCAAATCAAGCATATAACAGCAAGAGAAATGATTTTCAGTGATTTTCAGCACATTCTTATGATTTGTTCCAAAGGTATTGGCCTCCAAAATCCCAAAAAATTAACGTTTGCGATTCAAGAGGGCTAAAAGGGGGCATGGCCCACAATCTATCTACCACTATCTCGAAACCCCTAGGAGTAGGACCCTAAAATTTTGCACGTGTTCAGTATGAGTATTGAGGGACCACCAAAATAAATTTAAGCCAAATGTGAGTTGGTGACCTGAGGACCTCTGGTTGACTTCATATGGAATGACCCAAATGTGTGCAACTGTGCATGTCTGTCTAATTTCTTTAAGAATGTAGCCACCGTCCTTGCTGAGCCAGCAGACATGGAGACGTTTAATAGCTAGCAAGCTACTTCTTCAGTCATCCATATTTTCAGACTTGAGAGCAAAGATGAAAAAACGTACCTTCCATCTATTGGTCTTACCGTCTAATCATCTAACATGCCATCACCTGCCAGTATGGCTGCTAGTAATACTGAGCATTGAGAGCATGAATTTAGAGCAGATTTGAGGTGGATTTTGCATAATCAGTGCGATTACGAGACATTTTTTAAAGATTACAATTACAGTCGACCAAAAATGTATGATTACGATTACATAGGTTTAGAATTTATGATTACGATTACAATCTAGATTAAAATCATGATTACGACTGGTTAGACTAAAGTTTCTTTGTGGTGATATCTTTATAATGGTACATGTGTATTGATGTATTGATATATTTATCAAATAGCATGTGAAATGATTAAACATTGTTTTTGTATTGTAGAATTACTTGTGAAATAATAGTTTCAATTGCGATTTGTAATCCAGATTACAATCCGACCCCAGGTCTGATTTAGAGCAATTCCCACTTTAGGAGACCAGAACTATGACCAAAAATTCCATTCTTTTTGCATATTTGCTCTATCTTGTTAGTAAGGCTCCAGTAACTTTGATAGAACTCAGGCTCTTTTCGACCTGTGTCAAGTCTGAGCATGATTGGTGCAGTTGGTGGTTCTGGAGAAGGAGAGTAGGGACTAAGCAATGGCAAATTTTGCGATGGCCACGGCGCCTGGAAGTAAATCTCTCCTGAAGCTGTTGCTGTAGCCGTCAAATACAATTGGGACTTTAAAGGATCCATTACCAAGAAAACACATTTTCCCAGTTACTGCATGGATATATTATTCATCCCTCACTCTGACAAAATCTGCGATGATTTGCAGTCAAAGCAGTTTCTTTCCTGCCTTTTTTCCTCATCCAGAGGCTTTCTACTCGAAGGCATGAAAATGGGACAGTTCTGTTTGGGCGTGCTGATGGCGTGTACTTGCGCGGAGGAGGAGTCTAGGTGTGGCCTGGGTGTAGGGAGCCGCGCCCACTGTTTTCTGCAAACACGCCTGACATGCCGTATTTCCATAGCTGTAGTGGGCTCACTTTCAGCAACCATGGAGATACACACATCATATGAAACTAGACAACCTAAAGAATCTTCAGATGCCAAACACTCTATGCTGTGATGCCGGTAAGCAGGCGAAATAAAGCTCGAAATGTGCTAAATTTTCGCTAGCAAAAAGCTAACCTTAGCTAGTGAAGTTAGTTTAGGCCAGCATTAAGCGTGCACATTCTGTTAATTTGTTTATGGGTTGCTGTAGCTGTATTGTAGTCTTTTTTTATGCTGTCTAAATGCAGGGTGTTATTTTTGGGTACTAACATTATGTTGTACCCAATATGTAAATGTAACCCTACAGCCCGAGGGCTGGTCTGACATGCTGTATTTCCATAGCTATAGCGGGCTCACTTTCAGTTGCAGTGGAGATACACATATCATATGACATTAGACAACGTAAGGAATCTATGGATGTTAAAAACGCTATGCCATGATCTCGGTAAGCAGGCAAAATAACGCTTCAAACATACGCTAAATTTCGGCTGGCACAAAGGTAACGTTAGCTAGCGTTAATTTAGGTCAGCATTAACCATGCACATTCTGTTAATTTGTTGATGGATGACTGTCTATTGTCTTTTTTATGCTCTCCAAACGCAGCGTGTTACTCCTGATTATATGATCATGGAAAGTACTAATATTAGGTTGCATGTGACATTTATATTCTCCCTGTTCTTTGGCAATACATCTCACGCAGGGGCCTGTGCATCGCACTCAGACAGCAGAAGCACATGTAAGCCGCCCAGAATGGTCGATAGATTCAGCCATGGTGAGGTCACACATTGTGTTGCTATGCACGCTTTGCTATGGCTGTGTTTGAGGCCACTCCTCCCTCCTCCCACCTCTTGCCTCGCACCAACCCCTCCACCCAGCCATAGAGACAACCAGCACATCCAGGTACTTCACCAAACGTCAAGGTCGCGCCCCTTTTTGGGGGATGGAAAACCTCAGATCCCATTGACCCTAATGTAATTTGATGTGTTTTCAGGTGCAAAATTTATCCGATTTATTAAACTAAATTTCCTATTTCTATTCATTTCTTGATTTATTGATATGTCTTGTGGTTATTTTGCTACCTTGCCCGAACCTGTGCGTTCACGTAATCTTAATAAATTAGGGTTGATCAGTCCATCCTCTTGCCCTTTCACAACTGCGAATTTCAAAGTCAATGTCAGTTTTGGGTTAAGAATAACTAACAAATTGGCTGACACTACTTTACGTTAGCTAGTTAAGCAATTAAAGAATAAATAATGACACAAGACATAAATCATAGCGAATAATCCAATTAAAGTATAGTATTAAGTCTAACATATTAAAGAATACTTATGTTACTTTCTAAGTTCTTCTCTTAACTCTCCTTTTTGGATTCTTCCCTTTTCCCGGTAGGATGGGGAGCCTGAGGTCCGGACTGGTCATTTTATTGGAGGTGCAAACCCGGCACACAACAACTTTTGGGCATTTTACTGCTCAGTTATTGCGCTTATTTCTCATTGATTTCAATGCATGAGGGCGTTTGTTTTCCCCCAAAAAGGGGGGCGGCCTTTGCACTGAGCTCTTGATGACGTTGAACCAGTCGTCTCTATGTCTCTGTCTTCTGGCCGAGTCAATCTCGAAATTTTCTCGCTAGAACAAGATTGGCTTGATAAAAAGGGCAAAATAAATATAAATGTTGAGTAATTTTAGCAAATTACCACAAAACATTATGTTTTACACCCAAGTCACTTATTTTTAATGGGTGTAAATACCAGGTAAGTAACGGCGGATTTTTATCAAAGTTTGTAAGCGAAATAGTTAGTTCAGTCTGAACTGTAGTGCTTATTTGTCACACTGACAAAAGGGGCAGATAGCTTCAGGGGAAATGGGAAACTGTTTTACTGTTAAACTGTTATTCAAATGTATTGTCATTCTGCCAAGTAAAGGTACAGAGCATAACGGAAAGAAATGTGTGTATCTTTTTAAATAAACTTTATTTTGAACAATTCACTAAAAAATAACATCTTTAAGCTCACATCTAATCAGAGCATGAGCGAATGGTCAAGTGCATGGGAATGTGCATATATATATATATATATATATATACCTGTATATATATATATACCTGTATATATCCAGCTTACGGGGCGGATCCAGGAATTGCTGAAAGGGGGTGGCGCAGCAAAGAGGGGTCTAGGGACCCTCCCCCAGAAAAAAAAAATTTAATGTGCCGAAAACACGTTTTCCTGGTATCTTTGGAGAAAATTCTAGCCCATCTCTTCAATGATTTTCGTCCCAAGTGATCCAAAAATTAAGCTAAAAAAAACTTTCAAAGTGCTGTTATAACACAGTTTTACATTAACTGAAATCTTGAACCTTTACCTAAGACTTTCACTTTTCTGTCAAAGTTCGTGACCTTAACCCTTTCACAGCTGTTGGTGATGGTCAAAATTTCAAAGAGGAGAAAATCTTTTGAAATCATCCAAACCCTACAGTGTTGGCATTCAGTGGAAAGCGCTTGATGAGGGCTTTCCAGTGAATACCAATGTGCTATGGTTCAAGCGATTTTCAAAGGGATGAGAGGGGTGAAAATACTCAGCAGACACCAGTCCAGTAATTCAATCCAAGTCTAATATTTCCAGCCTTTGCCTTCTCTAATAATATCTTCGACTATAAACCCAAACATAATTGTTCTCACAGTTTATAGAGCACTTTTTACAATTCAATTTCACTATTCTGGTTGTCCTCCATATTTGGATCCAATTGTATATATTTGCTAAATGTGATAGGAATGGCTGAGAAACTCTTTTCTTGCAAATAAAAAACTATACATGGACTTAAGCTAAGTACAATTTATTTAATTTTGTTGTTTTCGTTCTAAAGTTTAAGAAAGCAGGCTTGCTGGGAAATTTGTTCGACTAATGGCCTTGCTTGTCCCCTGTTGCGGTAACAGTAACAGTAACAGAAAAGGCTAGAGAATAAAGTAAACCGACATTTGAGGCTCAGCCTTTCAAATGCAAAGAAATGACCTGATGTTTGGCCATGATGATCTGTGCAGCAGCAGTTATCATTTCCAGGGGGACATGGAAGCGGTGAGACTGACGTTAAATTCATTGGCTATCGCAAGAATGCGTTCGGTTAAAATTTGCAAGAGCTTACAAAAGGCCCCCACTGATGGTCCGGTTGTTCATCCTAGTATTTGCTGTATTCATTTGTTGTTTTACGGTGCCAAATATAATTTGTCCTGGAATACCAGTAGACTTTCCAGATTTTCCATTCCAAAACTCCGCCTTGACGTTCAGTTTCACCCGTCATTAAACTTGTAACCAGCGAGTACTGTGGTTCTGAAGCTAGTGAATTCTATGCCCTTTTAAAGTCTGTAAGTAAGATATGTAAAATTATTTTTAAAAGGTTACGTTTGAGTCAGTCCAAGTAGTTTAATGGTCTTATTGAAAAAATTCTAAATGGCCCTAAAAGTACATTTCTTTTTCACATTCAATCATGTAAATATACAAGTAATAATAATAATAATTTCCATAAAAATTGTTAATATGTTGAAAAAGTTATGTTTTAATATAGGACAGCTTCATTGTATTACATTTATATCAGGACATCTTTTGGATAAATGGGATCTGTAATATAAATAAGATTATTATTATTACTATTATGATTACAAGACATTACTGACCCAACCACTACCTCCAGATTAGTAAATTCACTCACATCTGCAGGGAGGGGGGGGGGGGGGGGGAGAATTGTTTTAGAGAGGCTGAGCCTCTCAGAAGTAAAGATGGTCAGAGGCTCTCCAACCTGTGAAGGCTTGGGTAAAAAAATTGAGGAATACTTTAAAAGCAATGTTACTCAACGTCAAATTGCAAAGGCTTTGAAGCTCTCATCATCGACAGTGCATAACATCATCAAAAGATTCAGAGAAACTGAAAAAATCTCTGTGCATAAGGGACAAGGCTGAAGACCTTTACTGGATGCCCGTGATCTTCGGGCCCTCAGACGCCACTACATCACTCACCGGCATGATTCTGTCATTCACATTACTAAATGGGCCCAGGAATACTTCAAGAAACCACTGTCTGTAAACACAGTCCGCTGTGCCATTCACAGATGCCAATTAAAACTCTATCACGCAAAAAGGAAGCCATTGTTGAACATGATCCAGAAGCACTGCCGTGCTCTCTGGGCCAAGGCTCATTTAAAATGGACTGTGGCAAAGTGGAAAAGTGTCCTGTGGTCAGACGAGTCCAAATTTGACATTCTTGTTGGAAATCATGGGCATCATGTCCTTCGAGCTAAAGAGGAGAAAGACCACCCCTCCTGTTATCAGTGTTCAGTTCAAAAGCCAGCATCTCTGATGGTATGGGGATGCATTAGTGCATATGGTGTGGGACCCTTGCATGTTTTAAAAAGCACCATGAATGCTGAAAGGTATATAAAGGTTTTAGAGCAACATATGCTCACCTCCAGACGAAATCAATTCCAGGGAAGGCCTCGTGTATTTCAGCAGGACAATGCAAAATCACATACTGCAGCGATTAAAAAAGCATGGCTTGGCTTCCTAGTAGAAGAGTCCATGTGCTGAACTGACCTGCCTGCAGTCCTGATCTTTCACTGATTGAGAACATTTGGCGCATAATTAAACAAAAAGTCCGTCAAAGGAGACCCAAAACTCTCCAGCAGCTGGAGGCTTGTATTAAACAAGAGTGGGATCAAATTCTAATGGCTAAACTCAAGAAAATTGTCTCCTCAATGCCCAGATGCCTCCACTCCATGCTAAAAAGAAGAAGGTATGCTACACTTTGGTAAATAGACCTTTTTTTGAGATCTGTGGCAGCCATCAAATTTGAAATGAGCTCATTTTGTGGATAAAATTGTAAAATTTCTCAGTTTCAACATTTGCTATAATAATAATAATAATTCATCAATTTTATATAGTGCTTTTCTGGGCACTCAAAGACGCTTCACAATGGATACATTATTCAGTCATGCTCTGATGGTGGTAAACTACTTTTTTTTTAACAGTAGTGTTCTTATATTGCATGTTTTTGTGGGTGGGGGAAACCGGAGTACCCGGAGAAAACCCACACGGACACAGGGAGAACATGCAAACTCCACACAAAAAGGCCCCAGGCTAGATTCAAACCCACAACCTTTTTGCTATGAGGCATTAGCGCTAACCACTGTGCCATTTGAAAGTCATTGCGTTTTAATCGCAATTTACACTTTGTCCCAACTATTTTGAATTGAGGTTGTACGTTTTGCTACGTGTTGCCGAGTTTGAACGCACCCCTGAATTGGAACGACGCTTCAAGTGGCAGCCACCTTACATCCGGGATTTTTTGGGGATTCCCCCCTCGATTGGAGCGCGAGTGGACAAGACGAAGCAAGCATTTTTTTCGGATTGGAACGCAGCCTTCGCCGACGCTGCCCCCGCCCTCTGGAACTCACTCCCACATCCCATCAGGGACTCAGACTCACGAAGAAACTTCAAATCCCTCCTCAAAACCCACCTGTTCAAACTGGGCTTTTCTTTAATTCTATATTCTGTTGTCTTCATTCATGTTATTGTTGTTTCTGTTTTTGTTGTCAATGTTTAGTCCTTTATTTTATAAAGCGTCTTTGAGTGTCCAAGAAAACACTATATAAATCAGATGGATTACAATAATTATTATTAAGACAGCTCACTCTCAAAATCGTGAACAAATAAGTAAATAAGTAAATAAATAAATAAATAAATAAATCGATAATCACTGCGTCATTCGTGATCATCAGAGGCTGTGATTTCCGCTCTTGTTTGCGCCGCACTCAGAATATGGGGGCGGAGGGAACTCTTCATGCGCGGTTCGTGCGCAAGATGAGGATCGTAATGATGTCAAACGTCTCGTATTTCATTAGAGGCGTAGAAGGCGCTGCAGCGGAGAAGTGACCATGGCGCTCACATCTCCCATTATTTTCGTGCTGTGTTTGACTGTCATTCCATTCGCTGTCGGTGAGTTTCCACTCATACTGGTACAGTGACTCCGATATTTCGTAGCATTATCAGAATATGTTTCCTGTGTTTTAATAAGAGCTATGCATGTTTTTTTTTCTTTTCCACGCTGCCAATTTTTGTTGTTCGCTTCCGTTTTCTACGGAAGTGCCGTTAGCTCGCCAGCTAGCGAGGGTCCTAATCTGGGCGGCGTGTCTTTTCTTCACACCGCAGCGAAGGGTCTCTCAGTGCGGTAACAAGCATCGTGTCGTTCAGCGACGCGTCGTTGTTGCACGGCACGATGAACTGGGCGTAACCCTAACCCTAACCCTAACCTTAACCTTAACCCTAACCCTAACCCTAACCCAAATCCTAACCGTAAGAGACACTCTTGGCTGCGATGTAAAGACAAGTTCGTATATGGCTGAACCCCTGTCTGGCCTAGTATTACCGATCAGTTTGTGGTCCTAATTGGTGAACATTGTTGGTGAACGTCGACGGATTCCCGTGACGATGGTAATTAGGTGTTCCAACCATTGAAACGAAGCGAGGCTGACCATTTAAGTACCTTTATGCTTCGTATAGCTCCGAATCAGTCGTTCTAACTAGGCTGTCATATGGCAAGCCGTTTAAGCTTTAATTCATTTATGGAGGATATCACAAATTAAATTACAACTAGTTAGAATTCAAATTCTTGATATCACTAATTTTATTCTAACTAGTTGTTATTTTTATTTCTGATAACAGGAACTCAATTTTAACATGTTAAAATGGCAATTTCTGATATCAAGAATTCAATTTAACATGTTACAATTACAATTTCTGATATCAGAAATTAAATTTCAACATGTTAAAATTACAATTTCTGATATCAGGAATTCAATTCTAACTAGTTAGATTAACAACGTTTTTCTCATTCATTTCAATTGGAGCTGGAATATCTGATTGAATTCTAACTAGTTTGAATTCGAATTATTGATATCAGGAATTTAATTTTAATTAGTTAAAATAACATAATTTTAACTAGTTATAATGCGTATTTCTGATATCAGAAATTCAATTCTAGCTAGTTAAAATAACAATTCCTGATATCTGGAATAAAATTTTAACATGTTAAAATAACAATTTCTGATATCAGGAATTCAATTTTGGGTATCAAGAATTTAATTGAAATTTTTGATATCCACAATTGAATTCCTGATATCAGAAATTGTTATTTTAACATGTTAAAATGGAATTCCTGATATCATAAATAATAATTTAAACTAGTCAGCAATGGATTTCTGATATCAGAAATACGCATTATAACTAGTTAAAATTGAATTTCTGATATCAGAAATGGTTATTTTAACTAGTTAAAATTGAATTCCTGATATCAATAATTCGAATTCAAACTAGTTAGAATTGAATTTCTGATATCAGATATTCCAGCTCCCATTGAAATGAATGAGAAAAACGTTGTTAATCTATCTAGTTAGAATTGAATTCCTGATATCAGAAATTGTAATTTTAACATGTTGAAATTTAATTTCTGATATCAGAAATTGTAATTTTAACATGTTGAAATTTAATTTCTGATATCAGAAATTGTAACTGTAACATGTTAAAATTGAATTCTTGATATCAGAAATTAAAATAACAACCAGTTCGAATAAAATTAGTGATATCAGGAATTTGAATTCTAACTAGTTGTAATTTAATTTGTGATATCCTCCAAAAATGAATTAAAGCTTAAACGGCTTGCCATACTGTCATTCTGTTTTCTGTAGTTTCGTTGGTAGATGGAAATTTGAGAGACTGTGATGTCAGAAATTGTAACTCGCACTTCACATGTCTCCGCCTGGATTCCCATGTCCCAGATATGAGAGAAATCACTCGCTAAGTAACCGTGTTCTTAACCGCAAAGACACTGCGTCCTAGTGAGATTATTTTATTCCAAATACAAACTTGTTCTGCAGGCTAAGTAAAAACAACCCGACATTGACTTCTCGATTTAAAAGATTATCGGGATTACTTGTGACCTCAGTTCTCGAAATGATTGCAGCCACTCCGGAGTTTGTTGAGCCCATGAAGTCATTTTAGGTTCCGGTCGATATTGCAGTTTTATTGGGTTATCCCTTTCGACACAGACAATTTGATACGGTGTTTGTAGGGATCAGAGGTTATCATGTCTGCCTCGGCTGTAGTGGGGGCAAAATAAACAGACTGGGATCCGATGTCAACATAAAATCTATTTCATATTTTTGAGATTGAATGCTCAACATGTGGCCGCTGATGCGCCCGGATCTGTGTGGGACGGCCTCCCTCTTACCAAGAATATGGAATTTGATGACAGCGGAGGAGCTCGACATTTTTCAATAGGGTGGCCACTGTGGGACCAGTGGAAATTTTGGGGTGGCCAGGAAAAATCTAATACAACAATGTGAAAATGTGTCTGACTATAAAATAGGGAGCTATTTTAGGCACATACAAGGCATAACTAACATTATCGGTCATGAAAGCAGTGGTGGGTTTATAATTCCTGTATTCCAGACTTTTTTTTTTTTTTTTTGTTATTCCTGCAGGTGAAATTGTCAAGAAGTTTACACTATTGTTACAATGAACAGGTGTCCCAAGCTAGGAGTAAGTGTTTATATTATTCTGAATGCAGACATTCTGCTCATTTCATGGTGCTCAGTAGCCGTATGAGCACATTGTCTATGACTGGACAAAGACAAGGACAGATTCAAAAAGAATTTTTTAAAACAGTCTTTGCATATTTTTGGTTTAATATATTGCCATCTGTATATTAGCCATACAATATCAGGACGTTCTTACAATGGGGTGCAAAGATTTGGGCACCCCTGGTTTAAATGTCTGCTACAATTAATCTCCAAGTGATTGAAAGCAAACCTGAATGCTACGAAGTTAAACGTGACACATTTCATCACGTTTTAAAGCAAGAATAATTTTTATTTTTGAATTTTCATATATTGCCATCAAATATACCCAAAGCCAGTGGGGAGGGTTGTGCACACATGGGGCTCAACTGGTGCTTGAGCGCCAGCCCTCGGCCTTCGTAGATAAAGGTGCCCTTTTTGGTTGTAGCTTGTAAGAGCCCCTCTCATGCCCTCCAGCACCCTAATCACTGTTTCATTTGAGGCTCATTAAAATCAGGAGATATACCGATGGGCAAGAGCCTTTGAGGCCGTAACTTTACGTTCTTCCTAGTTCAAGCCCTTTTTTATTTATTTATTTTTTAAACCAATTTGGAGGAATGTTATTTAAATGGCTGGAATTCCAATCTTGAATCAGTGAAAAATATAGAATGCATCAGAAACTGCTATCTTGAACTTATGTGTGACTTTTCTATGATCACGGATGGTCTTCCCAAGCTTGGCAGTATGATATGATATATGTGAATTCGTTGGCAAAAGGGCTCACAAACTTTTGCACTGGGCCTTTTTTCTTTTCTTATCATTTAAAAACTCAGAAAAATTCAAGTGAAGAGAAACCTTGCTTTTAAATTTGCAGAAAGGTGTCATGTTTAACTTTGAAAGCTAGCCTGAACACTAAATGCTACAATCACTGGGAGATTAACTGTAACAGACATTTAAACCAGGGGTGCCCAAATTTTTGAACCTCTAAGAGAAAAAATGTGGAGGCAAGAGAGGCATTCATGAAGGCAAGATGTGTATCTTTGTGAATGGTATTGAGATTCTGGAATTGAGCGTGAACTAAGGGCTAGTTAACATGGGTAGAGGGTTACTGGCATTGTCGTGTGGGTGTGTTCAACCACAGTTGTACACATATTAATCATTATAGCTTACTTGAAGACATGTAGCTCACAAAGTCTTCAAATCAAGTTAAAAAAAAAAAAATGCGTGCGGCCGTGCACAGGCAAGGTACCCTTTTTTTGAATGTGGGCACCAGCCCTTCTAGAATCCTGTGCAAGAGCCTGCCAGTGGGGGTCGGCGGTCTGAAGGGAATGCACCAGTCTTTTTCCAGACTCTCTCGCAGTGTGAGTCAACTTGGGAAATTCCAACCCAAATCACCAGATTTGAAAATCAGTTCATTGTGATTGCCTCATATTTGCTTCAGATATACAGAACATGATGCTCTTTAGTCCAGCAGACTGTGCAAAATTTTAGACCCATATCTTTATTCATTTTTGACATATTGAGACTGCAAAATACAGACACGGCCCCCAATTTTGTGAAAAAGCAAGTGTTACCATACTCTATGCTAACTTCAGTAAGTCATAACTTTTAAACTATGAGAGACAGCTGTATGAAATTTGCGGGATTGGTTCTTAGGCATACTATTTCTCAAGTTACCAAAAATCCGTGCCACAACATGTATACTTGCCAATTCGTTGGGGGGGCGAGGGGACAAGGGATGAGGTGACCTTATATCATCTGCTAAGATCACACATGCATATAGCCACTGGATTTGTATGTTAGATAGACACAACAATTATTTTGTTGTAGGCTAATTCAGTGCATGCCAGGAAAAAACTGCACGGGCACTATCTATCACTCCCGCTAATTCTCAGGCGGGCACAATTTTTTTTTTTTTTTTTTCACTCCTACCATACATTTGGCAGGCATGTTTTTCACTTACCGGCTCCCAATGTACTTCAGCTTTAACTGTGCATGTATATGCAGCCGAGTTAATTTCTTTTTTGCATCATAAGTATATGAAATGGTACCTGCTACCACTAAGCCTCCTACTCCATTCTTCACCTGTCCTGGTGTCCTGTCCTTGGCTAGTAGACTGCCTGTAGTATGGTGCAAAGTGTATAGCCGATTGTCCATACTTATTTTATTTTGTTAACCTCACAACTGCATTGGTTCACATGGTAACTAGCACAAGTACTGAGCTGACAAAGGCAGATTTGCTTTAACTACCGCTTCCAAGCCGACATCCATTCATCCTCACCCAGTCCCTTTATGTAGTAAGTTTAAAATAACCGTAATGTTCTTTTAAGAGAGAGGAATGAGTGAGATTTTCCATTGTTGGTACTCTAGAAAACCATTTTCGTTCAGATATATTGAGATGAGAGGTAGAGGCCCCTTAGAGTTTTTTTTTTTTTTTCATGGTAATAAAACTTTGTAAATAGGGAAAAGCACATTAATAACATAGTGAACTTGCAAACTAATGTCTTTCTGAATAAGAGAGGCACAATTTGATATCATTATGTAGCCGGTTTTTATAGTTCTGCTTTGTGTAGCGTGTAATGATAGGGTGATGACCACTCCTCTCTTGCCTGCCAAAAGATTTTTATTCTGCATGCAATGCATTTAATATCAGTACAGTAACTTTGCTTGTCACATTTCTACACCCACACCTCTCCACAGCAGAGCTTAATACTCGCTGAGTATACTGTATGTCATAATATTTTTCAGTTAACGGGACTGAAAGCATAACCTCCTTTTACCTTAGATGGCGGAGGTAATTAAGAAATGGGGAGCTCACGTACCTGCATTCAACACATTAATGTCAGTACAGCAACTTTGCATGTCACATTTCTACAAGTACACCTTTAAAATAGAGATGGAAGAAACTGTGAACCTCGTGAGAAACCACCTAAAGCTCCAGTTAGCCTGGACTTACGATTGGAAAATTAGCGTGCTACACAAAAGTGCTTTACATGATCAAAATGCATAAATGCCAAAGTAACCATCAAAGCAATAATTAACTATACCTTTGACCTCTGCTAAGAAGCACCTTTGCCTGCGTTTAGCATTTTACTGTGTATTACTACAACATAATAAGGAGTACTTGTTCCATCTTCCCTCTCCACAGCTGAGCTTAATAATGAGGAGAATAATGTGAATTTGGAGACAGTTATGTCGTCAAAATGTCAAACAGCGTTAGTACAAAAATTCTATTGAACAGAAGAGAACTCCCCAAAACAATATATGCACAGATGAGAGGAAAAGAATAGTAATGGCAAACAGAAATTAATTTTTGGTGAAATTTAACATTGCATGTACTAACGGTTAAACTTACGATACCAAGAACAAAACCTGAATGATAAAGACGTGGAATTTTTCATTTTCTCTCTCAGAAATTTTTACCGAGGTCCGGACCTCTGTGACCTCATAGCTAGTAACGGCTATGATGATGGGTTGGATATGCCGAACTGAATATGAGTACGCTTCCTCACAGCTGGCGCTAATTGCCTTGATCTGAGAGAATGTTGCGATTACTAGTTTTGATTATGACATTGTCGTCATCGTCATGGTTGTTACCAGGGTAGGTCAAATGGGCTAACACTTGTATTAAATAGTGGCCCACCCCTGAAGTGACTGACAGGTGTTTAAAATCGCGGCAGTGTGGAGGACTTGACGGGCGTTTACAGGCGCTGGCGTGATCGTGCCCGTCTCGTGGCATGCACTGCTAGTAAACGACATTGGAGTTGGCTTGTTATACCCATTATCCTTTGCGCATGACGTCACGCATTTTCGGCTTAGGGTATAAACTCCGCCGTATCTCATAGATTTCCATTGACAACCACCTACACAACTTTCATTCCTACCATTTGTATGCGATATTTGCACTATTTTGTCAGAAGTCGCAGAGCAACAATGACATGGAAAGTATGCGATTTAGTGGTTTTGTATGATAAAGTTTTGGGGAGTTTAAAAGGTTCAAGTATATGATGAATGAAGTGGCTGCATACATTCACTTTCATTTTGTAATAGGACTATGCGCCGCGAACCATACAGCGGGATGGAAATGAAAATTTTATTGTATGTAACCAGTGGGGTTTATGTTAAAATGAAATCGTCACAACTGTAGGCAGAAGAATGGAAAATAACGAAAATGATTCGAAATGGATTGTGTGAAGCTTCCTAAAAACCTCTCTCAAGAAGCTATGTTAGGGTGGGGGATTTTGAAGGCGTTGTTTTGCACCTATTTGGCGACCTTTCGGGCTTAACTGGCAACCTCAGTATGAAATGCAAGCACTTGACGCTGAGTGTCGTTATCGCTTTCCATGTTACTTGCGGTGAAATTCACCTTTACCCAAGTGAAACTGAAACTTCAAGGCACAAGGATTTTAATTCCGCGCGAGAATCTCATTAATAAGCATTCATTGAATAATTGCAGACTACGGCAAATAATCCTAAAAAATGAGCTAGACCCACATGTTTTGGTGTTTGACGCACCAGGCGAGACATCTTCACGAACTAAAGGCGCAGATGCCGACCTCCCACCGTCTTAATGTGAGCATGGCAGGATCATTGGCAACAACCATCTTCACGTTTATTTCAGATCTTGTTTCAAAGCTGCTGTTTAGTGATAATCACGTCATATGACATTGGCTAGTAGTGTTTCCCAAACTGTGTGCCGTGAGAGCTTCCTTGGTGTGCCGCGAGAAAACCCACTTACTGTTTTTTCCTGATGCCCTAATAACATAAAATGGCTGAACTTGCAGGATATAGAAATAACCATTCATGTCATTATCAATTCATTCAATTCAGTTTATTGTAATATCTATTTAAAATTCTTTCTTGATATTTCCGCATCATGTATTCTACTGTACAATTCCTTCTCGTGATTGGCCAATCACACAATGCGAAAAATTAAACATTCCCCGGTAAAACTCAGCTAAAAACCAGTGTAGGCTAGTTGAAACGAAACAATGAAAATGGATAATTTCCTGACCAAAACCTCGAAAAGGCCGTCCGACTAAGACCCTGAACCACGTCACTCTTGCTGCGCTGGGCAGAAAAAGAAAATCAAAGCGGTGAATAGACTTTACAGTGAGGAATATCAGACTGATAGGTTTACATTCACCGGAGATCCCGCTACACCAATGCCACGGTGTCTTGCTTGTGGCGAAATGCTGGCGAATGAAGTTATAGTGCCAAATAAATAAAAAAGACACCTTTCAACCAAACACCCTTCTCTAGCAAAAAGGGGGGCAGTGAGATACATTTGACATCACATGTATGCGTCGTTCAGATTGGCTCGTTTTCTGGCGGTCATTTTTAAAAGAGGAATTTCTATGAAACAGATATTCAGAATGTCTCGCACTTCTCGTTTGTTCTTGAATGCGGGTAGACTACCGTTATTCAACATTGACAAGGTAAAAACGGTTTTTGATTCTATGTCACCTGTAAGTATTTTCAGTAATATTTATTTTCTATTAACTATTTATTAACTATTAACCCTTACGATGTTAATGCTCAAAATTATTGCCTATTTGACCTTCAAACTGATGGAGCCTCAAGACCAGGACAAGGTGATGGGTCCCCCTGAGGAATAACTATCATGTCTATTTCACATATGATGTATTTGATACACATTTGACTAGATTTCGCTCAAATTAAATAATTATTTACAATTCATCACAGATTTGATAAATAAAAATTTTGATAAATCGTATTGAACAGAAAAAAAAATCAGACGAATAAACGCCAAATCCTTAACTCTTTCAAGGAGTTTCCTCCGACTACACACAAAGGACTTTCTAGACCCCAGGAGAGTGACATCACTGTACCAGACTGTGCTGGAAGTGCCTCTTAAATAATCTCTCCACAGCTGCAAGTAATAAGCAATCAACCACCTGATAACACAGCCAGATAGCCCTCATGCGGAGAAGAGAATGCAGAGCAGGCAGCAACCCCCCGAAACCATGACCCATCTGGATATTGAATCCAGTACAGCTGATTTATCGCCTCATTCTAATTCTGAGTGCGACCAAGCAATCACCCCAGAAGTTGTTCATCGACAGTGAGAATTCTCTTTCTGAGGAAAGATTATGACTGTTTGAATATATAATAAGGATGAAAACAAACCTTTTGCACAAAATAAACAATTTAGAAATGCTTTTTCGGCAAAAATAGACTTATTAATCAAAATGCTGATTAGCTGACTAGAAAGTGTATTAAATATGGTAGCCTGAGAGGATAATTTAAGAGAAATTTTTTTTTTTAACTTTTTCGTGAAAATGATGGGTAGTTAACACCTTAAAACAATATATTCTGATGCAGTGGTCTTTAATTTATTTTGGCTAGTTAAAGCCAGAATTAAATCATTTTGAACTTAGAAATCAACATCCATATTTTTTCCCCCTTAACCTATACTTGTATCTGTTTGGACCACAAATCAAAACAAATGCTGCCATGGCTTAGCGGTCTGGCCCCTTTAGAGGAAAGGTGTTTATTACCTGGCCCCTCCCCTAGGGGGCCAGGTAAAGCAATGATCGTGTGTGTGTGTGTGTGTGTCTGTCAGTCTGTCAGTCTGTCAGTCTGTCAGTCTGTCTGTCTGTCTGTCTGTCAGCCCATGGCTGGGGCCAGGTCTGCTATATCTGATTGCCTTGTTTTTTAGCTTTTATTCCTGGTGTCGAATCCCAGTGGGGATTTTTCTTTTTACGAAGATGTTATGCAATTTAGAGTTTGTCATCACGCAATTTCACAGAACTCCATCAACTGACAATAAACTAATCGAATGAAATGACAAGCTTGGTTAATCATGAGTCCTCAAGAATAAAATTCATTTAGGCATTTGCATGGCAAGCTACACTTCTTCTTCCTGGTTGGAACATCTGCAGAAACCCTCGATGTTTATTAGCAAAGGTTAACAGGAAAACCAGTTGATGTGTAACACCGCCTTGAGTTTTTTGGAGCCATTTTACTCAAACATTTGTCTTTATAGTCGAGAATTATTTTTTTTCCTCCATCCCAATTGAATACATACCATCGGCAATACCAAAGGTAACCTTTAATTTGTAAACTGGAGACTTGCAGCATGATGGGTGAAATGTTACTTGTGTTGGGGGAAACAGGATGCAGCGTATGCTCGTTCAGCTCTTCCATATTGAGTGTGTTTTTATGATTTGATGCAGATTTGTCTATTTTAGTAACTTTGCTTTAATTTTTGTCCAAATGCATGTATTTTGAGTAATTTCAGACAAAATTTCCCATATACAGTTCTGTGCAAAAGTTTTAGGCACCCTACATTTTTTTTTTCTTTTTTTTTTCTTTTTTTATTTACATCTGGCTTGAGATGTTTTTTTTTTTTGTTTTCTTCATTAGCGTCGCTGTTGATTGAAATTATATTTGAATTCTGAATTTTAATTAAAAAAATATATTTCCGTAAATGTTGGTATTTTGTAAAAAACAGTTATATACTCTTGACGTAACTATGCGATCAGCATCATCATGGCTGTCCACAACTGCTTGGAGGGAGAGAGACAAGTGAGACAGTCAGTCTGCAGGAGAAGTTTTTCACTCTGCTTTGAACAACCAAAAATCCAATCATCTCATGAAACTCAAAGGGTAGCACATCTCAATTATTCAATTCAAGGAGGACAAAAATACTCACATGTCATTTGTTTATTTGGCTCGCATCACACAAAACAATCGCTCAAAAAACCAAACGCTAACACGTTTCAGCACAAAGCCTTCATCAGTGCGTTTGCCAATCATCTCATGCAACTATCGCCCAGTAGGACACGGTCTCAAATCTTTAGGTAAAGCATAGTCACACTTTATTGGTTTTAGTTAGTTGTTAACCATTTACAACTCTGTATAGTACATCTATCAGTTATTGGAAAGTTTTAATTTGATTATTTTTGCCAGCATATTTGTCCTCTGAAATTGCTTTAAATGTGTCTCAGACTTTTGCACAGTGCTGTATATGAGTGAATGGATTGTAAATGTGCAAATGCTCTGTGAGATTGGCAAACTGCCCACTGGACACTAGGATTGGCTCCTGACCCTGGATACAAGTGGGTTAGATAGGTCTAAGTTAGTGATTAAATGCACTTAGGCTTAGTTGCTTGGGTTATTGAAGTCCAAAAGGCATTGTTGATTTTAACTGAAAACCTGTTGCCATGTTTATCATTATCTGCATGAAAATATTTCATGATTTTTAGATGGCTTTGACTGCGAATCCTACATCGACTACAGTAATGAAAGGCACTCATCCCAGTTTTGCGGGTTCAGAGAGTACTGCTGTGGTTCCTGCGACAACAGATATTGCTGCTCTGATTTTGGTAAAGTGCTTAATCAGCTCTCATGTAATTGGTATGTAAACCATAAACACATTTCTCATGATATTGTTGTATAAAATTGTTATATTAAGCCGATTAATCATGTGCATTTTATGCAGTGTGTCAACAGAAGTCTACCTCTAGCAATTTTGCAAGGTAATTCTACAACCCCAATTTCGAAATAGTTGGGACAAAGTGTAAATCGTGAATAAAATCAAAATGCAATGACTTTCAGATCACAAGAGCGAATGTTATTTATCATAGAATATAGATAACATTTCCAGTGTTGAAACTGAAACATTTTACATTTTTATCCACAGAATTAACTTATTTCAAATTCTCTGGCTGCAACAGGTCTAAAAAAAGTCGGGACGCAGGCAAAAATAGGCTGAAAAAGCAATTAATATATAAGAGAATCAGCTGAAAGAACGTTTATCAAGTTAACAGGCATCAGGTGTGTAACATGATTGGCAATAAAAAGGGATGTCTTGGAGAGGCTGAGTTTCCCAGTAAAGATGGCTAGAGGCTGTGAAAAGGCCTGTGAAATCTTATGTAAAAAAAATTGTGGAATACTTTTAAAAACAATGTTCCTCAACATCAAATTGCAAAGGCTTTGAAGGTGTCATCATTGACAGTGTCTAACTTCATCAAAAGATTCAGAGAAACTGGAAAAAATCTCTCCGTAAGGTGATATTACTAAATGGACCCAGGAATACTTCAAGAAACCACTGTCTGTAAACATAGTTCGCCGTGCCATCCACACATGCCACCTAAACCTCTCTCATGCAAAAAGGAAGCCATTGTTGATCATGACCCCGAAGTGCCGCCGTGTTCTGTGGGCCAAGGCTCATTTAAAATGGACTGTAGCAATGTGGCAAAGTGTCCTGACGAGTCCAAATTTGATATTCTTGTTGGAAATCATGGGCATCGTGTCCTCCGGACTAAAGAGGAGAAAGGCCACCCCTTTTGTTATCAGCTTTCAGTTAAAAAACCAGCATCTCTGATGGTATGGGGATGCATTAGTGCATATGGTGTGGGACACTTGCATGTTTTAAAAAGCACCATGAATGCTGAAAGGTATATAAAGGTTTTAGAGCAACATATGCTCCCTTCCTGATGACAACTATTTCAGGGAAGGCCTTGTGTATTTCAGCAGGACAATGCAAAACCACATACTGCAGCTATTACAACAGCATAGTAGAAGAGTCCATGTGCTGAACTGGCCTGCCTGCAGTCCTGATCTTTCAGCGATTTTAGAACATTTGGCGCATAATTAAACGAAAAGTCGGTCAGTGGAGAGACAAAACTCTCAAGCAGCAGGAAGCCTGTATTAAAAAAGAGTGGGATCACATTCCAATGTCAAAACTCAAGAAACTTGTCTCCTCGATGCCCCGACGCCTCCACTCTGCGTTAAAAAGAAGAGGGGAGGCTACACTGTGGTAAACAGGCCCTGTCCCAACTTTTCTGAGAGCTGTAGCAGCCATCAAAGTTGAAATGAGCTCATTTTGTGAATAAATTTGTTACATTTCTGTTTCAACATTTGCTATGTTCTATTCTCTGCTCTATTGTTAATAAAATGGTGTGATTTGAAAGTCATTGCGTTTTAATTCTATTCACAATTTACACTTTGTCCCAACTATTTTGGAATTGGGGTTGTACATTACCCAGAAATAACCAGTATTCATATTATGTTCTTGCCTTGGCTAATGCTGCAGATCCTTTGTGTTTATGTGATTACTAAGAGTTGTTATGGTATTTGCACAAAACTTTTTGTGTTCAACCCTGGTGCAAAGAGTATTGTTTTGTGTGACCCAATGAGCTTACCTGTTGTGGCTCCATCGCAGGCTTGTACTAAGAACCAGAATTTGAGGTTATCGAGATTACCTCAAGTTTAACCTCGGGTTTGCGGAACCATGATGGTGGCTCACTTCGTACCAGGGTAAATCACCGCGGTAACTTGCGCTGAACGAATGAATTGCTCCTGATATGGCATTAAATTAGTGTAAAAACTCGAGCGCATAAAAACTGAGCGCACAAGACCCTCTCTTGGAACCTCAAAATGCCCGCAATTTCAATATTGTGTGCTATCAATTTTAAAAGAGCTTGCTTGCAACTTCTACACGCGCTCTCAATGTCAAAATATGCTCGCAATATCAGTATACGCTCGCTTGCCGATTTTACTTTTAGCCTTGGGAGGCGGGACATTCAGTGCTGACCATGAGCTTTGATTGGCTGCTTGATTTTATAACTGGTTTTCAACTGCTGTAAACTAGGCTACAGAAATCAAAGAGGACAACAATTGTGTCAAAGGAATGATGTTTTTTTTTCAAAACAAAATCTTTCATTGATCCCATTGTTTGAAGGTATTGGTTTCACTTACTATACGTAGCTATGATTATAGCTGGCTAAATATTTCACGTTCAAAAAGCTGGCTAATGTCCCCGCACGTTAATTCTTGTACTTGGCTGGCCTATTTTAGCATCAGTTTACCCACGGCTATGCCATTTGCCTAGCAATACCATGTTCCCAAGTTCTTAATTATCAATTCCTCCAAACAATATTTCTCTTCTGATGCTGAAGACCTGGCTGAGAGTTAAGACCTTCAGTTTTTTCATTATTTGTACATAAAACGTATTAGTGATTTTATGCAAATGGTGAAGGATGGAAGGTAGGTTTTTTGACAAGCGAACCTAATGCCGGTAACAAGTAGCAGTGTTTTAATATTTGCAATAATTGCATTATGAGCTATTGGCACGCTGTGGTTTTGATAGGAAGATATGGTTCGGAAATATTCACCACATTCAGGCTGACGCTTTCAACATTTTTCTGCCTTTAAAACTCGATGCCGTTTGAGCCAAATGAGTAATAGACACAAGCTGTCACTACTGTTGTAGGCCTACACAACTACAATGTTAACTGATGAGTAAATTTATAGGGCTCTAAATTCGTAGACCAGGCGCAGGCGCGGCGAATGGGGGGTGCGCCGCGCCAACGGGGGGTGTCCAAGCGTATGTTGCAATTTCGTGCCCGGCGTAGGCTGGTGCAAGTTCTCCTCTGTCCCGCCTCTGTCCCTCCATCCAGCGCAAGTGGCAAAAAAGGCGTGTTTGGGTATAACACAGCCGAGTCAAATCTTCACCGATCAGATGAGCTCCTCTCCTCACCTTTAATTTGTTGCAATATAGAAGCCTCTGTCCTATATCTGCATGATGCGTTAGTGTTGCATTTTACTTCGCTGCTTCAGGCATGTTTTCTGCACCGCTTACGTCTATATTAAGCATTACGAATATGAGTTGGCTGGCTAGCTCGGGCATTCGCTAATTATTACCATTAGCGAACTTGAATGGAATTTCAAAACAAAACTACGTCAGATCATTCAAACTTATGAAGTTGGAATGAAATACGACGGTTGCTCATTGGGAAGAGAAACGATGGATAGCAAGTTCCTATTATGACACCCTGTTGCTGCTTAAAATTTTGGGATTAACATGCATGGACAACAATGCAAGATACGTTACACATTTATATTCAATTTGTGATCTTAACTCAGTACGACATCATAGCAATCAGGCTGTATTCCTTTCCCCCACTAAAAACAATAAAACCTAAGCGACAATAATTAAGCTGCTTGCACACTGGACGCGAAACGAATTTTTCGCATGACAGATTGCGTTGAATGCAGTGTCTCGTGTCTGAAAGTCTGACAGGGTTTTAATATATCTCCGTGTACGACAGTCGATTATTGTTTTTAATTTCTTCAAATCTACTGACTCTTTTAGATATTAAACGTGAATGTTTTTATAAGAGGGCTCAGTTCTTCAAGATGAGTACCGAGAATTTCAATCAATGTTTCTGTTTAAGCTCTGCTCAATAAAGCGAGTTGACTTTGCCGAGGGACAATGTACAATGCCTTCGTGTCTGAGAGGATGATTAGAACAGATTGATAACGAAATAAAGAATAAAAAGAAACATTTTAACAACAGAACATCCAATGAACACTGCGATTTATTTATTTGCGGGTCATCTTTTTTGGATGTTCCGTTTGTTGGTGATATATTTTTATTCTTTATTTCGTTTATAAATCTGTTCTCATATCAATACTTTTACTTTTTGCTGGCTGCTGGACATGGAGTATTTTACATTTCGTGTTGGACAGTCTTTATCGTGTATGCGATAATTTATTCACGCGGTCAATGGTCATGGAATTGATTTGCTCTCTGATTGCAAGCACTATTTTATCTCTGCTGTGGAAATAAAGCGTGAATTTGTTCGATCCATTTGACTAATTTTCAAAGGAATGACGACAGTCTTTATTCGGTCTATCTTCAACGGAAGAAAATGGGCAAATAGGCTAAAAGGGCCAAGAAAAGTCGATAGCTATCACTTTGCATTTTGTGAAGGTCGAACACAAACATGGCCAAGTTTGCACATGTAATTATTCCTGGAATACTCTGAAAAATTAGAACTTTTATGACTTTCGGACAGGGAGCTATATTAAAGCCCTGTCCGACTATAGCGTCTTTGCATTGACTTTGTCTGTAATCAGTCGGGCAAAAAATTTGTTTCAGGTCCAGTTTGCAAGTGGTTTTACTGCGCATAGAACGTAAGCATGATATATACATGCAGTTTATGGTTGGCTGAGAAAGATGTGAATTCGTTAGTTTGCATCACAGATTCAGCTGCGTTGATTAAGCCAGGTCAAGTTTCCATGATGCGTGCCAACCGCCTTTAATCTGACATCAGGACAATCGATATAGATATGATAATTTATGTCCTTATTCAGATAGTTACATTAAATAGTGCTTCCTGTAATTATTTATTGCATTGAAATGTGCCTGACATTCTGGAAACCTGCCTGTAAGATTTCGGTGACGTGTGCGCACTGTGCGCGGGTCAGCCAATTTACTACTGCACAGAAATTAAACCAGGTTGGAGCTGGCGAGCTTTCTGCGGAACTCCAGCGGAGACTTTTTCTACGAAATTGTCACTGCGTTTTGATGAATGTGACACCTCCCCCCCACTATGCCACCACACCCATCTCGGCGCATGTCTGTCTACCAAATTGCCGAAGTGGCTGCGCACAGTGTTGCCCCGCACGAATTTACCACTGCGTGGGCTGCGCCACGCTACGCTATACTGCGCCACCCTGTGCTGCGCCAAGAAATTGGAGCCCATAGTGTTTATGTTCTGCATATATCGTCACCATATTAAAATAATGCCTTTAGTCATTTATGACGAAAATTTGTTTTTGGCCTGAATCATCTTTTGCTCTGCATTTGGTGAAGTTTTTTGCGGTTTCCCAAAAACTTGAAAAAATGACTTGGGCTATTATTTTAACCCCTTTCTGCAGATGTAGACGCCTGCGTCGATAGACATGCAAATTTAAGAACGCTGTTACTGTACTCGATCACAAGATGACACCCCCGGATCAATTATTGAATGTTCACAAGCAAGCAGACCTCGAACGCGGTTCTGAATATGGGGAAGTTCACTCCGCTCCCCGTTTTTCGAGAGCTGCATGAATTAAACTCCTCAGCTAAGCCTGATGTGCAAACTGGTCAGTATCCTTGCCCTGGCATCCAGCAGTTTAAAAAAAACGATATCTTGACACAGAAAAAATCGTTATCCTTTGTAGCAACTAGTTTAGCCACAGTGAGCCAACAGTATTCCAATTAGTGTTTCAGAAAAATCAGTTTTCTGAGGCAAAAAAATCGACATGGTATTGATTCTCTCACATTCTACTGTCAATTACAGTTGTGACATACAAAAAAATTTGTTGTTCCCTACCGTGGATTTACGCGTAGATTCCTTCATTGACAAATTCAGCGCTTCGTTATATCCACCCGAGTACTAGCGTTGATAGCCAATCACTCAACCATACACTCAAGCTCCTCTGCGTAATTGTAGAGTTACACTTCCTTCCCTCGTGAAGTTTCCCTGGTAACAAGGTATTGATTGGCTCGTTTCTTATCCAATTCCCGAGTGTTTAAACATTTTAGAGTAAGTGAAACACATTGATTGGTCAAACACAGAGCATACAAACCTGTGCGTATCAGCAGGCTCGGTTGTATCCTGTCTACGTAATGCACATTACGCGGCTAAAATAGACGCGATTTATATAAAACAGGTTCGCAAAACTGGCCTTGAAGTGTTCAGTTACATTTACAGGATTTAAATGAGATAAGGATATGGTCAGTTGGAATTATTTCGAATGAAACCGGACCGGAGGGTTCTTGCTACTGGATTGGTGTCTGGAGGAGGGATTCATGAAAAAGGTCAGGCTGCTACTTTTTTTTTTTTGTTGTTTTTGTTTCGTTTTGGAATGTATACATACTCGACAAAGTCGAATGTCGAGGTTTTTTTCCTGGTTAAAACGCGAACTGCCCGTGCATTTGGATGGACCCCCTGGTACGTTCATTGCACGTTTCTTTTGAATCGGGAGAGGCAATGGAATGTTTGATATTCCCTGAAAGTGGAGTGTCTGTTCTGTTAAAATAAGGTATATTTCAGAATTCAGATATTACTGAGTTAGTGAGGTGTACTTGTTTCTTATAAGTGTTGAAATGGGTGCGTGAGCTTAGAAGAGGGGACTGGCAGCTTCCATTACAGGGTGAATGTTCTGACCGTTTAATAAGCAGTTTATTTAATGCGTGTTTGTGCTGGCTTTGAAGAAAAATGGCCAAAACTCTAAACTTTATTATGGAGAAAAGGCATTTTGTTTGTTTGGAGAGGTTGCTGGTGACGACTGATATTCATCTGCACTGATATTGATAAATTCATACTAAACTCAACTAGAAAATCATTTGTTCATATTAAATTTCATGCCTTAAAACTTTATTTGTGTTAAATACATGATTTTTTTATGATTTGACAGTCCATGATTTTGAGACTTTGGGGAGACACTTGGGTAGCTGTATAATTTGGCTAATAGCATGTAGGTGATCTAGAATGTAATGTTGAAGATGAATTCTACTTGTGCTCAAGGAGTTTATGATACCAGAAATGTAAAGTTTTAAGCCCCAGCAGTTTTTCAATCCTCAGAATAATTTTTTTTGCAATTTCAATGGTGAATTCTCATGAAGATTTTTTTTGTTTGCAGCTCATTTTCTCTACCAAAATCATGAAAATAAACTGAAATACAATGTAATTCTAAATGCTGTAAGTGTCTATTCTGAATTGAGCGACATTTTTCCTCTTTATGAAGCTTGAATCTTGAATTATACAGCATTAAAGTGGGTAACCCATAAATAGCCAAATTTGGCTTCTGCACAAAAGGGTTAATAGGGTGACACATATATATATATATATATATATATATATATATATATATATATATATATATAATTAATCAGGCTAAGATACGTTGAAAATTATATTGCTATGTAAATGTCCTAGCTAAGTGTCCGTCTACAGGAAATTTGGCGCTAAAATTGATGTTGGGACTGATGTAAGCAAGCTTTTCTAACAAGAAATATTTAACTAGCCATGATATAGCATCATCGTAGCTACGCACAGTGAATGAAACCAATACAGTCAAACAACATTAAAATGAGATCAATGAAAGATTTCGCTTTGAGAAAGACTTTCTTGCTCCGCCATGATGGTTGTCCTCTTTGATTTCTTATTCTATACCCTAGTTTACGGCAGAGCCATATAGACAGAAAACCAGTTATAAAATCAAACAGCCAATCAAAGCACATGGTCAGCATTGAAAGTCCCGCCTCTAGTCTTAAAGTCAAATATGCAAGCGAGCATTTACTGATATAGCGAGCATATTTTGACGTTGAGAGCGCGTGAAGAAGTTGCAAGCAAGCTCGTTTTAAAATTGAGAGCACACAATATTGAAATTGCGGGCATTTTGAGGTTCCAAGAGAGGGTCTTGTGCGCTCAGTTTTTATGCGCTCGAGTTTAAACACTAATTTAACGGCATATCAGGAGCAAGTCATTGCGATATTGCGAGCATATTTTGACATTGAGAGCGCGTGCAGAAGTTGCAAGCGAGCGTGTTTTAAAATTGAGAGCACATAATATTGAAATTGCGCGCATTCTAATGTTGCGAGCTGCTAGAGAGGGGCTTGCACGATCAGTTTTTTGGCCCTCGACTTTTGAGACTAATTTAACGCCATATCCTGAGCAGGTTAAGTTTGTGATAAGAGATCAGTGGGTGTAAAACATAGACTGTATAAAAAGATGGAGGAAGCAACCGTGACGTCACCCATTGGTTTCAGCATACCATGTAGGAAGCCTCGATTTTGGCAATTTGAATTGCGCCATTTTGTCATTTTGAAACCGGATGTGATTCCTATTGTACGAGAGCGTGAATTGAATATCCAGGGAGGAACGAGGGGTGGATCTGACCATATCAGACAAGAACCAGAGGATAGCCACGCCCCTGAAGCATATTCTGGCTTTGTCAGTTAATCTAGTCTGTTTGAGACCATGATTTACAAAAATGAACATAATGATATATCGAAGGAGACCTGGAACTTGCGATGGATACCATTATAATAATGTGGAAAATCATTATTGAAATGATAAATCAGGTGGGAAAGTGGGGTCATTTTCTTATAGACTTCTATAAGATTGAACTTCTTTCTGCAACCACCGATGTCGCCATCTGCTGGCCATGAAATATAATGCAAATTTTAGAGATTTCCGCATTGGCCTCAGTTTTCAGACCCAGGTGCTGCGTCCATCTTTTTATACAGTCTATGGTATAAAAGCTCTGCCTTCTAACCATCAATTTTCTTTGAAAATGGCATCATCATTCATCGAAGATCTTGTGGAGTCCAATGCGCAGAGTGTGAGTGGGTCCTTGAGGAGGGCAAGAATATTTAGAGACAAACAAAACCCTTTCGCCATTTCTGAACTTGGAGAGTAATGTGGGTCATTCCGTGTGGTTTCACCAGATGGTGGTTGCCACACCATTTTCAAATTAGTCATAAATTTGTATGTCACTAGATTGTCACAAAAGCACTTTCTATGCAAAATTGTAGGCCTGTAGCTCAAATAGTTACTGAGTTGTGGGGGTCTGAAATTTTCAGTGATTGGGCTATTAATAGCCAAGAAAAGCCTCGCCAGGGTTTTTTGCATCTTTAAGTGGTTAATTCTCAGCCTCTAGACATATCAGAGAGCTGTATACAAGGTTGGTATACAAGGCCTCTGCATGTAGCTAGTGCTCCACAAACATCCCCAGTTGTTTCCCTACACTCTGCAGGCCATGGGGGCTTGCTAAAAATGCCAAACATTAAGAAAAACCTACTCGCGAGTGGGGTTTGGGGCCTTAAAGGTACTAGAAATACTGCACAGAAATGTTCTTATACCCCTGAGTTCCATTCTACACAAACTTGTGTGATAACCTAGTAAACGGGAGCTTGCTAGATACCTCAGTTTGGAAAATATGAGCTCCTAAAGTTGGACGAGATTTTTAATTGGCTGTTTTTGGTGGCAAAAATCTCCATGTGGGACAGGTGCCGGAGACCCCCACTTTTTCTAAAAGACAGTTCCATCTGTCTTCTATCACTGTACAAAAAAGCAGCAGGGTTATATTTGTAGTTACTGAGATATTCTTACTCAAAATGGCACGGGTGATGCCAAAATCGTTTTTTGCTTTTCAGTACTTTAAATTGGGATACAAGTATTAGTTGTCATTCCAATGGCAGTATTATGTATATTTTGTTCTTTTTGAAATGTTAATTGTTAAAGATGACTACTTTCAAAAAGTATAATGCCCTTTTTGTGTCACAAGGTCTAGCTTAGAGGCATCCCTGTAGATATGATGACACCGATTTGCAATGCATACATGTATACATACAGCTCTCCTGATATGTCTAGAGGCTGAGAATTAACCACTTAAAGATGCAAAAAACCCTGGCGAGGCTTTTCTTGGCTATTTATAGCCCAAATTCTGAAAATTTCAGACCACCATAACTCAGTAACTATTTGAGCTACAGGCCTACAATTTTGCATAGTCACAAAAGTACTTTCTATCTAGTGGCATGTAAATTTGAGACTAATTTGAAAATGGTGCAACAACACTCCCAAAGAATATCTGGTCCTTTCACTTGGAATGACCCATGTACATACCCCACTTCCAATGAACTTGGGACGTTGTATAAAACGTGAATAAAAAGAGAATACTATGATTTGCAAACCCTTTTTGGCCTGTATTCAGTTGAGTACACTACAAAGACAAGATTTTTAATGTTCAAACTGATAATTTTAATAATAAGATTATTACGATCTGATAATTTGATGCCAGCGACACATTCCAAAAAAATCTGGGACAGGGGCATATTTAGCTCTGTGTTATATCATCTTTCCTTTTAACAACACTTAATAAGCGGTTGGGAACTGAGGACACTAATTATAGGAGCTTTGTTGGTGGAATTTATCCCCATTCTTGCTTGATGTACGATTTGAATGGGAGATTCGTCTGGACTGCAGTCAGGCCAGTCTATTACCCGCACTCTTTTACAATGAAACCACGCTGTTGTAAAGCGTGCAGAATGTGGCTTGGTATTGCCTTGCTGAAATAAGCAGGGACGTCCCTGAAAAAGACGTTTCTTGGATGGCAACATATGTTGCTCCAAAACCTGTGTGTATCTTTCAGCAATAATGGTGCCACAGATGTGCAAGTTACCCATGCCACGAGCACTCATACATCCCCCGTACCATCACAGATGCTGACTTTTGAACTTTGCGCTGATAAAAGCGTGGATTTTCCTTTTCCTCTTTAGCATGGAGGGCACGGCGTCCATGATTTCCAAAAAATGTGGATTCCATTTTGCGTCAGTCCATCTCAGATGAGCTTGGGCCCAGAGAAGCCAGCAGCGTTTTTTTGTGTGTGGCTTTCACTTTGCATGGTAGAGATTTAACTTGCAGATTTAGCGAAGAACTGTGATAATGGTTTTCCGAAGTGTTCCTGAGCCCACATGGCAATATCCTTAACAGAATGATGTCTGTTTTCAATGCAGTGCCGCCTGAAGGAACGACGGTCATGGGCATTCAATGTTGGTTTTCGGCCTTGCCGCTTACATGTAGAGATTTCTTCAGATTCTCTGAATTTTTTGATGATATTATGGACTGTAGATGATGAAATCCCTAAATTCCTTGCAATTGCACGTTGAGAAACATTGTTCTTAAACTGCTTTCGACTATTAGCTCACGCAGTTGTTCACAAAGTGGTGAACCTCCCCCATCCTTGCTTGTGAATGACTGAGCCTTTCGGGAAGCTCCTTATATACCTAATCATGACACTCGCCTGTTTCTAATGAAGCGTTTCACTTGTGTAATGTTCCGAACAGGTGAATTTTGAGCATTCCTCAACTTTCCGAGTCTTTTGTTGGCCCTGTCCCAGCTTTTTGGAACATGTTGCTGGAATAAAAGTCAAAATGAGGGAATATTTCCAAAAAAACAAAGTATATCAGTTTGAACATTAAATATGTTGTCTTTGCAGTGTACTCAATTGAATATTGGTCGAAAAGGATTTGCAAATCATTGTATTCGGGTTTCATTCACGTTTTACATAAAGGGCTCTAATTTCCTGGCGCAGCGCAGGTGGCGTAGTGTGGCGCAGCCCATGCAGTGGTAATTTTGTGAGGTGCACAGCCTTTGGTAGACGAACGTGCCCCGAGATGGGTGTGGCGGCGTAGTAGGGGGAGGTGTCACATATTCATCTAGACGCATTGACAATTTCGTAGAAAAAGTCTCCGCTGGAGTTGCGCAGAAAGCTCGCCATCTCCAAACTGGTTTAATTTCTGTGTTGTGGTAATTTGGCTGACCGGCGCAGAGTGCGCGCACATCACCGAAACCTCACAGGCAGGTTTACAGAATGCCAGGTACATTTCAATGCAAGAAATAATTACAGGAAGCACTATTTAATGTAACTATCTGAATAAGCTCCGTGTCCGAAAGTCATAAAAGTTCTAATTTTTCAGAGTATTCCAGGAATTATTAGAGGTGCAAACTTATGTTTGTGTTTGACCTTCACAAAATGCAAATTGATGGCTATCGACTTTTCTTGGTCTTTTCAGCCTATTCGTCTGTTTTCTTCCGTTGAAGATAGACAGCAGTCTTTCTTTTGAAAATTAGTCAGATGGATCGAACAGATTCACGCTTTATTTCCACAGCAGAGATAAAATAGTGCTTGCAATCAGAGAGCAAATCAATTGCATGACCATTGACAGTGTGAATAAATTGTCACATGCACGATCAAGACTGTCCGACGCGAAATGCAAAATACTCCATGTCCACCAGCCAGCAAAAAGTAAAAGTATTGACATGAGAACTGATTCATAACGAAATAAAGAATAAAAATATATCACCAACAAACGGGATATCCAACAAAGATGACCCGGCAATAAATAAATCGCAGTGTTCATTGGATGTTCTGTTGTTAAAATGTTTCTTTTTATTCTTTATTTCGTTATCAAGCTGTTCTAATCGTCCTCTTTTTTTTGCCTGTCAGACACGGAGGCATTGTACATTGTCTCGCGCCAGTATCGACTCACTTCATTGTCATTGAGCAGCTTAAACAGAAACATTGATTGAAATTCTCGGCACTCATCTTGAAGAACTGAGCCCTCTTATCAAAACATTCACGTTTAATATCTAAAAGAGTCAGTAGATTTGAAGAAATTAAAAACAATAATAGACTGTGGGTATGGAGATTTATTAAAACCCTGTCAGACTTTCGGACACAAGGCGCAATCTGTCGAGCGAAAAATTCGTTTCGCGTCCAATGTGCAAGCGGCTTAATACTAGGCTACTCTTATTGTCACTTAGGTTTTATCGTCTTTAGTGGGGGCGAGGAATACAGCCTGATTGCTATGATCTCGTACTTAGTTAAGATCTCACATTAAAAATAAATGTGTCACATATCTTGCATTGTGGTCCATGCATGGTAATCCCAAAATTTAAAGCAGCAACAGTTTGTAATAATAGGAACACGCTATCCATCGTTTCTATTGCCAGTGAGCAAGATTTGACTCGGCTGTGTCGCCTTCTTTGCCAACTTGCGCTGGAAGGAGGGACAGAGGCGGGACAGAGGAGTACTTGCGCCAGGCTATGCCGAGCACGAAATTGCCACATACGCCTGTACACACCCTGTTGGCGCGGCGCACCCCGCCTGCGCCTGGTCTACGAAATTAGAGCCCAAAGTCTCAACTTCAATTGAATTGGTGTTTGCATTTGAATAGTAGGGACATATACTATTATTGGGTAAGAACTGAAAAAATGGGTTTCTTTGCCTTTAAGCATTGTTTTCTGGTTTTATAAAGTCAGAATATTGAATCTTCTGTGGCAGCCAAGTTATCTATTCAATCCTGCAGCATCAAAATTGTGGAAAGTGTGGGCTGAGGTCCTCTATGTGCATTTGTGAGAGCTGTATCAAATAAAAAGGGTAGGAGGTTACATAATTATAATTGTAATAATGGAGACGGCGTAAACGGTAAGGGCTCGGCACACTTGTGGGATTGTGCCCTAATTATATTAAATTTGAAAGATGCCATAAAATATGTCAGATTTCAATTCACTGAAACATGCTTGTATTGTATAGGTTCCCGATATGCTTTGGAGTTTGACACTGCCTCAATCATCATTGTGTAATTCGCACTCTGGTTTTGGGCTCGGTGGCATAGGAGGAAGTGTACTTTACCTTTTTAAATGTTGTAAACCTACAGTTTTTTCCACATTCTTTATAAAACAACAGTAAGAAAATGAACATTGAAATGAACATCTAACATTGTGACCTGAATGCTTGTTTGTTGTAGCCGATATATTTCTCTTTTATAGCCCATATGAAAACCATGAAACTTATTTTTTGCTATGTTCAGGAATCATCTAAGTCCAGGCAGATATTTCGTTTGTTTGTCAGTTGTTTCCTGTGTGAATAGCACTGATTATTGAAGAGAATGGAAAAATAATTTACCTAGCCCAAGAAGCTAATGATTGCATACCTCTACTTCAGAGCATTTTGGTCAATGGTTGAATGTACAGATATTTTTAAATATTTTTTATTACATCTGGAAGTACCAGTGTCTGAACTACCCTGAGAGAATAGCACTACATGAGGGGGTGCAGAATTTTTTATTAATTTGGCTGTCTTTATTTGTTTTTTTTTCCAGGGACTCGGACCCCGGCCACAGAATAGTTGGCATTGTGATCAGTATTGTTGGCTTAGTCATCTTCATTATCTGCATCATTACCTGCTGCATCTGTCCTTGTTGTTGTTTGTACAAGATGTGCCGCAAGCCAACACGTGAGTCCCAACTGTTCAGTATCTGTTACTGCTTTTACAGTTTGTGATCAAAATCTCAATCTCTTCCTAACTGTGACAACTGTTCAAAAAACTTCTGAAAACTAACCATACTGTGTTCACCAGAGGTGCATAATCCAGGGGTCAGAAAGTAAAAATCCTACCATGTTTTCATTCCACCCATAAACTCCTGTCAGCAGATCTCACTTGTTAGTTTTACCTCCCAACTGAAGAATAGGGCCAACAGACAGGTCTTTTGTGGCTGGAACAATATCCTGGGATGGACTTTTACTTTCTGAACCTGGATTATACACCTCTGGTGTTCACTGTCCAGTGCCGTGAGAAAGGATTCAGGCCCCTCCCAAATATAATTATTATTTCATATTGGCCACACTTGCCAGTTTCAGATTTTAAGAGAAAATTAAAATTAAAACAGAGTTGATGCATATCTTCTTTTAAAACTTGAAAATTTGGTTGCCCACCACTGCTGGTGTATCCCCAAATTAGGAGAAAAATAGCACTTTAGTTTCAGGCATTCCAAAAATACAGTTGGTGGGAAATGCCATCTTCATTGTGTAGGATCTGCTGCAGGATGACTAGGTACTCCTTACAAAATCACCATGTTAACCTTTCACATAAATTGTTTATCATCACAGTTGGGTTCATGTACTTTCAAGAATTGGATGCAATTTTATTTCATTTTATTATTTTTTTTTTGAAATACCAAACTGCTTGCACTTGTATCGCAGTACTTCCTATTAATGCCTAAAGTACTTGTACTTCAAGTGCTTTTCAAAGTTCTTGACCAATCTGTCTCCTATGTGCTGACAGACATTGGTCAAGTACTTTGAAAAATACTTGGATACAAGTACATATACTCATTATTGGGTATTATTAGGCTTTAGGCCTAATTGTTGTTCTCGCTGACCTAATGCTGGCAAAGTGGCAAAATTATCATTTTACACTGTTCCATGTTTATTTATATGCGCTAATATGGCTTGCTAATAGCAGCCAGCTATCTAGCTAGCCAACAAATGGCATGCTACTGACCTAGCTAGCTTGCAAGGTAAATGGTCATAACTTGCTGTTCTTGCTGACACAAAGTAGCAAAATATACACTATTCACTGTTCTGTTGATTTATCTGCGTCACATTTAAGCTGGTTATTAGAACTTAAGTTGGCATTTGCGCATTTCTCTGTTCTCTATTGATCTCTATGTATCACATTTAAGTTTGGTATTAGTGGCCAGCTATGTAATAAGTTTGCTTGGTAGCAGGCTTTGCTGTTTTCCTGAGATGGCCATTGGCAAGTAAACAATGCATTAGCCTTGTTTTCTTCAATTTATGTTTCTGATTGGCCACTGTTTAGTTACAATTGTAAATGCTTGTTCAAACTGAGATACTTGATTGGCAAAGAAAAAAAATGATAAGGTACTCAAGCATTTGTGCAGTGGACACGTAGTTTACTAGTCTGTGAACTGGCCCTTGGCTGGATTGGGTCAAGCGACGCAAAGGAGGACCTGCAATGATCCTTTGATGATTTGAGAATCTACATTAAGTTCTGAAGATAAAATACTGATTTTCCAATTTAGAACACGTGACCGTGAGACATGCATCGACAAATAAAACAAGAAACCGGCAGCTCATGACGTATTTACCGGTGAAGTGTAACCCCTAGATTCCACCAGGCGCGTATCTGCAACATAACCTGAGCGACTCCATTTTGCTCCGTCTTGCACGCAACTTCGTGTCCCACCGAGGGCAAAACGTTGGCGAAGTGTCCTGCCAGCTGATACAATTGACGAGCTCAGATTTTGCTTATTTCGTCATTTTTTTCCTGGATATTATTACTGGACAGGCATGTGGGGTTTATCTTTGCTGCTCACGCTAGGCTTACTGAGCTCATTGTCCAGGGAAGAATAAGTTGTGCAACCTTCCCCCACACCGAGACTAGCTGGCTGGTCAGTAGACTGGCTGTTGTCCTGACTGGGGCTCTTGAGAGGCGTGACCTTACCTCCCCATTGGCACCGCAGGTGGTAGCACTGGTCGTGACTTTGCCAAAAACCGCTTCCCCATTTGGCTGTCGAAATAGGCTGGAGCGGTGGACGAAGTCCGACAGCGGACGAACAGCACACACACACTGTGTCGTCAGTTAAGTTCAGTTTATGAACTGTTTTGATGAAATTCCTCTGGTGTTTCGTTTGTGTGAACCAAATGGGGATTGCGTTGTAAAAATAAGACATCGTAGGCTAAGAGGCCAGAAAACCTCCCTAGTAAAAGAGAATTCCAAGTCGCTTTTCGCTACCAGCTCAACACACAACGCTGTTCTTCCAGAGGGTCACTATCCACCATACTCGTTCTTCGCGTTGGTGTTTTGAAAAGATTCTCTACCTCTCACTTCTGCCAAGTCAGCGTCCGCAAAATCAAGTTCACAACATTTTGTTAGTTTGTGCTTCTTGAGCATTGGAGCATTATAATTGCTTTTAAGTCAGACTACATCCTGGACTACGTTGATTATGTCATCCTGTGACAGCCGTCGAACTGGAAGCGGTCAAAAAAAGATCTTCAATAGCAGCCCAACAAGAATCGGTTTGGCAAAGAGGCCATAAAAGAATATTTCAAACAAAATGTTGCGACAAACAGGTGCTAGGAACAGCCAAGAAAGTTGCATCATAAAAATGTCCGCAAACCTCTCGAGGATGCATCATAAACATACACTGTATAAAAAGATTGACGCAGCACCCGGGTCGGAAAAGTGAAGTCCATGCGGAAGTCTCTGAAACTTTCTTTCTATTTAATGGCCAGCAGATGGCGACGTTGCAGAAAGAAGTTCAATGCTATAGAAGTCTGAGAAAATGACCCTACTTTCCCACTTGATATATTATTTCAATAATGATTTACCGCATTATTTTATTGTCTCTATCGCAAGTTTCAAGTCTCCTTCGACATGTCATGATGTTCATTTTTGTAAATTATGGTCCCAAATAGACTAGAATAAAGGCCAGATATGCTTCATCATGAGGCATGGCTATCCTCTGGCCTTCGTTAGATAGGACCACATCCACACGTGGATCCACACGTGGATCCACCACTCGCGCCTCCCCGGATCTTGATTCACGCTCTCGTCCAATAGCAATCCTATCCGGTTTCAAAATGACAACATGGTGCAATTCAAATTGCCAAAATCGAGGCTTCCTTTATGGTGAAACCAATGGGTGACGTCATGGTAGCTTCGTCCATCTTTTTATACAGTCTGTGATCATGAAGCATAACAGTGGACTAGATGCACACATGACCATGCAATTTTCTTTTTGATCATTTCATACGAAGTCCATAAAATGTTCAGGTTCACTGGAATATAAATCTAATTAACATACCTTCACACCCCCTTACCAATAATTTAGAATTTATACTGATGACCTGAGGGAACAGCGTTAGTTGGTCAAACTGAAATTGCATTCAGTGGGTTCAGTTGGGGGCTAGTTATGAGTTTTGGCCAATATCTCTTCGCCAAAATCCAAAAATATTCATGAGGTGTACTAATTCTTAAAAGAAGCCTGAAAGCTGAACACTTGCTGAATAAATTAGGCAATCAATTGCACAAAAAAGGTATTTTTGACCGTAGCATGCAAGAACTGGCATGAGCCAAAGATGGGAACAGGGCTTCCCGGCAGCAGTACTCAGTCAGCTAGACTTGGATTGTACAACTGGAGTGCGTAAGCAGCACTTCCCACCCTGACTGACTCACTGTTTCTGTGGTAACCACAACAGGGGGAGGGGCTGGCAAACAAAGATCTGACGAACAGAAAGCGGTCGCATACTTGCACTCAAACTCCTGGCCACAAGCCTGCAAATAACAGCAAAGACTTGCCCCAGGCAGCCACATGATTCAGCTGCTTTGGAGTATTACTGAGAGCATTAGCTGAACTGGATTTTTGGTCCTGCTTGGCGTGTACATCCCAGGGAGGGATGTAGTTAAAAGGATTTTAAATAATACCTAAAGGAAAGGCAATCATGTCAAACTAGATGCAAGAAGTCAAGTTGCTAAATACCCAAAGCATTTCATATTTCATAGATACTGCATATTATCACTTTTCTACTGTGAGCAATTTCTTCCATCCTTTGTATCGATTTTGTGCAAAAACAGAATTTAATAAAAAGAACCTTGCATGAAAGAACAAATGGGACACAAAACTAATATCTTCGCTGGGTGGACAAGATATTGGAGAAATGGCTTCAACTTGAAGTGCTGAAACCGCATTTACGAAAGCATCTTCGCTCCTTCACGTTAATTTTAATCAGGGATGTGATTTGGGTGAAGTGCAATTATCTGAAAATTTCGCCGGGGCCCCCAGCTGGGTCCAGGGAAACAAATTACAACGCAATGCAAAGGAACCTGTTCTGAATTTGGAGAGGGGAAACTAGAAGCCAAAATAGATTAGATGGTTATCTGGCCCTAAAAAGAGATTGTAAATCGGCAGAATATCACGCTTCTGCCACAGTTTAAGCAGAGACCAATCATAACAAAGTACAAGCTCAGTGACCACAAATCAGCAATTGAAAAAGAAAGTCATAAGAAATCATGGCAACGAAGACAAATCCGAATATGTGGTCACTGCCTGGCAGGTGAGGTTGAGAGAGAAACACACTTCCTCCAGCAGTGTCAAACATTCTGTGAAATGAGGAGCATTTCATGGAATAAATTCAACTGTATAATCTCAGATTTCAAAGAGCTAAATGACAGCTCAAGAAATGCTCCTTGGAGAAGGGATGAGGCATCTCTTTCTGCCCAGCAAATATCAAAATGCCACAACCTGAGAGATGGAGAGGTACCGAGATATACACAGACACAAACGCACGCTCACGCACTCTAACGGGCATACACACACGCGTGCGCACACATACCTGCGCAGTTGCACGCAAATATGCGCGCTCACACACACCAAACAGACGAACACACACACATTAGCATAACAAACGTTTCGCTGTTTATGTAGTCCACGTTATTTGTATTAAAATATTTTTTCCAACTTCAAGTTTATATACACAGATGAGCCAAAAAGTGAAAACTATTCACACATGCAGTGAATAATGTTATTTCATAACCCGTACCGAAGGCTATTTTTCCTGCATCGGTGCTGATCTGTGGCCTTGTTATTTGAAAAAAATGTACATTTTGCACAGTTTCTCAAATGTCAAAAGGGGTTATGTATGAATGTCTACCTCCAATGTCAGTGAATTACTTTAGTACGTCTTGTTTTGCGTCAGCGGCGAGGATGCATCGCGTATGACTGACATTTTTTTGTGAGAGACAAACTCCTTATTAATTTATCCTTTTTAATTTAATACAGCTTGTTTTTAAACGAGTCTTGGAACTAGTACAGCCTTATTTGGCCTAATAGACCCACATAGAAAAACCTTATAGACACCTTTAACTTGTGCAGGAAGTGTCCCCACAACAAAAGCTACTGATGTGCAAACAGAAAGCGTGGTGTGCCTGCAGCGTGTGATGGTTATCTCTCGTCTCTGGTTGCTCTAGTTTTTTACAAAGTGAAACCTCCACTTCTATTAATGCACTAGTTGGGCACAACAGAAACATTTTGTTGTATATTTTGATTGCATTTTTATGTGAATTTCGTTGTGCACTGATTTTTCATTTTCATAAGTTTAATTGTTCATCCCAGTGTGAAGCAGATTAAGTTGCTCGTGTTTTTGTACGAAAGGTCCTTTACAAAACAGTTTTGTTGTTCCACAGCGGTGGTGGCGACTACCACTACAACAGTTGTTCAGGCACCCTACCCTCCTCAGCCATCAGCCTCCAATGCCTACCAGGGCACCCAGTACCCTGGCTACCATCCGGTACCTGTGCAGCCAGGGTTTGGGGGCCAGCCCATGCCCACGGCACCTTACCAGGGCCAGCCGTACTCCGCTGGGTACCATGGGCCTGCATCTGGGCCTCCCCCGCCTTACCACGAGGCTGGAGCAGGTGAGCACTGAACACCAGCATCTCCAATACAACTTTGGCATCCTCAGGTGTTTGTTCCCACGGTGTTATCCAGGAGCTGCATGCCGTGACATTGTGAAAACCCAAGATGGAGGAGAGAAGAAAAATACACTAAGTTAGAGGAGTGCAGGTTTTGTCACCACCAATTCCCAACTGGTTGCTTGTGGCCATATACTGTTGAGTCAGGGAAGATGGACAAGCTTCTGCGATCATGTAGATCCAAGTCAAACAAATCATTCAAATTTTTGAAAATTGGTGTGATTGACATTAAATGTGACTGACCGTTCTGAGCCGCAATGAATTTTCCAAACGCGTGAAAGGGTGTTGATTGGAGGGAATATTGAATATTAGTTATATAGTGAATATTGGCAGATGCATTCCCTCAACATCACATCACAAGGTGTTATATTTAGAGAAAATTTGTTTCCCAGGAAGAGGAAGTGAATCAGCTTTAAAGTGAAAATACGCTGTTTTACCATTTTACTATTTTCATGAATATGTACTTGGAGGTTTCCATATTATTTAGAAATGGCAAAATCGGTGAAACGGTCCATTCTGAAGGCAGTTTATCACCGAGTGAAGGATTGGACAAACATACTGATCAGGAGTATAAGCTTAAATGCAAAAATGGATGCGAGGCTTTAATTACTGGGAGAACTGATTGGAAACAGGTCAACAATGTCCGAAACGTGCACAGCACATTGAAAACTTGTCCGCAAAGTACTTTTGTTGTCAGAAAAAGATTCCCCCCATCTTGTCTCTCTTCTTGGTTTAAGTGTTGTTGAGCACAATGAGTGTCTTCATCCTTATTTGTAATTCATCATGTCACTGACAAACTGCTACCAATGCATATAGTCACTGGTTAAGGATAGTACTCCAGTTTTACTCAGGCTCTTTCCTCACCGTTTTAGGATACCCTCCGGCCCAGACACCATACAGTCATGCTGGGTTCAATGCAGGACAGCCGGCGTATCCTCTGCAACCGCCAACACAGCCTGGCCACCCTCCCCAGCCTGATTACAGTGCCACCCAGCCTGCATACAATCCAGCCTACATGGAGCCCCCAAAAACTGGCTAAGAACAACTGACCTCTGCGCATAAAGCAAGCACTCCAATTATGCATCCCAGTCAGTGTTTCTCAGAAATGTGTTCTGGTGAATCCGTCTAGTTTTGTGGCCCAAAATCAGGCCTTCTTGTGTACAAACTAAAATGCTCTTTTTCTAAATGATGCATGGAACATCATTTTCATTGCACTCACTCACGCCGAAGACCATTTTACCTGCGTCAATGCTGATCAGTACCCTCCTTTTCTGAAAAAATACACGTTTTGCGCACTGTTTCTTAAATCTCAGAAGGGAATTGCAGTCATGAGAAAAGGAAGGTAAACCCTGTTTCAGTGCTCTAGTTTTTACGTATCAAGACATTAAAAAAAATCAACTGGTCCTCATCGGGTCCTAAAATGAGATAAATCTAACCTCAGGTGTAAATACGACACGACAGATTCCACCTTGCCATTATTTATGAAACCAAAATGCAAAAGTCATCTATGAAAAACTAAGTACACCCCATGATTCAGTCGATTGTAGAACCACCATTAGCAGCAATAACTTGAATTAATCGTTTTCTGTATGATTTTTCTCAGTCTCTCACATTATGGCAGAAGAATTTTGGCCCAGTCAGTGAGGTCCTACCACAGCATTTCAATCAGGTTAAGAGGTCTTCAGGGTAAAAATTAAAATTTTTTTTTTTTCTGAAAATTTCAATATTTTTGATTTTCACGTAAAATAAATTAAATTAAATAAAGGAATGCAGTGAGATGCCATTAAACACCAAGAATCAGTTTTTCTTCTGCCTCAATTGTTACTTGTGACTTTAAATGCAAATGACCAAATATCACAATTTTGACTGATTTGACTGGTGGTTTTCATAAAATCATTAATACTCATCTGATTGACTTGAAATTTGGACTGAAGTTGTATCTGTTGGAGATCTGTGAAATGACATAGGATTTTCTAGATAGGTGCATCGCTAGGGGGTTCATTTTGAAAATGAAGCAAGTTGATGTTAAGAGATTTTCGTTAAGGTCACATAACAGAGCTCATTAAATATTCATAAATGTTCCAAACAAAAAAAACTTGTCATTTCATAGAACTACCTTAAACCTTTAATATGACACTTATTTTAGTAAAATCTTACAATGGGTTATTGAAATATCAATGCCACTAAATATTTTCAGATTTTGTAATTGAAGTGCCGTTTCCATGGCAACAATGTAAATTTTCATCAAAATACTACATTTTATGAGGTTAAAATCATGTTGAATATTTATATCTTAGTTTTTACATTATTATGGTTATTTTTACACTATACCCTGAAGAACCCTTAAGGTCTGGGCTTTGACTTGGCCATTTCACCATCATCAATTTATTTTCTCCTCCAGCTGTTCTATTGTAGATTTGCTGGTGGGCTTTGGATCATTGTCCTGTTATTTGTTTATTTTTTTTTGTAATGCAAATTTGAACAATAGCCAGCTGCAACTACCTGATATAAGAAAGCATCAGACGTTCCAGAGGCCAATCAATGGTTCACTGCTGCTCAAACGAAAAATTGCATAAAATAAATAATAATATTTAGCCAAGAAGTACTTATGAATTCGACATTTAAATGCCTGCAGGCCAGATCCGGAGACCCTCCCCACCACCCGCTCAGGGAGGCCGTTCCATATTTTAACAGCATGGTGGAGGAAACTTCTATCTAAAATTTGGGTTTTTGCATCGGGCATGGAAACTGCATGAATTGGCCTGGACGAGCTTAGAAGAGTAGTTCAACGTCGTGGAGGAGGGAGGAGATCCAGAAGATCTCGTGGGCACTGGCCAGTGTGCATCCTGTAGATGACAGAAGCAGCTGCAACATCTCAGCGGTGGGAAAGGATGGGGATGGAGAGTTCAGAACATGCAGTGGTTGCATCAACTCCAATGATCTTTAAGGCTGCCTTCTGGATTTTTCCCCTGACTGATGAAGCGCATCGCTACTCATTTCTCAAAAAATCATGTCGGAAGACACATCCCTTGCTGGTGGAAAAGATGTTACAGTATTTCAGAACAGGCAACTTATTGGCCTGTATTTAGCAAAGAAACTCATGAATGCAAAAACAAGTATGAGGAATCATTTTCACAAACATATTTGCCACCACAAAGTCCTGATCTTAGTCACAGTAAAAGTTATATTGGGGTGTGCTCAAGAAAGACCACCGAGTGGTTCAACCACTATGTCGAGAAGACAAGATCTCGGCCAAAAATTATGGCATGTATGATCGAAAATAAATGTTCTGGCATTGCATATAGTTGTCAAAACAATGACAAAATGAATATGCACTGTAATCAAAGCTACAGGGGTCCCAACTAAATATTTGAGTGTGCGACTTTTTTTTCTGGCCGGGCAGTGTATGTCAGCATATTTTGACTGCCATGATTCCCAATTCACATTTTCCTGTACTTTGGAGGCTTTATAGTTGAGGGTAGTTTGGAGCAACAATTCCACTTCCTCGTCTATCCACACAAAATTGTCAGTTTTTGTGCGTTTTTTCGCCATACAAACGAGCTAGCTGCTGTTAAGTTTCAGGTTCGGGGGTTTATTTTGTGCTAAGGAAGTAGAAGGAAGTGTTGTTCTACGCAGGCGCATGGTCTTGGCGGTGTTGTGTGGCTGTGCGTCACATTGCTGCCGAGCCACCTGGCATGCATACTACATCGATAAATCGGAAATTTCACATGCTTTTGCGTCTCTGTCGGCACGCAATTTTTTTTTCTTCCCCAAAATACTTGTTGAAATGCAGAATAAAAAATGAGAATGCAACGCCACTTTTGCGTTTTCTGTTCAGATCATTCTCTTCTAAACGTAGCCTTAAACAAGCCCAAATCATCACCCCTCCACCACCATACTTGACAGTTGGTATGAGGTGATAATGTTGATGCGCTGTGCTTGGTTTCTCTCAAACTTGGTACTGTGTATTAAGGCCAAATAACTCCAGTTAGGTCTCGTCTGTCCAAAGGATATTGTTCCAGAAGGGCTGTGGTTTCTTCTGATGTAACTTAGCAAACCTGAGCCTTGCTGCCATGTTCTTTTTGGAGAGAAGAGGCTCTCTCCTGGCAACCCTTCCAAACAAGCAGTACTTGTTCAGTCTTTTTTGAATTATATGTACAGTCAACAAATGTGTTGTATTTTTGAATTTTCGTGAACAGTTAACATACTAATTGCGGCCGAGAGCCCTTGGTGTAGTTCTTGGGTTTTGTGCAATTTCTCTTGAGTATTGCAGAGTCTGACCTTGGGGTGAATTTGCTGGGACGTCCACTCCTGGGTGGATTGGCACTTATATGCAAAACGTGGAATTGATAATTGAAATATTACTGCAGTTATCGCGTTAACACCTAAATCAGTTTTTGGCCCCTGGTGGCCAATCTAGACATTGAAAATTGTCCAAAATTGAATCAGTTCTTCCTCTTTATGATACTTACTTATGTGCAAAATTTGAAATTTGTAATTGAAATATTACTGAAGTCATCGCGTTAACACGTAGTGCGGCGGCGGCGGTTGGACTAAAAACATAATATCCCCGTAACGTCATTCGGCGTTATAATATAATAAGATATAATTATCTTCCTCACTGTGGAATGATGGACTTGGAAATGGCCTTATATGCCTTCCCAGACTGATGGGCAGCAACAATAGCTTCTCTATGATGATTGCTCAGGTCTTTCCCCTTTGGCATTGTGTTAACACACACCTAAATGCTCCAGACCTGCAAAGTGCTAAATTCACTGCTTTATAGAGGAGGTCACACTTGCTGATGATCAATTACTCATCAGCAATCTTCCAACGGAAGCGTAAAGGATGTATTCGTTTTTTTCCACACTTCTGCATTTTGGAGTAATTTTTGTAAAATAAATGATTGCATGGTGGAATCTGTTGTGTGCTGTTTTACACCGGACTTTTATATTGTAGATATTATAATATACAATATATAATATATAGATAATATAATATATACATAATTTAAAGACCTGACTTGGACCAGCTGATTTTTTTATGATGTCCTTACACATAAACCATAGAACTGAAAGAGGGTGTAATTTACTTTTTGTTCTCTTACCTGCATGTACAAATGTCCACCACCAATGTCATAGAATTTAACTTCCGTATGTCTAGTCTAGTGCGAGTTAAATGGACGCATGTATGACTGGGATTTTTGTGTGTGAGGAGATGGAAGCAACTCGTGTCAAGGAACTTTAAATGCATAAGTGGAAATGTAAAGAGGTTTTGTTAGTATAATTTTCAGTATGTGGTGCTTGCAGCTGATTTGTGAATAGCCTTAGAAATGACTCAACAAGAACTGGTTTGTTTGTGCAAAGGAATGCAAAGCTGTGCCAAACTTTGCTGTTTGACAGGAGGGCCCAGCTTTATAGGATCCACCTCCTGTTCTGCTGTTGATTTAGAGTTGTTTCTATTTTTTTATGAAAAGAGTGTTGACTGAAGAATGTTGACCTTTCGCGTAACAAACGTCAAACCTGTTTTTTTATGCTTTGTTTTAAAATGGTTGAAAAAACCTCCAGAATATGCCTTGCATTTTTATCAAAATACACTGTTACACGGGTGTTGTAACAGGGCTTAAGCAAATAGTCCTGGAAGACCAAAAAGAAACAGTCTGCCTTTGTTACATAATGGATTAATTTGCACTTGTGTCTGTGTGTGTACATACATATATATTACAGTGTATATGACATTGCTCACAATTCGGCCTTAAGAACTTTGCCATAATGGGGTCCCAATATGGTGCTTCATTTCTCTGCATTTTTTTGCCGTGCTTACTGGTGCAGGGCTCTGCAATTTCATCCCTTTATCCGTTGGTGGTAATGCTTTGAAAAATTTCTGTGCAGCATAAAATTTATCAACAGCATTTTTTTAAATGTTACAAACTTGTGTTGATGTTTGTTCAAATAAAGTGTGTTTTCTATTTGAATGGCCACTTATTTACTTAGTCCAACACATCTGTCATGAATACAGTTTCTTCTTTTTGGCACTAGTTGGCTTAGGAGTAGATATTGTGATCATGGACATATGTGAGTTGTAGTGGCACATTTAACTGTATCAGGCCAAAGGGTTAAATCTACAGAAAAAAAATTTGCAAGGTAAATGTTATTTCTGGGTTTTTGCATTAACATACTGCACTTCAGGGCCATTTACAATATTTCACTGTCCTATTCTGTCAGTTTTCCTCTGGATCACAGCATATAAACCCTGCTGGGCTGAATGACATTAGCTAGCAAGCTGCTAGCATTAGGCTGGAAGACCTATTGTGGCTATGCCCCCCATCTCTGGCAATACCACAATGTTACCTCCAGTGTTTTTCACACAGGGGTTTTCTTGAATTCAGTTTACAAAAAGTATGATGCAGTTCTCAAGAGATTTGTCCCTTTGATTGCTGTTTGCGTCCAACTACAATCCAAATCAGAGCAAGAAGAGTCTTCATCTGAGGGCTGTTCTCCACCAGGTGCACAAGTCGTCCTCGGACTTGTGGAAACTAGATTCCAAACCGAAGCAGCTGTTGGTCACTTGCAGCCATATACTGGCTGGTTAAGAGTCAGGTGTGGTCAGTCCCTGGCGGCATAAAACAGAGCAGTCAATCAAAAATAGGTTTTTCATAAAGGTGTTTTCCGTCAGCACTGTCATAAATGTGGGTCCTATAGTATGTGAGATCAGCTACAGCCAGACACGCAAACACATGACCAAATTGTATGATCTCCTCGTCATATGGCGTATCCACTAGGGCTGGGTATCGATTCAAATATCAAGAATCGATTTAATTCCAATTCACAAGCTTCTGAATCGATATCGTTAATGTTATTAAAACTGCCTTTTATTTTAATTTTGTCATGGCCATTTGGCCCACAAATAGCTTCGAACAACACTTGTAGGGTCAAAGTAAACTTTATGCTGCATGTTGTGCAGACTCTCCAGCCTGAATAGCAGCATCAGTGTGAAAACCAGCATGACTGACTAACCACTATCACCACTGCTTCCAATCCAATGCAGTCACTTATCAATATGAAAAACAATAACAGAGATACAACCAGTGCTAATGCAAACAAAGGCTGGTTACTGGCTTCAGAGTAACCAAACTATCACGATAAGTCAGTGTTTCCCACAGACCGGGGAGCAGTGTGTGGGGGGGACTGTTTTCCATTTCGTTAAGGGTGGGCGAGAGGTGTTATTGTGTAAGTTCCGCGTCCTCAAGTATTTACTATTTTTTTCCGTTTTTTTTTAACGTGGGCATACATTATCAACAGCCGGCGATTGCGCAATGACTCAGAATTAACGGGAATAAATTTGTGGCGTGGACAATAGAAAGGCTATATTAAAAGACCAATCTTTGGACGTACGAATCAATCTTTTCAACACAGGCCTCAGGATCTGTCATTTCAGCGCTTCACATTCATTATTTAATGCAAGCAGCCTCGCAGTGCATTCTGGCAGCATTCTTTATCTTGATGGAAAATGTCATGAGGTTAAGAAAATATGTGAAGGAGAATTCATTTGGACTGAAGGCAAAAAGACCACCCTGCTGCTGACTGATTCCAACTGCATTTACACTGAGCAACATCATCATGCATTCCATGCCCATTACGTTCATTAGTTATCATGAAAGGCTGGATGGATGGTGTGTTGCTTTAAATATTGTTGCTGAAAGGAATTGTGGGACAGCAATATCTCTTCTTGTGAAGGATGGTCCAGTGTACCCTATGCTTTGGGCATGACGTTTAAATGCCGTACCTCCACGTGATGACGCCCAACGGAACAAAGGATTTTTCCTTTGGCGGCTGTTGACTCCTCCATCTTTGTGGCGCATCCTCACATCTCTCACACAGAACTCAAAGGGAGCTCAGAGGGGATGAAGAGGCGCAAATGAGGAGGCACCTTAGCATAATTTTCCCAACTTAGCCAGGGTGTCAAATCGGTGACTCCTTATTTGGATGAAGTTCAGGTCTTTGCTACTTTATGCAAGTAATAAGCATCCACTACAACTCGTTCGCTCTGTAAAACTCCCAAAAAACTAACCTTTGTCAATTAAAAATTAACACAGATTCAGAAGCTGTATGGCTTATTTCTCATCTCACATTTTTTCAGAGACACGTTGGTGAACCATTTTTGTAACATAAGAGAAAGTTTTCAAATAATCTGCCATGTGGGAACGGTTTGAAATCCATGAGCAGAAAGCCCACGAGGAATGGTGCTCAACCAATTGGGTGCAGCAAACTAATACTATCCCTCCAATGCTTGAAGGCAAGAATCACCTGTCAATCATCTCTCATGACATCGCCGAGTGGCACATCTATCAAACATCAAGCGCTGGGAAGTGGCAGATCCCCTCGCAAAAAAAAAAAACGCCCTTGAGGCCTGCATCACTCACATGGTTTGACATGATAACAGTTCTTTTAAGTTATGTTATTCAATTTGGCCCCAGTGGCCATACTGGATTCCGAATCAAGCCGAAAAAATAACAACTCTTGGTCAGGACAATGAGACAAATGTTTGTCAAGTCCAGTCTGAATCTGACCAGGGAAACAGGAGAAGATGACAAAAATGCATCAGACAATCAGACACCAGGGCAGCAAACCTGGATTCTGAATTGAGCCAAAAAATAACATTTGGTCAGGGCCACAATCAAGCAAAATCCAAACGTGACCAGTGGAATAAGAGAAGTTGTTACAAATGTATCAGGTAATCAGAAGCCTGGGTGGCCATACCAGGGTTCTCACTCAGTCGTTTGAGCGTAGGGGCCCCCTACGCTGTCTTTCAACCAGCGTAGAGGTGTTTTGATGGTACTAGCATACTAATACCAGCTTGCTGCAGGGAGTATCAGAGAAAAAAGGAGAACAAAGTCATTTACACTCCTCAAAATGCATGAAATAGTGTTTCAGAGGGTTCTAAATTTCAAAATTTTCCAGGGGGGGGAATGACCCCAGACATAACCAAACTACTAAACTCAGACCTTCGGCAGCAGCCACGCGGCTAGCACCATGCCAAGTTCCCCCTACGCTGTGAAAAAAATCCTGGTGAGAACCCTGCATACGGAATTGCAGTTTTTTGCAGTTGTTCCCACCAAGAGTGGCGAAAGCAGTGATGTTTTTTTCACATGGTCGATATTGAATTAAGTAAGTCTTTACCTGCAATAAATGTACAGGTCATTAAAAAGGTGAATTTTGTGTTTACTCCCGTTGCCTTTGTCTGATAGTAAAATTATTTGGATGATCTGAAAGATTTAAGTATAACAAATAAGAAAAAGAAGAAAACAAGAATGAGGCAAATGATTTTCACAGCAGAGCAGAGCAAAGACCACGACTGATGGTCAATCCATGATAGCTAAGGCTGAAAGTGTACAAAAACAGGTAAGATCATCTCCAGCTCATTGCTCACCCACTTTCCCAACACTCTCCAAGTGGTCTCTGGGAAACATACGCTGTTAATACGAAGACCAGAAGAGAAGTGAATGAGGGTAAATGGAACCACTGATGACATAAAGCCCAGGATTTTTCCACCCACAATCAGACAGCAGAGCCAGAGTGAACAAATGTTCCGGGACAAAGGCCCAGAAGGATGGATGGAAGGACAGACAGAGAGGGAGAGCAGCAACAGTTTGAGCGAGAGAGCGCAACACGAGCTTGAGTAAGCTACACAATGAAAAGACGCAGAAGTAGCGAGAACAAACGTTTTAATGATTGCAACCATGAGAGCTTCTTCATTACAGACACGCACCGGACCAAATGCATGATCTCCTGGTTCAGATAAAAGACTTTGAAAGGTAGGTAAAATTAAAATGAGCAAGTTCCTACAATAAGAATCTTTTGTTCTGTAATTATTCAGCATAAATACCCACAGCAAGTTTCACTGAAATTCAATCCTTCTTTCTAAAGTTCTTGTCCATAAACCACCAACCAATCAATATGCACCAGCTTCATTAAATAAGCATGGATCTGTCCTTGAATCGAACAAGGCTGAGGGGACTTTGCTGTAAGTTCGTAATCTGAGTCAGTTTCAAATAAATCTGATAATTCTTTTCATTGTTACTGTCCAGAAAACATGAACCAATAACAAGGCATCAGCCCCAGTAAATATGCTCAGATCTGTCCCTAAATCGAACTTCCCTTGAGACCATGGTAGAGTTAATCAAGTTTCATTCAAATCCAATCATTCTTTTAATAGTCACTGAGTGGAAACCAAATTCTTTGAATAGTTATTGCTCGGAAATTATTAACCAATCAAAATACAGCAGCCTCATTAAATACAAGCAAATATGTCCCAAAATTGAACTTGCCAGAGCGACCTTAGTAACAAGTAATCTGAGTAAGTTGAATTCAAATCTGATTATTCTTTTAATAGTTACTGTCTGAAAACCCGAAACCAATCACAAGCTTGCAGCCTCATTAAATACAGGCAGATCTGTCCCCAAATTGAACTTTCAAATTGTAGACACCATGGTGAAGACTCGGCAGAGAAAGTTTGATAAAAACAGATCATTCTTTAAAAAGTTATTGCTTGGAAACCATCAAGCAATCACAAGGCAGCAACTTCATTAAATATGTGCAGATCAGTCCCCTTATCAAACTTGCTCGAGAGACCTTGCTTTTAAAAGGAGCAATATGCAAGAAATGTATGTTGATTAATCATGAAATGGCCCTGATATATCACCAGACATTAAGGAATGATGTTAATCTCAAATACTTAAATCACTGGCAACAGCAGTCCAGCCAGAATCTTCTCATTACAAAAGCGAAGTTGCAGCCCACAGCTAATGTTGATGTTTTCGTTTTGTGTTTTGGCCTGTTGCGCCGCCCCTCCCACCTATCTCCCTATCATGAAGTCGGTAGCATTTTGGCATCCAGGTTGCCAGTTACCACTGAGCTGCAGCTACCAGCGTTTCGGAGCACAAATATCTGACGTTACTAAACCTAAAAGGTCTCGTTATGATTCCGAAATACGTCATGACAAAGTCAGAAACAAAACAAGAATCTGTATAGGACACTTTGAAAGATGGAGACGGCTGAAAGCAGGGAAGAATTTGAAGACCCACGCCAAAGTAGCTAATTTTCTCCTGGGCAGGTAAGATTCAGCTAAGTTTGGCTATCTTAATTCTATTTAATGTAGGCACAGACATTTGAAATATTCTCTACAGTCGAATAACGTTATGTATGTTCGTTCATGGTACATGAGTGCGTATGCAGGTCGGTCATCGATTTGAGAAATAAAAACCGTGGCTCTTCATTGCAAACATTAACAATGCATTATTAGAGTCCGTTTCTCCAGCATTATGCTGAGACGCTGTGTAAACCGTTCCAAAATTAGCACAGCCATAATGGCAATATGAAATGTAATTGAGACAGTACACTGGTCAAATGAGTCCTCATTCATTCTTTACGCATATTACAGTATGGACTTCAGTGGGCTATTCGCACAGAAGAGTGACGAGCAAGTTGACCAATATGACCATTGCTAAAGTCAGTCATTAGTCTCGATCTTTTCTGAACTGAACTGACACAACCCTGTCAGAGCAAATCATTATTGATATTGAAACGTAGCCATGGTAGCTCCGTATAGTAGACGTTCTTGCTGGATCCAGCAACCTAGCTGGAAACCTCTCGTCAGGTGGAGAGGGGGAGGGGATACTGCGCTCTGCAGTATTTTGAATGTGATTGCAGTACCAGATTTGGCCACAAACTTACATACTGCTCCTTTCAGTAAGCTGATGACGTTTCATTCAAATACGATTATTCTTTCGATCGTTACTGTCTGGAAATCAAAGTTATGCCGACGCGTGATGACGGAATAGTAATGTGTTGCTTCACAGGCAACACAGTAGATGTATGACCTTGGTTGCATTTTGACTTTAATTCTATAATGTTAATTTTTCTATAGTATTTTTGTGCATTCCAAGTCAGGGTTGCCAATAATTCTGGAGCCCACAGCACAGGAGGTCATCGGAATTTCTGTGAAGCACACATTCATATATATTTTTTTAACACAAGGAATCGCAGTTCAGCTTTAGTTGAAATAATGAAGACTGATCGGGTCAGGTAAATCCAACACGAAGGAAATGAGGTCATCGATTATAACAGCATTGCAAGTTCATTCCACTTTATTTCTGTAGATATTTCTTAAAAGTGATCTATAGATTCCACGAAAATGGACAAGCAGCATACCAGCTGATCAAGAGCCAGTCTCAATATCCATATCTTCAACATCTTCTGTTTCAGGTCGACAGATTTCTTCCAGTGCCAATTCTAGTGACAGAAAACAAAAAGGGAGGATGGAACATACTCCGCAGAGAAGGCTCTTAAAGGGACAGCGTAAACCAAAATGAAAAATACACATCTTTCCTCTTATCTGTTGTGCTATTTATCCCTTTAGATTGGTTTGATGCAGGCAGACTCATTTTTGAAATATCAACTGTAGAGATGTCTGCCTTCTCAAATATAACAGAACTAAACGACGTTTGTCTTTGATGCTCAGATTGTTAAAAAAAAAGGAGAAATTGAAAAATTCAAAAGTAATGCGTCTTTCCAGAAATCCTTGGATGGTTAAAATGCTTTTAAATTTTTCAAATGTATTTTTCATCGCTTTAAAACTTGGCAACATACATCAAAATGAATCTACAATAGATGGATAAATTGCACTACCAGTATGAGAACTTTTTTTTTTTTTTCATTTTGGGATGAACAGTCCGTTTAAATAATATAAGGTTCAAAGAAATTGGTAATGTTGCTGGAAGGCTCTTGAATACAGACCTTCACTCTCAGTAAGGTAGGGGATCTTGCGGAAGGTGTCCCGTATGGCAGGGAAGACCTGCTCGTACATGTGCAGGACATCCAGGCAGTGCTCAGAGAAACTGGAGTCATTCAGGAGGAGCCAGTGCAGCAGCATCATGGCCTCCCTCAGCAGCAGCACCCCAGGGCCCTGAGCCCAAGATCGCCCCTCCTGATACTCCCACCTCCTCACCTTCAGCCACTCGCTGTGCAGCAGCAGTACCAGCGTCCGCACCACCTGCTGGGCAAAAAAGTAAATGAACGACAACGCCTCTATCACAGGATCAACAGAACTAAGCCCTAATCCCGTTGTTTAAGCCTTCACAGTTTAAGATTATAAATCCACAATTAAAATTTCTAAACTGAAATGTTCAGATTACTATTGGCAGTGGATTTACAGACCACTGATTTGGAATTTTCAAAAAAAACAAAAAAAAAACAAGATGTGTTAGTGAAACACTGATGCCCCGGATATAAGCATAGTTTGGATTTATAATATAGAAAAGGACCAAATGGAATCGCTTGGACTTGCAAAGGGTTAAATAAATGGATAAAATTTGTAAAACTTTTCCAAGAAACTATGGTGAAACCAAACTGATGCCAAGGTCAAGGTCACAAGGTGAAAAATGATGACCTCATCCGAGAGGTCTCGTGACAATAGACACACATGTCAAGTATCAAAGGCCTATCTCTGACCAATCAAAAGTTACAGCCAAGGTTAAAGTTTTTGGAAAATGCGTCCTACGCCAAGGTCAAGGTGACAAGGTCAAAAATGATGACCTCAACCGAAAGGTCTTGAGACAAGGGATACACATGTCAAGTATCAAAGGCCTATCTCAGACCAATCAAAAGTTACGGCCAAGGTGATAGTTTTTTTGCTGCTGCAGACAAACAGACCGACAGACAGACAACTAAGACAGGTGCAAAACAACATGCCCCCGAATCTTCGATTCCGGGGGCATAATAGAAAGAGAACATTCAATTAACTCTTGAAGAGCAAAGAGAGTGGACACATTAATGACATCCAGATGAAGGTCGCAAATCTCAACAGTTTACAAATGTTTTATTGTCACATCCATAAACATACAAGTCAGCACATCAGATCAGATGAGTGGATTACATTAGAGGCTCCCAGGACTAGAACAGATCTGGGCGGTACCAGTTTTAGCGCATTTTCACCTCGTTTGTGGAATAATGGTCAGGATACTCTGAAGCTACATTACCTTATCCCATTCAAGTCCGACAAAAAATTTGTTTACGATAGGATACCAAAAGAGGCCATTTGTACTTGCTTTTAGTTTTAATGTTGGACATACACATCATTATTTTCTGTCCTATGTCCTTATATGTTTTTATTTATTTTAATACCATTATTTGTTTTTTTTTTCATTTTATCTGGGCTTGCTGTATGTGAATTTTGTGAATTTTTAACTGTATTGTTTGTTGCTAAATTCCCATTGTAAATGCTTTGTAATCCAGGCTCCCCAGCAAAAGAGACCCCGGTCTGCGGGATTTCCCTGCTATAAAGGTTATAAAATAAATAAACAAAGTTATGAGTGTTCGGACCAAAGTCATTTCAACTGTCTACTACAGCATACTGGAACTGTAATGAAAAAATATACATGAGTAATGAATAAACTGAGCGGATTTGCTATTTACATCCACACTGGGTGCACAGTGAGGGAATAAAAGAACTTTCTATGTGGTCCCCTCCTTTTTAAAGAATCATAAGTAATTAGACAATTGGCTGCACAGCTACTCCACAGCCTGGTGCATTTTTCCCCTCAATAATTAATGACCAATTAAGCAGATGAACGGCCTATGGTTGATTTCAAGCCTGGCGAATGAAGTCCATAGAGCTGTCACTGCCAGTACAGCAAGCCATTATTAGCCATTACCTATAAAAAAAAAAGCACCAATAACATGAGGCATGGAAAAAGGGCCATTCTCTGAAATATGAACCTAGAAGGGCAAATTTTCAAATAAGCTCCATCAAATCACTAGTGCATGAGTTTCTAACTACTACTATTCTAGTTTAGGATGGCAAATGCCAATTACAGAAAAATTGCATTTTGGGGCAAAATTTCCCAACTTTAAAGTTCTTTAGTTTTTCACTATTTTTTGAGATATGGGTCTCAATTCTTGAAATTAGGATCATCTCTATGTGATTTAAATAAGTGTCAAACTCAGCAGCAGAATCCATTGTTGAGATAGACAGGGCAGGGACAGCTTGCAGGGAGGAGCTCAGGACCTCGGCAGAAGCAGACGATGGGTGAAGAAGTGGTGGCAGAGACACCACAGTTGTGACTCCCTTGAAGACGAGTCCCCTGCAGGAGCCCCTCAGTCCTGAGCTCCAGGGCCAAGAACCTCATCCGAAAGGCCAAGGGAAAGAGACGCCAATCCTGCTGCTGACTCAGTCGAAGACTGAAGAATCTTGGGGAAACTGTCTCTTAGGCTACGTTCAGACAGCAGACAAATGTGGCCCAAATCCAATTTTTTTGCCCATATGTGACCTGTATCCAATCTGTTCAAGACAGTCTGAACCGCACAAATCCGATTTTTTTAAATCCGATCCAGGCCACTTTCATATGTGGTCCTAAATCGGATACGTGCCTGATATTTTGCAATGTGACTGCTGTCTAAACAGCCAGGTCGCATTTATCCGACCTTTACTTCATTATTAGTCTGTGATGGTACTGACTTCGGTTATAGATAAACACTCACTGAGACGAGATGCCTCCATATTTACTAGCGTAAACAAACAGTGCCTGCGTGGTCACATATCACCTCAGGACCTCTTTTGCTCATGCGGGTCACTTCAGAGTCGCATTCAGTTCATACTCAGTTCAAACCGATACAAGTCGCATATAATGCACAATATGAACAAACAGACAAAAAATTGGATTTCTCCAAAAAATCTGAATTGTGCACCAAGACCTGCTGTCTGAACGTACCATCCATCGTTTTCTGACTGAGAAACTGGGTCTGAGAGCATACAGGAGACAGTGGATTCCTCGCCTTACCAAACTGCAAAAGGAGCAGCGGCTGGCTTTTACAAAGAAGTATGTCACAATGACCCCAAGACACTAGGTAAACTGGGTTCTCTCTGATGAGTGCCCACTCTACTCCTTTCTGACTCCCAACAGCCAAAATGGCCGCATCTACATCGACGATCGAAAAAAAGTGCCACCTCCTGAACAAGTCAAGTTCAGCGCCCATGGCATGGTCTGGGGGGCGATGTCATCTTCAGGGCTGTTGGAGTTGTATGTTGTACCCCAGGGCACCACCATCAATGCTGAGTATAATGTCCAGAACATTCTCCAGCCAGTGCTACTTCCCATACTCACCAGAGAAAAGAAATCGGGCCCCGTCACCGCGAGGAAGATGTTCAACAGGCGTGGGGAAATGGTCTTCGTGCAAGATGGTGCCCCCGCACATACTTCTCATTCAACTCAGCAGTGGTGTTCAGAGCAGCTTCCTGGCTTTCTATGCAAAGAGGAATGGCCGCCCAACTCCCCGGACTTGAACCTGATTGAGAACTCCAGGGGTATCCTGAACAGTCGGGTCTTCCACAGCCCACCCCCTACCACCATGAAGCAGCTCAATGCGAGGGCTGTGCAGGAGCGGGGCAACTTTGAGCCTTCTGTTCTAAACAACTTAGTGCCCCACAGGCTGAGGGCAGTAATTAAGATGCAGGGGGGATACACTGGCTTTTGAATAAACACATACTGATGAATATTCACAGTCTGAGTTGACTTTTTCTGAGGTGCATGAACTTTTGGGAGTTCATGGTGTAGTTCACGGAGTAGTTCCTGTGTAAATTTGACAAAAATAATTTATTTGTGACAAGTAAGCAAGTAAGAGACATCTTCTTATATCTGTTAGCGTATCTTCCTTCTTATTAAAAACAAATACGCATGCAGGGATATTGCTGATAGTTTTAGTTAATGCAGAGTCATTCTATGAGGGCTTGGTATTAGCAGGTTCCATCGGAGCACTGCTCAGAGACATGCTCCTCTTTATGGGGCCTGAGTGACATTGAGTCCATGAGTCCATTCTTCATATAGCGAAGGATACTTCGCATGTCAAGGAAAATGTACCGTAGTTCATTAACCACTTCAGAGCCGCTCAGAGCCGTGTTTACTTGCGAGCATTCGCTGGGCTTGAGTACCGTATTCGTCGATGAACGATAGCTCATGCGAGTAGTGTTTAACAGGGGAGCAGTGAGTCCTGCTGTGCGCGCCGGCCCGGATTATTTTCCCTGATGGTCGTTGGTGTAATGGGGGGTAAGAACTGTGCTGTTCAGCGTCAAAACCAACAAAACAATGACTTGAGTTCATGCGATATATGATAAGGATGCAATCAATTGATGCTATATACATCTTTTGCTTACAAAGAAACAGAATGCGAGGTGACAGAATTGACGGCGACATGGAAAAAAAAAAACGTACATAAAAAATTCTTGACAGTATGGTAAGTTTGGAAGCACGGTTTGACGCACAATGGAATCTCATAACTCACACACATGTAGCATGACTTTCTTACTCTGTTCTTGCCGCACACTACACTAGATTCGCACAGTCTCAACTTTTTCGCAGTCAGCGGGTGCAAACTAGCCAGTTGATCACTGTGGTCAGCACTGCTCCTAATGCAGTAGTTATCAACAATATAACGTGGTTTCACCATTCGCTCACCCTGACGGTTCCGCTTCACAGCTTCGCACATGTGGCCCGCGGGTTGACAGCATCTTCACAAGCTTTTCGTCCTGCCACAGCAGGACCAGCATTACTTATGTCACCCAAGACCAATCATAATGTCACATGAACTCAAACTATTATCCGTAAAGCAAAAAGCAGTCACGATAACAGTTCTGCGTGCTTAGATGCAAACCGAGCAATGTGATAAGACGCGGCACAAGCTGGTCGGTAGACGGACTGCATTTATATAGCTTCCTAGTTACATGACATGACTCCAAAGCATGACATGCCTCACATTCACCCTGATAGCGGAGGCTGCCGTGCACGGCGCCACGCAGCACATTAGGAGCAGTGTGGGGTTCAGTGTCTTGCTTAAGGACACTGCAACATAATCTCTGGAGGATCGAACCAGGAACCTTCTGGTTCCTAGCCTGCCTGCTCAACCTCCTGAGCCATGTCGCCCATCCAGTGATGCACGAACACACGTTTTTGGGGAAGTTCGATAAGCCAAATGATGAGAGATTGGGCAGGCATGAGTTGCGGTAATAAAAATACACAGGAAACAAGTGGTTCAGAATACAGGAAAGCCACAAACGGCTTTTAACAACATTATTCCAAACAGTTATAGCATTCATTACACTCATTTGGATTAAAGAGTGTGAGCAATTTACCCTAAGAGCTCTTAACGGGCTTTCATCTGAACAGTTCCATTTTGCAATCAGATTCAGTCAACAGGGGAAGCACAGATGAAACCAACAACTGCCCAAGATCAGACAGCAGTACTGAGATAAGGAAATGTCTTCCTGTAGAGAGGGAAAAAAAAGTAGCGCCATCTCCTGTTCTTCTTCATCGCAGAATAATTCTCCTCAGTGTACAGAATGGGTATCAGGAATGTAAACTTTTCAAAGAAATCTTTTTTGAGCCTATAATAAGCAAATCAGATTTAAATTTCTGTAACAGGAGAATACCTCAAATATTACTGAAATTACGAATGGGATTTTAAACGAATAAATAAGAGAAACAACAGTATAACACAAGCAGTGGATTAGAACTGACTAAATCGTGTTTCTCACCTCACTGGTGCACTGACAGGAGGACTCCGTGAAAGCCAGCCATGTGGATGTCCTCTGAGTAAAAAGCTTATTTAAGAACCGCACAACCTGAACAAGGAAAATGGTAATGAGCGAAAAAGGAATCGCACAAGATAGTATTTTCAATGGATATTACTATACCCAGCACTAGAGCAAGAAGTCTGATCACCTCCAACTCCAGTTGAGACCACTGGCACTCTGTGATTGACTTGTCTGGTCGGGTTGTAACATACTGGAACATTCTGAGGAAAGGGCACGGCTCTGGAGAGAGAACAAGAGGCAAGCTTCATGCTTTAGGTAAAACTGGGACAGGCAAGGTGGGCTTGTGCAGGTTTTAGTTGCCAGAAAATGGCTAATCGGATGCAGGCATCAACAATGGTTTGTATTATAGATAAGAGCAAGAGAAAATGTTTTATTCAGAGACAATGAACAGGTCTTCAAGTCGTCTGACCTCATTCGTCATCAGATATGAACATGCGAGGAAATTTACTAAAATTCACTAAAAAACAGACACAGATGATTAGGGGAAGGACATACTTAACTGCAGAAGTAGGTTAGAAATCAACAGACAGAAACAGTTCCTCTTGCTCACCCAGTATCTGAAGGCATTAGCAATTCCTTTAGTTTACATATGACTAAAATCTTTAACACACAGAGTGTGGACTGAAGCCAATCAATGACGAAATAACCTATTCAAAGACACTGAAAGTCAGCTGACACTCCAGCCCTCCAGATCTGTAGTTTGGCGGATCTGATCAAGAGATTAAGAGAATGTTTGAATCAGCGAGTTGGGCCTATTTAAAGGGGTCTCACCCAAATGTGAACAGAGCTGAGAGGCCACCTCCTCATCACCAGCGGCAAAAGCCAGGAGACTGATGGACAGGGTCGCTGTTCTGTAGGAGGAGTCTCGAGACAAGCACCGAGCTGCGAACGAGCTGCTCACCACCGGCTTCATCCTGTTCATGTCAAACAAACGGACAGCGTACCAAGATGGGTGCAAGAGACAATCTGGACGTTTTTCAGAGCGTGAGCGAAATGCTGAAGACTGGTGGCGCGGTCATGGGCATTTTGAAGCTGGTAGGTAGTCTGTATCTCGATGGGTGGGGGGGGTCGACGTCACCATTTATTTGTAAAACAGAATTGAAATACAAATGCAAACTGTAAACCTTTGAACAAATGTGGGTTTGATGGTACTCTTCTAAAAATCTAAATTTAAAAATTACTTCAGTTTAAATAGAACTTGACTTCTATTAACTAGGGATGCTTGATATTATCGGGCCTCCGATATTATCGGCCGATAATAGCTTCAAAATTCAATATTGGAAAATATCGTATTTGAAATGATGACTAAATGGCGAAAGTATTTTGTACTGTAGCCGAGCGTTCTTGCTGGAAAGCTGAAGCTCTTTTCATCCCGCAAATGCAGGCGGACGTTGGGTCTGCCTGTAGAGTGCTGGCCAAACAAAATAAACACAGAGTTCGAAATGATTTAGAACGGGCTACGTTACCTGAACGAGGCTAACGGCATTGATATTTAAAATCTTTTAATGCATTAATGTCTTTTAAAGGCTTTAATATCAATGCCGTTAGCCTCGTTCATGTACCTTAATTACCTCTATTACCTCAAAGAGGAACAATTTAAATGTTTTTGTAATGTGAAGTTTATTTTGCCATTGTTGTAGCTGGAATCAGCGTTACCTCAGGGAGGGTGATTTGTACCAGTCCATATTATGGTCATTGGCCAGGCATTATTATGAGTAGAAATGAGCTCATCTTGAGCATTGTAGAAAGAGGTCAGTTTTCTGTTACCCCAGTGAGTGGGGCTGCCTTAATCTAAGATGAATTTTTATTTATTCTTGTTTGGCTACTTGTCAGTTTGCACTTGTACCTCAGTCACACAGGTATGTTCAACAAGTTTTAAAAATAATAAATATGGCACTTTTCCATATTAAGTAGTTGTCTTGTCATATTCTGTAAAGATAATGTACATAGATATCTTTGTTTTATGCATCCAGTGTAATTGACATGATAATAGCCTATGACCTTTATATTTATGAGCAAATGTATGACTGTTAATTCTCTAAGTCTAAGTGATATCAACTGAAATTGGTGTGAAAGAGAAATCAAGCATATATCGGTATCGGTTAATATCGGCATCGGAAATTAGGAGTTGGACAATATCGGTATATCAGACATTGGTAAAAAAAACAATATCGAGCATCCCTACTATTTACAAAAAGAGATTTTGATATCAACATTGGACAAACCAGTTAAGGAGACTCGAATTAAACCAGTGATATGACGAAGGAAGGGGCGCACCTGCAGAGCATCTGCTCTCCAGCTCTTTCCGTCAGCACATTGAGTACCGTAAGACTGGCCCACAGCACCTTCTCCCTCTGTGAGGCCGGGCTGCTGTAGGCAGGGTCGGCCAGCTGGAGCAGCCGCCGGAGCAGAGGATGCTGGGAGGAGGCCCCCTGCGGGGCAGTGTGCACCTGTGAGCGACCCAGTCTGGGATCGAGGGGCCCCGGGGCATGATAGGATAGCAGCGTGCGCACAGCACCGCCACTGTGGGACAGCAGGTGGTACAGCGCTCGCAGGGCGGCCAGCGCAAACTCCTCCAGGCTTCCAGCGGGCTCCTCCGCGCCGGAGGCCACGCTGTCCTCGGACGAGGAGCCGGACACCGAGCTGCCCCGCGGGGGGCTCCTGACTGCTCCGTCCGCCCCCTCCAGCGCCTGGCAGAACAGGCCGACGTGGTGCTCCAGCAGAGGCAGGAGGTGCACCGCCCCCGGGCACTGGCCGTCCTCTCCTCTGGGCCCGGGCGAGTGCTGCCGCAGCGCCAGCGAGCTGAGTCCAGACATGGCGAGGGCCTGGGCCTGGCTGAAGCCACTCTGCGCCTGCTGCGCAGCCTTGGGCTCAGAGGAGGAGCCGCTGGAGCCAGTGGAGGAGCCTCTAATGTGTGGGGCACACGGAGCAAAGCCAGGGAAAATGATATGACGGACCAATAAAAAGGTCTGACTTCAACAGTGTTTACACTTAATGTAGCTCAATGATGTAAGATGTCACATTCAAAGCTGTTGAAAACCTACCGTGTGGCGCACACTATGTGTTTTCAAGAGCAAAAGATATCATTTTTTGAAAAATTTATTTCTGCGCTCTAAGGGTTAAAATAAATCAATCAAAGGAGCTTCACCAACTATCTCTGTCATACATCTCTGTTGTATTTCCTGCATTTTATTTATGTGAAAAGCCTCTCATACATGCTAGTGAAGTCAAGTACCTGGGACATTTTGCAACTGATGACTGGCATGCTGACCGTGACATTATGAGACAATAGTATGTGTTCCCCTCAGGTGATCTGTGCCCAGTCCAAAGCCTTTTTTACTCCATTGTACACGGGCTCCTTGTGGTAAAAGTAAAAGTGATGCACCATCCGTAGACTCACTGTGGCCTACAATGACACCTTTAGGCTACTGCTGAGGGTGCCCAGATGGCACAGCGCAAGCCAGTTGTTAGTGGATGCTCACATTCCTACCTGTGAGGCACCGCAAAGACATTTAATATTTACATTTATGCAGCGACTGGATGAGTGAAAGAACTCAATTATACAGACTTTGACAAACCCTCAATTGTGTAGTCGTAGGTACACATCTGCTTTGAGGAAGCACTGGATGGAGAGACTCTTAATTAACACAATGGACTGATTGCCTTTTAAAATTTTTGTCCCTTTTTCTTTTATCTCTATGGACCTTAATTGTGTCTGCAATAAATAAAGAAATACAGACTCCGACTGAATTGATGACAGGAAAGAGAACTTGGCTCATCATTCATGTTTCAGATTCCTCTTAACGGGAGAACAGCAGTTGCCTTGAATAAGGCTAAAGTGCTGCGAGTTTCTTCAACATACATCATTCACAACGAACTTCATGTACAATGCATGTTCAGTTCATTACTACGGATTATTGTCCGCCACATACCAGCAAAGTACTTGTAAATGCTAAGTATATCAAGTCCATATTTCAGCGCCTCACTGCGAGCAGGAATCACTGCACAGAACCAAAGGGCTCAGGCAGCAGGGTGGGTACAGATCATCCCTCCCCCACGGTGAGGAGAATGAGTTGGTGTGTGAGAGAGCAGGCGGCCGGCAGGCTTACGGGCTGAGGAAGCTCTGAGGCAGTAAGAGGCTGGGCAGGCTTTCAGGGCCCAGACACAGCAGGTGGCTTAGGCCCAGACTGCTGGGGTCCAGCGGATGCTGCAGCAGCAGGCTCAGCAGAGTCCACTCTTCATGGGGGAGACAACACAGGAGGCCGTTACAGACTGGCTCCATGCTGTAACATTTTAACAACAGCCAAGACACAAAATGGCTAAACCTTACTTGGTCAGCACATGTACAACATTCTTTTTTTTGTTTTCAGAGCTGTCAATGCTGTCATTTGCAAAACTAGAAATGGATTTTCACTCCACTGCCGGGACTAAAGACAGAAGCCTACCTGGACAGTCAAAAGCGCCAGAACTTGTGAAATCATGCATGAGGGGCCGGGAGTCGTTGCTGAGGTTGTTGAGGCCGTCACAAACAGGTCTTCTTTCATCTTGATTCAGGATTAAAGTAGAACAGAACGATCAGAGGATACAGTGCAAACCAGCATCTTACTCAGGGGATAACGATCAACAGTGCATCGCTTCAGTATTTGTTAAAGGCTTGTGTTTATTCAATTTCCACAAGGAAATTAAATTAAAGAACTCAGAACGGAACAGAGACAAAGGCACAACCTCATTAATGCGCTCAAACCAGACTGTCCAGACAATACTTCATGTTAAAATCGTGTATCTGCGGGTCACTAACATCATTGTGTCAGCAATATGGCTCCTAAACTCACAGTATATAGGATCTTTATCCTCCCTGTGATTTGCCGTGTGTCCGTCACTGATACTTTAAGGATAATGTATGAATTATGTGCCCCAAGTCAACAACATTTCAACAGGCTTTGCTATGCTTTGTTTTATGTTTTCTGCTGAACACACAATTTTTGCATTATTACAATTCTGAATTGAGTCTGAATTGATAATCTGATTTTTGAAATCCCAGTTTGTGAAGCCAGCCTCTCCAAACCTGGGTGTTAATTTCCATTCTTGCATTAATTTTTATCTATGAACTGAAAATAGAGTAAAATAGTTCCCACCGACTCAGGAATGTTGCCAAGATTCCGCCATGTTTTTGCTTTTCTGTTAATGAGAAAACACTTTATCTTTTTATATAAACTAAATCATATCACAGGTGAGGTTACTGTCGGCCTTTCATATCACTGCCAGTACGTCACTGTCTACTGGGTACAGACAAGGCACAAGATGCTATGAGGGCTGAGAATCACATGTTTCTCATGTGGAATTAAATTGAATAACTTCATATTTACCTTGACTGAAAAGCATTGCAGTCCATTTGTTTTGGCAAATAATCAGACCAAAACCCACGTTCTATGATAAATACCAGAGTTAGCCTTTTCAGATGAAGTGTACTGCAAATGAAGGAACTGTTCCTTAGGCGTTACAAAATATGACTTTGGTCATTTTAAGACAAAGCAGAACTGAATCATAAATACTTAAACATCCAAATCGGAACAAAGAATCCGCCATTTTACCTTTAACAGCAGCTTCAAATGTCAGAAAGCTCTCTTATGACAAGATGATGTCTTGATGACTTGAATTGTGTGCTTATCCCGAGTGTTCTGACACCCAATAGCCAATCAAATCCATTATTTAACAAAGAACCATATCCACCAATACAATAATGCTCTGCTATATGAGCAAACCAGATTGTCGTTTAAAGTAACCTATTGCTAGGGGCGCAACGATTCTGAACCACGTTTTTTTTTTTAATTCATAGTAACACCACCTGCTGCCATAGGGCGAACATCCAAGCTTTCCTTAATTAAACCCGATGCAGTCTTGAACCAAAGTGCCGAACATCAAAGGGCATGTGAAATGCTTCCTGAAAAAAACTTGACTGACATCAGTATTTTTTGGCGACAAACTGCACGGAGCCAAGTAAAGGACTACAGAATTGTCTCCTTTAAACCAATTAGGTGATTATAATTTTGTCCCTGTTTACTTTGCTCAATGAGCAATCAAACAGGGGATTCTGGCTTGCTAAATAAGTAGAGCTGTTTATTAAGATGGCATGTTTGATTGCCACATTCTGAAAATTAAATGGTCTCAAATATAAACTAATTAACATATGACCAATCCGCGCACAATGGTGCCGATGGCCAAGTCACATAGCGTGTGTGGGCAACTGGGCATTGCAACTTATACAACAAGAGTAGAATTAAATTGTTCTAGAGGTAGGTCAGAAATTCTATTGATAACATGGATGTCCAAGATAAATCCTATAACAGGGAATAAAATTAAAATGTTCTGCGTTGCATGGATTTGTTAAATCAATGCATCTATCAAAGCCCCTTCAAGCAGTTTTTTTTCGTATCGGTGTGTGGGTGTCTTGGCAATAGAAAATTGTATAGCAGAAATTGTGCATTTGAGTAAATGAAGCCTGAAAAAGAATACATGCATATATCACGGTAATCGTGGCTCTGCTCATTTTAGATTCATAACGCCGACTTTCCACTCGTAGAAGTTCAACAGTCACCAGATTTCATCCCTAGCAAGACCCACATCATTTCCTTCTTGGCTCTCTCTCAAAATCCGAGCCCACAGGACACCAAATACAATTCTCACGGGGACGTTTCATACAAGTGGTAGAATTCAGTGATTATTCCTACTCATAATTAATTTGAAATGACAAACTTAAAGCGAGATATGAACTTCGTGTAGAAGCTAACAGTCCTGCCAGTTCGAAACTGTTTGTAACTTGATCACGTTTTCCTACAAGTTATTTTAACCCCTTAAGAACTACGGCCCGGTACCGGGGTCGGTTATTACGCATTACAAATACAGCTTGTTTAAAAATCGCGACACTGTCAAGCGGCATATCCACATTTCGCACAGAAACTCGGCCAAAAGCTCATGTAAACCATTTTTACCTCAACCGAACACAATTCAAGCACCAAGCAAGTAAATAAGCATGAAGCAGAACATAGGATAAAATCATTTCAGCGCTGAATCGCCAGGATTTCTGCTGAATTTGTGCTATGCATAAAAACGATACCTCAAATAAAAGAGGAAAGTCCACAGAATGAAACGATATGAGCCCTGTCATTTTAAACCGACACCACATTGAAAGAACAGCAGGCATACACTTTACAGTCTACAGAGATGAGCAGAAAAAAAATTCTTACCTTTGATATTTTGCAATAAAAAAACTGCTAGAGGGTAAATCTGCGCTTGCTATTGTTAGCCCAATGTGTTCTGTTATAACGAAACTAGATCTGCCGGGATCCTAGCATGTTCTTTCCCAGGGCGTTGCTGGGTCATTCCATGTCAAATCAACCAATTTTCTCAAAAGTTAAAAAGTTGATATCTCAGAATTTCTTCAAATTTTAACCAGTTGTGAAGTGACCAAATCTGAGAACATCTGCAAATTTTCTAAGGGTTCTGATGTAAATTGTGACCCTCAGCCCCATAAATATGAGAGGGGGGTGCATGCCCAAAATTTTCAAATGCCTGTAACTGGAAAGATATACAACTGAAATTTGGTAATCCCACAGATATTTTTGTAAAGAATACCTGGCCAAAATTTGGCAGAGTTTGATGAAATAAATATGGTTATTTTGGCTGCCCCAAAACGGAAAAAAAGGCATTTTTACTTTTTCCGAGAACGATTTTGTTGGTCTCTTTTGGCCTGTTATATTTTACCTACATAGTTCAAATTGCTGCCATATATTGTCAGACACCCTGACTACCACTCTGTAGTTCATGGAGCAAGTAACTATCATACTTTGTCTCTTATTGACCCTTCAAATTACAAATTTTGCCATTTTTGCTCAACTTTGGGGGCAAAAATGAAGATGTGGGACAGGTCCTAGGATCACCAAATTTGGCCTGGACACAGATCTTAAGCGTCGAAACAACATATTAAAATTCTACGATGGTGTTCTGTCCCATTCAGATTTTATTGCAAGTTGAAAATAGAGGTTTTTTTCAATAATAGGATTCACAATATCTATCATTTTATGCACTTTTCATACATTGGGGCAAATCTGCTCCCACGTGTACTTGGCCTAAATAACAATCAAGAAATTTAGCCAGTAACCTATAACGATTAAGATGTGATGGTAAAATGCAGACAAACATAACTAGATTGAAAGAATACCAATAATATGAATAATTAGAAAAAATCTCCCTCTGAATTAAATCTCTCATTGTACCATTTTATGACATTATTAAAGATTAATTTAAAACAGATTTGTCACAAGATAGCCCTGGATTTTAAGCATCTAAAAAACAAACCAGCTGGAAAGCATTCTGAAAAGCAAATGAAACGTGAATGTGATTATCACAATCGCACAAAATGGCCAAGTATGCATTTATGCAAATCTGTGCTGCTTTATGGCCATTTAAATTTCAGAATCCGGCAATCAAACATGCTGTCTTAAACAGCTCTACTCACTCAGCAAAGTAAACCAGAGAATCCCCTGTTTGATTGCTAGTAGAGCAAAGTAAACAGAGACAGGATTAGAGTAACCTAATTGGTTAAAAGGAGATGATTCTGTTGTCATTTACTTGGCTCTGTGCAGTATGTCACCAAAATTACCGAAGTCAGTCAAGTTTTTTTTTTCTGGAAGCATTTCACATGCTCTTTGATGTTCAGCACTTTCCTTCAAGACTGCATCAGGTTTAATAAAGGAAAAGGGTAAGGTCGGATGTTCGCCCCATGGCAGCAGGTGGTGTGACTATACCTTAAAAAAACCGCGGTTCAGAATCATTGCACCCCTACATTGCACATGCACAGTAAATGCATAATGATGCCTGGTAGGCTACCCACAAAGACTAAAACAAAACTTAGTGCACTAAACATGCTACCAATGTGTAATGACCAAATCTGTTGCAAACTTCCCAGATCCCAGAACTGTAAAAGCAGCAACATACAGCTGGTAAGCTCAATACCCACACTAATGTAAATGTCCGCTCAATATGATGAACAACACAAGAAAACCCACATTTCACTCAGGCACACATTGTAGAAAAGAAAATAACGAGAAAAAAAAGGATCATAAACAAATCTCCCGTTGCCAGACAATCAAAAACAGAGAGAGGATTAACCCATCCATTAAGCTGACAAAACAGATCAAAAGGATTGGGATTTAGAATAAATGAGTTCAGCCAATACAGACTTTCGTTAAGCTACGGTCAGTCGATATCAGTGTCACGTGAATGCCAAAGCATTCCTTGGTCTCTCATTGGCTAGATCTTTTCAAGGAATAGAAAGACGGCGCCCTTCTGTTTTTTCTGTTTGGTGGTATTTATGTAATTAGAAGTGCTGTGCAACTTCACAGAAAAGTCGCAAAGAATCCAAGTCATAATACCTGCTCTCTGTATGGATAATTCTTTTATTTAACGGTGGTTTGTGCGAATGTTGTCTTTGACTTTAAGAACATTCGAATCAAGCATGTGATTGATATCAGCTTACCATCCAGTAAATGGCTGACCCGGTCAGCAGCGGCGGGTGAAGCCCGACTGGACAGCTGGGCATTGAAGCTCTCCTTGGTGAGGAAAGGGCTGGCGCCGGGGGACACCCCACTGCCCCCACTGCCATCCTGCTGCAGCACAGCCGGGGAACATCTCCTGGGGCTGGAAAACCAAGGTAGACTCGACACAGCCCTTCTGGACTTGAGAATACAACTTAACTCAGTAAACAACCCTCGAATGCTGAAAAAGTGCCACGAAGACGATACAACATTCACGGACGTCCAATTATCCCTTACAAAACAGATTAGCATGCATCGTTCTGGACACTTTTTGAAGAATGGTAAAACGTTTAGAAATGTTTCAAAGTGATACAACAAAAAATATGAAAGTTTTTCCATTTGAAAACAAATTAAACAAGGCAATCAGAGATAGCAGACATGGCCCCAGCCACGGGCTGACAGACAGAGTCACACACACACACACACACACACACACACACACACACACACACACACACACACACACACACACACACACACACACACACACACACACACATACACACATACACACACACACACACACACACACACACACACACACACACGATCATTACTTAACCTGGCCCCCTAGGGGCTGGGCCAGGTAAAAAAAAAGTATGAAAAAAAAAAAAATTTCACACATGAAATATTCAGACAATGTGAAATGTAATCTCACTATACATTTTATTTCAGTGTTTATTTGTATGTTTAATTTATATTTTCAATATTCCATATCTAAGTGATCAGTGAATACACATGAAACAAGTACAAAACTACACAGACCCACAACGTGAATGTGTCCTGAATCCCAATTAACCTCCTTGCTACACGTCTACGATCGAGTGAGTGGGTGAGCGCAGTTTGCAAGGCACAGACCACTGCAGCTTGAAGCGCTGCACTAAAAAAATGTATAGGCAAGAACTTATGTAAATTTGTAGTAAATGTACAGATCAAACTAGATACAAGGGGAAAACGAAAGTTCTTTGAATTGTAAGGGGATAATAGATTTTATGGCAAACCTTACATCATGTAGCTGAAAACTTAACTGAAATAAAGCATACCTATTTCTAGAAGTAGATGATGCAACACGCTTATTTCCCCGGTCAGAGCTCTGAAGTTTGGCCTTAATTTCATTCATCTCTGCATCCTTAAAGTGCAACTCAGACTGCAATGACTGCACCTAGGAAAAAAGAATCACATTTCACTTTTCCCCAAAAAAAAAACATTCTCATTTAAAAACATGATTGTACATTTTGACTTTGTGAGCTGAAAACAATTAATTTTTTCAAAGCAGCACCTGTAGTCTGAAGAAATAGCGCTGGATAGCCATAAATACTAAGTGGTGATCTGTGATCAAAGGTATGCTCTACAAGTCCAATGATTCCTGTGACAGTTGGGATTCCTGGGTGGTAATACACAAAGCCCAACACTGGTCAATCCTGACCATCATGGTAAAGTCTGCATGGTATGTGCATGTCATACGGGCAACAGAGAGCAAAAGTGATGTTCAATGAGCCCAGGTTTGAGTACTTCTAGCATGAACCACAGTCTCCTAGCAGAAGTTAAACTAGGCTTATGCCGTCGGAGGCGACGGCTTGGGGTATATCCCCGAACACCCCTAATCCTCCAATTCCCCAATCCTCGAGTAGACCCAATACAATATAAAGCCCCTCAGGTCACGACCTTTCATTTGAACTTAATTTCAGGTCAATCAGACAAATGGTTCTGAAGATATGGCCAAAATGGTAATTTTCCATCACAAAGCTCCACCTGGTGGCAAAATATTGAACCATACAGGTATGATGTCATCAAGTGACACGTTGTGAGGTCACGACCTTGCAGTTGCACATAGTTTCATGTCAATTGGACAAATGGTTCCAAAGATCCACAAAAATTGTGAATTTTATATGACAAAGCTGCACCTTATGTCAAAATTTTGAACCAAACAGGTATAATGTCATCGTGGTACACATCCTCAGGTCATGACCTTTCATTTGCACTTGATTTGAGGTCAATCGGACAAATATTTCCACAGATATGATGAAAACTGTGATTTTTCAGTTTTTGGCCCCTGGTGGCCAATCTAGACATTGTAAATTGTCCAAAATCGAATCAGTTCTTCCTCTTTATGATACTTACTTATATGCAAAACATGAAATTTCTAATTGAAATATTACTGAAGTTATCGCGTTAACACGTAGGAAATCAGGCGGTCGGATCAAAAACATAATATCTCCTAAACGCCGTTCGGGGATATAATAATTATCACAGTTTCAGCCAATTGTTGAAATGAAAATCAAACTGAAAACAGGATGAAGATCTTCATTCTATTTATTGATGATACCAGACTTGATTCAAGACAAGCCGGCAGCAGAGGAGTCACTGTCAGTTACCTTCTTCAGGAGATCCTTCTCCTTTTCACTCTGGGCATGAGCGCGATCCTGCTGTAGGAGGAGGTCCCTCTGTCTCTCCTGCTCCTTCTCCTGCTGGGCGTGTCGAATGGAGTCACGCAGGACACGGATCTCCCCATCCTTCATCAGCAGCTTCTCCTCTACCTCCTTCAGCTTGTTATGAAGTCATAAACAGGTCACACAGGAGGCCCTAACTTTCATCGTCAACAGGCAGCTCCAAAAAACAATCCTAGTTTAGCGTGTATGATGTCATTTCTATATGTAATTCTGCTGACAAACCACTCTGGGAATATGACTAAGGCTATACCTAGGCGTTATTGAAAGAAAAACAGACATAACAAGAGCCATCTGGCAATGGCAGATCCCCCCGGCTGTAGGTTGTGTGACCTACAGGTTGTGTGGACAGACGGACGGACCGAAACCCCCAAAAGGCACAACTAGACCATAAGGAGAAGCTCCATACCAAATTTGGTGTTTGTAAGTGGTATAGTTTTCGAGTTCTGGTCCGGAAACGATTTTATTACAGTTGGACGGACGGACGGACAGACGGACGGACGGATACACTGATCGCTATATCCCCCGCATTATATGCCGGGGGGATAAAAAGGTGGAAAGACTCCAAGGCAAAAGTGCTTTTTTTCCTCTTTTCATTGTTTTGTCTGTAGAAACAGATCAGTAAAACAATACACTCAACTTTTTGTTCAATGCCTTGTCAGGGATTTTTAAGACTCCACCCTCTTATTACATATGATTCTTTTAGACGAGCGCACAGATCTTTCGGTTATAGAAAGTGCAATACAACGGCATCAGATCATCAATCCTCTGCAACCAGTAAAGAAATACACCACTGAAAAAAATAAAAGGCCAGTCACTTGCCATAACAATTAAAATATGACCACAGTAAAAAGTGGGAGCCAATTCTACTCAACATCCATCACTTGCAGCTTTCCAAAGATTAACGGAGTCAAAACCTTTTTCTTCAGCTCTGCTTGTTGGGCTTGCAGATCCCCACAGGACAGGTCGTCCCTCTTCTTCTCAAACCTCTGCTGAACATTCTCTGAAAAATATCCCCCCAACACATGGGCTCAAGTTTCCATGAGATAACACTGCAGGCTACCAGTCCATTTCAGATACAAGTCAATATTGATATGATCCATTATGAGCCAGTTTTTCAAAGATTCACAGGGTTCATGAAACACCAAAGTCATGGGGTTTTTTGATTCTTTAATATGTTGTCGGTACATGTCTCAAATGGACATCTCAAATAAATCCAGATTTCTTCAGAGCCATTAAATTTTTGTCTAGGACCCCCAGAAAGTTTAGGGGTTAATCAGCCCTTGAAAGAAAACTGACTTTTAGGAGCCTATATCTCAATGCACCCACGACAGCCCAGACTCATTTTCGTAGATGTGTACCTACCATTAAGGGTCTTTCAGAAAACGTTAAAATTCCCATGGGGAGTGAAGGGCGCAGCTGATAGGGGGCTCTTCAATCAGCTACCAAAGCCACCACAAACCATTTTTCATCAGGGATTTACAGGCTACGCCCTCAGCAGCCTAACGTGTTTTACACATCATATGACAGTTTAGTTACCTCTCTACCTAAATAACGTAAATTCATGGTTGGGTTGTTTCGGGCGCATGGATATAGAGGGCGTTCTTTTGGGTCACAACACAGTTTTTGCCAAAACTTTGGGGTGCAATATCTCCACGCACCCTCGACAGATTTTTATGCAGATTTCTTTATTATGTCTTTCATAATCCGTAATATCTGCATCATCAGGATCACTGGGGTTCAGCTTCTTTAACTCTTTTCCTCCGTCTATTCCTGAGTCTATTCAGGCCGTAACTCAGCTCTTGTAACAGCTAGAGTCCTGGAAGTTGGTCATACCCCTGGTTTTATGACCCTAGTTACACAATGAGAGCATTGATTGAGATTGCAGATATCAAGGTCATAGTGATATTGACATATCAAATTATGATATTCTGTGGTTTTCAGGGTACGTATCGGGAGTTTCATTTCAACTGGTCCTAATCCTATGTTTATGAATACTGCCAAACCGATGAGTCTATCATCGACAATCCCAGTGGTCAGGATCACGTGATATTTATACGTCATATTTAAGATTTTGTGATATTTCAAGCTCTGATGTACTTCGGCTCATTTTAGCTGCTCCTATCCCAATGTTTATGATACTGCCAATCTTCTCAGCCCATCATTGACCATCCCTGAGGTTAAAATCACTTGTTATTGACGTAAATAAATTCAAGATTTTGTGATATTTCAATATTATATTCACAATATTATATTTATACTTATATTATACTTTTGATGGTCTAATTGCTTTTCCCACATTTAATTTGTATTTTTTTATTTCATCACAATTCATTGAGCTGTTGCTATGTTATTTGAGATAATCAATATTGAGACTTTCTGTCTTTTCACGACAATTTTATGGCACAAAAAGATCAGAGTGCCATCCATCAGTAGCTGAATTTGAGAGTGAGGATTCAGATAGAGGTCATTTAACCACAAACAAAAATGAAACAGGCCTGGAAAACTTCATTTCACCATTTTAGAATTTCTCTCAACCTAGTCAAAGAATGAGGTTGTAAAGGGTTAAAATGACTTAACCCCAAAGTGATCTTAATAAGATATATATATCAGACATAATAAAAAACATAATAAAAAAATTGCATGAAAGTCTGTTGAGGGCGCATGGAGATATTTCATCCCAAATTTAGGCAAAAACTGTGTTGTGACCATAAACAGCACCCTCTATATCCATGCGCCTAAAACGGCCAATCCCGAATTTATGTTAATTAAGCAGAGGGGCAACTTATTGAAGCACCCCCTATCAGCTGCGCCCAATCAGAGGAAATCCCTTGCACTTTTAACCTGTGTCTACGTCTGGCCTTTGGAGTTTTTACCGAAGCACTGAATCAGGGGGTGTGGCTTTGGTCAGAAATTTGAGGGGAGGAGCGGGTTTAGAGGTGATGCTGCATTCAAATCTTGCTCGCTGTTCCAAGATTGCAAACTCCAGCTTTAAATCACAGGCCCAGTCTTTTGTTACCCCACCAAAATGAGGTGTGATTGTTGCCTGGCCCTCTAGGGGCTTCAAAGGTCAAGCTGCCAAGTTTCCACACAAAGTGACCGAGGTCTGCATCTGCTCCAACTCTCAAACAATATTGCTGAGTGGCCATCCATAAAACTAACCAAAGCCTTGACAGTAGAAAGTTGAGAATTGCTCCTTAAGTAACTCTGGCTGGACTGACTATTTTTGCCCCCAGCAGAGTATTAGGAGGAGAAGGACAGCTCGCACCAAAGGTTTGTTACGAACCTCTTACTCCCACATCTTCTGTGATCGCCTGGGAGGCGATAATATCAATCTGATTCAGGTCATCTTGAGTGAAGTCCTCATCATCACCAAAAGGATCAGTGGTAGATGCAGCACCATAGTTGAGCCTTTTCATCCGCTTCGTAGGTGGGCACTCCATTCTTGTGACCAGGCAGACATAAAACATCAACTTTACAAAATGTAGCAACAGATTCAGTTGCAAACATGTTTATGCATTTGAGAAATCAACATCTTGAAATTAAGGGGATAAATACGAGCAGTAGCAGAAAAAACAAGTAGACATGGTAAACAACATCCCCCGCGAAAATGTCTTCTTGAAAGATACTATGAACAGAGGCTCCCAGAAATGCCACAAGGGCAATAACTGTGGGAGAAATAATCGTGTGCTTCTTATTTTCGAACTCCATCAGGATCTTTATGGTCTTAAGCGACACACCAAATTTGGTTTTCCTATCTCAAATAGTTTCTGAGAAAAGCTGTCCCCTTTATCTCGGACGGACGGACGGACGGACGGAGCTCAAACCTATATCCCCCTCACACTTTGTGGCGGGGGATAAGGGTCATTCCGTGTGGTTTCACCAGATGGTGGTTGCCACACCATTTTGTGTCACCATGTCACTAGATTGTCACAAAAGTACTTTCTATGCAAAATTGTAGGCCTGTACCTCAAATAGTTACTGAGTTGTGGGGGTCTGAAATTTTCAGTAATTGGGCTATAAAAAGCCAAGAAAAGCCTCGCCAGGGTTTTTTGCATCTTTAAGTGGTAAATTCTCAGCCTCGAGACATTTCAGAGAGCTGTAAGTTAGTATACAAGGCATCTGCATGTAGCTAGTGCTCCACAAACATCCCCAGGTGTTTCCCTACACTCTGCAGGCCATGGGGGCTTGCTAAAAATGCCAAAAATTAAGAAAAACCTACTCGCGAGTGGGGTTTGGGGCCTTAAAGGTACTAGAAATACTGCACAGAAGTGTTCTGATACCCCTGGGTTCCACTCTACACAAACTTGTGTGATAACTTAACAAACTGGAGCTTTCTAGATACCTCAGTTTGGAAAATATGAGCTCCTAAAGTTGGACGAGATTTTTAATTGGCTGTTTTTGGTGGCAAAAATCTCCATGTGGGACACGTGCCAGAGACCCCAACTTTTTCTAAAAGACAGTTCCATCTGTCTTCTATCACTGCACAAAAAAGCAGCAGGGTTATATTTGTAGTTACTGAGATATTCTTATTCAAAATGGCATGGGTGATGCCAAAATCGTTTTTTGCTTTTCAATACTTTAAATACAAAGTATTTAAAAAACGATTTTGGCATCACCCATGCCATTTTGAATAAGAATATCTCAGTAACTGCAAATATAACCCTGCTGCTTTTTTGTACAGTGATAGAAGACAGATGGAACTGTCTTTTGAAAAAGTTGGGGTCTCTGGCACCTGTCCCACATGGAGATTTTTGCCACCAAAAACAGCCAATTAAAAATCTTGTCCAACTTTAGGAGCTCATATTTTCCAAACTGGGGTACCTAGAAAGCTCCAGTTTGCTAAGTTATCACACAAGTTTGTGTAGAATGGAACCCAGGGGTATCAGAACACTTCTGTGCAGTATTTCTAGTACCTTTAAGGCCCAAAACCCCACTCGCGAGTAGGTTTTTCTTAATTTTTGGCTTTTTTAGCAAGCCCCCATGGCCTGCAGAGTGTAGGGAAACACCTGGGGATGTTTGTGGAGCACTAGCTACATGCAGAGGCCTTGTATACCAACTTACAGCTCTCTGATATGTCTAGAGGCTGAGAATTTACCACTTAAAGATGCAAAAAACCCTGGCGAGGCTTTTCTTGGCTATTTATAGCCCAAATTCTGAAAATTTTCAGACCCCCACAACTCAGTAACTATTTGAGCTACAGGCCTACAATTTTGCATACAAAATACTTTTGTGACAATCTAGTGGACTGTAAATTAGAGACTAATTTGAAAATGGTGCAGCAACACTCCCAATGAATATCTGGTCCTTTCACTTGGAATGACCCATAATAAAAACGCAAGGATCTGAACCTTCCTGTATTTTAATAACAACCTGAGGCACATCGGAATGGTAGCAGGAACTTCCACTCCTAACAAAGGAATGGTTGACACCAATTACACCTCGTACCCCCAACCAGGACTAACTTTTGTCAGCCGAAAACGTTACCGGAAACAGACTTTCCGTCACTGCTTTGCTATTAGGACAAAATACCATTCGCGGTAAAGAAATTGTAAAAAAGTCAGATCACCTGCTCTCGCAAACATTGTGCAGATTTTATACAAATTAGCCACTTAAAACTCGCCAAAGTACAAAGACAAGGCAGATCCAATGACAATACACCAGTGTAGATATCCCAATAGGGGAAGTGCTAGTTGACATAATCAGTCAAGTAATTTATCAAAAGGCAGCTTAGCTTGAAGGGTAGTTAGTTCTCTTCGAAGTAACAGCAACCACGATCGTACACCCGCCGAGTCCAGTGCCGATACACACTGACCCCGCAGCGGTACACCCTGTCGAGTAGTTTGGATTCCCAACACGACTTAAGTTAGCTAACCAACCAATTGAACGCTCATAGCCAGTCTAAGCCCTACTCTGAAATTAACCAGGTTGCAAGATAGCAGTGCAAGCTAGCTGGCTTTCCAACAAGTCACACTACTGGCTCAGCTTGTTAGACTAACCGGTAGGCTCGCTGTGTTAGCTAGCTAGATAGTAAACGAACAAAACAGACCAGGGACTCGTTAGCGCTGTTATCAGTTCTAGCTGAGATGTTACGCGAAGAAGCTGCTTCAGAGTGATTGAACTATGCAGATAATGGGTAACGTTAGCTAACTATAACTCCTCGAGGAAAATTCTGTATTAACAATGTTGGCAAGCTAACGCTAGCTAGGCAGTCAGATAGGCAAGGGTTAGCTAGCTAGCTAACTTTTATACAGTTAATTAGCTAACAGTACTGGAAGTCCGATATTAGCTAAGGAAATCTTACTTCCGGATAGATAGCGAGCTACGCGCAATCCATTGCTGCAGGCTGTCACTGGCGTGCAACTATTTTAAAATTTTGGTGGCACTAAAAATGTTTGTCTCTTTTTTTTCATTTAACGTTATACGAAAGTTGTAGTTGTGGAAATAGACGGGTGTATTGAGGGGAGCATGTTGACTGTGGAAATAGCTTGCTAGATTCTGCGCGGTTAAACGAATCATATCACTTGTTCTATTCTATATGTAGTAACAAGAAATTAGATTGGACTGTAATGGAGAGAGGCTACCTGGGAATTCTACGGCAACCCATCGTAGACATATTGCGTTTCTCGTTCATCGGCAATTACTGAAAGGGGAACTCAGCACGGACCTATAGAGAAGTGGACAGACAACGAAGGCTGGAACACATGCCGACATGAACGTAGCGGTGAACCTGATATTGCAGGTCATGTGATGCCATGGGGGCAAAAAAGAAATTTCTCCATTGGGAGTAATTGAAAAAGACACGCTAATAAATCCGTGAATAAATTTTTTTGACAGCCACAAATTATCGATACCGAAACGGTTTATTTTTTAATCTTTTAAATCATTGATGTCTCGTTTCTCGGCAAAGACAAAATGTTTTATTTATATTCAGGCTATGCGAACACCAACGGGTCCTCATGCGTAAGCGCGTTCTCGTCTCGTCCGAATTTAGCACTGCAGCGGATGTAAGCGGGTGGAGCAATGGGCATTCCTCGCCGTCTGTCTGTGTTCAACATTAAAGAAGTAGCCAAGTCGGTAAAGTGAGCTCACTACGTTACGGTGCAAATATATTGAGCAACAAAAGGAACGCAAGTTAAGTAAAGACAGACCGGAAAATAAGTTTGCACGTAATTATCATAGAAAATCAAATTTACTAATTGGGAGCAGATCTGGGCTGATCAGAACTGTGAGGTCCACGAGGCTTTACCTGGAGTCTGTCATCCTTGCTATTTTGTTACCCAGATTGACGACAGCGATATTGATGTGATTGCATATTCGATGTTCTGGGTCCGTAGCGGATTAAATACCACTACTAAGGGTTGCTGGCCCTGTACAGTGGGCAAGCAGGCTGCCCACTTCCGTACTTGCGTTCCTCAGTGGGTAACAGGAAGTGACCAGTTTTTGCTTTCACTTGTGCTGACGACACATAGTTGAACCCATCAACCTCATTTCATTTCTATAACATGCAGAACAAATTGGTGAAGCTACATTATGAATGCTGTGAAGCTATGAGTAATGGCGTCCGTGTAATGACGTGGCGACTATCCATCCTTCGCCATGAAAATACGTTTGGTTTTTTGATGTCTTTAATGAACTCGTATCATCATAAAAATTGATCCACAGGTCAAGGGTCACAAGCACTTGTGTCTGATTGGGCCCTTGCCCATAAGGGCAGCAAAATGCCTCCATAGCGCCCCCTTGAAATTTTCAAAAACCCCTCCCCATAGGGTTTTTTTTCCGAGTAGAACAATGAAAATTGGTACACATGTGTATTTGGCCAAGACGCATAAAACAATCTCAAGCACCATTGGTCTACTCCAAACAGGAAGTCGGCTATTTTGATTTGAACATGTCATTTTCGCCTGATTTCCACACATTGTATTTTAACCAACTCCTTTTAGAGATTTCATCCAATCAACACCAGATTTACTAGTAATTACCTTAGTCATTACCTTATGAATGCTGTGAAGCTACGAGTAATGGCGTGTGGCAACATGGCGGCTATGAATCCCTGGTCATGAAAATAGAAGTAAGCCTGTACAAGCCTAGTGGCCCATTGGGCCGGTGCTTAACCCGGTGTCCATGGCGTGAAGTGACTAGGAGCATTGCTACTCCCCCTGGATGGGATGCCAGTCCATCGCAGGTACTCCCTACCAGACAAGTTTCCCTGCCTATTTGCCGGTATATTTATATACATTTATACACCTGGGTGGAGTGAGGGAGTAAAGTGTTTTGCCTAAGAACACACCGCGGAGGCTGTGGCCGGGGCTTGAACTCAGGATCTTACGATCTCAAGTCCTGCCACTCTCCGCCATGAAAATACGTTTGGGTTTTTGATGTCTTTAATCAAATCGGTCCAAAATGGAACGGTTAAAAAGAACTACCCTCCTCAAAGAGGACAAGAATGGGGGCCGGGGGGTCCCAGATCTTGTTCCAATCATTATGGCACAGGGTCTGGCCGCCCTTGTGCAGAACACTGGGAAGGGGGAGAAAACAGCAAGTGCCTTTACTAGGTACTATGCTACCCCCTTCCTTAGGGCGATGGGATTGGGCTTGCTAGACAACAAGATTCCATATTGCTGGGACCCCCCTTATGTCTATCAGGCTTTGAAGGACTTTGCCTACAGGACGGGATTGCCTCGGGCCGGCCTCACCTCGTGGAGCTACAAAAATATCATGTCTTATTTAAGATCTAAACAGACAGTAGACCTCCCGAGAGTTGGACCGACCCGAGACCCGCACGTCATCTGGACAAATGTCACTCATCATTGTTTGACAAATAAGCAGAAAGACATTGCCTGGATGGCTGCCCATTGGTGTCTCCCCACCAGGGTTTTTATGTACCGCCGGCACCTGGCCCTGACTGAGCGCTGCCCTCACGGTTGCACTGATCAGGAGAGCGTTCATCATCTCTTCTGGGAGTACACCGTGGCCAGGCGGGTCTGCGGCCTTGTTTGTTCCTCTGTCTCCCTGAACAGTTTGCTGCCGAGGTCCTCCCTGACTGCCGAGCTGATCCTCCACGGTCCACCGCAGAGATTGAAGACACCTACAAGCCAGCGTCAGTGGAGGATCATCGACATCATTAAACAGGCACTGTGGGAGACGAGGAACATCAGGGTCTTCCAAAAAACATCTGTGGACCTGGTCGCTCTTCGACGGAGGATCCAGAACCTCCTTCAAGACGGCATACTGGCGGACTACAGTAAAAACGAGGACCTGGCACGGGAGAAATGGGGGGTGGACCACTGGAAAGAACTGGTTATTTAGTCCACCCCCCTATCTAATTGGAGGGACACCTGCTCGAGTGGAAACCCGGGCATATTTTGCGGGCCATCTACTCATGTGTATGTGTGTATATGCATTTGTTTACGTATGTGTACTGTATCTATGTATGTATGTATAGGTATATATGTACATTTTATGGCTTTGTCTTGTTTATCATTTGTAAATTTGCCTGACACGCCTTATTGTGAGTGTGTGTTTTGGTTTGTCTTTGCTTTTTTTTTTTTTTTTTTTCTGCTCATAAAAAGCCTGTTGTATTTTTTTTGATTTGGTGAATTAAAAACTTTGTTATTTTTTGATGATAAGTTGAAAACTTTAATGGACTTGTGGGCTTCTTTAGGAGCCCCTATTTACTATTGAGCTTGTATTTTTTGTATTTTACTTGTATGTATACTCTTTCTACTTTGTAATTTAGGATGGTAATTCGAATTGTATAATTGGTTTGGTGGAATTTTGAAATATTATTTTTGTGTTGTTTGGTATTATTTAAAGTTTCATCTTGGCCTGTATCTGAATGTAATGTGAATTTTGAGCTTGTTGGTTTTAATATTGTATTGATTGTAAAACCAATAAAGCTAATTCAATCAACTCGTATCATCATGGAAATTGATTTGCCGGTCAAGGGTGGTGAGCTCTAACATCTGATTGGGGCGCTGCCCATGAGGGCAGCAAAATGCCTCTATAGCGCCCTCTTAAAATTATCAAATCCCTTCCTATAGGGGATTTTTTGGAATAGGAAGATGTAAGCCAGTAAGTAAGCCAAACAAAAAAGTCTCTGGCACCATTGGTCAACTCCAAACAGGAAGTCAGCCATTTTGATTTTAACGTGTCATTTTGGCCCGATTTCCACACGTTGTATTTTAACAAACTCCTCCTTGCGGTTCTGTCCAATCAACCTCATTTATTTCAGATCAAGAGACCATGCTGATCAAAGTAGTGCTCTGCATGCCTGTAGCTCAATGGTCGTGGCCACTATGGCGTCCCCATTTCTGATGCCTCGCCACGCACATTCGAGCAGCTCTCGCTCCCTCATACTTCATCCAAATGAATTTAAAATTCCTGTACATGGTAAGAGCCCCACCCTGAACGCCTCCATGTGTTTCTAAGCATTCTTGCTCATGGTGCCCCCTTGTGGAAACAGGAAATGCCATATTTTACATTGAAATTGCCCGATTTGCTCGAAACTTCATTTTCGTGCTCAGGGTCTGCCCCCGAATACATCTTCCCACATTTGGTTACACTCTGAGTGCCCCCTGGTGGATGAGGTATCAACTTGTCATAACTTCTTCAGCTTTGTCCGATTCGCTCAACACTTTCTCACAGGTTGAGGCCTGCACTTGACCTGTCCAATATTCGTGAGTGTATAGCTGCACCCGTCAGGATCTCACCACTACCCTCAACATGCGCAAGGGTGCGAGGGCCCATTCAACACTGCTTGCAGCTTTAATTTTATGTTTTTGATTCGTTTTTCTTTCCTGCTGGGAAAGAAAGTGACCGTTAAAAAAAACTCACAATTTGCGTAATCCGCATTGTTCATAGTTATGCAATTCAACAAATTAAATTCAGAATCATACTTATACTCAGGGGCATCTCTAGGACGAAAGATTGGTGGGGCCCGGAGCTCCCCTTTAAAACAGTTGCTAACCCTGACTTGCACGCAATCATTGGCATAATTGACAAACAATCTTTCCAGGATTTTCCTGGCTTTTTTTTTTGCGGTGGCAATGAAAGTTACAATGTCTTGGTGATTTATTTTTTTGTCCGCAAGAAATTTGTGTGGATTGGTTGAATTTGCTTTAACAGTTGCAATCGCAACTTGAAACTTCCTTGAGGGACTGAGGAATAGATTCACTCAGAGAACACGCCGGTGCGGTACATTTCGGCACGGCGACAATCATTAATCTGGACGCGTAATTTTGTGCATTTAAATCAGCGTTATTCAGAATTGCACACAGAAGTTTCAAATGGTCTTTTATTTTATTTAATCAAAACGATCATGAAGCGCCAGTTAAATCACTTGATGTGTGGAAAAGGTAGTGCAGACGTTTGAGCAGTTTGTCTTTCATAAAGCATTGAACAATTTTTGAGTGGCCTAAATTTTTGATCTGAATTTATCCTATTATTTAGTTGTCTTTGATTGTCAGAGGATTGTCAAAATGGGAAAACATGTTAATAACGAAGAATAACTGAGTACAAGCCAGGAACAATCATTGACACAAAGACATGGTCCGGGCCCCACCAACGATCACTTCCAGAGACGCCACTGCATATGCTGTATGTCTGCAGGGTGTATCAGAGAAAAGGTGAAGCTCAAGCTGCAAAAAGCTCAAGCGCACTTGAGTTTTGCAGCAGGACACTGATCCAAAACAACTCAGCAAGTCCACCTCTAAATAGCTTAAAAAAACAAAATTAAGGGTTTGGAATGGTCTAGTCAAAATCCAGACTTAAATCTGATCGATATGCTGCGACATGACCTTAAACAGGATGTTCATGACCTTAAACAATTCTTCAAGGAAGAGCTAGCCAAAATTCCTCCACAGCTACATGTAAGCCAGAGCTTCCAATCTTATCCATAAAGGGCCGGTGTGGGTGCAGGTTTTTGCTTTATACCAGTGCCACAACACCTGATACCACTAATTAACTGATCGGGGTGTCAATCAAGACCTTGATGAGTAGAATCAGGAGTGTTCGTGTCGGGTGTAACAAAAACCCGCACCCACACTGGCCCCTTGTGGATTAGATTGGACACCCCTGGTGTAAGCCTTATTGCCAGTTATCGCAAATGCTTGATTGCAGTTGTTGTCGCCAAGGGTGGCACAACCAGTTATTAGGTTTAGGGGGCAATTACTTTTTCACATCGGGCTGAGTAGGTTTGGATGGCTTTTTCCCTCAGTAAATGATGTCATCATTGAAAAACTGTATTTTGTACACTGCTGCTCAAAAGTTTGGGATCACCAGTAAATTTCTTTGTTTTTCAAAGAAAAATACATTTTCATGCATTTCACAAACATTTTTATCCATTTCATAAACGATGAAAATTAATCAGATGATTTTCAAAGAATGATCTACATTTTTGCATAGAGGCCTATTATCAGCAACTGTCGGTCCTCTGCATCAATCTCCTGGTATGGCTGCTAATCCAAGTTAAGCATGTTATGAGGCTAATTGATTATTAGAAAACCCCTCTGCAAATGTTTTGCACAGGTGAAAACCGTTGAACTAATAAGGGAACGCAAAAGAGAGCATGGCATTCTTGAGGTTGGTTTAGTCCCTGAAGCATCAGCAGTTGTTTGTTTGTTTACAGGCTCAAAATGGCCAGAAAGAAAGAACTTCCTTTTGAGACCCATCAGTCTATTGTTGTGCTGAGAAAAGAAGGCTATTCAATGCGAGAAATCGAAAACTTAAAATCTCTTACCATGCTGTCAACTACTCCCTTCAGAGAGCAGCACAAACTGTCACTAACAAGGACAGAAAAAGGAGTAGGAGGCCCCAATGCACAACTGTACAAGAAGACAAATATCTGAGTGTGTAGTTTAAGGCAAAGACGCTTCACAGGTTGTCAACTAGCAGCTGCGCTAAATAGTTCCCGTCAAACACTAGTTTCAGTATCAACAGTGAAGGTGGTTTTTTTTTTTTTGATGAAGGCAAAGTTTGAAACACATTTTTATCATTTTCCATTAAAATCATTCCTAACTCAGACAATGTCAGAATGTTCTGTTCATTTGCTATATTTCGTATTCAGACTAATTTCATGTGTTTCCATGGAAAACAATAAAATTTCCAACTGATCCCAAACTTTTGAGCGGTAGTGTATTTATCAGGTTATCTTTGTCTAATTTTAAACTTTGTTTTATGATCTGAAACATTTATGTGTGACAAATATGCAAAAAAATTAGAAACCAGGAAGGGGGCCAATACTTTTTCACAGCACTATATACAGTATGTAAAGTATATACATAGGCTGTTATGCCAGACAGACATGAGGTTATATAGACTTCACAAAGAGACTGAGTGAAGCTCTTTCTAATATACCCTGTTGCTGATCAGGGTAAAGACAACGTACATCTGACACTGCCAATTGAATAATTAGTAGTGGTGCGCTCCAAGGTCTAATTGCCCGGCGAGCTGGACGGCTGGAGTCGTGGCCTTACAAAAACAAATAGAAAAGTCTGGGCTAGGCAGTAGCAGAATTGTAGTTGGTCCAGGCAGGCGTCTGGTGATCAGGATTGGGTGAAAGGGTAATATGTGGTTAGTGGTCAGCCCGTGGTCAATACCAGGGGGTCAATCCAAATGGCCAAGTCTACTTGGCTATGCAAGCACAGAGACCTGAGGTTTGAGGAATGCTGGGATCTTTCTCTGCCTTGAGACTGCTGGATGGCAGGGAAAGAGTTTCCATCATAAATGGTCACATCAGGACATTTCAGCCTCTAAGTTTTACCCCCTTTTCCTCTCTGTTTCCAAAGTGAATGGGTGACTATATTTTTATGTTATATCCAGTTTGTAGGATGTATCCATGTCTTTATCTCAAAGGCTTTCAAGCATAGAGAATACAGTTAACAGTTGTATAATATATCCTTGCAATTGCCCACATTGGGTTGACCAGAACTGCCTGTAAAGGGATAAGGATACTGGATGTTGGCGTCTTTTTTGATTATCTTTTGTGTGAGGATTTTGGATTTTTGAACAAATGGAGAGTGATGAGGTGGAAGGAGAAAAAAAGAAAAGGAATTTCTTGGAATTATGGAAGTAAAGGGAGAAGACAATTACTTTACTAGAAAAAGGGTTTGGCAAAAGCCTAAAGCAAATTAATTTCAGTGTTCAGTTTCTGTTATGTTTCGAGGTAGTCAGATGTGAAGGAAATAGGAGAACGTTCAGTTGAAAAACAGAACTGGGACTTTGGGGCTAAGTTTGTTTGTTTCGTTTTTAAACTTTAAAGTATTGGAAGATTGAAGAGCAAGTTAACGCCATAAAATGGCGGTAATCACGGCAATTTCAAACAAAAGAAGAAGAAGAAGAAGAAGAAGAAGAAGAAGAAGCAGGAAACTACACCCAGTAGGTAGCGGTATATTCACATCACAACGGAAACATTAGGCACTCATCCTGAGGAGAACAGAGAGTAAGAAGAGAAGGGAAGAAGAAGAAGAAAGCGGTAGTAGTAGTTTCATTTAGTCGCCTGTAAGATATATATATTTTTTCGCACCAGCAACTTTGTAGTCATGGTGCGTGCAATTTGTTTGGCCTAACGCTGGTTGTACGTGTCATTAAATGGTGATAGTTACACTCAACAACAAGTGTGTCATGGAACTGGATAAAATGGACGAGAACGACTGGAAATATCACGGAGAGGGGAATAAGAGCCTTGTGGTTTCTCACAGCAAGGTGGGTAATGATAGCGTAAGCAATTGGATTGGTCCTTATATGGCTAACCTAACTAGCTAACTACGGTTAGTTAGTCAGGAGGTAGCTGACTGTTTGCTTCACTGGCAAACCGAGTTATTAAAGTTATTTGCTAACTTTAAGGAACATTCACATATGCTGGCTAACTGCCTTAAACTTATGAACTAGACAATGCTATCAAAAGCTAAGCAGCTAACATCACTGTATCCCGGTGGTGTAGCTACCCGGCGGCAGGGCTAAACGGCACTTCTGGGGGGGTCTTCCTTGGCGACTGAGGTGTCCATCAAATGTGTCAGTACAGTGATCAAATGCTGGCGTCTGTTTAACGTCAGGACAAGATTGTTGTTCGGTGTCACTTGCCAGCTAATTGATTGGTTTCCTGTTCTAACATTAACGGGGCTACTTCGGGTGCTGAAGCTATTTTTTTTACTGAACTGTTATCAGTCCACCATTCGCATGCTCGCCGTTAATTGTCTCTGCTAAGCGCTAAGCTTGTTCTGGATGAGGTAGCCAACGTTAGCATGCTAGATATCAGATGACCAGTCGAATAGCTAACTTGTTTGCGGGCAAATCCAGTTGTTTTGCGCCAGTTGGGGAGTTTAACTAGTTAGCTACTTGGTTGACGTTACCTGACTTATGTTGCCAAATTGTAAGTCTGCTCAGCTGAGTTTTATTTTTAACAATCACAACATCCCGTCCTGGCAGCTGATGAGCTGGACATCTCGGTAACCATCTGAAATTGAATGTGCTGGATTGACTAGCGATGATCTCGGTTGGTTTTTTGTTTGAAGTCTTGGTTAGAGGGCGAACGAGCGAGCAAACTAGCAGTTGTACTGCCTAACCAAGGTACGTGTGGGTTCCGTGCGGGAATGATTTCAGAGTAACAGTATTTGTGGGGAAATCTAGTTGACTAGACTTGCTCGCTAACGACGTAACGAATCAATGGCTGGGCTACTTGCTAGCTGGCCAAGTCAAACCCCGAGAGTCGCATGGGCTGTCTGAGGAAGATTGGGAAACGGTGATGTCAGGGATCGTAGTTTCTTGTGTCGGTTTTCCAGAAACGGAAAACAAACAAACAAAAAAAGTTCTGTGAGTTTACCGAATTTGACTGACTGAAAACTTCATGAAACGTAAATTCTCGGCCGTAAGTTACCCGATGTATCAAATTGCTCACACTAAGTTTCAAGAACTGCTGAGTTCAGCAGGTTTCCACTTTGCAAAGTCATTTTCTGCTGCTCTTGCCTCATATTATTCCCAACTTGCAAAAATGATCTCGTTAATGTTGTCGCCCGCACAGTTCAGGTGGTTCTCTCGTCTTTTGTAAACCGTTATGAATACAATCAATATAATAAGGCTTCAGTGAAGTCGTGCTTGATGTTTTTTATTTTTAATTTTTATTTTTTGTGACTTTGATTCACATGCATTCCATGCGTTTTGAACATAAGTTGTAATCAAAGATGGTGTTTGTTGGGGCTGCAGTCAGGTCGCTGAACGGGATGTGTACTCGGGTTATGTCACAGAAATGGGCGTGTACATCCCGTTAGATCCGCTCCTACAGCAGTCTCTCGTGCCAGCTTGTTCCATTGTTTATTGTCGGCATCTGATTGTACTCCCTATTCCTTCACATGGGGGTTTGCATCCTCCCAAAGCAGGTGGTTTAGTGTCAATAATTTACGCAGAATCGCAAGGTTCTATGACGTCAAAAGGAATTTGCCCCCTCCCAATCCACCCCACCCACCCACCCCACAATTTGCCTATTTGTCACCTGATGCTTTAATAACTGTTCTTACAAAGTGGCGAATAAGATAATGGCTGTGTTTCAGTAGTTGTTCAACAGGCTCCCGTTGACTTCCCTTTGGGGTGATCCCCATCCCCATCATAAGTGTCGGGCCACTTGTTTGAAAAACTAAAGTGAACTTGATGAGATTGACCCTGGGAGTGCTGAGGGAGTGAGTCTACAATGATGATCACTTCAAAGGTGCATATCCGCAGTGTACTGCAGTAATGCATTCGGTGCAAGAAATTACATCCCTGATTAGGTGGCAGTAATTCTTACTACCGAAGCAAGAGATGGAAATAATTGAGCAAAGTGAATAAATTGAGTAATAAATTGTGTATTCTTCACCTGTTGCTGTTTAAGTTTGCAGTGAAACATTGGTTTGCTCAGTTGTTGCCAGTTTGGCAAAATGACTGGCCATTTAATTTTTGATGGCAATGCTGTATGTTGCATGATAGTTATGAGGCATCTTCCTATGCACAGAACTGGCAACATAAAATGTCTGTCGAAGGGTCTGAACTCGCATAGCTCAGGAAATGACATAGATTTGTAAAACTTTGTTAGAGAGACATAATTAAAACCTCTTGCTTCACAGTATGGTTTGATACACCTAAGATTTCTGCCTCTTAAGATGGGTAATTCCGTGCCAAATCACCAGATTTCAGAGAAAGTTCCCGACTGACCATCTCAGATTTTGTTCATATTTTTTTAATTTAATGTCCTTGTTACAAATGACTGCCGTGAAATTTTAGGCCAATATGTCCAAGTATTGGAGATAATAAGAGCCACATTCTGAGAGAATGGCACTGGTTGTGGAGTTGACATCTCAGAATTGGCTGAGGCTGGGTGGAAAGTTACTATGGCATGCATGACGGAAAATCCCAAGGCGGCGGGTCCACATTTGCAACGGTTTGGTGACAACGCCCCCTGGTAGTGAGGCTGTCATGGTCAAAATTGAGATAAACAGCAAATTCTGGCTGGAATACTGTGGTTAATTGTCCATATATGCCACACAAGTCATGATGTCGTCTTATCCTTGGATACTTGAACCTTCCAAATGTGAAAGCGCGGTCTGATTTTCACCCTGGTGTGCGGCGCCATCACCAGGGAAAGTTACCACATTTCTTCAAAGTTTCTTACTTCATTCATAACCAACACCAAGATAGTGCCACACTGAATGCTTCTGTTTTAGGCTTCATGGTGGAGGGTGAGTGGAATAAAGGTGCCATACCAATGGCACTTTCATGGTGTGATGAAATTTTTGCCTCCGAAAAGGGCCATAATTAATTCTATCGCTGTTTTTCGGGCTGATTTGCTCTGGACACCAGACAGATATGGAGGCTGTGCTAGCATTTATTTAAACCCTCCTCAGGGCTTAACTAAAGGCACCAAAAGTTTCCATGGCACTCTCAACCATTTTGGTTTAGTGGCCATAGACATTCTAGAAAAATGCTGGTACCCCCAATTTACGCATTATTCATAAGGATGTTGGGGGGGCCTCATAAGTCAACACCAAACTGCTACAGCTTTGACCCTTGCTCTGGTAGCAGCCCTTCCATCATACTTTCATGGGAATGTGGAGTTTGAATGGCACTTTTTACCACGTTCCCAATTTCCTGGGGCAAAATGGGGCGAAATTGCCAAATCCATCTGTGTAGGTGGCGCTGCCTACCCATTTGTCAGATCTCGCAACACCAGAGAAGTGCCACAACAGAATCTTCTGAAATGGAATCTGTGCCCCTAGTACTCTTAGAAAACACTGCTATTGCGATGGCACTTTGCTGGTGTGAAGAGCTCTTCCCATACATGCCGCTCCACAGTATACGCTGAAGCTTTATTCTCTTATCTCGGAACACCAGACATGTGCTGTGACCAAGTTTGAAGTTTCTGAGAAAGTGCAACCCTGAGACTCTTGCAGAAGAGAAATTGACTTGGCAACTTTCCGGTGTAAAGAGAATTTTACATGGAGTTCTGTGGGGGTGAAGGGTGAGAGAACCTTTGTGTCGCCTGCGAAGCATAGCGGCACATAGGGATCACTTTGTCCGGCGTCTGTCAGTCCGTCCGTCTGTCTGTCCGGTAGTCACACTTTCAGTTGGTAGTCACACTTTCACATAAGCTTCGCAGGCGACACGTGTTCACCTGAACACTCTAGTTTACCATTCAAACAACCTTATACTGGAATAAAGCACTTACATAGGAATTTTTCCAGCATGAAATAAAACTGTGAGGGTAAAATCTCTAAATTTTGTCATTCAAGAATTGGATCCAGACAACACATCTCTTATGAAAACTGTGTTTATGACAAAATTTCAGTTACCGGTAATTCTCTGTATCTAGTTCCCTGACAGAATTGCACTCCGCGGTAAAACGGTAAACCAAAATGCTGAAAAGTCCAAAATTAAGTGAAAAACACAGACTATCCCAACTTGAGTTAGAACTCTGAAGAACAAGTCCTTTTCTTGATTTCCTGATGCCTGAATGTCCAAATTATTCTAAACAATGTTCAGGAGGCCCTCATAAACTTCTACAGGTACTTCGAAGATCTGTCGCTCTTTCCCTTTGATTTTCTTCACTCCTTTTTCAGCCAGGGGTGGTGCAACTCCTGCTACTGTGTGGATATCAAGGGTAGCTACATGGTCTCTATCCAAATAGTTAGATCTGTCGTTTCTGGAGCCTGGCACAAAAAAGGACTTGTTCCTGAGAGTTCCTAGAATGCGCCTTTGTCCGTGGTAGCACTTTTGGCTCTGTTTATCTCCAGATTTAATGACACCATATGCCTGATTCTTTTCATTATAGACATGTTATGGTATTGTCATGTTATATCATGTTATATCTGTCACAAAAATTATACTTTCTCTTATGTAGGCCCCTAAAAATGGAATAAAGCTTGTTGCGTCTGTATTTATAATGCTCATAGCAAAAATCTGACAAGGTCTACCAGAAAAAACAAATTAAATCATTGAAAAGAGCAAGGTCTAATTGCTATATGTACCAAATATGAAGTTGGTGCTGTGAAGAAAACAATTTCATTCAAGCTGTTGAATATAGAAGGTTTTATTTCATGCAAAAATGCCACTCACAAGGTTACAATGGCATGGATTTGCTCCCACCGGATGAATACTGTAATCCGGCAGGAGCTAGGACCATGGGCCTAAAAGAATGTAAAGGACCCAAAAGCACAGGCTGGAAAAATGCTTTTAGGATTTTAATAAAGTTTTAAAATCAAAATGAACACAATAAACAAAATAAATCCTGCAAATCTTACAGTTGGCGCAGAAGAGAAGATGTTTATTGGGTTCCACTGATACACATCATAAAGATCATAGATGCACCAAGCACATCAACTGGTAAACAATATGTAGTTCTGTCTGGTGTAGCTAAAGAAATTGACCAGTTACTCAAATGCTTCAAATAGACATGCTAAGGCTACATAAATAGAATTAAAGGTCTTCTGCCACTGAAAATTTAAATTTGATTTATGTTCTAGGGTCTGCTTTTGATAAACATTTTAACATTAGTTCTGTGAACAGCGTTTCGACAATAAAAAAAAAAAAGAAAAAAAAAAGCCTTTTCAGAGTTCAAAGACGCGGCAAGCCAACACACTTTCCCCAAGGATTAGGCTCGAAGACAACCTTGGGCCGCGAAAGTGAGGCTAACTTGAGCCAAGTGGCATATGGACCAAGCAAGTCTAGTGAATTTGCAATGACCACTTCCAGGACACTGACTTCGACAGCGGGCTCTACAGCGCTTTTAATATACAAGCACATTTATCTTTTTTTTTTTTAATGGGCATTCACTCCCTGTTAATGCCGCTGAAAAAGTTTATCAATGCAAGACCGAAGTCTGTAAGAAATTTTCATACAACATACTAGATGTTTGTTTCGAAATTTGCTACTGTATAGTGTATTGATGATGATGATAATAATGATAATAATAATCATCATCATCGCTGCTAATATATTTTTGACAGCAGTCACTAGCTATGTTTCCATTTAAATTTGAAGCGAATCTTGTGAAAATTCGCGAAAGCTAAATGCGAATTAAGTGCGTTTCCATATGTTTCCCTCAAGCGGTTGAGAGCAAATGAACAACTCTAAGTAGGCGGTGATGTGCGTGCGTACCTATGTCAGATAAACACATACCAACTTCCTTGCTAGGCAACCTCAAATGCGAAAATAGACAATGGCCAGACTGTGTTTTCAGTCTGGCATTGCCTACTGTTCATGACTGTGCCCCTCTATCGTGCTTCTGATCTCTCATAATATCAAAAAAGGCACTTTACCGCTAAGTGCAGTAAATGTGGAAGTTGACTATGGACAGTGTAGAGTTACACGGTCTGAGAAAGCACATGGCTACGTAACGTACATTAAGTAGCCATGGGCGTGCTTTATATCGGAGCCAACCCTCCCCATCAGGGTTTATTAGAAAAATGTGTTTCCATTTCAGATTATGCGTATGAAGTCTGTTTCGCAAAAGTGAGAATCCACCTCAAGTGAGCATAAAAACATTTTTTTATTTTTTATTTTTTATTTTTTTTGCGAATCAGAGGATTCATTTTCGAATAATTGTGTTTCAATTAGGCTACCTTTGATGCGTAACTTCAAAATATGCATTAAAACAGGGAAATGGAAACTCGGCTACTGACATCGGCTACACTAAACCTGCAGCTAATATGACAATCGGCGACGTGCACACCTTCATATCTCACAACTGAGTGACTGCCTTGCAATAATAGAAAGCTATAAAATTGCATGGGTTCTCATTGGTGCCTGAAATATTCTCTTCCTCTGATTGTTCATATTTGTCATACATAACTGTAGACTGGTGTTCTTTTTGTGAAAAATGTTGGTCGATTTGAAAGGAAGCGCAATGGGTTTAGGTCAGGAGTGTATGCAGGATCTATGAATGCCGTTTTGGGGGCAGGGCTGAGTGTTCCCGAGTACACGTTGCACCCAAACTGCCAAACAGTTGTTAAAAAATACAAATTTTTAGGGGTGTTCCCAAACATTTTGTTTAGATTTCTGGATCATAGAATGATTTTAGGCCAAAACATGGTAATAGTCGAAAACAGAAAGAAAATTTACATAAAATAAGTTTGACTTGTAATTCCATGGCAGAAGACCTTTAAATTTGTCTGATTGACATTCGTTAGATTTGTAAATCATTTATCGCATTTACAAATATACTAAATATGTGTTTAGTCACGAGAATTTGATTAATAATGATGTAGCATGTGCGATGTAACCTTGTGAATGGCATTTTCACATGTCATAAAACCTTCTATATGCAACAGCTCGAATAAAATAGATGTCTTCACAGCATCAACTTCATATTTGGTACATATAGTAATTAGACCTTGCTCTTTTCACTGATTTTATTTGTTTTCCTGTAGACCTTGGCAGATTTTTGCTATAAGCATTCAAAATACAGATGCAACAAGCTTTTTCCATTTTTTGGGGCCTTTATATGAGAAAGTATTATTTTTGTTGCAGATATAACATGTTTTCCTGATACCACTATAACATGTCTCATATATTAAAAAGAATCTGACATCTGGTGTCATTAACCCTTTAAAGCCTAATGCAAAAAATCCCAGCAGAGTATCATGCTGCTGTGTTTACCATAGTAACCTCTATTTGGGCTGAATCACAGCTTCTCAGCATTCAGGAACAGTTGGAATTTTTTTCGATTGCACAAAATTTACAGTAATAACGGTACTTTCAAAATTGAGCGCAAATCTGTGTCGGTGAGGACACATTCTGCATAAAAGGGTTAAATCTGGAGATATAAAGAGCCAAAAGTGCTATCATGGATGAACGCGCATTCCAGGAAGCCCAATTTGGCATGCCATAAATCTGCAAATGTCACAAATATGTCAAAGCTCTCCTGTGTGCAGAGCCTAAACATATCAAATGATCATCTATGAAAATTTGAACCATTTAGTCTGCACAGTTCAAAAGTTATTAGCCATCAAACTATGGATGTTTGATTATAGTACTCGTTTTTATGCCAAATATGGGGCCATGCCTCCTTTTTTGTTGGCTTAATATCTCCAAAACTAGGGGAGATATTGGCTTAAAATTTTGCACAGTAATTATTGGTAACAATGGCATCAAAACAAAAAGTTAGGAAGCAAATCTGAGATGGTCAGTCGGGAGGCCTCTGGTGATTTGACACAGGATTACCCAGATGTATTTGTTTGAATGGTTGTAAAATAATTAAATCAAGAGCCCTCTTATGACGACCAGGGAAAGTTTAGGTTTAGAATAATTGCTATCCTTAAAATACCACATCCATTTTATTAACATTGCTAATGAGAAATATGTCATTTTTTCTGAATTGTTCTAGGCTCCATATGGATTTAGATTCATCAGCAAATAAATTGTTGATTGTTCATCAGGCGAACAAAAATGGGAGTAATCAAGTGTGATACAGAACTCTAACAGAAGCCCAATTTCTAAATAAGGTACTGATGCAACTAATTAGGCTACCAAGTTCAGGATTTCTAGCACTTATCTACAGAAAGTGGCTTCACCTCCGTGAAATGATTCAGGAAGTATTTCTAATGATTTGTAAAACTCAGTACTGTCAGTTGCGCAAGTCGATTCATGATTGTCTGGGCTGATAATGTTCAAGGGGTATGTGAGTTCCCTTTCAGTGCCCCACCCACTTTCTCTCTGCTGTCCGTGTGATGTTGCGTAACACTAAGGGCTGGGGGAAGTGAATCGGGGCATGTTGAACTGCTGTTGAAACGAAGCTAAAGAGAACTTGAGGAAACTCAATAGTTTCTAAATGATAATTTATTAAGGGGCAAAGGTTATCGTTCAGTCATATCACCATTGTGAAAAAGTAATGGACCACCTAAACTTGGTAACTGGCTGTACCAGCTTTAGCGGCAACAGCTGCAACCAAAGGCCCCCTGATAATTGGAGATCAGTAATCACCTTGGGGAAATTTTGGCATGCTCTTTGCAAAATTCTTTTAACCACACTGAAATATTTTAAAGCATCAGCTGCCACATCTCAATTGGGTGCAAGTATGGCAGTATTGAACAAGATAAAGTTTACAATTTTCTGTCGTCAAACTGATAACATAATGGACTTAATTTGCAGGTACTTTTAAGTCTCAACTGTAGGTTGTGTTACATTCAGTTTCCTCTTTGCTTTTCTGTGGGCAGACATCCCATAACTGAAGTGTTATATTTACTGCTTCTCGCATTGTGTGCATGAGAGATGTATCTCACACTCAGCTGTACGGCAGACTGACAGAAAGCTGAGCACAGGGTCACAAGATGTGTCCGTTGTGAGTCAAACATGTGACGCTCCCGTCGGAAGTATTGCTGCAAGATGACACTGAATGTTTCGTAATAAAATTTAACGTGACATTGTGCATATTCCTAATGCTGTAGTTCCATTTAATGAACTGTGAATAACTTGGTGATTCTGTGCTCAAGTTTAAGGAAAAATTTTTTTTTTAATGAAATTGGAAAGCTGTTATTTGGAATTGCATAATGAGAGATGCATTCTCCTTCTCCCCAGCACTCCTATGTTCTTCGACTCCTGAAGTATCCTGCGGAAAATGCTGACCTCTCACCCCAGGTACAGGAAATACACCAGTGTAAAGTGTATTTGGGTGGAAAGGGGGTTGAGTAGCCTTTGTCCTTTTTGCCCGGTTTACAGATCGACTGCACTGCTGTAGGGACGATTTTGGGACGGTGGTTGGATGTGATTTTGGTGGCGTCTTGGAATGATGTATTAAGAGCCAGTTGTTTACCCCTCAGCCCCGAGTGAGGGGCAGAGAGGTATTGTGATCACGCATGGCGTCCGTCTGTCCATCCGTCCTTCTGTCTGTCTGTCCACATTGGATTCCGTGCGATAACTGAAAAACGCCATCACTGACCATCACGATTTTTGTAAATGGGGGGGGGGGAATAGTATTTTTAATAATTTGATTTAATTTTCGCCAAAAAATTTTAGAGATTGAATGTATTAGGACCCATTTAGATGAAAGTGATGCGTAATCATCACTGCACCCTACTCCATGGCCTGGGTGAATAGTTAATGACATTGGAAACAAGTATGGGTGCTTTTTTCATTTAGGCCTGACAGCCATTGTTGGAACGGACAAGAAAAGTCAGGCATTTACCTGCCTTTTCCAGACCAATGTTTATCAGTTTAGGTTTGGTCAAAATGGACATTTTGGCCTCATATTATGTGGACCACTAAGTATGAATCCTGAGTAGGAATGTAGTGGTTAAGTTTGCAGAAATCCAACTGTCATCACTGCTATTGCAGTCTCCAGATCTCCGTTTTAACTCGAGGGCTGTAGATACAACTCAAGGCCGTTATTCACAGGCATGAAGAGGAAGGAGCTGTTGAGAATCTGCTCAGAGATACGGCAACAAAAATCATATCTGATAAGTTGAAGAGCCCTGTGAAAGACCAGAGGAGGCAGCTTCTCTGCTTGTGTCTAAACAGAATGCATAATTTCTTTGTGTCACCACACTGTCACTCTGGCTCTTAAAGGGATATAGTAAGGGTATCCAGTCCTTAACAATGGACTGAGTTGCATGTTGCACCGATCAGGGGACTTGAGTCGGATCCTGAAGTCTATATCAGGATGAATATTTATGGCCTTGTCTAACCTGTATCAGTTGCTGTTCCCAACTTTCAGGGTCCTAAACACCACTTTGTCCCATGTTTCTCAGACAACAGAGCAAGCCTTCCGGCAGATACAGAACATTGTTGACTTCAATAAAAATGTTATGAAGGCACTACTGGGAGACAAGTATGTCCATCATGGAGTAAGTAGTTCAGAATTTGTGTTCTGTAAATATTTGTGAAATATATATATTTTTTTTTTCTTTCTTTCTTTTCTCTTTAATGTATCTTGTGTGAGTTTCTGAGTGAGTGTATTGTGTCTGTGTGTGTGCGCGTGTGTGGAGGACTAAGTGAGTGTGTTTGAGTTAGATCTATGGATGTTTAACTGTGTGCGTGTTTGGCGGGGGGTGATGTAGGGATTAGATTTCTTGTTTTCCTTCTTAATTGTCTTAAAGAGGAAGGTCGCTTATAAACCTTACAGGTTTTTTGACCTTTTCCTGCACATTCTCAATCTTATCATATATTGTTTTTTATTTATTGTGTGTTGTAAGTGCAAATAAAAAAAAAAAAAAGAAATATAGATCTGTTAATTGCAATTGAAAACAGTCACTTCTTTTCCGTTGAATGGTTGGTGTCACGTACAGATTTTATGTGATGATAATTGTTGCCTACTTTGGTGAATATTTCAGTTGTTGAATGTTGTATTTGAGACGGGGTGGGAGATGTAATCTAGTACATCCCTGAATTGGTTTAATCAAATCTCTTAAATCCCGTAGGAGGCTGTGAAACTACCATTGGGCTTTGTGAGGCAACTGTCTTTGAAGGTTCAGCAAGAACGTCCAGGTAAGTGTTGTTGAGTGATAACTGAGGGTCTGCCTTTTAGTTTTTTTTTTTTTTTTCCCCCATGCTCTGAATTGAAACATGACGCATTTCCAGTTTCTAAATTGCGAAATCCTCCTGCATGCATAAGTGTGTTGAAATTTGTCCTTCACTGTGCTGTTTGACCTGGCAAGTCCCCCCCCCCTCTTTTTGTTCTTCCTTGTCACTGAACACCCAGTCTGGGGCGAAGCTCCCGTTTTAGAGTTCTAAACTGGTCCTGCTGGAATTTTAACAGCCTTTCGCAACCATTTTCGCATGGGCATTGTTAAAATGATTGGACTTTTTTCTTTCTTTTTTTTTTTTAAGAACCTGTTTTCTTAGTGGCGTTATGCTCCTTACATTAATTTTCACTGGTGATTTGGCAGAGTGACTGACCTCTACTCCTCTCCTCTTATATGAGGCCTTGTGTCTTGCCATTTTATTTTCAGTTGGAAGACCGCAGCTTTGGTTGCACTGATGTCGGTGATGGAGCAGATTAGGGTTGATCAAAAACCACTTAGTAACGGCAGATAAGTGATGACCGAGTAGCATGGCCTGCCGAGTACAGCTTCAGCAAAGTCGAGCTGTTTCTCTGTAACCGCTTTGGTTAGGAACTTGATTTTGCATATTTACTCGCTTTAGTGGGTAGGCGTGCCTCTTCGAGGTTCTGTCCCGAAATGACCTTTGACCTTAGCTCTGTGAACACCTTTGATTCAGTGTGCTGAGGCTGAGGGGTATCACTTTCACCCCTGCGAAGCGCTATTTTTCAAAAAAAATTTTTTAATGGCTTGTCACCTGGTCATCTTCATTCAGCTGAGGGATTTTTTAGGTGAGGTTTTCGGTGATGTCATCATTGCTGTGAAGGTGGACGATGGTCTGTCTTTACATACTTTTGGCATGAAGTGGAGGGAGCCTCTGGGATGTTTTAATACAACTCGAAGTGCAGTACCTTTGAACTTTTAAGTCACAGAGGAATGCTTTGTTTTTGCCTGTCCAGTGTTTCAGATGATTGGGTATTTGCTGTGAAACACTACTCCAGTTTCAAATTTCTTGAATGAAATTATAAATCCTGCCTTTGATACAGGTTTAGATTAACGGAGTGCATGTGTATTTTTTTTTTTCACGTGTATGGTAAGAGAGAACTGCCCAAATGAGCATGCAGTAAATATGGATGCTGCATCCAAATGATGCAGATATTGTAATTGTGCCTGGAATACATACAGTACCAGTCAAAAGTTTGGGCACACTGATCTAACGTCTTAGTACTCTGTTTTTAGAGAATATAAACAGCGAAACTTTATATAATCTCAAGTAGAATCTTTGAAGAGCTAAACGGTGAAAAGTTAAGGGAATAATTTACTTGTGTAAATAGTGTACAAAATTTTGGAATTCTCAAAGAAGCCATATTTGCAAAGAGAACATACGGACGAGCTCCCTCCATTTTCCAACAGCCGAATTAGAGTTGTTGTTTTGGGACTTGCTGGGCGAAAAGGTCAATAAAAGGCAAACTGAAAGTGCAGCACATCTTTGGGAGCTTAGACGCCGCTCAGCTGCGAACTCATTATTAACATATGACTGCCCTTTTATGCCTCAGCCCCTGCCTTCACAACATTCTGAGTCTTAAAGCCATAAACAAGGGTTCAAGAATTTGCTTAACTGGGCATCTGCATGCAGTGCTGATGGCAAAATTTCCTCACATTCTCACGATTTGTAGTACATGTTGCACCATGCTTAGAAGACATGATTGATATTGGGCTTGTGTGTGCTTGAATATTATGAGTATTTAAATACTTTAATTCTTGAAAAGTTGGAACATAACAGAAAATGCTAATAAAATCAGAGTGGATTGCTTTGAAAAGTCAGTTCACCTTCTTTATAAACCTGATAACATATTATTTTGTGTTATAACTATTAATTTAATTGGCTATTGAAAATTTACAATGTGACCGAGTAAAAGTTGGCTCAGTCAATTATTTACCTCTGTGTAACATCACCATGCTTTTTAATCTCATATAATACGCATTTGGTCACTGAAGACACCAGTTGGTCGAGTCTAACGAGCAGAATTTTTCCTCATTCTTTGATTATGTAGGTCATCAGCTGAGAAATTGTGTGGGGTCTCTGTTACCATATTTTGCACTTTATATTGCATCAAATATTCCCAAGCAGAGACGGATCAGGACTGCAGTCAGGTCAGCTTAGTGTTCACACTCTAATTATTCAGCGAAACACTTGTAGTCTGTGCATAATGTGGTTTGGTGTCGTCTTGCTGGAAAATGGGGTTCTCAGCAGATATTTTTGACAGCGTAGTGGGGTGGGACATGACCCAAACCAGCCAGGGGGGGTCCAGGGGCAGAGCCCTGGAGGAGGGCCCGGGAGGGCGAAGCCCCTTGGAAGCTCTGTCCATTTATGGTTTTTTGAGGCCTATTTGACAGTCTAGATGGCCCAATTTAAGGATGTATGTACTCGCCGAGAATACAAATCTTGCATGTAAAATCTCTTGAATTAATAATACCTGGGACCACTGCCGCTAAAGAAGAACTTGCAAAGGCTTTGGTTCTGATGTGAACTCAGGGGTTATGCTAATGCAGGTCTTAAGTCTCACTCAATGAGCGTCATTGTCACTCATTTCACTCGGATGTCACTTACACCACACACAGGATTTCTCACGCAAAAAAGATTTAAACGAAAATAATTTCCAACAGTAGGCCTAGATGCGCAGCAGCACCGTTATAACTGTGGAAACTGGCAGGAATCAAACACGTCTCCCCTGGAGTTCAGTGGCCTGCCAGCCAATCAAATAAAAGGAAAGGGGCTACACAATAGCCAATAATGGCACTATTGTATCGGGGTAAGATTTAGGGCAACAACCAATGGAAAAAACAGAGATGTCCTGGAATTATTCACGTGATCCTGCTACAACTACGTTCTGAAAGCTGCATTAATAAAAAAATGGGAGCACCAAGCACCCCCACCCCCCCCGTTCTTTTCTAAGCGGTCTCTTATCACGATGTGCAAATGGTTGTTTTGCTTCTGTCAAAACAAACCATACGCTATTCATTTGTAGCCAAGACGGTAGAGAAACAAGTTTTTTAGGAAAATTTGCGCATATTTTACTGGAAAATGTGTCCAACTTTGCGAGCACGCAGCTTGAAAAACAGGGTTGCGGGCCAAGACACGGGGTATTTTTTCAGGTAACAGCGTAGTGGCCCGCTACGCTGAAATACGTTGGTGAGAACACTAGAAAGTCTCTCGAACAGGCGTCAAGATGGTGGCACGTGTCACTCCAAAATTTGTACACATCTTCCTGCATTAATATTGCCCTTAAATGAGCTGGTCACCCATCCAATGTGCACTAAAACACCCCTATACCATGACATGTTTGCTTTTGGACCTGACGCTGATAACTGCTTTGGTTGTCCTTGTCTTTGGTCCATACAACATGGCGGCTGTTCTTTCCAAATACCTCTTGAAATGTTGACTCGATGAATTATAATGTGCTTCCATTGCGCTGCTTTCCAACTCTGATGATACTGAGCACTGAGAATTTGGTGGTCATTTTGGACTGTGTTGATTAATGGCTTCAGCTTCACAAAGTGAAGCTTTATCTTGCCTCCGTGAATGCAGCGGCAAATTGTGTAGAAAGAAAGTTTATATCAGAACCCATTTTATGATCTCCTTTAGTCGCATGACTGTTAAGATGAACATCTGAGGGGTCAGAGATCATGCATATTCCAGAGTGACTTTCAGCCATGCACTTTACTCGCTGAGTTTCAACCGGCTTGCTTCCCTCTTTTGATTGATATGCACTGTGGAGGTTGAAATTCTCAATATTCTATTGATTTGTCTCTGTGGAATGTTGTTCTTAAATGCAAATGTTTGCATCAGAAGCTTACACATCTGTCAGCAATTTGGTTCGCCTTGACTTTTTGTACCCCCCCCCCCCGTTCTCTTGTGCTTTTTTGATCTTTTCATGCTATAATGACATGGTCGGCTCATCTGTTTAATATTTCTTGATTGCAGTTAAGAGTTAAGAACTAAATTGACCCTGGGGTTGTTTGTTTTTTTTTTTTTTTTGTTTTTTTTTTTCATTTTTCTTCAAGTACTACTTTATTAGGAACTGAGGTTGAACAACCTGAAACAAGGGGAAAATGAGGGCAATTTTGTGCATTAGACCGATTTATTCGGTTTTTTCAGAATTCTAGTTCTATGTGGCATAGCCAAGAAGGTTAGAGGTGAATGACTGAAGGTGATGGTCTGGTGTGGATCTGAGCGCGTTCTTTTTGTGTCTGTCCTTAAGAATCTCGCTGTGACAAAGTAATGGACACCATCAGTGGATGTGCGGTTTGCCTGCCTAATCTAACTCGGATACCCACCTGTCACATCAGTCAACATAGACCTCCCCTCTGTATAGAAATTAAGGTGAGTTCACTGGAAATGGGGTCTTCGGTTTTTGTCCTGTATAAGTAATGGAACACTTGGAAAATTAAGTCCACTGCCGAGAATTGTTCTGTTTGCATATGGATCATTCTTTGTCAAATGTCCGAATTTCAGAGAAAGTTCCCTCTTGACCTTCTCAGATTTGGCTGAAAAAATTCCAGCGGGTGCATTCACCTCCTAAAAGGAGAAATTCAGAATTTTAGCTCTCAACTCCTAATAGTTTTGTCAAAAAAAAGAGATTTTTTGCAACTAAGTTCTGGCCCTTTTTGAACAGTGATTTCTGAGGAGCCACTTTCACATGATGATGTCTAGAAAAGTATTTCAGCAAAGTCTCTAAAATTTTCAGGGGTGAAAACCTGCTACTATAACTTGAGGAATATGAACTTATAAAGGTGTCGCTTTAGTTTATCATATATTTCTGGGTGCTGAAAATTGCTGAAATTTTACTCTGTGGTTGCATATTTGAGTGACTGTAAAAAGCCTAATTTCAAAGGGATTTGGAATTGCACATACAGCTTCTTCCCTTATGTGCTGTGGATTTTGTATTCTACTTCTGCCTTTCTCTTATGAACAATCCGGAAAATATCAAGGCTTGAAAATGGGGGGGGCGCGGAAAGAAATGTGCTATTTTTACATTTTATACCAAAAAAATGACACCATCCACCAACAATTAACTGCTATTAACTATTAGCTATTTAATTAACTTAATTAAAATGCACAGTTAGTTAATGATAGAACAGTTAGTTCATTAACAGTTCATGATTGAAAGCTCAAACTCAACATTTATGAAATAAAGCATTTTGTTAACTTATACTTGAAGAATAACCCATATGCAGTACGTATTCCTCAAGTTATAGTAGCAGGTTTTCACCCCTGACATTTTGAAGGACTTGGCTGAAATACTTTCCTGGATATAGCCATGTGAAAGTGGCTCCTCAGAAAACGCTGTTCAAAAAGGGCCAGAACTTGGTTGCAAAAATATTTTTTTATGACAAAACTATGAAGAGTTGAGAGTTCGATTTTTGGATTCCTCCTATTAGGAGGCAAATGCACCCACTGGAATTTTTTCAGCCAAATCTGAGATGGTCAAGTGGGAGCCATTGGGACAGTTGGCATGGAATGACCCATATGAACCTTCTTATGACACCATTGTACAAAAGTAGGAAATGAAATGCTTATGGACCCTATTCATAAAACCTACAACAGTACAAATGCAGTGCAGTGGCGCAGTGCTAATCAAATCTGCCGTTGCTCACCACTGCCAACTGCTTGCGGGCATTCTGTCTTAGAATTCTCTGGCTGTTCGGCTGAACTGGGAGCTCGCAGCCAACATGGTGATTTGGTTACTTCTTCCAAATCTTAACTGAAGTAGCAGACAAACACGGATATCCCTGACAACTGTTTATTTTACTTGCAGATTTTTTTTTTTAGTGAAGTATTTACTTCATTTCAACGACAACATCAGACGACTAGCCAAATAGCTAGCTTACTACATGGCTAAGTACACAGATGTCTTCAAAAACTTTTTATTTCCCATGCAGACTTTTTAACCTAGTTTTTACTCATTCCATTTAAGTATCATCAGAGAAATGGCCAAATGGCAAGCTAACTTTAGCTACATGGTTAGAATAGCTATGCGACATAGTTAGCGATACAGCTATCCATGGTAACCTTTTATTCCACATGCAAAGTTTGTTAGGTAAGTATTAAGTTAATTGAAATAACATCTCCAGACAACTAGCCGAATAGCTTGGTAATGGTAGCTGTGTAGCTATCGTAGCAATGCCACATTGCTTGCGACACAGATATCCGCGATAGCCTTTTATTTCTCATGCAAACTTTTAGCCAAGTAGACAACAGACAACTAGCCACATAGCTAGCTTTTGCATTGGAAAACCTGATGACTATGGCCACTATTAGCCTCTCCTCCATTTTATGATTTATGATTCCAAGCTCCTTTTGTGATGGTGATTGGTCCTCAAGTTGTGATTGCCCCTCCTCATCTGAGTAGTATTCAAGTTTTGGCTACTTGCTTTGCCTACTTCACCTTGCTCTGCTCCGCTTCTGATTCCGTAAAGCTCTGCGCAGGGGCTCAGTTGAAAATAAGTGGGAAAGTGACTCCGCGCTCCGAAAGTTTGCACTGCACTACTGCAGTGTGATCTTAGTACTGTTAGTGTAGAATTTGTTTAATCTTTCAAGCTCATTGTAGTTGTAGTGAGGTGGTAGGCAGAAGAGGGTGGTCTACGATCAGCACACCTGCTTTTGAGGAGCTTCATGTACATGGGCCTGTGTTTGTGCATCATCAGTATATCCACCATCCTCTGTGTACAAGAAAAGCAATTCTGCTCATTTCTTAGATATCCAAGTATGCTACCAGTTGACTTCAGGAGATATTAAAGGGGTCATACTATGCTTTTTGGGATTTTGCCTGTCCTATTATGTGTCCATTAGTTTTTGCGTTGTCAAACGTATGCAAAGTTACAAAGCCATAAGTCCATGCCAAAGTGTTTATTTGACGGAAACCATTCCATTGTTTGAAATGCCTGTTTTTTGTTTTTTTTTAGTCCAGCCTTTTCTTCAGTAATGTTGACATCATAATATAATGCATTTGCAAAATGCCCAACTAGTTGCCTGTTTGGCACACCTTTGAATAATGTTGGGTAGAGCACAGGCTCAGAATATTTTGGTCTGTGTGTATCGCCATGTCGTGAATATGTGGTTTACTTGACTGCAAAAGCAAATTCCTTTGAATGTACTTCCAGAGAAAGGGAAAGTAAAGAGGCTGCACTTGGTTAAAATGATTTTTATCACAATTCCGCAGCAAAAAAAGCCTTTTTATTGTGTTCCCTTCATTTTACTGAGTACTGCTTCCTGAACTGGAGGCGGCCAGTTTCAGTACAGTGGGCTTGAAGAGGGGGGGCCTCAGAGGCGAGGGGCTGAGCGAGCCTGAGGAGCTGTGCACACAGCCTGTATCACTGGAAATGGTTGCTTTTTGACCATGAAAGCACAGTAATGTAAGAAAGTATAACACAAAAATGAAAATGTAATACTTGGACATGAGCATAATATGACCCCCTTAAACCCTTTCACCCCCATTAGTGCCATTTGGCGCACTCATGTGACTGGCATTTTTTCCTAATAGGGCCAAATGGTCCTCTTTTTGTTGTGTTTCTTAACATTGCGCAGGTCGCCCTCACAAGAGAGATCCAATCTCAAGGGACCTCCTGGTAAAATTAAGGTTTAAAAAAAAAACAAAAAAAAACAATCAGTAATAAGAACAGACAGCCAGAAATTTAGTTAGAATGTCAACAAAGGTCATGGGGAGAAGTAGCAGTGAGAAAAGGGCAAAGTTTCACAACTTTGTGACTTGTGTAATCTGAAGGATGATTTGAAATATATTTTTTTTTTGTAGCCAAAATGTGGATTCGTTCCATTTTCGCGGCATGTCTCGAAGGCAATAAAACGGAAGGTGTGCCGCTTCTGTATGCATCAACACTTGAAGGTAAGCATGCTGGAACCGGTCCTCAAGTTAATTGCAATCAAAGGGATATAATAAATCAAGAGTGCACGGTGTTATCCTTGAGTTTTTTCCCAGTGAGCTGCTGCGTTCTGCAGTTAACTTTGTATCTCACTAATTTAGATGGAAAAAGTGTTGTTGGTTAGATGGACCAGTCATATTGTATTTGATAGTTGGACATCTGTGCTAATTCACCCTCTCTGCTGGTGGAAAAGTAACCTGGAGTGTAAGTGTGAAAGCATACACCCTGACAGTGTCCTTATATTGCTAACAGCTTGCCAATGGGAAATGGAAGAGAATGAGCAGGTACTGCCCCTTGGATCTGTTCTCTGGGTGAGTTGATTTAATGCTGGTTCTCCTTAACACCGAACTGTTGGCATAAAATTTGATTGTTAACCTCTTATTCAAACATCCACCATTTCTTGTTACCCTGCCCGACAAAGGGCAGTGGTCATTATTTTTATCCCCCGCCGCGCGATTGGCGTGAAGTAAGGGGATATAGCATTGGGCTCCATACGGACGCATAAAATTGAGGCGACGGGGGATATTGCCATGTTAATGGCAGGATATTGCCATGTTAGTGGCAAACACTTGTTTTTATAGCATTTGTTAGTTGCTATAAGCAACAAGCATATTAGTCAGTTCATCGAGTTTGTTTGCTTGTGTCTGTTCATAAGCTCAGTTCAGTTCCAACACTCACTAAACTTCACTCACAAGTAGGACTTGGCTGGTCTTGGCTTTTGAAATTTACCTGGGCTCAGTTAATCATTCCCCTACAGTATGCCAGCACAGTACGCTAGGTGAACTAATTGCCCTCTCTCCCCTTAATGAACATGGTTCGCCATGAATAAGCCAAGAAGTGCGATCAGCCACTCACTGAAATTTGTCCATTACGACTCAAGAAATGAAGTAGTGATTAGGACTGTAGATGAGAACCATCACATCCATTTTGTATAGTGGTGACTACTGAATTATGATATAAAAATTTGATTGCATAATGAATAATTCTTTTAATTATTAAACTTCTTTGGAGTATCTTTTGTTTAGTCCTTGGGGTGAGATCGGAACCTTATATTTCTGAACAATATCCTTTACTTAATGTGCAGAAACATAGGATTCAGCTTGTCATTATTGAACCAACAACTTTCCATTTAATTTTATTTCCGGCCATTAACAACCTGATGCATGGCAGCAAGAAGTGGTAGTTTAGAGACGCAAAAGTTCCTTTTCAGTAGATGATGATGGCAAGAGGATGGCCTTCCGCAAACTCATGAAATAAATGAAAGGTTTTTATTGTCAAGGAGGTAAAACGTTTATTACAGTGGAACTAAATTGTGAATGAAGTTCTGCATGTTATCCATTCAGATGTGTAGCACAAACACCCTGTCTGTTTGGGGCAGGCAAAAAACCAGCACAATCAGAGTGTTTTTTTTTTTTTTTTTTTTAATTTAGGAACTTGAACAAAGTCAGATTCTGCACACAGCTAAGGTTGTCTTTGATTACTATACAAGCCAAAAAGGGTTATAGAAAATTACACCATCTGAGAAAATATCGCAAAATGATTAAAAATCTGTGAATTTGTAATGTAACGCAGTCTTGCCAGTAAAAATTTTCGACATCAATTTTTATTTAAAAAAAGAGATTTGCTTGGATAACGCACAAATAACACTACATTTGAGCAAAGCGTAAGCATTCAAAGTTTATTAAAACACATCAGCAGGATCAGTCATTTTGCAGTATCCCCCTTGTAAATATTGCTTTTTGGCTTGCTGGCCGGTTTTTCAGGAAAACTTCAGGATTTAGAAGGTTATTTTCGAAAATTTCTTGGGTTTTTGAATGCTTTTCTGGTGGGCACCTTAGTTTTCAGAGTGAACCAAAGAAAAGAGAAACTCCTCTCCCCCTCATATCATAGTTTGGGAGTTATCAAATATGGACAGTCTCCGCCGATTGCTGAGTTAGGACACCTTGTCTCTTGTGTGAATTGGGTCATATTTGTCCCCCCCCGCGCGAATGCGCGAAGCGGCGGGACATAGAATTCACGACCGTCCGTCCGTACGTACGTACGTCCCGAATCCTTGTCTGCGAGATATCTCAAGAACGAATTGACGGATTTCCTTCAAATTTCATGTTAACATGTATTAGGGTGGTGCCCCGGCGCCAGTCGATTTTGGTGACCTTTGCGTCACTCTCAAGGTTACACCGAGACACTGTTCATTTTGACTCGATTTGCCATTTCCTGGCGGGAGACTAAGACACGTTCGTGGCAAGTACTTGCTATAATACTGCTAAATAAAGCAAGCGACTTAGCGACCTCACCTGAAAGTCAAGGTTGTCAAAAAACTGAAAACTGATTTTCATCCTTGGCTTCCTCAAAAATAGCCATGTTTATTTTAAATTTCACTTTACTCAGTAATGAATTCTTTATTTGCAAGATTGTCACTTTAACGAAATTTTGCAAGTTTAGATGATGAGCATCATTCATTTTTTCATTTGTGTGTTTGTCAGTAGTATGGTGCAAAAACGGTTTGATAATGTTAGGCCTAGACAAAATTTTAAGGAAAGGTGCATAAATTTTGAACCTAATTGCGTCAAGGTTTCTGAAAACCCAAATTTAAGGGAAATTAAGTAAAAAAAAAAAAAAAAATGATTCAGAGGCAGGTGCCCCCAGTCAGAAGTGAAGAGTTCCCACTCCTGTTGATGGGCAAAAAATGGGTTTTCTGTGGGGGCCGTGTTCAAGCATGTTTTGCTCATGTAGACGGCGTCAACTCGCCCTCAATCGTCTCAGACCCCTCATCTAATGATTAGTTCTGGTTGCTGTCCGGAATCTGTCACGTACAGGCTGTAACCAGATGTGGCGCTCTTGAGCTGCCATCGTTACTCGTGGCTGCCCTCAGTGGGGTCGGTCAGTCACAGTGCCTGTGTTCCATTCTCAGATAGACAGCCAACTGATTGAACTGTGACAAAGCAAAATATGTGCCACCTCTCGGCAGGTGAGATCTGCCCGTAACATACCAAAGGCTCTTTTTCTCTCTCCTGTCACAAGCCGTTCCATTTTCTTGATGCAACCGTATTTTTTTTTTTTGGCTTCACGTAGGCTATTGACCACACCCAAAAGATCAAGTATCACTGTTCACATCACAAACAGCTCAATGTTTGTTATCACTGAAGTGCTTAGCGCGTTCATGTGGTGTGCGTCAGGATTACAATACCAACTGCTTTTCTTTATTTCCTCTGGTGCCTCACTGGAAAAGCAATAAAAATCAATCGATTTTATTCAATTTGCCGCAAATACTGTACATACCTCACCGTTGCGTTTTTAATGGCACTGAGTGTATTTTGTCAGATTCATGTCAATTCGTGTACTCTTGTCCTCTCTAGCCAAGAGATCATACCTTAGGACTTCCAACCACTTTGTTTCCCTGGTCATTCAACATGCAAAGCACTTGCACATCTCAGGGCGGGTTATGTTGTGCCAGGCACCGCTTTTTAAAAACTGGTTTGCAGTGTTTAGTTATGAAAATAGGTTGGCAAATGGCTGTCTGGTGGCTCTGCACCTCCATAGAAGAATGTGATTATTTTTAAAACTGACCTGAAGCCAGCTCAAGTAAATTGTAAGCTGAACCATCAACTTGCTTAGTTCAGGGTCTGTAGCAGTATTTGTTTCTTGTGCTTCATTTATGTTAATTCTGTACTGTGTCTGTTATTCTGAAATGGCACCATTCAATGATCCAATGATCATCATTGCCTGTCAGTGGTCTGGTTTGCTGCTGCCCGCGCTTTTATTTTACTTTTATTATTTTATCATTATTTTAGTGTTGTCATTTTGACATTATTATTATTATTTGACATTTATTATTTTCAGCATTTTATTATTTTATTTTAACTTACATTATTATTATTATTTGACATTTATTATTTTCAACATTTTATTATTTTATTTTAACTTATCATTTCTATCATTTTATCATTTTAATTCTTTTATCATTTTATTTGTTTTATTATTTTAACTTTTAATCCAAATAATGGCACCGTTTACCTCTCCGGGCTGCACAAGCTGCGTCCATTTGTCCCAGAGGATCGCGGAGCTGCAGGGGAGAATCTCTACCCTTTACCAGGTCAGGGATGACGAGCAGCTCATCGATTCCATGGTTGCATTTATGAAATGGGAGTATTGAGTACAAATTATATTCGCAATTGGCGATTTTAATCTCCCAGATATACCCTGGTGGGTAGAATTGGCGAACACTGGACATGCGTTGTGCGAGTTGGGTGACAGCTTTTCCCTTACCCAGATCATTGACCAACCTAATCATATTAAGGGAAATGTGCTGGGTTTTCACCAATATCCCTGAACGCTGCTCTGAGCCAAATATAACATTTGGTCAGTTTGACAGTGATCATGCTGTGATCGAGTTTAATATCCAAACTTGTGTCATCAGACTCTGCACATGCGCGAGAAACGTGTACAATTTCAAAACAGCTGACTTTATCGGGCTATGATTTCACATGGGCAGAGAGTCATTTCTCTCTGCTCTTCTCCATCCTGATCTTGATGTTAACTGGCAGTTAGCTTGATCTTGTGCACTCATTTGTCAGTAAATTTATTCACATTGCTGTTATCAAGGTTGTAAATTCTCCTGCCTGGATTGACACTGAAGTGCGCCACCTGAGTAACACAGTACAATCCACATGGAAACTAGGTAAAAAAAAATCTATTCTGCAGTGTCGTGGGCGAAATTTCATTCACTAAGGAATAAATTTAAAAATGTATGTACTTTCAAGTATAATCAGTATTTGGATGTTCTCAGGGATTCTCTCGCCAAAACACCGAAGCATTTCTGGGGATTCTTCAGGAGTAAAAGTAAAAAAAACTAAGTGTCCCTGACCTTGTTGCTTATGGTGAGAGAACCGCATCTGATCCCAGCACAAAGGCTAGCCAATTTAATGAGTAATTTCAATCCCTTTTCATCCCCAGACCTCACTGCTTACCTTTCCAGACATTACTGTTTCTAAACATGCTAATTTGGGTAATGTCACAATTGCTGTCCATGACGTTGAATCAGTTTTGACCAACCTTGATACAAACAAAGCGTGCGGGCCAGATGAGTTACCTGCTCGGATTCCAAAAGAATGTGCTCATGAATTGGCACCATCACTTTGTAGTATGTTTAATAAATCTCTTCAAACTGGAGAACTGCCTCTTGAATGGCTGAAAGAGCCAATGTTATTCCTCTGCACAAAAAATCTGATAATGAAAATGTGAGAAATTATCGACCAATATCGTTACTGTGTATATGCAGCAAGGTGCTGGAAAGTTGTATACTAAATCTGGTTTATCCTCACGTTCTGCCTGTTTTGCATTACCTACAACATGGTTTTGTAAAGGGATGGTTGACAACAACTCTGTTAATTCAGGTTTTCCACAAAGTCTGTAAAATCCTGGATCAGTCTGGACAAATTGATATTCTGTATTTAGATTTCTCATCTGCATTTGACTCTGTACCCCATGACTTACTCCTGCATAAACTTCAGGCTTATGGCAATCTCTTAAAGTGGCTTGCGTCATATTTACGTAATCGCAGACAAAGAGTTGTTGTCGATGGTGCCCTATCCACCTGGTCTTCTGTCACATCAGGAGTTCCACAAGGATCAATTTTAGGTCCTTTAATGTTTCTGCTGTACATCAATGAAATGCCAGACTGTGTAAGTCCTGAGACACATGTTGCTTTGTTCGCGGATGATTCAAAATGCATAAGAGATCCGAAGTGTGCTAGACTGATCACAATTGCAGTGTGACCTTGAAAACAACTTAGATTGGAGCCGCAAATGGGCCATGAGATTCAGCGCCACCAAATGTAAACTTTTAAGCGTCACTAGGAAGAGATCCCCTGTTCTTCATCAGTACTTAATGAATGGTAATATAATTACCCACGCCCGACGAGGCGGCGTGGGTATACAGTTTAGCTCTGTCTGTCTGTCTCTGTCTATGTATGTATGTATGTAGGTGAATATGACATTGCCTATGAGCACTTTGTCTCATTTCAAAAAGATTATACCTTTTTAATGAAAATTCCTAAATTTAAAACAGAAACTTTCCGATATGTATATTTTAACAGAATATTTTACCTGTAGAATGCCACTCATCTCTATCAACCTTCTGACACCACAGCTGCTTTTAAATCCAAGTTATTTAATTACTATTCAAGAAAGTTTTACTATAATTTTTCTCCCTGTAACTCTTGTACATGGGTTGGCAAGTGTCATTGTACACGCTGCTGTATAATATAGTTCAACTCTCGGCCACTTTTTACTCTGTACTCACTAATATACTTGTCCAGCTCTAACTGCCTTTTGCAACTTTCTGAAAACGCTTCTGCTTTTAAGTGTTTTTATGTTTTTGGAGGATCACTCACTATAGGTGCCTCGCCACCTGTGTGATCTCATCCTGACTGTCGTTGTCAGAGTTAAATACATAAATCCATTTGTTTGTTTTATGTTTAGGAACAGACAAAGAATGTGCTGTGCAATTAAACACTTGTTGGAGGAGCCACAAAACAACTTCAAAATATTTCAGGTATGAGTTACTTTTCCTTATTGTACTCTGCTTTCATTGCTATTTGCTCTGGATTTTGCAATTTTATTGCTCATCCATGTCTATTATTAGACTCATTAATATAATTGGCTTTATCAAGCAGAAATTTGTGACTGAATTTTATTGCTGTCAGTGCAAGACTGTTACTTGGAAATTGGCAGATATGATGTTGATCAGATCCCGAGGCAGTTTCTCAGCATGCGTTGACGTTTTGGCAGAACGGAGAGTTGATATACAGCTGCAAGGAGGACACGGACCTGAACGGGCTGGTTCAGCACCTCAAGCCTTACTTCTACCCCTCCAACGGCTTGATCAACGGGCACCAGTCCAGCAAGGCAGTCCTGAATGAGTTGGCACAGGTGATCTGCAGTGGCCTACTAAGTGGCACGGGAGAACCCAGGAAGGGACTGCCCTCGGAAGGCCGAGCTCACTGCGAGGCTAACCAGCTGTACCGCGATGTGATGGTGTGCAACGGTATGACCTGCTAACTTCCACATGCAGTAAACGCATTTGCAACACCAGCTAACAGCCACTATGCATGTCCAAAAGTGCATGGACATCAGCTCATCCAATGTTGCATGGGCAAATAATGGACATTTGTATAGTTTCTGAGTAAAGCTGTCCCCTTTATCTCGGACGGACGGAGATCAAACCTATATCCCCCTCCCACTTTGTGTTGGCAGGAGATAAAAAAGCATCAGAGAGGTTGAGCACCGATATTGGACATTTTAGGATTGCATTCCCTTGGCTTTCCAGTTGATCCTTACGGTTCATTCAGGTTGAGATACGAGGTCTCTAAAGACTAGTCAAGTTCTTTTACATTGATCTCGACAAGCCGTTGGCCCTCATTGTGGATGGATGCACTGCCATGCTGCAACAGGAAGTCGCTTTCTCCAAATCATTGGAAGCTGCTTTACTGGGAAGTGCTAAACAAGTAGCTGTTATGGTTTCTACTCGTGCTACCACCCCACACAGTGGGAGGCATACTGTTTACTGGTTGTTTGTCCATCTGTCTGTTAGTGACATTTGGTGTGGGCAGTAGCTACTGAAGAAATGGATGGATTTTGACCAATTCAGACATGCTAACTGAACTTGGAGGTCACTGGGACAAAGTTCAAGGTCATTTCAGGTCAGCTGTGTGCAGGCACTAAAGACTGAGTAATTCAACCATCAAAACCAATGTGTTTGAGTATTTACAAGTGTTGTTGATTGATTCAGGTCCAACTCCTGAGAGAATAAGGGCAAAGTATTTGAAGTTTTTATGCACTGCTATTCAAAGAAAAAGTCGCACATTACAATATTTTGTTGGCCCACCCTTAGATCTGATCACAGTGTGCATTCCTTGTGGTATTGTTTTAATAATTTTATGTAATGTTCCAAAATTTATGTTGTTACATTTCTGGCCAGATTTGTATTCGTTTTTGGCAGAGATACTGTGCTGACGATGGATAAGTTAAATCACTCCAGTCGGTCTCCAGTACATCCCAAAGACTTTTAGCTGGTTAAGGCCCAGACTCTGAGGTCGCCAATTGTTTGAAAATGATTCCATATGCCCAATGAACCACTCATTCGCAATTGAGCCCGATGAATCTTGGCATTGTCATCCTGGAATATGCCTTTGCCTTCAGGGATTAAAAAGTCCATTGATCGGTTACTGGTCATTCAGTATATTCAGGTAGTTTTCTAAGTTAATTTTATTGCTGCAGAACAGTGCTGAGCCTAGACCTGGCCAATTGAAGCAACCCCAGCTCATGGCACTGCCTCCAGAGGTTTGTACAGTGGGCATTATGCACACCCATCACTCTGGAATGGGGTAAATCTGGACTCCTCAGACCAGATGACCTTTTCCCATTGATCTTCAGTCTATTCTTTGGGCTCCTTTGCAATTTGAATGTTTTTCCCCAAGTGACTTCCTTGTGGCCACGCAGCTGTTTTGTCCCAATCCTCTAAGTTCTTGTTGCATTGTGTGTGTGTGGAAATGCTTACCTTCATTATTTAACATAGCCATGAGATGTACTGTGCTTTTTTTCTTTTTTTTGTCGTCATGAATCTTCCCAGAGCATGGATGCAGAGAGACAGGGGTGGGCATGGACATATTGAATGGAAATCATGAGTTCATATGGGTCAAGTTTGGCCCTAAATCCAGGAACGTACAGTGAATCAATCGTTCTTGACGTGACTTGTTCAATGCTAAAGAGAAATATTTCTTCCAGAACAGTCAGAATTGCGGGGGAAATTACCCCCCCCCCTCTCCCCGTGGTCGGCATCAATAGGGGCATTTACCATAGACATAGAAACTCTGGTCCATCCCACTTGTTCTTTGGGAAATTTGAATGAACTAAAACTCATCTTGTGTATTACTATGAAATCTTCCAAAATAACCTTGTAAAACAGGCTGACTGAACGGCAGAACTCCAGATATTACAGCGTGTTTCGGTTGCCTCGCCTGGAAATTTCTGTGCTGAGGCATCATGAGCACTTTCAGCCATATGAAGCTATGGTGGGGGGGCAAAGCAATCAACGCTCTGCATCGACTTTTACCTTGTTCACATATGCTCCTGATAATTGAGTGTTAACACTCGTCCAATCAAGGGTTTCTCTACTGCAACCCTGACCAAGGGGTTGGGTGGTGGTGGTTGCCACCCTTTCGAAATTAATTTAATTTTCATTTTAATTTCTTTCTAAATTAAGCAATAAACATCATCTTGTTTGGTATCAGTGTACAGCTACAGATGTCGTCTCTTCAAATCAAGTACAAATAAAACACATTTCAACGTCAACATTATGACGTCATTGACATCGTCACTAATACCATATTAGGAAAAAACATCAAAATGACAAATCCATTTTTTAAAATATTTTTATTAGTTTTAGCTGAAAATAAGTAACTTTCTGTAACCTATAACTACTGATACTACAATTAATATTTTAGTATTATAAATGTTATAAACTCAAGAGTTACATGAATTTGACATTACTATGATGTCATAACTCATTTTGGGGAAAAAACGCACACAAAAGGAAAACCAATAGTTTTCTGAACATTTTTCACATTTTCTTTACTTTGTTTTTCCCTCTGATGGAACAAGGTTTATAATATCAGTAATATGCAAGTAATTTTACTTTCATGTATAAAAATATGAACAATAAAAATCAACTTGTCTTGCAAAATGACGATTCAACTTCACCGGACAGATGTACAAATATCTTCAAAATGTTACATACTTGCATAAAACGTTTATCTATGAATTATGAGAACAACTTAATTAACAATTCTAAGAACTTGCATAATAGTAGGCCAATAGCGCAGTATAAAAATAGAATTCATACAGTAACCAGTGAAACACAAGTAAAAGTATGTCAGTCATGCACTTCTAATATTATTAGGTGAAGATCAAGGTTCAAGGTTACTGGTTACTGCTGGTCATTTTAATTCCAAGATTTACTAATACAAGGACAAGCTACATCAATAAATCAGTGTGGACTAGAAAGTTAATTGAGCATGAAACTTAATAGCATACTATTGGCAACTAATTTGTGAGCATATTTTGTATCTCAAATAGGCAAAAATTGACGCTGGTGGCAAGCACCCCCCCCACCCTTTGACTTTGACGGCCTACCCTACCCCCTCACCCCCCGGTTGGACAAGGGTTAACTTGGAATGTAATTTGGGAGCACATTAGCACATTTTGATAGTCTAACTGGAGTTTATATTAGCTAGTTTAAGTACTATTCTTGAGAGCATCTCCTCCTTGCGGGGGGAAAAAATGGCAGTTTTGAGCCCTGCTGTAGATGTCCTGGCAGTTTGGCACCTTGCTGTGCCTCTGTATTTCTGGGCTGAAATGAGTGTGATGTTGCCGCGTCATTTGAACTTGACATGTGGTTGTCTGCATTGCAGGTAACCACTCTCTGCCCAAAGACTGCGTTTTGTCTAAAATACTCCAAGCGCAGATGTTGGACAGCCTGGACATCGAAGGACTGTATCCGCTGTACAAACGAGTCGAGCAGTACCTGGAGGAATTCCCCAAGGAGAGGTAACGAGCTGTGAAACTCTGTGCTGTGAAGGTGTACAGTATGAAGATGATCTTCTGTTAGAACACACCAGCAAAGTCCTGAGTGAAATGGCCCACTGGGTGGCGCACTTGTATAGAATGTTGTGCACGTCAGAGCTGCCCGCAGTGCCAGTGAATGATAGTTATGTTGGAGAGATTTGTTCATTGTTTGCATCATGGGGACCGAAATGTGAGCTTTTAGCCTCTCCTTCCTGCGGCTTCCAGAAACAGACTGCAAATAGACGGGCCATACAATGAACATTTCCTGGAGAAAATAACGAACTGCCCTTCTGAAGATGATGGCTCGATTGAATATGCAGTAGGAAAGGTGAGCCTTCCTCCAGAATTCTTAGTTTTAATTGGCTTTTTACATTTTTATTTTATTTTTTTAATTTTATTGGGTGATAGATTACTCAATTTAATATTCTGATAAAGTATCATTGCATCTCCTTAAATTATCTTGGGTGACTAAGAAGTACATACTTCCATTTCTAAAGTTCGTTTAAAATCAGAAAGTGGCAAAATTGGCCCGGTATTTATTTATTTATTTATTCATTCATTTATTCTTCCCCCTTTTCCTCCTCTTCCTCCCTGCTCTCACACACCCAGTGTACCAGTCAGTGATGTGAAGTATGAATCACCCCGATCATCTGTTTCTATGCTTGTTTCTGAAATGGCTGCATTGTTTCTCCTTAAGGTCCACCAGTACAGAGTGGCGATGACGGCCAAAGACTGTTCGGTGATGATTACACTGGCGCCTTGTGGGGACGATGAGCTGTAAGTGTGCAAAATTGGCCCTTGTTCCTGAGACGATGTTTGTTTCACTGTAAAGATGCACTGCATGGACACAATTGACCGGCTTCACCTTTAATTACAGCAGAATGTTGTGTTTCTTCAAATTTGTCATGAACATGAGATGCAGTGGGCCGGGAAAAGCACCAGCTGCCTGGAGGCAGCGGAGTCCCAGTACAGTCCATATGACATCCTATCATTCTCTGTTCAAAACCAGCCTTCTCTCGTACGGCATGTGGGTCTGCGGTGTGTAGGATGTACCTGAACTTCCACCATATCGGTCACAGTTGACTGAACACTGTAACTGAGGGAATAAATAATTGTAAAGTAGCCTACTTTGATTAATAGACTTGCCGTCTATGGCAAATGTGGACAAATGTGCTTGTTCAAAATATAAATTGAAGGGAAATGCAATATGCAGAATTTGTTGACAGTAGGGGGAACCAGATATATCATTTGACAGTGGTTGCTGTTAATCACTCGCCACCAGTCCTGTTACCACTTTCATGGCAATAAGGGAAAGTAAACCAACAGATTCCCTGGAGCCGGGAGCCGTCAGTCATTCTCAAGTTAACCAGCAGCCATACCACAATTCGATCTGCTCCAGCCGCGTGGCTGAAGCTAAGCAGGTGTGGGCTTGGACAGTACTTGGATGGGAGACCACCAAGGAAAACCAGGTTGCTGCTTGAAAAGGTGTTGGTGGGCAAGTAGATTGTGATCTTCCCTCTGGCGGAATAATCCCCAATGCCTCAGTGCAGTGAGGGGGACACTGTACTGAAGGAGATGACGTCTTTTGGATGAGAAGTTAAACCGAGGTCCTGACTCGCAGTGGTCATTAAAGATCCTATGACTCTCTTCAGTAAGAGTAGGGGGTTCCCCGGTGTCATGGCTAAAGTCCCACCCTGCCACGTAATCATCTCTTGATCTAATTGGCTGTGCAATTCCACCTCTCCCTCCCCACGTCTACACCCAGGGCTCCCTTGAAAAGGAGATTTCAATCACAACGGGACTTCCCGGGTTAAATAAAAAAAAATTAAAAAGTATTAAAATGTAGATGAGCATTTGGATTCTGTTGGACAACTATGAGTGGGGCCTGATCTGTTAATAAAGTTTTGAGGAATTTTATTGATGATAACTTTGTGTTCTCCTGGTTTTTTTAAGGTTTTTTTTTGTAGTTCATCATACTCAAGATCCAAATTTTTGGCTCTCAAGCAATCAAGTGATTACAAGGAAATCTGTACTGTGGCAACATAACTGCAGATGTATATTATTGTCCCTCAATACATTCCCAGGGAGAATAATTCTTTTTTTTGTTTGGGGGGGGGGTTAGAGCGGCAAATGTATTTAAAAGAAAAACATTTTGTAATTGTGTTTTTCAGACTGGAGACTAACTTGGAGATTCCACCCTCCAAACACGGATTGACCTACTCTGTGTCCATTCTGGATTTGGACCCCAAACCATACGAGAACATACCCAAACAGTACAAGCTTGACTCGAAAATTGTCAGCTACTACTTGCGCAGCATTCAGATGGAGCAGGAAGCAGCTGTGCCCAGCCTGTACCTGGAAAGGGACCATGAGAACTGCACACTACTGTTCCATCCTGTATGAAGCACTACTCTGTGTGTCCAGCACAACGGCAACGACTGAATCCTCAAAGCAGCGCACTGTTTGGTTCTTTTCTCCCTCTTGGATTTCATTTGCAAAAGCTGTATGTCATGATGTCAGGGCTGAGTGTGGATGAGTCTTAGTTGCTGGGTGAATGTTGATGTGACTTTCCTGATGGTAGGTGTTGCTGGGTGAGTGTTGATGAGATCTGGTTGATGGTAGGTGTTGCTGGGTGAGTGTAGGTGTGGCCTGGTTGATGGTAGGTGTTGCTGTGTGAGTGTGGGTGAGGCCTGGTTGATGGTAGGTGTTGCTGGGTGAGTGTAGGTGTGGCCTGGTTGATGGTAGGTGTTACTGGGTGAGTGCGATGACATCTGGTTGATGGTTGGTGTTGCTGGGTCAGTGTGGGTGAGATCAGGTTGATGGGTGAGTGTGGGTGAGGCCTGGTTGATGGTAGGTGTTGCTGGGTGAGTGCGATGACATCTGGGTGATGGTTGGTGTTGCTGGGTCAGTGTGTGTGAGATCTGGTTGATGGGTGAGTGTAGGTGTGGCCTGGTTGATGGTAGGTGTTACTGGGTGAGTGCGATGACATCTGGTTGATGGTTGGTGTTGCTGGGTCAGTGTGGGTGAGATCTGGTTGATGGGTGAGTGTGGGTGAGGCCTGGTTGATGGTAGGTGTTACTGGGTGAGTGTGATGACATCTGGTTGATGGTTGGTGTTGCTGGGTCAGTGTGGGTGAGATCTGGTTGATGGGTGAGTGTGGGCGAGGCCTGGTTGATGGTAGGTGTTGCTGGGTGAGTCTTAGTTTCTGCGGCCCAACATCCTTTTGTTGCGCATATCTTTCAAGGGGGCGGGTCCCCCTGAAGCACACTGTGCCTTGGTGTCGGAGGTGGAGGAACAGGCATGCTGGGGAGTAATTCAACTCCCTATTGTTTTGTCAATGCACCATCCTTCAGCATGCATGTTGCTGTGTGGCATTAAGCGGTGCCAAAAAAAGGTCAATGCATTTTAATCCATTGCTGCATCTAAAATCAGATGTATAAAAATAAGATCTAAATGTTTTACGAATTAGCTATTTTGAGGCTATTTTGAGGTTTTCAGCTGTGAGAGGAGGCGAGAGAACAGAACATGACGGGCCGGATATCCCTTCTAAGTTTGGAGAAACAAAGGCAGAATGACGTAGAAGCATCTGCAGTCAAACTTCTGTAGGAGTTGATTTAGGGAAGGCTTTTCCAATTGTGGACCTGCATAAATATTTTGTTATACTAAAACGGAAAGGTGCGTGTTCCTTTCCATAGGTGTGAGCGAGGGTTCAAGATGCCTTTGGGTGATGATGGTTCTGTCAATCACCTGGCAGAAAGAAACCTTTGCTGAATTGATGTGATGGAACACAGCAAGGAAATAGCTGGCTCACCATGAAACGCCAAGTGGAGTTCTGTTGGGTCTTGGTCTAATTACATTCTGTGCATGTAAAGTACTTTCAGTGGCCATTAATTAGGTTGACCTGTAAACCCGCTAGTTAATTCAGATATCTGATCAGTTAAACCTTGTAGACGATGTGCTGCAGAGGTTCAGATGTCCAGAGAGAATAGGGAAGAAATTTGATCCTTGACTTTGACTGCCAAATGATTGTTGGTGCCGGATGAGGTGGTTTGTCCATCTTAGAAACTGCTGATCTGGGAGTTTCACTCGCAACTTACTCTCTGGGGTTAGAAAATTGTACAAAAAACACCTGAGTGATCCTGAGTGATCCGGCTGAAAGGAAGGTGGCAGACTGAAATGGCCATGTGTTACAGTGGCACTTGGCTGAAGAGCGTCTTGAACTGGGTGTGTGGAACCCTGATACAGATGGGCCACAGCAGCAGAACAACAGACCGGGTTCCACTCCTGTCGGCCAAGGACCGAAAACTTGGCAAACAGACACGCCATAAGTGGAAAAACGACAACTTGCAGACCTTTGGGTATAAACAGAATTTGGCAGGATTGAATCAGTGTTTACAGCACCTTTTAGAATGCATGCCACAATGAGGCTGCTTTGCAGGCGAGGGGGGATATTAAAGGTATACCTAATAAAGTGGCGGCTGAGTGTGTACGCTGAGGATGCATATTGCCAGTTTTAAAAACACAGGTTCTTTTATCAGTCTTGACAGGTTGTCCTCACCTCCTCACAATATTAATCTAAATCTTTGCTCTTTTTAATTCTTAATTTTGTCTGAACTAAAGAAGGCGGTCTGGATACGAACCTAACTGTGCTTCATTTTTCATAACCCGTAATATTTCTGGCTTAAAGTTGTTGTGAATCTATTCCCATTTCATTCAGAGTCAGACTCAGTGTGGCAGATGGATTCTCTGGCATATTCCACACGGGTTACCAGAATAGCCATTTTGAAACTAAAGCTCACAATTTCCTCTCGGCGCCTAACTGTTACGCTAACATCTCTTCTGAAAGGACTGTAAGGATACAACAGTAAGTGGTTTTGTTTCTGCGCCAGTTTACAACTGTACTTCATCAATGAAGTCAATCCTTTATTTGGAAGCACAGTTCGGAAATTGCAGCAAAATACTTTGTCTGAAAATGGCACGTATATTAATATCAAATGTGCCTTAAATGGTAATTCAGTACCTTGATACTGGGTCAAGTAGTTTAGATCAGTTTTATTCCAGCAATGAGTCAATGTGACAGATTGTTAGATACCAAATCTGATCAGTCATACAGTTCGCAAAACCATTTTCGGAAAATGAATTTCCATAATTTTGCACCAAAGAATGGATTTAAAAGAATTCTCTTCGATTGGCAGTAAAAAGTCCTCCCCCCCACGTTTTTGTTCGGACGGGGAGAAAAAAAAAAAATTCACCCACTTTCAATGAAGTCAAAATCTCTTTCAAATGATTTATTTATAATAGAATGAATGCTTAGACCCTGAGTAGAGAACTATACTGTATTTTTATGGGGAACTGTCCAGAGATGTTCTACCACTTATCTGTGTGTAAAAGATTGATATCACTTATGTTAAAAAGAAATAAAAATCACACTGTGGTATAGGACTAATACAAACTAAGCGTATAGGTATAACCATCTGAAAAATGGATTTCGCCTTTGCGCATTTTGTATTTAAATTATTTATTTTTCTAGGCCTTGACTAATTATACGTACATGCAGAAAGTATATGTATACATGGCTATATGTTATGAATGTGTACAGATGGAATTAACAGATTTTTCTTAATGGGGATTGTACAGAAGGTGTTTATATTGAATAAATGATGTAAAGATTCACTTTGGTGTCCTGTTGATGTTGCTATTCTGCACACAGTGCCGCAATTAGGGCCTCCACTGTGGCCTCCACTCCAAGAATTCGCAGCAGGCATTGGAATGATCCGGGAGCATTTTCCGCCACCTTCCCCTGGTCCAAAGCTAATGCTGCCATTTTTCGGGGGGGGGGGGAAGAGAGAAGAGAGAAAGAAGAACAGTTAGTCTTACATTTAAGAGCGGTCCACTCGTCCAGGTTTGAAAAATGGATTTCCTTCATATTTATACCATAAAATGTACCATCTGTCACTATTATCAAAGTCGAGTTTTAAGTTCAAGAAAACCATTTTTCGAAATATTTGGAGAACTCATGGAGCCGACCCAAAACACCCCAAAATGGACTTTTTTGAAGCCTTCGATAGCTCATTTTCAACTAGCCCTAATCAAACAAACGCGTAAACGATTCTCAACTATTTTGTTTCTCTGTGGTAGTTCAGCATCTAATCCGTCTGTTTGAAACCATTTTTCAAGTTCTTTGCAGCCTCCATTCTACCCTGCAAAATGAGACACACACAACCTGAAATTCATACCGTCGGAAAATTGTGTGTTTCTTAAATGTGAGACTTCTTTCGAAAGTCAACCATCATATTTTTAGAAGAGCATGAGTTGATGAATAGAAAATGTGCAATAAAAAAATGAGAACAAAAGTGTGTTGACAGTGATTTAGTGTTGGACGGAAGGCCAAAACGTCTCCAAGTGCTATGCGTTTTCAAACGCACCAAAACGCATGAGTGGATAGGGCCTTACTATAGTAGTTTCTGATAACTTATTTGAAAATTCTCAACCCCAATTCTGAAATAGTTGGGACAAAGTGTAAATTGTAAATGAATTCAAAGCGCAATGACTTTCAAATCACACCAGCCAGTATTTTATTCATAAGAAAGCAAGTGTTGAAACTGGGAAATTTTTCAATTTTAGCCACAAAATGAGCTCATTTCAAATTTGATGGCTGCTACAGGTCTCTAAAAAGTTGGGACAGGGGCCTATTGACCATGGTGGAGCATCCCCTTTATAACACAGAGTGGAGACATCTTGGCATTGAGGAGACAAGTTTCTTGAGTTTAGCCACTGGAATTTGATCCCACTCTTGTTTAATACAGGCTTCCAGCTGCTGAAGAGCTTTGGATCTCCTTTGATGGACTTTTCGTTTAATTATGCATCAAATGCTCTCAATTGGTGAAAGATCAGTACTGCAGGCAGGCCAGTTCAGCACACGGACTCTTCTACTCCAAAGCCATGCTGTTAATAGCTGCAGTATGTGGTTTTGCATTGTCCTGCTGAAATACAGAAGGGCTTCCCTGGCACAGATATCTTCTGGAGGGGAGCACATCTTGCTCTAAAACCTTATTACCTTTCATCATTTGTGGTGCTTTTTAAAACATGCAAGTGTCCCAAACCATATGCACTTATGCATCCCCATACCATCAGAGATGCAGGCTTTTGAACTGAACGCTGATAACAGGAGGGGTGGTCTTTCTCCTCTTTAACCCATTGGACACAATGCCCATGATTTCCAACAAGAATGTCAAATTTGGACGCATCTAACCACAGGACACTTTGCTACAGTCCATTTTAAATGAGCCTTGGCCCAAAGAACACGGCGGAGCTTCTGGATCATGCTCAACAATGGCTTCCTTCTTGCATGATAGAGCTTTTGGGTGGCATCTGTGGATGGCACGGTGGTCTGTTTTTACAGACACTGGTTTCTTGAAGTATTCCTGGGCCCATTTAGTAATGTCAATGACAGAATCATGCCGGTGAGTGATGCAGTGGCGTCTGAGGGCCCGAAGATCACGGGCATCCAGTAAAAATCTTCGGTCTTGTCCCTTAAGCACAAGGATTTTTCCAGTTTCTCTGAATCCTTTGATGTTATGCACTGTCGATGATGAGACCTTGAAAGCCTTTGCAATTTGACGTTGAGGAACATTGCTTTTAAAGTATTCCACAATTTTTTTTACCCAAGCCTTCACGTGTTGGAGAGCCCAAGGCCATCTTTACTTCTGAGAGACTCAGCCTCTCTAAAGGCTTGATTCCACAAGGAGCATCTTCGCGATGCCGCGATGTGGTTGCCGGAGTTGATTCGTGGCCATTCTGGACAATGGTTGTGATACTTCCTGCCTGGCACAATCTAGTGTAACTATCAAGGGGAATGTGCTTTTAACTAAAAGAAACCAGCCACAAATCTTTGATATAAAATTCGTTTATAACTTATTTTTCAAAGTTGTGGTTTTGTTTTAACTTTTTAACTTAAAAAAAAAAAGAATCAATGATGTTCATGGCTGGACTGTAGTAGGTTCTGCAGCACAACAAAGATGGAAATGACATTAAATGCAATTAAATCAGAAAAAAACAGGAAATATTTAAGGTCGTTGCACAAATATCCTGGTAAAAATGACAAAATATTCGAAATCTGAGGAAGTCAGACGCTGTGCTGACGTTCTGCGCTCAGTGGAACATGAAGTCGAGTACAAGACGCAGCGAAATAGCATCGCTCACATCACACTGCAAATACGCATCCGGTGGAATCCAGGGATAAGACATCCCTTTTATTGCCAATCATGTTACACACCTGATGCCAGTTAATGTAATTACTTGCTAAAAGTTCTTTCAGATGATTCTCTTAATTGCTTTTTCAGCGCTTTTTGCCTGTGTCTCAACTTTTTTGAGACCTGTTGCAGCCATAAACTTTGAAATGAGCTCATTTTCTTGGATAAAAATGTAAAATGTTATCTATTTTCTATTGTGAATAACATATTGGCTCACGTGATCTGAAAGTCATTACATTTTGATTTTATTCACAATTTACCCTTTTGTCCCAAATATTTTGGAATTGGGGTTGTACTTCAGAAGTAGTTTTTGAAGGAGAGGGCAGATAACACCGCATTATTTGACCGTTTTTTGCCTGTACGCCTTCTGAACCGCAAAGTAATTTGGGTATTTTATTCTTGCAACTTCATCGGTCATGCAGTATCATGTCACGCAAAACATCCTACTTATTGCTTGCCCAGAAGCCCACAAAAGCAATTTGCCAGAAATTTTATAGCACATTTCTAACATCGACTCAAGTTCTTCTAAAAATATTATGCCAGATTTTCGAACCAAGTCCCACATTTGAGAAACGGACAATTTTCGGAAGGTGTGAATTTCTGGTTTCCGTGTCACGCGTTTAGGAGGGTGGAGGATTAAAAAAAAAAAAAACTAAAATCGATTCAAAGATCTGGAACAAATGGCTTCAAACAGACAGATTAGATGCTGAACTACCGCAGAGAAACAAAATAGTTGAGAATTGTTTACGCGTTTGATTAGGGCTAGTTGAAAATGATCAAACAATCGAAGGCTTCAAAAAAGGTCATTTTGGGGCGTTTTGGACTGGATCCATGAGAGTTCTCCAAATATTGAGAGAACTGGTTTTCTTGAACTTAAAACTTGATTTCGATAATAGTGACAGGTAGTACTTCGGTATAAATATGAAGGAAATCTATTTTTCAACCCTGGACGAGTGGACTGCTCTTAGGGAGACTGCCTCTTAACTGTGGTATAATCTGTCGTATTGATAAGACCGCTCCCATTAAAGGCAAAATCACTGCCCATCCCCATTACTACTGAAACGTGCGGCAAGAATTTGCCATATCAAATACTTCAATATGATTGAGGCGTCTATTCACTTGCCTTGTTCTGGCAGCTTTGTCAGTAGATCCATCTTGGGTGTGATCACTCCGTCCTTCGTAACATTTATTTTCCAAACAAAACTCAGCGAGCATCTGGTTAAAACAGACCACAATTTAGTCAGGCATCCACCACTAAGGCTTTTGCCAATATTGCAGAGTCATTCTAATGTACAAGAAAACAGACCTGTGGTGATAATGCCAGTGTAAAAGAGAAAATATACTTGCACTGAGTACCATAATTCACTGGGCAGTGACACAAATTTTAATTTTGGTTCGGTTCTTGAGTGTTAAAAGTTGGAAAAAACAGAATGACAATTGGAAAATCTGACTGCTTCAATTACTAGCTGTGGTAGGGACGCTGGTATTTAGTTATTTGTGTGTCATCAGGGCAAACTTCAAGACCAGTCTGAAACCACTATACTGCTATGAAAGATTTCAGTATTTTGCAAGTGTTTATATGTCTGTTTCTGTTTGTTGCCTGACTAATGGAAATTAAATTTTGCCTTTAACCAGCTCAACTCAAAATTAACAAATAAAAATATGCCTCTGTCCATTGAATTTTTGTTCTCACGGAGTATGCAACACTGCCAAACAAAAATAGTGCTGGAATGTGCTTCATTGATCCTTTCTCAAAAAGAGTAATACTCAGTGTCAAAGGGCATGTAAACCAAAAGCAAGCAGTGGACCCTCAACATAAATCAAGTGCACTGGGTGAAAGCTGGAGGTTACTTGTGTACACAAGGGTCAAGGATACATTTTTTTTTTTTTATCCTGGTCCTGCCTTCATGGATCAAGGAGAGCTGTTGCTTTAAAATAAGGGCTTATCAATCATTGAACTGCTGGTCTCAGACAGGGAAAGATTGAGTGATGATTTATGTATGAGTTTCCGCTGACTGCTCGTGTCCAGAGTTTGGCCAGTTATGAGGCCACAAGCTTATATTCAATTTCAGACAAACAGATGCGGACTGACGGAGAGAGATACCCTGATATTTTGGGATTCTGGATCACCATGATTTCACCTCTGCAGCCCTCTGGAAGCCTCACCTCTTCTGGGTACCTCTCCTGTCATCAAAAAAGGGTTGGTGCCATTATCAAATTCATCCACGGTGCAATAACATACCATGTCATTTTCTGCCACAAATACCCCAGTTCATAAAGTGATAAAACAGAAGTTGCCAAATGATATGTCCTCGGTACTTCAAAGTTAGGATACCGATCGCGGGCTTAAATTTGGAAGAATAGAGCTGCACGTCTGTGACTGGGCTTTACGAATTGTCCAGATGGATGCTTGTCTCTTAATACCGAATTGCGCCTCAGTCATCTTGAAGACATTTTATGGACATATGGCTATTAACTAAACATTACAATCAATACGGCCAGACAGGAGTAACATTGCTTTAATTTTACAGTCAATGCCCATGTTAACATTTATAAATCACAGCAGGCAGGTCACTTCAGAAATCCGCAAGCAAAAGAGGGTTTCAGAACTGAATACTCACCCCCTCAACTCCTTAGGAAAAATACAACATTGGAAATATGTGGGAAAAGTAACCTTATCCTTGTCTTTGCTACGCCGGCCACTTTTTTTCATAAAGTTAATTATAACCTTGCTCTACAAGACAAGTATATTTGTTTTTCAACATAACCTTAACTGACAAGAATGAAATGAACCCAGTGTTTCCATTAAACATGTAATTAATATGAAAAAAAGTAAACAGTGAAGTTTTCTCTGCGGTGTGTAGATGCTATGGTTGAATGGGCTTGCTGACTTCGAGGCATCACATTCCGTGGCTCGCCATAAAGCTCATCTCGAAGAGAACACATGAACCACATCAAATATTTTTGCTTACAGACCAGTTTCCAGTTGAATATGACCGTAACTTTCTTCTTTGCTTAGCAAGTGTACATTTCTTTCTCATTAGTAAGCATCTACGCAATATCTAATGCCTCCACCCAGTGGCTTAAACTGCTAATTTATTGACTTGGAGCACAAAACAAAAACTTTTACAGCACAGTGACGGTCTCTAAATGAAGGAAAACTTTTTTGTTTTGCCTGCAAACAATACGTAAAACTGAGTTTACAGACATGACATAAATTCCCTGTCCTTTTCTCAGTCCTGAATTTGTTCAATCGCCCCCATTTTTGCCTCTGTGATTTCTATTATGAAGACACACACAAGACTAAGTGATCTTGCACACCTGCAGCCAGAACACGAGCATTTATTAGCTCAAGGCAGCTCACTGCCAGCTGGCTCGCTGAAAAAAGGTGTAATTTCTCTGGGCTTTACTATCTGTCTGTCTGTGGTATCTGTGTGCATGAGCCCAGTGTAGGTGGAGGAAGACTTGGCCAAGGTGAAATATGCATTTGGAATGTTTTTACTTTTTTGGATGCCAGCAAATTTGAAAATACTCCTGCAGATGCTTGAACAGAAGATGCTCTGAATACTGTATTAGAGAAAATAGAAGTAAACATGAGATCCACGAATGGATGTGGGCACCTACTATGGGACGCTGGCAGCTTTTTCTTAAACAGCGCAGAGTAGCAACACCATCAGATTCACTAGGTTTATAAAATACCTACAACACCTCACTGACAGAATACGTACATATTGCATGCTTTTAGTTAGTTTACATTGGAAAGTAGCTAAATGTAACAATGAGTAATATTTATTAGTCCGGGGGTACTACGGATTTGCGGTCGTCGCGTGTCACTTGAGATTTTCTTGTGAACGCTCTACAGATTGCAATTCTACTCTGATCCTTTTGATATTTCAAATGCACGTTGATAGTGGTTAGAGCAGTGGTTCTCAAATTCGGTCCTGGCGCCCCCCTGTGTATGCTGGTTTTTGTTCCAGCCACAACTGCAATTCTAGGATTTTAATAAGCTGATGATTTGTTTTAATTAGGTGCATTTATGCAATTATCCACAGGTTCCTCATTGGTGAAACTCTTAACACATGGAGGTAAAACCCGACAATTCACTTGGCAAACAATGGAGTCAGACCTGTTGTTTTCTGTTGATTTTATTTGGTTCAGGCAGGTTATTTGGGAAAAACTCAAAACACCTGCATTCAGACACCTAATTTGGAGCTTATTGATTTTCTCAGAGTCTAATTTGATCTGTTTAAAAAAGTTTTCACCTGAAAATCCCAGCAATATTGAAAATTAAGCACAAGATGTTCAAGGGTTTTTATTCTCCATAGCAGAATGGATGTGTCCATCCAAATGTGACTTAAGATGGTAAATAACTACTCTAAACATGGAATGCTGCTAATTAAGACAAAGTAACAGCTTATTAAGATCTTACAATTGCAGTTGTGGCTGGAACAAAAACCAGCATACACAGGGGGGCGCCAGGACCGAATTTGAGAACCACTGGGTTAGAGGATGAAGCCTATCGATTTTGGTTGAGTTTTGTCATGCGTTGTCCGAAATATTCCCAAAAAATTTTCCCATTGGAAAGAATGGGAGTCGGGTTTTCATTGCTAGAGTGCGTGATGTCACTCCTAGAGTGGGAGCCGGGAGCACAGGGGCTGCAAAGAATACTTTTCATATCACTATAACTTCAACAAATTTGAATCCCTCTTCATGAAATTTCCCAGAAATGTAGGAAATTTGTTGTTGTCACAGTTCTATAGTTTTTGTAGCACAGAAGTACTTAGTTTTGCCTCAGGGAGCAGTCAAAGGACATGAGGCACATCTAATTTCTCTTTCTCATTCAAAAATCCCCCAAAATTTTTTAGGAGAAAAGCTGAGTTTTTAGATCGCTGTAATTCTAACATTATATCACTCAGAGAAATAAGAAAAAGACATCCGCACACTCAGCAAAGTCTCCTGCCTTGAATGATGTGGTTACATTTGTGACAGGATGAACGTTTTTGCGTGAGTAGCAGGAGTTTGAGGTGTGCGCGAGCAAGGATTTCTTTCTGACTCAGCGATTCTCTGTGCGTGGGGAACAAACCTACCATGGCCCTCTGCTCTCTTTGTCAGACAATCAAACAAAAAGGAAGCATTAGATAGAAGTTTAACCTTAAAAAGAGAAACATATACTCAGCTCCATGAAAAACGGACTGGTGAGGTATGAACTATATTTGCGGCAAATTGAAGAATCAATTGATTTTTATTGCTTTTCCATTGAGTCACGAGAGGAAATAAAGAAAGGCGCGTGGTATTGTAATCCTGATTCACACCACGTGCATGCGCCAACTGGGTTTTCTGTTGGGCCCGTGTGCACGCATGTGTTGCTCACATGGACGGCGTCAAAAGGTACTTGCGCTCACTTTCAATCGTCTCGGACCCCTCATCTCATGATCAGTTTTGCTTGCTGTCCGGAATCGGTCACATACAGGCTGTAACCAGATGTGGCGCTCTTGAGCTGCCATCGTCACTCGTGGCTGCCCCAAGCGGGGTCAGTCATTGACAGTGCCTGTGTTCCATTCTCAGATCAACTGATTGTTGAACGGTGACAGTGCAAATGACGCACCACCTCTCGGCGGCTGAGATCTGCCCGTAACATGCCAAAAGCTCTTTTTCTTTCTCCTGTGTCACAAGCCGTTCCATTTTCTTGATGCAGTAGCTTTTTTTGTTTTTTTTTGTTGGCTTTTTGTAGGCTATTGACCGCACCAAAAAGAACATGTCAAATGTCACTGTACACATCACAAACAGCTTAATGTTTGTTATTACTGATGTGATTGGCGCGTGCAAGTGGTGCGCGTCAGGATTATAATACCACGCGCTTATCTTTATTTCCTCTCGTACCTCACTGGAAAAGCAATAAAAATCAATCGATTCTTCAATTTGCTCCAACTACAGTACATACCTCACCGGTGCGTTTTTAATGGAGCTGAGTATGTGTTCATGAATGCGATATTTCACTGTTTGCAGTCTACCTTAAATTACTGCTAAAACCTAGAGTTTGCCTTATGCAAGGTTCGTAAACAAAAGTTGTGTCTTCACTAATTACAACCCAGGCTCGCTTGGTCATCAGCATCTGTCTGCAAGCGTTACTGTTAAGATAAGCAAAACCTCAGAGGAATATTCGCATCCATAACTTCATAGCTCTGCCTGTCGTACATAATTTATGAAGAATAATGAGTGCATGAATAAATTAACTGAAGTAATTTAATTTGCTTCAAGAAAATTTACGAAGAACTAATGTTTCAACGGTGGTTTTTATGTCTTCAGTTCGTATGTGCGAGGGTGTGTATCTATTCCGGTCCGACCCATAATCCATCAGGGCAGACGTGACGTAACAAAACAACATAAAACAAAACATAACATAACATAAAACAAAACATAACTGCGAGAACAGGCCGTTCAGCCCAACTACGCTCACTAGTGTCTTTATACTATTGAGAATATATCCCTTCAGATACTCAATGACTCAATGGTATATAGCTTTAACCCTCTACAAACCAAACCCACTTCCAATTGTGTTAAAATTATTTCCCTATGCAAAAATGTTTATTTTGGGCCATTATTTGAAAATTTTTTTTTAAACATTTGGCCCACCTTTCCAACTTATAGCAAATCTGCTACACTGGGTAATAATGCTAATGAAAAAATTAAAGTGACGGACCATTCAAGTTATTCTCAAATGTTTATTCGGCAGTAAGAAACAAAACCAACAGGGTGTCCAGGCTGTTAACCCTTTTACTTCATGTAGCAGATATGCTACGCTGGTTAACAGAGGGTTAAGTCAAGCCTGCTCTTGAAAAAAGGTCTCTGCCTCAACAATATGGTCAGGCAAGCTATTCCACATTGAAATTAATCTTTGGGTGAAGAAATATTTCTGAATATCAGTGCTAAATTTACCTTTGGTCAACTTCCATTTGTGACCCCGAGTTCTACTAACAACGCTTGGTCCAAGGAATCCTACATAATTCACTTTGTTAATCCCTTTAACATATTTAAAGATCTCAATCAAATCACGCCTGAGTCTCCTTTTCCTAAGACTAAAGAGATTAAGGATCTTCAGCCTCTTCTCATAGCTTTCATCTTTTATACCTGGAATTAGCTTAGTGGCTCTTCTCTGAACTTTCACTAGAGCCTCTATATCTTTCTTAAAGTATGGTCCCCAGAACTGTACACAGTACTCCAGATGTGGCCTGACGAATGTGTTGTACAAAAGAAGCATCACCTCCTTAGATTTGTACTCAATACTTTTGGCAATGTATCCCAGCATCCGATTGGCTTTTTAAACTGCTACGGCACAATGGCGAGAACCTGTGAGGGTTTGGTCAACAAACACTCCCAGATCTTTCTCGTGTGGAGCACATTCCAGTTTTAAATCTCCCATGAAATAATCCCGTCTAATGTTTTTATTTCCTACACGTACAACTTTACATTTTGCTACATTAAATTTCATTTGCCATATTTCTGCCCAATTCTGGATTCAATCCAAATCATCCTGAATCAATTTGGTGGACTCTAAACTATTTCCCAAACCCCCCAATTTAGTATTCACAAATCCACAGTACCCCTGGACACTCCGCCCGGGGCTAGAATAATGTCTTTTTGTGAGAAAAAGTCACTATCTAGTTTAACATGGCGATCTGGCAGGAACGTTGAATACGCATTTAAGGCACAGTTACACCTTAGGAGAAACCTGTATCTAAAATCTGGGGGCAGTTTTACAGGAATAGCGATAAACTTTAGGGTTAAAATCCAAAATGAAGGCATGCTGACTATTTTGAGTATGTAACAACTTGACTGTAGGGGTAACCTTTAAGCTGGATTTATGGTTCTGCATCCACTCCACGCAAAGGGCACGCCGTCACCTCGACGCCATTGTGGACCTTTCAAAGTTATGCGTTGAAGTCGTTTCTGTTGTGCTGTGCCGCGAAGCAATTCATCGACTAGCCGCTAGGAGGTTTCCGAAGGACCAGTCATGAAATCACATGAGACTCGAGTACAGTGGACCAATCGGTGCCCTTGTGGTCTGCGTCGCTTTGACGTGCAGTTAGAAAATTTTCACTGGTGCACTGCAGGCGACGCAGAGGCTCTGCGGTGGGGGTTCACGTAGCGATGGCATCGGTTTGATACAGAACCATAAATCCAGCTTTTTGCAGAATTTGTGGAAGATCCACACAGTAGTTTTCTTGGCATAGCCATCAAAAATAATAGTTAAAGGACGAATGGTGGACAGCAGTCAACAAATCACAGATGAAAAGCGATTTGATCAGCCCACCAAAAAAAAAAAAAAAAAAAAACTTTCAATTAAGTGGAAAGGACAAAAAAAAATTTCTAAAAAATTAGAACCTAGTCTACTAAAACTAAAAACGACACCTTTAGACTGTTAAACAAATGGTAAGCCATAACTATCATGTATCTCATTAGCATAAAGGGATAACTTAGAAAACTATTATTATAGAATAATTTGTTTATCAATTTGTGTCATTTGCAAAGGCTGATTGAGGATGTACTGGTTACGCTGTTAACTACCCTTTTATAATGTGCTGATTCTGTCCTTGGTACAAAATGTCTTACAGCTCAGATTCAGCATATTTGCTCCATTTGCCTTCCACATCTGTGTCAAGCAGGAGCAGCTGCAATGGTAGCAGCCTTGGAAATCTCAAAGGAAGTCCAATCAGACCACACCCAAGACCTTACTCCTAGTGATGAATATCATGTTACAACTGAAGCTGGAAACACGGGGCCAAACTTCTGCTTCACCTGGATCGAATCCACAGTCCTGTGGGACAGTCGGCCCTTTGGACAGGCCTTGCTAGCCCAGTTCAGCAAATATTGTGATCAAGTCGATTTTATTTGATTTGATCTGGAGTTCACTGCTGCAGTATCCTCACTTTACGGACAAATGAGCAGGCAGGACCATGAGCCTGAACAGACCTATCAGCCGGATGCAGTGTCCAAAAACCAGGGGTCTTTAGAAGTTTCTTCTGACCAATCAGCACGGGCTCCAAATGAGAAGCAAAAACAAAATGATACAGTTGGTCGTCCGTTGGCTGAAGTGTACCCCCAGAACCCCTAAAGTAATCAGGGGCAAAATAAATAGGCTTTGTGACCTTAGTACACACAAGGCCCGGTCCAAATATGAAATGAATTGGTTGAAATTTGCAGCCTCTACAGCTCTCATCAGCAACTCTCAACAGACGCGGCGGAAGTAGCGTGATGATCACAGATCAGTAGTGTCCTTGACTCCTCGTCTGGGGACGTAACAGTAACAGTAACAGTAACAGTAACAGTAACAGTAACGGTTTGCATCAGAGTTCATTATAAAAACACAAACCCTTCAAAGCTGGAACGCCATCTACTCCATTTTTGTTTACAACCTGTAACTTGTAAATTACAAGCATCATATAATAGAACTGCAGAATCGTGGGTTCGGGATAATTTGAGGTGCACATGTGGGAGTCGGGGGACAAGCAGACCAGCACCTGTTATGTCACACGAACACTTCATAAAACCTACAGACCTGCATTTTGGTCCAAAAAGTAAAGCTGCTGTATTCAAGCCTGTGAAATGTGGGGCCTATTTTAGATTCTAGTGGAGATCCCAAGGTTTCCAAAGATCCCAAATAAGCCCTGCTGAATTGCAGGGTAATGTGTATGAAATGAAGAACAAGATCTAGATATTTTCCATTTGATGCAATGCTGTGGCCATAAAACCATGGCATCCTAGGTTTGAATTTTACTCTCAATACTAGAGTGTTCAGGTGAACACGTGTCACATGCGAAGCTCATGTGAAAGTGTGACTACAAACTGAAAGTGTGACTACCGGACAGACAGACGGACAGACAGAGGACGGACAAAGTGATCCCTATGTGCCGCTATGCTTCGCAGGCGACACAATAAGTGTGATGTAGCTTTATTGAAGCATTGCAGCCAGCAGATACAGAATGTGTGACGTCCTACAATATGACAGACATGCTTTTGATAACTTTGAACCTAGTGAAGGGTAAACTAAGGGGTTAAATGTATTTGGCCCTAAATGTTGAAAGCAAGTAAATAAAAAATTAATGAAAGGTGTTTGAAGTAGTAAAATGCACCAATATTAGAGCTTAATAAAAAAAAAAAAAAATTGAGTATGGACCATTACCATATTGAGTGGAAATTCCAAAGAACAAAAATCACTGGTTACAGCTTGCCCACGGGAACGTCATCCGATAAACATTACTTCAAGCCGTAATTCATGTACTTGTGCTCAACATCTGGTGAAATTGAACAACACGTTCTACATAAAAATAGTATTGTGTTTTTTATTAAAATATTGAGTGTTCAATCATTCATTGATATAAAAGACTGTGGGGACAGTAAATGCATTTGCCAGTGCTTCCAAGCAGCTGGTTGCAGAAATTTTCGTTTCTCAAAATCCTCCCAAAAATTAGACCAACTGCCACGTTTCTGTTATTGCAAAAAAAAAAAAAAAAAAAAACTTTTATTTATTTTTTTCAAAAGAGAAGCACAATTTATTTGTTGTCTGCACTTCAGTGATGTGATGTGGATGTGCCCATTTTTTTTTTCTCCTATGTGAAAGTATATAGTAACTTGGAAGGTAATCTACAGATAGACAGGGGCCATCCTTACATCACATCTGTGATGTGAAACCAAGAGGACGTGAGGAAAGTGTCAGTGTTGAAAATGTGGCGACAGCAGGACTCCCAATTGCGCACAGGCGCTCATAAAAGGTGGCTGCCACAACAGTAGCTAAATATAGGGCACTGGTGGCCCCAGAAGCTCCCGCCGTTAAGATAAACAAAATGTCAGTTTTTGTTGACGGACGCACGTACAGATGGATGCACCCACGGATGGAGCCCAATACCATAACTCCTGTGCCAGTCGGGCTGCGAGAGCTAACTCGGAGCCTGTAACTGAAAATGTTGATAAGATAAAGCAAATCGTCGAAGTTTATGGTGATATTTTTAGGCCAGTGACCTTGAAAAAATAGGCCAAGGTCACCTATAGGCACGTGATTTGTAGGGCTTTATGAGATGCATGTCCGGTAAAAATTAGGAGCCTGTAACTGAAATAGTTGTGGAGATAATGCTAAATGTTGACATTTTTGGTGATATGATTTGGCCTGTGACCTTGAAAAAAGGCAAAGGTCACCTTTTGGAATGTCATTTGTAGGGATTTATGAGATGCATCTCCAGTAAAAATTAGGAGCCTGTAACTCAAAACATGGATGAGACAAAGCAAAATGTGTTGATGGACGCACGCACGCACGCACACAGACGGAGCCCGATACCCTAGCTCCTGCACCGCGAGCGGCGGGAGCTAACAAAGGCACAGGAGCCCAGGTGAAATGAAAGCATGGGTAACCTGGTAGTCCCAAAACCCTTAAGCACAGAATAACACTCTCTAGCACCTACCATCAATTTTCAAGTTGAGAAATGAGTTATGGGAAATGGTACGATGATAGGAGGAGTGCCTGCCACCTGATTATTATGCAATATAAATACTGAATCCTTAAGGTTCTGAAAACACACTAAAAATGCGTTTACACCATGTTTATGATGTACCTGACCAACAATTAGAGGAACGTGAAATTTGCCACAGCATACTAAAAATGAAAGTCATCTTAAATCAGACACAGTCTCTTTCAGTGTTCTTGCCAGCGAATTTTGTCAATTTGGGCCACTACGCTGTCTTTCAATGAACGCAGCGGCCCAAAAAGACAAAGTCACGCGCCATGCCTTAGCTGTACGTGAGCCTACCCTTGGTAACTTTTCGAAATACAGTGTTCAAAAATTAATTTTTGAATTTTAATTACTCCTGAATTAATAGGTCATAGTTATGACTTGTTCTGTGGAATTATAGGGAAAGCATTAAAGTTAGTCTCATGATGTTCAGCAAATATAAGCTTTGAAAGTCAAAATGTCCCAACCAACTTTGGCTCAGTGGGGGAAATGAAAGAAACGTGTAATCGTGAATTTAACACAATCGAGTCCGATTAACGCTCCGTTTGTGGCTTGTCCAATTCATAGTCCATGGTCCATTCTGAGGTGTTAATCGCGGCTGCAATTGCGCGACAGCATCTTATGATGCTTACTAGAGAGGATTGCGGGCTGGCTTACAAACATAGTTATATGTCCACTCACTTTGTATCAACGTCCAGGTTACAGGATCTGAGCGGGTTTCATGAGTGCGCGGAGATGGTTTGCAGCTGTCAGTTGTGGCAAGGTTGTAGCAAGTTTATGCATGTGGCATCTTTGTATGAAAATGTTGGAGGCACCTTGCGTGGCATAATTTAAAAAAATGGCCCTCGCTGAAGCGGGCAATACCCCTCAGCCCCGAAGGTCACAGCTGCAAGGTCAAAGGTCAAACTGGGACGAAACCTCAAAAAGGCACACCTACCCCCCATGGGGAGTCCACAAATGCAATATGAACTTCCTAACCCAAGTGGTTACAGAGAAATAGCCCAGACAAAATTGGCAGCCGCCTGGACGCCCGGCTCCCGAAGGGACGACAATACCCCGTGCCCTTGTCGGGCTGCGGGGTAAAAAAAATGGAGAAACACCAATTCGGGTAATCTCTGTATACATACAGTAAAGGCAGTATCTGCACTCAGATTTACAAAAATTTTCGAGCTTGCGCACTACGCACGCTTACATCACATACGTACGTGTCCCTACCAATTCTCACATTAAACCTACCCCCTTTGTCCCCCCCCAATGATGAACTCATTCTTACGCCAATGTGTGTATGTACAATGCAATAGTGAGAACTTGTTTGTATTCTTCAGAAGACTAAAGTTCAGCAGGCTTTCTGCAACTGTCTTGCATTCAATATTATTGGATACATGTGCAGGCCTTCAGACCAGATCACACTTAAAACAGGCTCCTTGTTTCCAAATAATAAATTGGAAGGCAAAGATAAAGATGGGAGGACAATATCTCAGAAAGGACTTGCCTGACTCTGGAAACAGTAAGAACAGAGGATGGAGGGAGGGGTAGAGAAAACTGACTGCCAGATCATCCTTGGTGTTGAACTATAATACAGAGGGGGTTTGTGAAGTTATGTTCCCTCGCTGCGAGTTTCCTTGAACTTGAGTATTGTGTCAAGGCCCTGTGCAAAAGGTTATTAACTACCAAGATATCATTAACTGGGACACTCAAAATTGAAAAATAACACCACATGTGCTAGAATGCTAGAGCTTCCGGGGGGCTTTGCTCCTGCGGGTCCCCCATGGGGGACCTACCCTTGGACCCCGCAGGGGGTCTAGGCGGCCCCTGGCTGTTCATCAGCCCTACGCTGCAAAAAAATCCTGGTGAGAACACTGTCTTTGTCTCTCAGTAAAAATGGCAAACCTTAGCTCATTGGGTTTCTACTCTCAAAAATTCCCTGAAAGATCTCAGATGTCTCCAGTTCCCACAAAACCTCATATGTATGTCTGAGGAAAGAAATGCTTTTTGAGAGACATCCATAGTTATCCAGAAAATCAGATGTTTTGCAGGGATTAGGTAAACACACTCCTCAAAGCTCAAGGCTTAACCTTCAGAAAACCCATCAAAATGCATCAGGGAATATTTCCATACTAAGCCTTACTGAAACTGGAACCATATGACACTCAAACTCTTGGGAAAAAAAAACAAAAAAAACAAAAGCATCAAGTCTTAAATATGGAAACTTTACAGTTTGGTTGAAGTCAGCAAAATATTGTAAATGATATAGCCAAATTTAAGTATGTATGCAGGATGAATACTATTAACTATTTTTCCCTCCAACAATAGTAAATGTGGCTGTAAGATTTTAGCAGATAGTCTGGCCCAGTCCCTAACTGGCCCCTAACATACACTACTGCTCAAAAGTCTGGAATCACTGGTGATTTATACATGGATTAAATAGAAGACCACGCGTAACAGCGAGACAATGATCCAAAACTCTTTCGGGACTTCCTGGAAAGGAATCTACAAAATGAGGAGTGCCTTTCTCATTCATGTCATGCTGTGGCCACCTAATTTAAACCACACAAGCTGCCATTGGATCCCCTGGATCTTAAAGTTTCTTAAAAGTTCCCGTCTTCAAAGACACACTGATAAGAAATGTTATTGTACATGAGGATATCCATTGAGGATAAAAACCTTGGTGAAATGAAATGTCACAAATCAGCAAAGCGATTAAATCTCCTGGGTGATACTTTGATGAGAAATCAAAAAATTGATAACGGCTTTGCCCCATAAACTGGAATTGAAAAAAAATCTTGAATTACAACCTAGTTTCCAAAAAAGTTGGGACACCATGTAAAATGTAAATAAAAACAGACTGCAGTGATTGACAATTTAAATTCTGCAATGAATTGAAAATAGTAGAAAAACAACATATTAAATGTTGAAACTGAAAAATTTTATTGTTTTTAAAAAATATCGGCTTATTTTGAATTTGATGCAAGCAAACGTTTCTAAAAAATGTGGGACCGGGCGACATTTACCACTGTGTTCAATAATCTCTTCTATTACCAACACCTGTAAGGGTTCTGGAGCTGAGGAGACCAATTACTGTAGTTCTGACAGCAAAATTCCTTCTCATTCTTGTTTGATCTCAGCTTCTTCAGACTTCTGCAGACTCTTTCATCAAATTTGGCATTTCATAATGCGGAAAATTTTTCAATGGGTGCATCCAGACTCTTTAACTACAGATCGATGATGTTATAACAGGCACACAAAGTTCCTTGGCATTCTCTTGCTGAAATTAGCAAAGCCTTACCCGAAAAAGATGTCTGGATGGCTGTATTTGTTGCTCCAAAACCTTTATATATTACTCAGCATGAATGCTGTCTTCACAGATGTGCAAGTTACCCATGTTACCCTTGCCACGTGCACTGATGCATCCCCATACTTTCATGGATGTTGGCTTTTGAACTGCATGCTGATAAAAGCCGGATGTTCCCTCTCCTTCTTAGCCAAGAGGACATGGCATCCTTGATTTCCAAAAAAAATTTCAGATTTTCATTGGTCAGACCTCAGGATAGATTTTCACTTCATCTCAGGCCATCATAAATGAGGTTTGGCCCAGAGAAGGCGGCAGCGTTTCTGGACCTTATTTATTTATGGTTTTTTCTTTTCATAGTAAAGTCATAACTTGCATTTGTGGACGCAGTAACAAATTGTGCTCACTGAGAATGGTTTTCAGAAGTGCTCCTGACTCCATGCATAGATTTCCACCAAAGAATCCTGTTTGTCTTTAATGCAGTGCCACCAGAGGGCCTGAAGATCACAGCCATTCAATTATAGGTTTTGGCCTAGTCCCTGGCATACAAAAATCTCTCTGGATTCTCTGAATAATTTCATGACATTACATATCACAGATTATTAAATATCCAGTTTCTTTGCAATTCCATTCTTAAATTGTTGAAAAATTTAAGAGGCAAAGCCCTCACCATCTTCTGAAAGACAGCCTCTCTGAGATGTTCTTTTCATACAGATTCATGTCACTGACCCATTGCCAATTAATCTAATTAGCTGTGATGTTCAATCAGGTGCATTTTTTGCATTATAAAGCATTTTCAATCTTCTGTAAGCCCGTCCCAACTTTTTTGAAACATGCTAACCATTCAAATGAGTAAATATTTTTCGAAAACAAGAAATTTCTCAGTTTCAACATTGACATATTGTCTTTGAACTACTTTTGATTAAACATAGGGTTTCAATTATGTGAAAAGCATTGGATTGTTTATATTCTACACAGCGTCCCAACTTTTCTGGAAATGGGCTTGTAGAATGTGGCATTTGTTTCAGATAATGTACAATTATACAACCATTACATGTAACAACTATTTAATTGACTAGTGATTCCAAAGATTCAAGTTTGAAATTGCACTCTCTCAGAATGTCCTGCAATGAAATCCCTTTTCATGCTATAACCTTCTCAGGTTTCCCTTTGTCCAAGCAAAGTGATAAATACCTAAGGAACTTGGGCCGTCTGCACTCATTGTAAAAACATATTGAGTGACACACTGGCTAAGCAGGTGTTAACTATAAAAATAATCCGAGTTGGAAAATGATGAGGGATTTTCATACCCATTTCAGTCCAGCCCTGTCGTACTGAGTCTCTCTGAGGAAGAGGGTGTTAAAGATAATGGAAAATGCAGACATAAAAACACTATTATTTCTTAGCTCCTGTCTTAAAACTAAGACTGTGCTTTAGATAGCAAACATATTCCTGATGTGTTATGCATACTCCCGTCAGACCTCATTTTAAAACCAGCTTAAGCTTTTGTACACTGTTGACAGACATAGCATGAGTGGCACACCCCTTCAATAACCTCCACGGAAAAACAAGCGCTTTATAGTGAGCATTTGTGCCTGGAACTTGGTGCATCTCAAGGTGTATTAAAAATTCAGGATGCCTTCTTTATTTTTCAATGGCGGACGTGAAGGTTTCGAAAGACCTCCCCACGCATCATGTGGCAGTTTAAAGCAACAAGCTCTATATTGTTTATCATTCCATTATTCAGACAGAAAGCCATTTATTTTACAAACAGAGCATTCTGCAGCTCTTGGGTGGTATGCCACGGCGAAGCACTGTTTCTCGGTCCGAGGCCGTGTCCCACATGTGGGAGTCCGTCCAGTAAAAATCCATAACAATATTTTGGGGGGGGGGGGTTTCTCTGCAATTATTTCAAAATGGCGGCCCATCTGGGTGGTTGGGGGTGTGCAGTAAGCCTGTCAGCTACACGAAGATATGCAGTCCTACAGCACAGTTTTCACGCAGCGCCGCCTGGTTCATTATGCTGAGGATATGCCTGTGAGTTCGCTCCCTCCCATTGATCACGAGGACGAGACACAGGTTGGTGAACGGCATTGAAAATTGATTTAAAACTTTATAAGTACTTCTAATAGAGATTTCTACTCCAATCAAAAATGCGATTGCTGCCGTAACTTGAACAATACTGCAGGTACTCATGAAGTAAAGTAAGTAAGGCCGTCAGAGGTCTAATTTGACATCGAGAGTTCAGTGTTTTCCTGGGTTGATAATGTATTCAGGAACCACCTCAATTGCCCCATTTTTTTCCCCGTGTGAAAGTATATAGTAACTTGGAAGGTAATCTACAGATAGACAGGAGCCATCCTTACAATGTAGCAAAACAAATATTTTCCCATTTAAACTTTGTAAAATACCACTGTGTTTTCCACAAAAATACAGCATACCGCGTTTAAGCAGTGTGCCTTTTGACACTACCTGACCATTACTCAACTTTATATTTTCAGTGTCTGGCCCAGGAGAGAAAAAACAGGTCCCGGGGACGCTGCGCTTACAGTGGCTCTCGTGCAACACAATCATTAAGGAGTCAGACAGTGCACACAGAGTATGGAGCTGTTTGTCAGACATGGCTGTCTGGCTTCTTGGAGCCCTTTGTTGATGAGTGTTGAATATCATCCTCTCTTTGCAGAGAGATCGTAATGCTTGGATACTGGCAGGAGACTGCGCGCTTTTTTGTGTGGCTTGATCTGTCTGTGTGAAGCTATTGTATTAGCAGACTTGGTTTTGCTTGGTTAATCTCCTGAATGACGGACCAGTTGTTTTTCAGTGTGCATGTGTCCATTCACAAGAGCCAGAGCACAGAGGTTCTGCCAACATCATTCTGAAATTCTGCTTCTTTCAAAATTCCAAAAACAACTTTAATGACGCCTGGCTGCCTTCACAGTCGTGTTTGCAGGTATTGGTTCTCAATTTCAATCTCAATTCCTTGCAGAAGGGAGGGAGGGAGAGATACTAAATAAAGACAGATCTTATCATGCTGTTAAACTCCAGTGGCATCTTAACTGGTATTCACAATGAAGATGGTCGTGTACAAGCATAAACATCATACCTCTGAGCACGAAAAGTGCCAGTTAAATCCAGCACCATAATTTCCACAGACTCCAGCACATTCATACTTTTCATATGAAAAATCACTTAAGTCATGGGCAGAGTTTTAAATGAAAGCATGCTGGTATGGAAAATTCTCGCTGGATGGCGTTCATACAGTTCTCTGTGAAGGAAGAATAACTTCACTGAAACTAAGACTCTCTCAGTGGAAATACTGGGGCTCCTTACAGAGCGGTAAAGAAGAAGTTCAGGTCCGAAGACCAGCATCTAATACGTCTCAGGGAAAAAGTCATGGTACTGTTCAGATGTTTACTACATTTCTGGGTCTTTGGGGCCAAACATCATGTAAATATGTAAGGAAGCAAGGTTTACGACCGTACAGTCATGTTTAGACTGAAATGCAGAATTTGTTACTTAAGCTTCGAGACAACATAGTCACTCACGGAAAATGGTACTGACACACAGACAAACCGCGTACTCTTACAGCTGCCTGCTGGTGGAGCATGAGGGTCCAAATGTACTTTAGAATTGTTTGTTAAAAGGAGCATGAGCAGTGATAAACTTCTGAGGCGTGTTTACTGCACGTCTGTTCTCTGGACACAGGACTACAGAAGGTAAGAGAAGATTCCAGCCAATGGTTTATGGTACAAAGGACTGTTCAATTACAGTCCAAAACTGTAGTCCCTCTGTGGACTAAAGCACAAAGTTAACAAGCTAAAGCGTAACTTTACATGCCCTGTAAGAACTGTGGCAGTGATTGCTTATGGTTCATGTCTTCTTACAATGTGATTATAATGTTTTGTTATCTCAAAGTGATTGCAATTTTTTGTTACCTGAATATTACTAAAATATTTTTATCTCAATGCGATTGTAATGTTTTTTGTTATCTTGATATGACTGTGACGTAATCTCAATGTCATAATGTTTTTGTCAGCTCAATGTGATAGTAATGCTTTTTGTTCTTGGAATATCTTTGTCATGTTTTTCGTTTTCTGATTATCATTGTAATATTTTTGTCATTGATGTGATTGTGAGGTTTTTCTTATCTCAATTTGATTGTAATGCTTTTTGTCACCCCAATGTAGTTGTAATTCTTTTTTTTTTTTTAAACTCTGTGTGATTATTATGTTGTATTCATTCACACCGAAACTCCCACCATCTATCTGCAAGATCTCTCGAGTCATCAATCTCAGACAAAACTTACAGGAGATACATAATACGGAAAAAAAAAAGAATATTCATGAACCCATGCAAAAGTAAGTAGAAAGGAGCTGCAGCCATTCATCCTAAGCCATGATCCAAATTGCAGAACAAATAAAAAATAGTGACATCACACGGATTAATCGATGCAAGGGACATCAACGAGCAGGCCAGTCAATAAAAATATAGCAAAATTCCGAAGATTTGATTTTGAGCATATTTTTTGGACCAACCTGGCAACTGATCCAATTTAAAGAGATAATCGGTGACATAGAAGCTAAACCATGGCAGCCATGTTTCAAATTTAGTTGCCATACAACAACCAAAGTGACATCTTCATTCTTCGCATGAATTTTGAGCATGTATTGAATCAGATTGGAATGGTGCAAACAAACTTTAGTAATGAAATTGTAATTCCAATAGAGACCTTCTGAACAAATCCAGGTGTCCTGACAAGCAATATGTCTAAATTTTTATCTTCAGAAACCAATAAGTTTGAGGAAAAGATCTTTAAATTTTCATTAAATTTAGTGGCAAATCCTCAGGACAGAGGTCCAATGAAGGGGAAAATACACACATGACAAAACTGGGATTATAAAACGGGCGCTTCCCATCCTTAAATGTGATCGGCTGAGCCGCGTTCCATGCCGGTATAAAATCAGTGTAACCCACTGTATTTTCAGGCAGACCGCAACACAAAGTATCCCTGCGCGCCTGATCTAGCAGCCAACTACTCTGTGCTCAACTGACTCGTAAGGTTACGTTTGTTTCAAGACTTTTAGCTCGCTATTTCAGTGTTAGTAAAGTTTAGCCTTTTAACCAGCTAACCAGTTGGCTATCTTCCTAGCTAGTTAGCAAACTAACGTGCAACTCAACATATTTTCCTGGACACCGGCAAGTGTGGAGGACAAAAGTCAATCTTGTTCTCTACTCTCGCTGCTGGTTGTAATGATATGGCCGATCAGCGCGAGTAGAGAACATGGAAACTCTACAACTGAAACCGAAATGAACGTAAAATTATTTAACGGGGCCTTCGGGAGACAGAATGAGACATTCCAAATAGCCTGGCTTTCATGTTATATCTACATAAACAAGCCCAAATAGCCTGATGTGACATGATAATGGCGCTAGATGAAAAAGCAATCTTAGCATCTGTGTTGCTAGCCAACCATTCTGTCCTCTCGATCTTGCTTGGTAGAAGAACGAATAGTTCTCAATTTTATTGTTGCAATATTACAAATAAATTGCAATAATAATTTTTTTCTTGTGTGTTTATTTAATGGGCTATATGTAAGGTAACCATTTTATAAAAGCAATAAGCCCCTTGAAGCAGTGGGTTACAGCGATTTTATTACGGCCCCACTGCGCGTCGTGCCTGAGAACGTCCCTCCGCCGTTATAAAATCACTGTAACCCACTGCTTCTCGGGGCTTATTCCTTTAATATATCAAATCTTGCTTTGTGGTACCTACATACTGAAATTAAGCTGAATCGCTGCAGAAATAGCTGAACTATGGGTCAAGAGGGAATTTTCAAGATGGCCGCCACGGCACCCATATTTAAAATCTGATAACAATGCCTTGCACAAACTTTGATGTACTCATGGGAAGAAACATGCATGCCAAGTTTCAGCTACATTAACCCAGTGGTTTTGCAGAAGAGGTTTACATACAGATGACAATGACTGACAATGACAGACAAGCAGGCTATAAGATAAGCCCCAAGTCCTAGGGGGCTAAAAACAAAGTCATTTTTCAAATCATAATTACATGAGTTAATAAACCATGAGAAAAACATGGAAATGGCTTCGAGCACATTCAAATTTGTGCGTAAAAATCAAAGGAACGAGTAGTGTAGCACACAGTTATTTTAGGCAATTTATTGTGGCGCAGGTGAGCTGTACCATAATAAATTTCCTAAAATAACAGTGTGCTCCAGAACTCTTTCCCTTGATTTTTGATCATTTATCCCCTTTTCGAAGAAATACTACTTTGGCTACATTGGGAATAGTATGTCAGGCAAGGTGCGGATTTTTCCCTGGTTATACACACTTGTGTTTGCAGCAGGACACAGCAGCCAGCAGGCACAGCTGGTCATACCAGTTGATTGAGTAAGCGAAGCTCCACCTCTCACCTGAGTTCAGAAAGGCTGCAAGCAGCTGCGCCTTACCTGGGTGGAGCTGCTGGGAAATGGGACTCATACTGACACAAGCCCACACAAACACGAGCGAACAGTCTCCTGTTACAAAAAACCGTGGCCAAACTTCATCCCTACAATAACTCTTTAATCACGTCTACAATAATCTATTTACATAAATTTACAGTAGATATTTTTATGTTGTCCAAACATGGATTCACTCAGTATCCGCGATGTTGTAAACAACCACATCATACTGTCAAAACAAGCTAAAAAAATGCAGCTTTAATGACAAACAGAAGTCACTCCAAGGTATTAGCTCATCACGGGAAAATTTCTGTCATTAATTCTGGCCCACAAAATTGGCCGGTGAAGTCGACCTGTAATAATTCAAAGATAAACCAGGGACCAAGGAGCAGGAGTCTCTGAAAATGGGTTTACTGGTGTTGCATGAAAATCTTTTGAGGAAATCCATGGATGTGGAAAATACAGACCATCTGCAGCAAGACTGGTGAAGCCTCATCAGACGAGGCTACCATTTCCAGCCTGGTATGAAGGGCCTGATTGGAGAAATTTTCACATCAGCCAGGACATTCAGTGATCCTGGCGAGACCAGATGGGGCCAAAACCACAAGATAAACAGACCCAGTACCTGGGGCTTCCGCTACTGGAGGATTGCTAGCTGTGTCCAGCGCAATGTATAAAACGGTTGGAACAACAGCACTGGCAGAAACTTCAGATGTAGACATTTCCCTATATATGTAACAGGTAGATAAATAACATATGCAATTCCTAACAGCTTTATGAAAGCCTCTTCATGTGTGTCATGCATAATTAGCAGTGACATTTCAGGTTGAATTACAGCTTCCCCTGGTTTGGGCACCACTGCAATGAAGCAGAACTTTGCTTCCCCATCTGCAGATCGCATTAGCATAGCTAACCAACAGATAATTTCCTGTCCTGAAAATGGAAACAACCCGCGGGAGCAATATTTCAGTTACAATGTTCAGAATTCTAGCAGACAAAGAGAAAAGACGGTACAGAAGATGATTTGGGCGCCAGGGGGAGCAGTCAATAATTCAAACAAAACCTCCCAGGGCCCATATGTTTCTAGCGCATTAACAATAGATTTCAATGGAGTTCAAATTTACTGATAAAGGCACAGTTAAGCTGAATATTCTTCATTTTTTTAATGATATCCCACAACCTCTAATGGGCAGCATGCTTAAAAAGTACAGTAATCAAAAGGAAGGTCTCAATTATAGCTGCCTTGGTCACAATCAACATCTGATTTTACGAGATGTTAATGCTGACATAAGAGAACCCTGTGGTTTCGGTCAGGAGATCTCTGAATCACATAGCACAAAACAAAACCAGACCAAATCACACCACAGTTCAGGCAAGGACTAAGCAGTCAGTTTGCATGGAGTCAGTCAGTCAGAAAAATTTGATCGATTCCACATCAAAAGGACTGCAGGCAAAGTATTTCACTGAGAGGTGTAAGTGATGTCCTAAAACAGCTGGTGTGATATATCGAACATCATCCCTAAGTGAAACCTCCATGATAAAGAATACGAAACAAAGGGAAAAGTGACCTTTTGTTCTACGCTCATGGGGTTTGTGTCTGTTCTGAATTACGGAGCATCTGTCCCAGCTGTACTCTCATCCATAAACGCTGCCGTCCTTTCCTGCCCTTAAGCATTAAGATCACACAGCATATGGGGTGAATACTTTTGAAGTGCTCAAAACCACTTAAGGTGAGCAGGAAAAGTACAACATAGAGATGACTTACCACACATATGAAGTCATGTATATAATTCATAACGGTCAAATACTAGGTCAGACAGCATAAATACTACAGAATCCAGCAAGTTTCCCTTCATTTTCACCTTAAGATCTACAGGATGGTATTGAGCCACAGAACTGCCATGTGGACGAGGTCACCGCAACCAGCTGCGTGTTTGACCAGAGGGGTCAAAATCAAATGCCTGGCCAAACTCAAAGCAAATTACATCAGATACCAAAACGAGACAGTTCTACAACCCCCATTCTGAAATAGTTGGGACGAAGAGTAAATTGGGAATAAAATCAAAATGCAATGACTTTCAGATCACACGAGCCAATGTGTTATTTACTATAGATCATAGATAACTTTTCAAATGTTGAAACTGAGATATTTAACATTTTCATACACAAAGTGAGCTTATTTCAAATTTTCTAACTGCAACAGGTATCAAGAAGTTGGGACACAGGCAAAAAATGGCTGAATAAACAATTAATATGTAAGAGGATCATCTGGAAGAACATTTAGCAAGTAATGAAGTTAACTGGCATCAGGTGTGTAACATGATTGGCTATGAAAGGGATGTCTTAGAGAAGCTGAGTCTCTCAGAAGTAAAGATGGCCAGAGGCTCTCCAACCTGTGAAGGCTTGGGTAAAAAAAAATTGTAGAATACTTTAAAAACAATGTTCCTCAAAGTCAAATTGCAAAGGCTTTGAAGGTCTCATCATCAGCAGTGCATAACACCATCAAAAGATTCAGAGAAACTGGAAAAATCTCTGTGCGTAAGGGACAAGGGCGAAGACCTTTACTGGATGCCCGTGATCTTCGGGCCCTCAGACACCACTGCATCACTCACCGGCATGATTCTGTCATTGACATTACTAAATGGGCCCCGGGATACTTCAAGAAACCACTGTCTGTAAACACAGTCCGCCATGCCATCCACAGATGCAGTCTAAAACTCTATCATGCAAAAAGGAAGCCATTGTTGAGCATGATCCAGAAGTGCCGCCATGTTCTGTGGGCCAAGGCTCATTTAAAATGGACTGTAGCAAAGTGTCTTGTGGTCAGATGAGTCCAAATTTGACATTGTTGTTGGAAATCATGGGCGTTGTGTCCTCCGGGCTAAAGAGGAGAAAGACCACCCCTCCTGTTATCAGCGTTCAGTTCAAAAGCCAGCATCTCTGATGGTATGGGGATGAGAACCATGAATGCTGAAAGGTATATAAAGGTTTTAGAGCAACATATGCTCCCACACTGGGTTTAAAGTGCTTGAAAGTCTGAAAAAAGATACTAAAACATTTTGTAGCTCTTAGTGAGCAGATAAATAAAAAAAAATCTGTTGGGAATTTTTGGAGAAAATCCACTTTTTCATTGGCACCAAACTTGAAATTTTCAAATTGAACTGCTTCGAAAGCTTGCTCAGAATATCTAGCCAATCAACAACCATGACACTGACAGAACTCACGCAAATGGCCTCTGATGATGAGGAATTTTGGTGTGATCAAGATGCCAAGTTTGGCATTGGCTTCGCAGAAGTCGGCAACATGGTCTTCCCATCCACTGTTTAGGCTTTGTCCGAAGCAGGAAGTGACCATCTTTCCCACTGCTGCAAATGCATTTGTGAAGGGTGTGGCTGGATGGCTTGCTGGTGTTTACGTCGTTGAACTTATAAGCTGAACGAAGACATCAGTCCTGAATAGTAAGGTGAAGCATTCGTTTCCCTCAAACTGTTTACGGTTTTCTTCTTTCACCAGATGTAGCCTCCTTGGCCACTGGATTGTTCTGGGTGTTCTGGGTCCACTCCAGCTGAGGTCATGAATGAAAAGGCCTGTCATACATGATGTCATCAGCTGCCAATTGTTCCGACCACACAAAAGGAGAATTTTGGACTATTGGACTAAAGCTGACCAACAGTTTGAGCAATTCAGGGATTTAATATTTTTGACAATAAATTTGGTTACCATGGTAGCCATTTTGTATTTTCACCAATCTGGCCCTGTGGTATGATTATCTAATAAGTCAAACTATCGAAAAAAGCATGATGGCTTGCAATTGTTACCCCTTTCTTAGGATTTTGCAATTCAAGAGGACTGCCACATAAAAAATGGATTTTCTCCCAACAGATTTTTTTTTTATTTTTGCATTTTCTTTATCTGCTCACTAAGACCTACAAAATGACAATGGTCTTGTTTCAGTATCTTTTTTTCAGACTTTCAAGCACTTTAAAGCCAGTGTGTCCCCTCCAGTTGACATCTATTCCAGGGAAGGCCTTGTGTATTTCAGCAGGACAATGCAAAACCACATTCTACTAGGAAGCCATACTGTTGTAATAGCTGCATGGCTTTGTAGTAGCATAGTCCATGTGCTGAACTGGCCTGCCTGCAGTCCTGGTCTTTCACCGACTGAGAACATTTGGCGCATAATTAAACGAAAAGTTTGTCAAAGGAGACCCAAAACTCTCCAGCAGCTGGAAGCCAGTATTAAACAAGAGTGGGATCAAATTCCAATGACTAAACTCAAGAAACTCGTCTCCTCAATACCCAGACGCCTCCACTCTGTGTTAAAAAGAAGAGGGGATGCTACACCATGGTAAACAGGCCCCTGTCCCAACTTTTTTGAGACCTGTAGCAGCCATCAAATTTGAAATGAGCTCATTTTGTGGATAAATTGTAAAATTTCTCAGTTTCAACATTTGCCATGTTATCTCTCTTCCATTGTGAATAAAATACTGGCTGGTGTGATTTGAAAGTCATTGTGTTTTGATTTTATTCACAATTTACACTTTGTCCCAACTATTTCGGAATTGGGGTTGTACAAGCAAGAACCAACTGTCATATCTAAGTCGATTTATTCATTTATCACGCAGATCTTTCATTCACAATATCATGAAAGCAATATGGCAGCTCTTCGTCGAGTCCCCTAAATGACATGATTTCTTCATTAAGGGAAAAAAAAAACCCACAGAAAATGATAGGTTGTAAACATACTCGAGGCATAAAGGTAAGTTATCGATTTGACTAAGGGAAAGTTAAGGACAAATTGAGCTCTTTAGCGGTCAAACGTTTAGTATGAAAAAGAAAAGACAAACAAGTGCCTTCCACTAACATGGCAATATCCCCCGCCGCCTCCATTTTATGTGTCCGTACGGATGTACGTACATACGTACGGACGGACGGAGCCCAATGCTATATCCCTCGCTTCAGGCTAATCGCGCAGCGAGGGATAATAACCAAGACACCTCACTCAGCGATGTTATTTCAGCTTTTACAGCTTCTCCACCCTCAACGCATCCACTACCAGAAGTTTCCGGAGCATCTTTTTCTCAAGATCCACCGGCACAGTGATGCAAATCCTTCAGCGTGTTCAGTTTGCTGGAGAAGTGACAGTATTTAAAGGCCAGCACTGGGGCACGGTCACAGGGCGGAGCGAGCAGGATGCAGACAGCTGCTCACAAATGCACTAGGCTCTGCTGACCAATAAAGAGAAAAAAGTCCATCACCATAGATAATAAGATAAAACGTTTCAATAAAAAGCAGAAAACCCACAAAGTGCGACCATTATCAGTCCATACTTTTGGGAGACGCAGTGTTCTTGGGCAAAACACTTCACTCCCATAGTGTCCCACTCCACCCGGTGTGATTGATTGGGCATAGGCTAAATGTAGTGAAAATTGGACTAAAATTGGGGGATGAGGATAACATTCGATGGACGAGCATCCCATTCATGGGTAGTAGCAATATTCCTCGTCATTTAATGCTATGGAAACCAACCTGATGAGCCACAGTTGGCTTGGGACAGACTTCACCTCGGCCTTTGCCATGCATGGAACTTTTTCATCAAAAGAAGTAACGATTAGCTACAGATCCTTCTAAATGGGTGGTTTGAGAATCTGGTTGCCCCACAGATACATGAGGCCAGTCTTGGAAAAGAATATGCCCTAACGTGTACATTCTTGGCTTTAATGAAGTACAAGAGGCAGCTGAAGACAGATTGAAAATTTTTTTTGGAGTTTTCGGGATCAGAGCACGGTACGAAAGACATTTGAAGTGCACAATGAGCTCACAAATTCATTCTCTGAGGTGAAGGGTATCGGAGGAGTAATATGAACTGCACAGTATACCCTCTGTCAAGGTTGGGGAAGCACCGTTTAATCCCAGAACAGGCTAAGCCTTGCACGAATATGGTCTGACAAAATATGTTATTTATGTATTTTATAATTGATCGTGAAGAACCAAATATTTGGATTCAAAGGACACTAGACTACAACATACAAAGATCAAACACTTAGCATATTACAGTGATATTTTTGCAGACATTTGTTCCAAGAACTCTGATGAAACATGTCACATGACCCATGGGGGGTAAGCTGCAGAAAAGTTGACGGGTGGGACAATATCAAAATTGGGTGCACAGGCCTGATGAGTAGCCAGGAAACGCTTTCAGTCTGATCTGGCAGAAACATTATTTTTTAGTTAATTTAAGCAGAAACATATTCAGTTTGATGGTGGAAAAACATCTGGATGCGCAGTTAGAATATTAGAATATTCAGTCCCTATTGAAAATCTCTCTTCCATAATGACAGTTCACTTTCAGAACACATTAGAAAATTCCAGGAAAATGTCAACGTGAATACACACACGACTCGCGCACACACACACGCGCGCACATGCGCGCACACACGCGAGCGCACACACACACACACACACACACACACACACACACAGTCTACCACACACACACACACACACACACAGTCTACCACACACACAGCCCGAGAACATGTATGAATGTATAAATAACCATAGTTTTCCCTGGTTTGCAGAGCTGTTGAACGGCAGGGAGTGTTCAACACTGCTCACTGTATCCTCCCACTGAAACCAAAGGAGTGGGCCGGACCAGACCAGGCTGGAGCGTCATCACCGGACCTTCAAAACCGTGTGGGTGAGGTGGTGTTTGGGCCACTCTTCATCCCCCTAGCACTGCCTCGGGCAGCGAGGCTCCAGATGCGCTGCTTTTCCGTAGCAGGTTGCCACCCATTCTACCTACCACGCGTCATCCCCACAGTCCACCAGCAATGACACACGAGGCGGTGCCCCCAGCGTGACCAAAGCAGCGCCCAAAGTGTGTGCCGCCCTGTAATTATGGCAAAGAAAATCACTCCTCTTCCCCGCAACAGCATCCTGTAAGTTCCTTGCTCCGATGGAGCGGTCCTGTCTGACGGTGCGCTCTGTGCAAGCCTTACAGAGGCGAGCTTCGGCTCAGTGGAGCTAGCAGAGCAACAACATCTGTTTAAAGCATTTCTCAGCCCGGCAGCCGAGCAGGCTGCACACTGATTCCCCCCGCCGCTGGCATTCCCACAACTCGGAAAAGAGCAGAAATATTTGGCCGTACGAGCCGTCTGCGACCCTCCGGTAACGTACTCTGTCCTTTACTGCCTGTTTCCAGCTGCAGCTTTCTGTGTGACTACAGCAGCTTAACTTCAATTCATTATCGAGAGCATTCTGGAGGCATGATGGCTACTATGCCGCGTTATTGGACGTAATTTCCCTTTATTGTAAGCGTTTTACTTCGCATGGATTATTTTTGAAAATAAACGGTCGTGGGGCTGCATTTTTATGCAAAAAGAAGACAGGAGTAGACAGAGAGAACAGTATTTTATACAGCTATAGCTTTGACTGCTTTTCATCACACAACTGTGTTTTTCTTATCAACTGACGAGCAGACGAGCAGGATGCTTTTCAAACATTGGGGGTTTCTTGTCATAAACCATAAACCCTCCTCGGAGGAGCTTTTGTTTTGACAAGTTGTATGCGTGTCTCAGAGGGGAGGGATAACATGAATAATCAGTTGAACTTTTTCTGCTCAGTACAGCTAAGAAAAATAAAGATGGCAAAAATGACTCCTGAAGAAAGTTAGCCTGAGCACGGAACCATTAAAAGTGGACAGTAGGAATATTTCCATTCTAATCCTTGCATTTTTTTTCCCCAGAAGTTTCCCATTTGAACCTTGTTATCCAACGGACCGCATCAATTATAATACTTTCCATTCTTTATTTTCCCTTCTCCACACTGCAAGGTCTTTTTTTTTTTTTTTTGCAACGATTCCTGAACCGATTTGTTAAACCACATGATTCCGAGCCCCAAGGGCATGGGCTTGTTTTGCACTCAGAGGGAGAACCGGCCCACCACTGCATGTTTGGACCTCTCTTCCGCTCTCTTCCCATCAGATAACTATGTAAGAGCGGCTCTGCTCCATCTCACAAATGGAAACTCACACGGTCCTGTAGTGGCCATACAGCATGCAACTGAAACTCTGCAGCCAATATTCTGGTCTTTTTCGTTCAGACCCCGTGTTCTCTCTCAGATTTCTGCAACAGATATTGACCCCTCCCTGATTGCTCTGTGCTGCCGTGCTTTGTTCTGATCATTGTCGGTTAAAACAATAAACCTCGGAGGATTTTTGGCAGACACATGTAAGATGCTTATTCTGGCTAGCAGCACAGAGAGACTATTCATGGAAGCCATTTTCAGGGAAGAAACGCTGGCAGAAATATTTCACCTGAAGTAGTTTCTTAGGCAAAGTCTGTAATTAGTGATGTTCTGAAGCCATTTGTGGGGAGTTGCTTGGCTACCTGGTCACCCCAATTTTGTTCTGTCTTCTTGTGGGAGTTGGCTCATCCTTCAGCATGTGAATTGTGACAAAAATTACAGCAAGTGGCAATAAATGCTTCTTTGAGTGCGTCTTTGATACATTCAAGTCTGAACAATGTTTTTGACTGGAATAAAATAAAACAGAAAAAATTTTAATGTTAGTTCAAACATCAAACGACCATAACAATCTGGATTATTCTAAACAGCAGCCTGCCTAAAATTGGTTGCATTAGAAGTGGTAGTTATCATTAAAAATACAATTTTAACGAACCAACTTTGTCTTGTATGGGGGAAAAAAAAAAAAAAAAAATCAGAGAGCTGAAAACTATTCAGATTAATGATTGCTTATATCCAATCTACTTCAGCAAAATATTCATAAATTTTCACATTTTCAAATATCAACAAAACATCGCTCATTATGTGTTAGCAATAATTAATGCTTTGCAAGCAAAGAATCACTTCAAATCCTTCACAACTAGTGAATATGTTTGATTTCACTTCAGGATTATAGTGCTCATTTGCAGCCGATAATTGCTCAGCTAATGCAGAGAGGGGGAGTGTGCATGCATACTGACGGATGCGTATTAGTGTGGACAAACAAATTTGGTTGGCATACAAATCCAAATTATAAAAAAGTTGGGAGTGTATGTTGAATTAAAATACAAACTGAAAGCAGAGATTTGTAAATTATCTGTGGCCTATATCACCTTGAAAACCATACAACAGCACATTATTTGATGGTCCACCGCATGAATTTTATTGATTTTTCAAAATATCTTTTATTTTGATTCTTGCTAATTATTTCAAAACAAGATGACATGGTCATCACTATCCCCGCCATAACTCTGAATAAATATCTTTCGACATACATTTTCAAACTCAACATAGATCAAGACTAGCTTATTAAGCATACAAAATCTGACACAGGTAACGGTCATAGTTCTCAATGAAACTTGCCTCCATTGAAAGAGTGATGGACAGACAGATGAAACCCAATCCTATCTTCCCCGCACCAGTCGTTGCCGGGGGATAAAAAGTGGGGACAACAAAGTATTTCTTCCTTCGTAATGTTGCCATTCCGTTTCACAACATGACGTTTTGGGACTGTAGACAGCAGGTGATTAAGTGTTTCAGGTGTAATTTTGAAACATTCCTCCCACGAACAAGTCTTAAGGTGAGCAAAAACAGTTGTTTCGAAATGTGCCACACGTTCTCAATTAGGGACTGCAGGGTGGCCAGTCAAACATCCACACACTTCTCTTACGCAGCTATGCCTTTGTGTGTGTGCAGAATATGGTCTTGCATCGTCTTGTTCAAATAGGGATGGGCATCCCTGGAAAAGATATCATATTGAACACAACATATATTGATTCCAAATCTCAGTGTGCTTTTCAGCATGAGTGGAGCCTTCACAGAAGTGCAAGTAACCCTCGCTAAAGGTACTGACACTGTCCCTATAAATAACAGAACATGGCATTTGGACATGTTGCTGGTAACAGTATGGATGACCCTTCGCATTTTTGGTCCGGAGCACATGGCATCCATTTCCTCCAATAAGACCTGAAATACTAAGTCGCCAGACCACAATACACGACTCCACTGAATGATGGTCCATCACAGATGCCTCCGAGCCCAGTGAAGTTGACGGCGAACACTGTACATAAGGCTTCTTTCTTGTCCAGTAGTTTTTCCTGGGATTTGCAAATGTAACAACATCTTGTAATACTTTATAAAGGTCTGCCAAACCTGAGCTGAGCCTATGAGGTTATATCACTCACAAATGAATGGCGGCTCTTTGCAGTTCCTCTAAGAGATCTGAGATCACAGGCACCCAGTTGATATTTGCGCCCTTGGCCTTCACACACAGAAATTCCTCCAGATTCCTTGAATTCGTTCCTATGTTATGCTCCGTAGAGGGTAAAATATTCACATCCCTTGCCATCTTTCTTTGAGGAACATTGTTTTTGAACTTTTCAATGATTTTCTCACACATCTATGGGAAAATTGGCAATCCTTGGCCCAAGTTTGCCCCTGGAGGACTCAAAATTTCTTGGATACTGCTTTTATACCAAGTCATTATTGCCATCACCAGCTGACACCAGCTGTTTCAAATCACATCATTATTCAAATTTCATACGTCATTACTAGTCTTACAATGTACCCATCCAAACTTTTTTTGGGATCCATTGCATGCTTGAAATTTCGGGAATGGATGAATATTAACAAATAAAACGACATTGACCAGACCAAAGAAAAATTTTATATTTTGCCTTCATACTGTCTGCAAAAAAAAAAAAAATGAATAATTAATTAATAAGTCAAAGTAAATTTGAAAATCACTGTTTTCTGTCTTAATGCGCATTTTTCATCCTTTCCCGACTTTTTCTGAGAGGGGGTGTGAAAGTTGCCGCGTTGCATTTCCGTGGATGCTCGGAAGCCAGTGAAACATGTATGAGGCAAGGCCATGTCCTGTTTGCGATGCATGAAAAAAAGTCAAGAGAAAATGACTGAAGTGCTCGCTTCAAAAGGAACGCACAATGAATAGTCTTCTATCTTTTCAGACGTTACGGCCTGCCAGCGAACACTCAACAACAGAGAGCATCACTTCTGAGCGGTGAGCCTGATTAAAAGGTCATTTGGTTACACATTCAGGAGCGAGTGTTTTAAGAGGAGCTGTTAGCCAGCAAACTCCTCACAGCCTGGGGACATGAGGATCAGCGGACAGACTCTCGGGCAGCACAGTGCCTGGCTATTTAATGCCGGAGACTTGTCATTAGGAGGAATGTGTGTAGTAACTGCATATTAAGACGGCTATATCTAGGATTCAACAGGGGGGAAATGTCCTCTTTCTTTCTCGCCTCTGCAGCATTCAGTACCTCCCCAGGCTTAAAAAATCCCTAAATGAGGGCAGGAGTCATACTCATTCTGTCCCTGCTCCTCCACCTGGGCCTGGGACTCGCCCAGGAGGGAGAGAGGGGGAAGAGGAGAAGAGGAGGGCAAAAGAAAGGCAGGAACCGGGCCCAGAGGCAGAATCCGGACACGCTCACCCGCCTGAGGAGCGTGCCCGTGGGCGACGGCGACAACGGCGCGTCTGTGTTCATCGAGTCTTACAAGAACATCAATGAGGTGGAGTCCAACTACAACATCATACCGGGTTAGTGAGCTGCTACCGTCGCTGAACTATTGCTTTACCCTGATCAAACTGCTATATTATTGTTTTAAGGCTTTTCTCTTCGCTGTTACCCATTTTCATATGCATGGCTGGGATGATTCAGAAAGTATATTGGCAGCAATAAAATGCTCAGGAGTTCAAGCAAATAATTAGTAAAACAGTTAAATTTATCATTTTTGTTTACTGAAGGAAATTCACTAAAAATAGTCCATTCTTAACTGAAATCCACAACACTTCACAAGGTGATATCCAGCCTAATGCAGTGACGTTCACAGAATGGCCCTCCTTATAGCGGACTGTCGGACAGATGCATACGATGGTCTCCGCACCACACCGCGCATCACTTTACATGGTGAACTTAGCACACTATTTAAGCATTAAAGATGCTTCAAATAAACATCTTTCATCTTTATTTCATGAAGCCGCTTCAATTAGGCCACAGTTTGAACATTAGTGCACACATCAGTTCTAAAACCAAACATAGTGAAAGTATTCTGCTTAATCTACACCGCCAGGTGAAAATACAGACTGGCTTCTAAACTGGTGGGTGCGTTTGTGCAGCTGGTCTGAGGCTGGCGAAAGTCGGTAAAGCTGACAGAGCTCTAAACAGCTTCATCAGTTACGCTGGCTTCAGATGGAATTCTCCGCCTGGTTTTCTTTGAGAAAAATTTTGAATAATTCAAACTCACTTCTTTAGACCACAACTCATGTCTCTTTCTCAGGCCTGTCAGTGCCGTGGACGCAGCAGCTGGACATCGCTGAGCATGTGCTGTGTAGAGTCCTGCACCAGCACCATGTCACTCACGCATACTAACCGCAGTGCTCTATATAACAAGGCTAAACAAAGTCAACAAATGTCATTTGCGCAATAAATTAACCGTGCTCAGTGCAAAATCCAGGTACAGTAGGAGAAAAGCATGTGTCCGTGGCATAAATGGGTAGAAATGAAGTCTCCACTCCTGAAACTTCCACTTGCCTTACAATACAATAAAAATTGAGGTAGCCTAAATCATTAGTTTAGGTGCATCCTGCAATTGACCTGAACTCATAGGGCTATCTCAAGGCATGTGCTTTTTTCGCCCCTCTTACTTTAACATACATAAGACTAGAGGTCAGTCACTCCATGGGCTTTGCCATTTGACTGTACTTCATTGATATTGCTCCTCCAGTGGAATCCGTGGCGTCATGCATTCCACGGTAGTTTCAGCAGAACTGTGTACAGTGTGGAACTGTGTCGGCGTAATTTTTCGTGGTGGTAACGAATGAGCTTACTTTTGCCTCAGCATGACAGCATTTAATGAAAACACCCACAGGATGTTGAGCAGGGGACTCACATAGTGATAATGCATTCACTCAATTTAGCTTCAAAGGTTATAACCTATTTGAGTTCTTGATACTGATGGTGAATGCGCTTCATTCAGCCTCAGCATTGTGAAGACAGGTTTTCCGCAGTGAAAGCAAATGCCCCCTTACGGCCTCAGCATAGTAACAAACATTTTACAGGGAGCACGTACTCGCTTCATGCAGCTTCAGCACTATGACCAGAATTATCTGTTGAGGAAATGTATTGCGTTTATTCAGCTTTCAGCATTGGGATAGGAGTCTTCCAGTGAGGAGCATTTTTTTTTATTCAACTTCAACATTGTGTTGAGGGGTTTTTAAGAGTAGTAATGTAGTCACACAAAACCTGTGATGAGAATTTTCTGCATAGATGACAGTCACTTTATTGAGCTTCACTATTGAGACAAGGATTTTCCGCATTGATGGTGTAGGCTATTCAGTACTTTCAGCTTCAGAATTGCAAGGAGGGTTTTCCGCAGTGGCAATGCCTCCAATTCATGGAGCCTCATATTGTGAGAAGGGTTCTCCAAAGTAATGTTTTAATTTTAGTCATCCTCAGCATCATAGCTAGGATTTTCCATTGTGACAGTGGATCATCTTTATTTACCTTCAGTGTTGTGAGAAGGGTTTTCAGGTGATAATGTATGCACTTTATACAGCTTCAACATTGTGACAAGGGTTTTCCACAGTGAAAATGTTTGCACTTTATGAGGAGTGTTCTCTGCAGGGATGTATTCACTTTATTGAGCTGCAGCATTGCGGGAAGGGGTTTCGAGAGTGGCAATAATGAAAGCAGTTTATTCAGCCTCAGCGCTGTGAAGGATTTTTCATAGAGGTTTTTCAAGAGCGTAGTTTCACTTCCCGTTATTTTACTTCTTCTAATTTGGATAGTCTGGCTACAAACTTCTCGAAAACTTACCATCGAAACTTGCACTCCAGTGTGAGAAGTTTCTCACTTCCAATGTAACTTCTTGAAGTTTTCGTTGGTCGGGCCGACTATTTTGAAACTACGTGCAGTTTGCCAAGTGATAAATACCATCTCCTGCCATGCTGTCAGTAATACACATTCAGCTAACCTGCATGCTATATGTAGTGTCGTGATTTTGCGGAATTCACGTTAAAGAGAGGTTCCACGAGAGATACAGAGCTAGTGATTTAAGTTAATTAAGATAGAAATTAAATACAAATATCACGCATGGTTTGGTGCAGCAGACCATGCCGGGACTGCATGCGGATTGCATTTCCTGCATATCAGATTCACTGTACTATTTCCGTGACAGCCAAGGATCAGCATGGTTTCTGCCAGTGCAGAGCATGCGCAGTAGGGGTCCAAACTACGAGCATTTCGGTACTGCTCCAGCTTCTATAAGTTTGTCGGTAGTGAGATCACGCACTTGAAACTTCGGGAAGTAATCAAGAGGTAAACTTTGCGTAGTTTTGCATAGTCTGACTGGAGCAAAGTTCCGTGCTAAATTTCACTGGTAAGTTTTTGAGAAGTTTGCATTCAGACCATCCAAACTACAAGAAGTAAAATATTGGCAAGAGAAACTATGTAGTTTTGCGTAGGGCTAATGATAATGTGCTCATTTTATTCAGCTTCAGCATAGTAATGAGAATTTTCCGCAACAATTGAGCATTTATCCAATTCAGCTTCAGCGTTCGGACAAGGATTTTCCAGTGATAATGTCTTCATTCAGCTTCAGCATCGTGACAAAGGTTTTCTACAGTGATTAGTGTTTTCACTAAACTCAGCTTCAGGACTGAAAGCAGGGTTTCCCACTTTGATGACGTATTCATTTTATTCAGCTTCAGCATTGTAGAGTTTCCTGTGATAATGAACTCATTTTATTCAGCTTCAGCACTGTGGTGAGGGGTTTCCACAGTGGTATTCGCTTTATTCAGCTTAAGCTTTGTGACCAAGGTTTTCCGTGGTGATGACATATTCAATTTATTAAGCCTGGGCATCATGAAGAGTGTTTTCCACCGTGATGTATTCAGTTTATTCAGCTGCAGCATTCTGATGAGGGTTTTCCAATGTGATAATGAATGCAATTCATTCAGCCTCAGCATTGTGAAAAGGTTTTCCGTGGTGATAATTGATGCACAGTAATCGTCCTCAGAAACGTGACAAGGCTGTTCCAATGTGTTAATGTATTAACTTCATTCATCTTCAGCATGGCGACAGGGTTTTCCACAGTGATAATGTATTCCCTTAATTCAGCCTCAGCGCTGTGACAAGGGTCTTCCAGTGTAATCACCTTCATTCAGCTTCACCACTGTGTCAAGGGCTTTCCACAGAGATCAATTTATTCACTTTATTCAGTTTCGGCATTGTCATTAGGATTTTCTACAGTGATGGTATATTGATTTTGTTTGGCTTCAACTTTGTAAGGAGGGTTTTCCATAGTGATAATTTAGTCACTTCATTCAGCTTCAGCACTGTGATGGGGATTTTCATCAGTGATTCAGTATTCAGCTTATTCAGATTCAGCATTATTAGGGTTTTCAACAGTGATAATTCATTCACCTTTTTCAGCCCCAGCATTGCGACAAGGCTTTTTTCATACTGGTAATGGATGCACCTTATTCAGCTTCGGTATTGTGATGAGAGTTTTCCATAAAGATTTCAGTTTAATCAGCTTAATTCTTGCTGCAAAGGTCTTTCACAGTGATAATGCATTCACTAAATTCAAAATCAGCGTCAGGATACTCTTCAACAGTGATAATGAACGCACCCAATTCAGCCACAGCAGAGGCACACAGCCTCAGTGCCCCGGCTCACAGCCTGTGAGGCTCTCTCAGCTGGACTGCAGTTCCAGCCCACTGACCGCACGGCTGGGCTGGATTACCTCACTGCGCTGTCAAAACCAGACCACACTCCGCCAAACTAACCACAGGCCCTGACCAATCAGAGGAGAGCGGACCACATTCCTGCATCATGATCATCACACAGGCAGACAGCAGACAGACAGCACTGCAGCCATTTGTCCAATGAGTTTTAGGCAGCACTTCCCAGCGTCAATTAACACCAGATACAGAGAGGAGGAATTCATCCTGACAGCACACACTTCAATTAATCAAAAGATTACTGTAATTTCAGATGGCATTGTTCCCTTAAAAGCATTTATAAACTGTAATAAAATAACAGTCACTTCAGTTAACAAAATATCTTTTGCAAAAGAAAGCTGGAGCACAGAAATTTTTGAGAGGAGAGGAAATAGGTGGGAATCACGTCAGTTTTCAGTTATTTTAATAAGAACTTGGGTTGGGCATGTCCTGGCTTCGGTGCAGCTATTTCACTGTATGATTTCCAACATCTGTACGACAAAATTTCCCGACATGATTTGATGGAGTGAGATATTAGTGAACCAGGAAAGCTTCAGAATCAGCGTAAATCAACAGCCTTATTATGCCTCGAGATTCCACTGTAGCACAGAGAGAGGAAAGGCAAACCGGTACGGCCAGCCCTTTCGCTGTCATGAGAGGAAAACCTTCATGTCTCGTGTGTGTTTCTGGTAATAGTCCTCTTGCGGAAAGGTGCACAATTACAAGCTGAAACAAATATCCGAGTAATTTGTAAACGTCAAGACCCAAGACAGATGACAAATGATAAAGAATACCCCGAAACTATGACATCTTTGAAGGAAGGAGAACCAAAGTTCCCCAGCGACAGAGCTTCCTTCCAAATTCTTTAATTTCAGGCGTCCATCAGATAAGGAACAAACGCTGCCCTGTGTTCCTGCCTTCAAATATGCTGTCAGGGGGAAAACCTCACAAACCCACAACAAACAAAGAGCAAGAAGACCAAAAATTACACAAGTAATTTCTTTGTGTTTTACTCTCAGTAAATACATAAGGCCGTCACATTCAGACATATAATTACGATGTTGTGCTATTTTTACCTCAACCTTCAAATACAGCAATTTGGCGCTGAACGAAGGGGGGAAAATAACTACATGCCACTGAAACTGCAACAAAACAGCTATTGGTGAAAACCAAATGACTCTCAGGAGTACGAGTTCCTGGTCAGCAAGTGATATTGAATATAACGAAAGGTAACCCAAAATTAGCACAATGTTTTTTTTTAATAATATAGAACAAGCAGAGTTTGGACTGTATAGAGCAACATAATACATGCAGAATTGAAAAACACATCATAAATTTATTTCACTGATATGAAGATGAAGTCACTGAGACAATGTTTTCTCACCAGATTTGAGATCAAATGACTCGGATCATTTGGCACAGGCAAAAAAACCCACCATGTTTGGAAACACCCACTAGCCGGCAGTAGAAACAAAGCGAGCACCAGGGGTCTTATTTTTAATTCCACCTCATTTGTCCCCTTGGCAAAATTACAAAATACTGCAGATAAGCCAAACCGTGGCCACTACACCACTACTGCACAAAAAACAGTGAGCTACTCGTCCAATTCCCGGTGTTTGCTCAGAATGTACATCAGGGCACCTCCATGTCTGGCAAGGTGTGTGTGTGTGTGTGTGTGTGTGTGACAGAAAGAGCACATCACCGCGTCTTACAAAGCCATCTGACCCCCTGTGTGTCTTCAGGGAGAAAGGGCCAGTGTGTGTACCAGGGCATCACCATGTTTGACAAGGCTGTCTGGTCGCCCAAGCCATGCCAGACCTGCCTGTGCTCCAAAGGGCTGGTGGCCTGTGATGAGATGTCGTGCCCACGACCGCCCTGCCCGCATACGGTCACCCCCGCAGGAGAGTGCTGTCCGGTCTGCCGTGACCTGGGTATCTACCAAACCCTTCCACAAACCTCCGCATCAACAACCCCTCACAATATCGTCGGCCTCCCCGTCCCCAAACACCAAAAAAAAAAAAAAAAAAAAAAACTTTACAGAGCCGTTCAAAGGGACAAATCTTGAACAAGACAAATATTGGGCATTATAATTATTAGCATTATTAATATATTAAGGAGATGAGTGGCCATTTGCAGTGTGTGGTGAGATCGTCAGACTAGCAATAATTTAGCTGCACTCAGTCAGAAGTCCTTTCGGCTCTCCAGGCCTCTCTGCTGGCAGAACATCACTGCTGCTGCTCACCATTTCACCACAGAAACGACTCATTCATATGGCAAATATGCGCATAAGTACTCCAGAGTCTCCAATGAAAATATGCAATAAACTCAAGATGCTAATTTTCCAGTGGTCATGAACATAGGTCACTTTGGACCTCAGGAATACCAGGGTATGGGGTAGCTTGCAGTGGTATGATTCAGTTTGGCTTCATTTTATCAGAGAAAAATATTGACTGACTGATTTAGGCTGAGTTCACTCTGCTATATTCAAACAATTTCCCCATTTTTAACCCCTAAATGCTTTTTAATGTTCGAAAAAACAGAAGTTACACCAAATTCCTCATTTGCAAAAGGAAGATGTAAACCCAAAAAGTGGTTCTGAGGTAATTTCAAATTGCAGACACAAAATGCACAGAAGGGCGACAAGATAAAAGAGAGAAACCTGTATTAATGTGTGACAAAAACAACAAATGCAGATGCCTCTTAATTTTCCTGGCGTGGTTTGGATCCACTTGTCCCCGTAACGGCAGAGGGGTCACCGAAAATCATTTCAGACTAAAAAACTTAAAAATTATTCTGCGTGATCACCTTAATATCCTATAATGAAGCAGTCCTGCCATTATGGGAGTGGTCTCTTCAAGGATGACAAAGCATATAGCACAGCATTCACAGTCACCACAACACAAACCAATTCATCACATGTGGGAGATTTTGGACCAGTGTGTTACACAGCATTCTCCATAACATCATCATTTACAAAATGAAAAAAAAAAATCTCTTGGAAGGAAGGTGCTCTATCCCTCCAGTAAAGTTCTAATCTTACATGCTCCTTTCCAAGGTGTGTTGAAGCTAATCTGGCTGCTTGCGGAGGACAAACGCCTACTGTTGGAAAACACGGCAGCCAATAGCAAATAAACCCTTGTGTCACACCTTGTGTAGGGCCAATACACAACCTCTTCAGGCGCATATAATGTTTGAAAACACTTCTTTGATCATTTTCTTTGCGTGACCTCCTCTACACCCTCCAGCCTGCACCCCAGTTACTCCACATGTTGTTACCCCCCCCCCCCCCCCCCCCGATCATTTTAGGTACATTACAGTCTGTTCCTTTGCCTCCTTTTAAATACAAGGTTTAACTGTCAACATTCTCCCTCAGTTGTGGGTCTTTGTTCATCTGTACTTTGGATACAGACCCTCTCCTTCCTCCACACAATTAAACTACCCCCACTTTCCACAGAAGACGTGCCAACATTTATTTTTCTAAAAACCCCAATTCCAATGAAGTTGGGACGTTGTGTAAAACGTGGATAAAAACCCGAATACAATGATTTGCAAATGCGTTTCGATCTATATCCAATTGAGTACACTTCAAAGACAAGAAATTTAATGTTCAAACTGATAAACTTTATTGTTTTTTTTTTTTTTTTTTTAATATTCACTCATTTTGAATTCGATGCCTGCAATACTTTCCAAAAAAAGCTGGGACAGGGGCAACAAAAGAACGGGAAAGTTGAGGAATGCTCTAAAAACACCTGTTTGGAGCGTTTTACTGTGAACCCGTTAATTGGACACAGGTGAGTGTCATGATTAGGAATAAAAGGAGCATACCGAAAAGGCTCAGTCATTCACAATCAAAGATAGGGGGAGGTTCACCACTTTATGAACAACTGCATGAGCAAATAATCTAACAGTTTAAGAAAGTTTCTCAACGTGCAATTGCGAGGAATTTAGGAATTTCAATTTAGGAATTTCATCATCTACAGTCCATAATATCATCAAAAGATTCAGAGAATCCACAGAAATTTCTGCACGTAAGCGGCAAGGCCGAAAACCAACATTGAATGCCTGCGATCGTAAGTCCCTCAGGCAGCACTGCATTAAAAAACCAACATTATTCTGTAAAGGATATCACCATGTGGGCTCAGGAACACTTCGGAAAACCATTGTCAGTTAACACGGTTCGTCGCTACATTTACAAGTCCAAGTTAACACTCTACCATGCAAAGCAAAAGCCATATATCGACAACATCGGCTCCTCTGGGCCCGAGCTCATCTGAGATGGATTGATGCAAGTGGAAAAGTGTGCTGTGGTCTTATGAGTCCACATTTCAAATTGTTTTTTGGAAATCATGGACTTCCTGTCCTCCAGGCTAAAGAGGAAAAGTACCATCCAGACTGTTATCAGCGCAAAGTTCAAAAGCCAGCATCTGTGATGGTATGGGGATGTGCTAGTGCTCATGGCACGGGTAACTTGCACATCTCTGAAGGCACCATTAATGCTGAAAGTTACATACAGGTTTTGGAGCAACATAAGGTACCATCCAAGTGACATCTTTGTCAGGGACGTCCCTGCTTATTTCAGCAAGACAATGTCAAGCCACATTCTGCACGTGTTACAACAGCTTGGCTTCGTAGCAAAAGAGTGCAGGTAATAGAGTGGCCAGCCTGCAGTCCAGACCTGTCTCCCATTGAAAATGTGTGGCGCATTATGAAGTGCAAAATACGAAAACGTAGACGCCGGACTGTTGAGTAACTGAAGTCATAAATCAAGCAAGATTGGGAAAGAATTCCACCCCACACAGCTTCTACAATCAGTGTCCTCAGTTCCCAACCACTTATGTAGTGTTGGTAAAAGGAAAGTTGATGTAACACAGTGGTAAACATGCCCCTGCCCCAGCTTTTTTGGAACATGTTGCAGGCATCAAATTCAAAATGAGTGAATATTTCCAAGAAAAGAATTAAGTTTATTAGTTTGAACATTAAATATCTTGTCTTCATAGTGCACTCAATTGAATATTGGTCGAAAAGGATTTGCAAATCATTGTATTCTGTTTTTATTCACGTTTTACAGAACGACCCAACTTCATTGGAATCGGGGCTTGTACTTACAAAAGCCTGAGGAGGAATGCAACAAATTCTTCCACACACAAATACCACACTTATAAAGACTGTTTATGTTAATTTTTCCATTAATTTGCCTACTGTTTGTATCCATGCAATGCAGTGATACAGCCACTAAGGTTCACCCTTCAGATAAAATAATTACGAGTTGGCCAAGCAAACTGGTCGTGTGCATGCAGGCATTTACACACACGGATGTACTGATGCACATACTTGCAGGGCACACATGTACAAGCGCTAAGCCTGCAGAATTCTTGTTCTGAGAAACACGTGATATAGAGGATGATGTGTGGATCCACAACAGCCGGCAGAAATTTGAACGCTTGGCCCAGTCATGGTCGCAACGTCCAAACGTCCATATCGCTGAATAGGACTACGCCCCTGAGGTTTTCAGGAAACACTCTGGTGTCCAGTTTCCCAAATAATTGCCTTAGAAAATGGCAAGAAAAATGCAAGTCAGGCTCCATTTTTAGATCTGGTTTGCATTGAAATGAAAGGCACAAACGTGGGAACAGGTCTGTGGGGTGCAGTTAATGAATGTCCCTGACATCTTATTGCACCCTCTAGGCCCTGCAATAATGAGGCCCTAAAAATTTGCAAGGTGAGATGTCATACTCAAATTTAATTTCACCTCTCCCAAAAGGAAACAAAATCTATATATTTTCACATCAAGAGAACAGAGCCAGCATGCCAAGAGGCTTTAGACTGATTGGAAAATAGTTGTTACGAGAGAGAAAGACGTGCAATCAAAGATAATCCCAAAATGACAGTGTTACTTCCTCAAATCAAAATATTTATAGCAGCAGGGCTGAGAGTGATATTTTTCCACCATGCATATACATCTCCCCCAACTCTCCCTCTCCCTCTCGGCTATCACTTTCCCTGCCCCTTTAACAAATACACGGTGTCCCAAAAACATGTCCAAGCCATCTCCAGCTGGGCAACCTCAGAATGTTTGTTTCCTCCTATTCCTACGAGGAAAAAGGGATTCTTCATACATGCAAAATAGTCCTCAATGAAGCGTATCGAAGGTTACGTCAGTTTCGGTGCAGCAAGGTCAGCCCTGAGCTGTCAGTGACTGGCTAAGTGACATTTCTGTTTTGCATTCATTCGTTTTTTTCTTTATCCCTTTTTCCTCTTTCCTTTATTTGCAATTACTATTATTATTTACACATTATTTCCTTCATCTCATTTTTATTAAAGTAGGGATTCAAAGAAAATAAGTACCAATAAAATTTGTCCGTTGTGGCGATTTTGTGATATGTTGAAGGTATTCACTCATATAACAAGAGGGAAAAAAAAAAAAAAGTTTCATGCTACTTGATATTCGCTTTCCAAATGTTGTTCTTCTTCGACCGTAACCAGTCCGCCGACAGTCTCATTTTCCGAGGCGTCACATACGGGTTGTGTACTCTGAAAGTACCCAGGTGCTCCACAGTTATAATACAGTGAAATTTTTTTCAATTTTAAAGCCTGACGATTCAGAACAATAGATTTCTTCCAGATCTCCCAGTAGTTCATCTTTTTAAATCCCATGTTTAAATCTTTAATTTTTTTTTCAGCTAATGTCGCATGAAGGTGATTTCTTTCATCGATGCATATTAGCTATGCTGCTTATTTTGGTTCGTTCTGCGCCGCAAAAAGTCTGGTCGCCGTGCTGGCTATACGCTTTACGCACATGTTGTCTAGTTTAGAAAGAAAATTATGTTTTTATTGGAGTCATGCTACCATTCCGAGGAAGGTTGGATAATCCAATGCTCAGGGCTACCAAAAGATAGTATTTAATGAACACGATCAAGTGGACCCTCATAACAGTGATTGACTGACATAGAAATATGGAGTGACGAGGTTGATGCCATTTAAAACACAATCGTACCCGTCAAATATCTCCACCCAATACCTCAAAAGCAGCCTGAATCATCCGCCTGAACTTCTCATGCACCAAAGTTAAATTTTAATCGCTATTCTTTAATAGTCATTGTACCCCTTCCCAGGGTTCTGTCTTCAACTTCTGCTCCTTCTTCCTCCATGATGGCCAAAACGGAACAAAACCTCGCAAATGTATAATAACAGGATAGAAGTCAGACAGGCTGTAAGTGCATGAACAACATCTATTCCTGCGCGAGTTAAGAGAGAGAATACATTCTAAATATCTTCCTTTTCTTTTTTTGTCCTCGCTCTTATCAAGTCTAATCATCAAAATAATATCATAATAAATTAAGGTATCAGTCCTTCCCCGTATTTAAAGGTGACCTATTATGCTATTTTTCCAAGTTTATATTTTGGTCTTTGACTCCCCTAGAGTACTCCTGATCGTGCAGAGTAAAAAAAAGGGTACTTATTTCGCTCGTACTGCCATCCTCAAAAAACCCCATTTGTTTTTAGTAGTCTCTGCCTGAAACGCCTCATTGGGGTGGCTCCTCAGCTATGGCCCCCACTCCCTGAGTGCCCACTTTCTTCTGACTGGCCAGCTCTGTGGAGGGTGGATCTAGGTGGGACGAGGCAGCAGAACGCAGTTTTCCGGGTCCGGGTCCAGAGAGCGTGTCTCCCGAAGGAATCGACGGGCATATTCTGCTATCAAACGCAGTACATGTGTATAGATCTAATGAAATTAACTTGTTCTAATAAACGCAACGGCAAAAGTGGAGGACGCAGTGCGAATGTCTGGCAGGTCTAGCTTGACTTTGCTGTCTACCGACGGCTACTATGGTGAGTACACTGGTGTTTCTACTCTCGCTAGGATTGAGGGAAAGCTAGAATCCACCCCATATCGACACATTTGTAGAACGGGTCGACAAACCCAAGTGTAGACCGGAGACCGTAGAAATCCGGTGGGTCTGAGTTTAGAGGAAAACACGGACAGTGAAGTGCAGCTAAAAGTGGACCAACTTAGGGACTGCTTTGGTGTGTATAAGGACCTGCTGGTTCATGTGCATAGCTGTGGTGTGTTGTTAGCGTGGAGTAACGAACAGCTTCTGCGCTGGTGTATGACGAAGGGGCGAAAGCTCCAGGCTAAACGGCCTATTTGAAAATTGCCCGTGGTAATGGTTTAGTTATTGCGTCGGAATGATCAGCGTTTGCTCGGAGAACATGGGCACAATAAGCAGTTTCACACCGGACGGGAAATGAATTTTTCGCATGATAGATAATGCATTGACTTTGAATATAATCTTTGTATTTACTTTGAATGTAATCTCTCGAGCGAAAATTCGTCTTGCGTCTGGTGTGAAAGCTGCTTAACGTGCCCATTACACATGTATTCGCATCTTTGCATTGACTTTGAATGTAGCTAGTGTGTCGCGCGATGGTTTTGCATCCGGTGTGAAAGCTGCTTAACGCGCCCATAACGTGTATATTCGCGTCTTTGCATTGAGACTTTGAATGTAGCTAATCTGTTGCGCGAAAAATTTGTTTCGTGTCCGGTGTGAAAGCGGCTTGACATGCCCATAACTCGTGTGTTCGAGTCTTTACATTGACTTTGGATGTAATCAGTTAGTTTTGCGTTCGGTGTGAAAGCTGCTTAATGTGCCCATAATGCGTGTATTCAAGTCTTTGCATTAATTTTGAATGTAATCTGTCCCGCGAAAAATTCGTTTCATGTCCCATGTGAAAGCAGCTTGACATGCCCATAACTTGTGTATTTGAGTCTTTGCATTGATTTTGAATGTAATTGGTTAGTTTCACGTCCGGCGTGAAAGCAGCTTGACATGCCCACAACTTGTGTATTTGAGTCTTTGCATTGACTTTGAATGTAATTGGTTAGTTTCACATCCGGCGTGAAAGCTGCTTAACGCGCCAATAACTCGTGTATTCAAGTCTTTGCATTGACTTGGAATGTAATCTGTCCAGTGAAAAATTTGTTTCGCGTACGATGTGAAAGCAGCTTTATGGATAATATGCAACAGCTTGAGAGAGCTCGGTTATGTTATGAGCATAATACAGGTTTTGCAGACCTGTTAGCGTGGACAAGTTGCTTATGTGGAGCCAGAAAATCCATCACTTCTACAGGAAAGAATTACCTATTTAATCTCTGCCTATTCAGCTTTTTATTACCCACAACAATTTCACGGTAATGCACAGAAATCCTTTGTTATACCAGACACATTAGTGATTCTGCGTTTCGCGATTGCTTTCACGGTAGAATCAGAGAGCTAACCCAGATATTTGTGATAGGGATCTGGCTGATCCCGGTCATGGATAAATGAAGCGATCACAAGCAGCCGCTTAAATTGTAGTGGCTACAATCAGGCAACGTTACGATGAAACTGCACATTGATGCTTACCAAAGTAACAAGCATACCGATCAGAATTACTGCATATAAGTTAACCAGAAGCATTTTAATTAGCACGGCGGCACGCAAACTAACATGCAGTAGGTGGTAACTAAGCGGTCATAACCACAAAGGCAAACCCTTGCAATACAGGTTTTACAGACAGCAAAGATCCGTTGCCGTGGACAGTTGTACCAAGCATCCAAATCAAAAGTTAGCTTCAAATGAGGTTTATGTTCGCACACTTTCCGTAGAATTTCCCCTGATATTACTCTTGCATATTCAGGACACAAACATTAGCAACAGTACCTTGGCTACGTTAGCCGCAGTGCTACAGCCACAATCAACTGGCTATCACGTCAGGTTGACTTATGCAGTAAAAGCAACTTACAGCTTCGGTGTCTGAGAGTCACAGACAGTCACGACCAATACAAGCTTTATCTTCAGATGTTTTACGAAGCCTGCGTTTGGGGCCAGTTGTTAGTGCTAACTATCGCTAACGGTCCTGCTAGCCACCCCTAACACGGTAGCTTCACTTACATTACTTGCTGTTATATCGTAACTTACAGCTTGTGGCTCCGAGCGCTTGATTGATGCAGCTGCTTCAGGTTTGAGAAGCAGCTGAAACGCTTGTCCTGTGTCGAATTATCCTTAATTTATACAGCTGTCTTTGGTGAAATGCTGAGCACAAACAGCTAACGTTCTCTGTGGCCGTGGCTGTTTGCTGCCAGCAAACAAAAAAAGCTACCCAATGATTTCTGGTGGCATCCTCTTTTGGAAGAGAAATAAGTGTTTTTCTTCGCGTTCAAAAGTAAACGGACAAGCAGCATTGGGAGAGACACTGACAAAACTGCACCTCAAATGATCTGCGGTTCTTTGACCAAATGATGTCCAAAAACGGGCATCATTCCTAGCATCACAAAAGTATTCACACTGGATAAAATACTGTTGTTTCGTGCGTGTTTCCATTTTCTTGTATCAATGATGTGACAGAATGACATTACATTGCATTCTTTGCGTTCTACGCTTTCCATTCATGTCGAAATTGCCATATTTCAGTTTTTTTATTTGAATCCCTACTTTAAAGAGCTTAAGACATGAAATTCAGGTCTGTTTTTTATGTGATAAAATGCAAAATATTACCTATCTCGAACAATTAGTAATGGATTAATATTGTGTATTTTACGCAATGTTTTAAAAAAACTGTATTTTATCTGCTAAATTATGTACGTGAGACCTTTGTCTCAATCAACAACATTTGTGCTGGGCAGGGCCAACTCAGCCACCTGACGTCATAAGTTGTACACGGATTGTGTCTAAGTGGTTAGCCGTAGTTCACGACTCTGGTTTGGATGGGGAACATCTTAAAGAATGGACCAACAAAAATCACTGAGAGTGAACGGAAAGCGATGTGTAGAGTGGGGATGCAGTGCAATGCATGCATATGTCCATGGAAAGTTTCTGTGGCCGAAAGATGCAGAGATATGGAGAATATGGACAAAAGTCCAATGTACTGGTGCCAACTTTGCTGGCCCAGGCAAGCCCGGGTCACTGAAACCTACGATATGCGGCTAATATTTCGAGTATTTGATTTAACATATTATTATTTTTATTGTTATTTGCGGAACACAAATAGTTTCTCTGCACTGCCTGTTCAATAGCCAGTCAACGTAGTGAAATGATACTATTCATAGTGTTCTATTTATTTCTGCGCACTGAGTGCTTGCTAGCTTACTACCTAATAATAGCAAGCTGTAAGATATGGTTTACACATGATGTGATATCATTCACGACTCCATATTTCTGTGCACTGCGTGTTCGCTCGCTAACTAGCTAATAATAGCAAGCTGCGAGGTAGGGCTTACGCGCATTGTTTCCAGAGCTCATGAAACACAGAGCACAGAAATGAATAGAGCCGCGAACATTATCATTTCACTACTGGCTAGATCGGGCGTGAGTTCAACCACCACTAACGCTATTCTTAACCCAATATATTCTATACTAGCAATCTGCCCGTGGGGATCCACTAGTTCTATTTTATTTAACTTCGTCTTTATAGTACAGTGAACAATGCACCATTGCTGCAAACACGCGCCCGGAGGAATCTAGATTGGCCGGACACGAACGCACGCACACACAGAGGCCACTCGGCCATTATAATATAGATGGTCTTGTTAGGTAAGGTAACCAAACGTTAGGTCTATTGAACTCAACTTAAGGTTGAAAAGTGAGTAGGTTGGTTGTCCAACACGCAGTGCACAGAAACAAATTTTTTCGCACGACAGATTACATTCAAAGTCAATGCAAAGACGCGAATACAGGCAAAACGTACTAGCGTCTTTGCATTGACTTTGAATGTAATCTGTCGTGCGAAAAAATTCATTTGGCGTCCGGTGTGAAAGCAGCTTTATGTTGAGTTTCCTCATCTTCCATAAAAAAGTACTCTTCTTCATCAGAATGGACAGATTCAAATGAAAATTCTGAGGAACTATTGGAATCCGACTCGGATACCATCGTTGTTGGACGAACAATCGTCAACTGTGTGCAACTTATGACGTGACCATATGACGTGACCAAGGGAGTGCCAGAATCGGTTTCTGTGTTGCTCAGAATGTTTCTTAATGAAGGGGGCGGAGCAAGTAACAAAAAATAGCGATTTTTGTTCAAAATTATTTTCTACATTGTCTTTTAGGCAGACGATGGGAATGCTTTTAATTGTACCCTTTCATATTCATAAACTTGCTCAGTGCATGTCCTAAGCTCTTTAAGATTCACTATAAAAGACTTCTTGTTGACCAGCTGCGTGTCCCTCAACCTGCTCCCCTCCAAGCTGGATGCACAGATGAGCTGCTCTCTCCATGTCTTGCATTGCTGAAATTATCATGTGCCTCGGAGTGGCATTAAATCATCTACGACTCTTTGCCTCAGATCATGGAGATTGTCTGCAGGTGATGGATTTATTTCATGAACCAGGGTGTGACTTTTCTGAAAAAAAAATGATGCGACTTTTGATAGGCTTGGCCAATTATGATGAATTAAATAAGTATATTTCCTTAAAAAGTAGGATCGGAGGAAATAGAACTAAATTCTCAGATTGCCTGGTTCAGCCAGGACATTTTATTTGGGACACCCAGTATATATGTGTGTATATATACACATACAAACACACACAAACAATGTATACTACTTATGTATACACATACAGACATAAATGCATACATTCACACACACACACTCACCGATGTATCAAATTATTATGACCACTCACAAATGGAGTGAACAAAGTTGATTATCTCATAACAGCAGTCCATGCCGAAATTTGCAAACAGCCTAGAGGCAAATAGAAGAGTTCAATGTGCTTGACCACACAGAGATCCGGGGAATTTAGAGGCTAGGGCCACAAACCTTGAACTCTTTGTCATATTCCTCAAACCACTCCCAAACAATTTGTGGAGTGTGGCAGGCCACATTGTCCTGCTGAGAGGCGCCACTGCTGTTAGGGCATACCATTGCCATTCAGGGATGTACCGGGCACATAACAGTGAGGTTGGAGGTCTAGGTCAAATTGAATAGCACACGAATGCCTGGACCTAATTTTTCCAGCAGAATATACTGCAGAGAATCCCTCTCCCTCCACCAGCTTCATTTCTTTCCACAATGCTTCTTAATACCATCTCTTGCCCCAGTAAACGGCGCACACGTACCTGGCTGTACACACGACTGGGACCCATTGTACTTGATTACATTTTTCCATTGTTTCTAGGTCCAGTTCAGTCGTACACTCTTAAGAATGGACAAGGGCTAGCATAGCCACTCTTAAGGGCGTGATGCACTGTGGATTGTGACCACTGACTCTATATAAAGAAGGGCAACATGTCTGCACTTCTTCCCACTGGACAAAAATGGTGGGAAAATATCCAGGATACAAGCGCCGCCATCTTGCGCAAGGGACGTCATTTGGAGCCAGAGTCTACCAAGTAGTGATCAGGGGGTTGAGCCTCGATATCAAAATCCCGCCCATATTTCAACTCGCGTAAATTGATACCCCACCCCCTTGAACTTTTCACGTATCCTGGTTGCTCCAATGTTCACGGTCTTTGCCACTGTTTGTACGCAGAGAAAAGAACGGTCTATGTTAGAAGCAGGTTCTACGATGATCTAAGGCTTGTTAGAGGGTTATTTTGGCATTTGTGAAGTAGAGTTGTATGAGGTACTTATCTACATTAGTCAGGGTATTACCTATAGTTGATGGCGTTCAAAATGTCCCGTTTGGAGAGGCAGGCAGGGGTAAGCAACACGCTGCTGTGGATGGGGCCAACAGCAAAATGCAGAACGACTTCAAAAACTCCAAACCAACCCTTGAAATGCAGTTTGGGAAAAAAAGACCCCCCCTACTATTTTGTGTTTTAACTTTAGTTGTAACTACCTAGCTAGCCAACTGAGGTGACCGGTTTCAAAATCTTGCTTAGGTAACCAAAGTTAGCCAACTGATTTCACTGCCCAACAACAGTTTAACAACTACCTGTACATTAGGCTATGTCCAATGTGGCATTTTGCCATTGACTTAATTTTACTAAGGTGACCTTTCATCTAATCATGCGTAACTAGGCAACCTATTTTTGCCCCCCAACATTCACTGTGCTGTTCACAGTATATTATGCTATCTACAGAGAGGCCATTGGCACTTAGCTTCCTATTGCGGGCTCATGGTTTGTACCTCCTCAGACCACTGTCGATAGGGACTGTCGCTGGCTTGGAGAACCCCAAAAGCCTCTCCATTTCAGAGATTCTCTGACCCAGTCATATCGCCATAACAATATGGCCCTAGTCAAAGTTGCTCAAGTCTTTATGCCGGGTCATTTCTTCTGCATTCAACATGTCCTCGATGGCATTTGTTTACCATCTAATATTCCCCTGAACTAAACATGCGCCATTGTTATGAGATAATTAAATTATTCACTTCATCTGTTACATATAAAGTACACAATTACGCAGCCTATATAAACCTCAGATGTATGGAGTCACCCAGAAAACCAAGACATAACAAATAAGCATTAATGTTTGAAATACCATTTTATTTCATTTTCTACGCACTATTTCAAAGCCAAATTCAAAAGACGTAGCTCTAGTGTACCCACGACACAATATATTGCCCCATTATGTAATTTTGGTGTTCCAGAGACCACTTCCATATCTAAGTGCGAAACAAGCTCGGTGTGATTCTTTCTAGCACTAAACTAGCCCATCAGCACAAGGATCGGGTAACAATGATCATAATTTGCATGATCATTAATGACTTGGCTGCATTTTCTTGTCAATTTAATGGCACAGTCACAAATAAAAGCACAAATTTGCCTGACAACCCAAGATTTAAGTGTTTTCAAAATTTTGCGCATTACAACAGGTATACTATACACACACACACACACACAGACCTGGGTGTATCTGTATTTACATTAAATTCATGCATGAATTCAAACATGTATAACTGTAAAATACAGACCTGTGATCGTAATCTAAATACATATCGACATTCATTTATATTGTATACTTTACAATATAAAGTACAACATAGATTGACGGAGGATCTATGAATGCGATATTCATTCATGTATTCTGACACATGAACTTGAATGCTTCATACAATACATGACAGTTTAACTTAATAACTGTCGGTTTAACAACTCACTAATGAATCATACAAAAAAAAATATGTTGTTTGACACACAACATATTCAGTGTTGTATGCGTGTTTTGTGTTCCCGTGCTCCTCACCATACTACTTCCTGTGCTGCCATTTTTCTCTCCCTCGTTCCTCCTCTCGCAAGCCTCCCTCCCGCTCCCCTCATCCCCATCCTTCATAGAGCCTGTGCCCTCGGTCCCTGATGCCCCCGAACTCTCTGGCGATTTCTCAGAGCTCAACGACCCCAGCGAGCCAGCCCCGCCCGTCCCCCACACCCAGGAGCAGATCGACCAGCTGCTGAGGAGAGAAGAGCAGGTCCACCGCGAGGAGGAGGAGCGCGCGCGGAAGCAGGACGCCGAGCGCAGGAGGAAGAGGAGGCAGAAAAAGCTGCAGGCCAAGATGCAGAAGCTGCTCTTGGAGGAGAGGAGGCGCGAGGAGGAGGCGCAGCAGGAGAGAATGGAGAAAGAGGAGGAAGAGAGGAAGCGCGAAGAGCAGCGAAGGCAGGAAGAGGAGGAAGCGGCTGCAGAGAGGGCGAGGAAACAGAGGATTGAGCAGGAGAGGAGGCTGGAGGAGGAGAAGAGGAGGAGGAGGCTGGAAATGGAGCGCAGGCAGCTCCTGAGGGTGCTGGAGGAGGGCAATGAGCGGGAGTGGGGCGGGGAGTGGGAGGGAGGGGAGAGGGAGTGGGGCGGAGAGTGGGAGGGAGGAGAGAGGGAGTGGGGCGGAGAGTGGGAGGGAGGAGAGAGGGAGTGGGGCGGAGAGTGGGAGGGAGGAGAGAGGGAGTGGGGCGGAGAGTGGGAGGGAGAGTGGGAGGGTCTGGAGAGAGAGTGGGGGGAGAGAGACGACTATGAGCTGGAGTCAGATGAGATCTGGCTGAGAGGAGATGTGTTTGAAATGCCCCGGGGGCGCGAGTCTCCAGGGAGGACCTCACCCGTTCCTGCCCCCCGGGTCGAGGAAACCCCCAGGCTCGACCTGTCCCTCCCCGACGGCTGCGTCATCTCTGACGTCACTGTATCCTGCAAGAACGCCCAATTCACCAACATCCCACCCCTATCCATTCCCGAACTCAAGGCTCTGAGCCTAGAGGGTGAGTGACTCATTCACACATCACCAGAAAGTTGCTGGGCTCAGCATGCACATGCCAACATAAGCCTCCCTCCATGGTAGCGTTGACTCAATTGACTCAAACGTTTTGGCAACTTCATCATAGTACCTTTAACTCAAGTTTCCACTGACTGGCGGCTACAAAGTTAAACTACTCTGAAGTCATATTAGGAAATATTGACATAAGAAGAATAACCAAGAACAACATTATCAACCTTTTGGACAGAGTTTAATGGCACATTTAGGACTGTAACACAATAAAAATGCCCAACAACCCCAGGCCCCTACCAACCTTCACCTTTTTATAACCCCATGGCTTTAAATAAAAAGTAGAGGCAGACAAGACTGAGACAGGGAAATGTTTTCTACTTCATTGATGTTAAAATCCATCCAGAAGATCTTACAAGTTACGAGAAGTTACGAGTTATGGCGCCAAAATACTTGTCTGGTAAAACCAGACTCTGCTACTTCGCTTTGCTTCGTACACAGAGTTTGGCCAGTCGTCTTTGACAAGTGTTTACTTCCGGGTGGGTGGACGCTTGTCTAAAGTTTAAAATCACTGGTGTACCGTAAACTGGTCACTAACGTTTGGCGATGACGTATGTTATGCGCCGGCTCAGCCGCCTAGTACTTCTGCTGTTAACACAGTCCTTCATACCAGGAATACAGCGAAAACAGACTGATCACTTCAATAAAGTTAATACTGTACCCATACATACGCCCATCTACCAAATTTTAGCCTTCACTCATTCACTTAAAATAACCAAAGGTGCTCTTTCTGTTCTCCTTACAAGAAACAAACTGTTGAGCTATCGTTTCTCCTGTAGATACTGCTGCTGTAAAAAAAAAAAAATGTAAGAGACCTGAAACCAACAGCAGAATCGGCGAGAATAACGCATTATTTACATCAGGACGAAATCTGCATTGACACGAAAACTGAATCGTTTATACTTGCGCTAACATCACACCAAGCTCGCTATCTAACTTAGTAACAACGCAGTTTGGCTCTAAGCAGCCATTTCATTCATAGATAATAAAATAACACTGAGACAGTGAATAGGTCGCGACACGAACAAAAACACGGCTTTCAAAAAGTTTGCTGCTAACTTATAGAGTTAAATTTGCGGACAATGTAACACCAGAAGCTACATGCTAGCTGAGGTGGTTCGGCTGTCTCTCACAGAAATGAACAGGGCGCCTATTTCATGATGGCTATTAAATGGATATGACGATCTGTAGTAAGTAGCGCTACAACATCATTTCCATTCAAAAAATTAACCAAACATTCATCTTGTTGTGGCTATAAGTCGCTGATATCCGGGATTTTCTCCCGGACAGAGAGAATGGCCTCCCGTGCATCTATGTCCGTAGCCTTTGTTGATTTCAGAGACTACAATTTCAAACTTGGCGCATCTGCTACATCATGGCTCTCGGCCACGCCTTCTGTTCGCTGGTTGGTCCGGCGTACTTTCTGCCATGGTAAACGAGGCAGAGCTCTAAGCAACCAGACTGAGTGGTGAAGCGAAATGAAATTGAGCGGAAGTACGAAGGCTGGCGGTGCCAGGCTACCAAAATACAAAGTCAGGACCAAAATTTCTATTTCCCCATGTAAAGTACAAATTTCGTACTTGATGCTGTATGTCAGATATGCAGCGTTATCTTGAGTGAACAGACTCATTTTGAAGATTTTTTTGAAGCTCTGGTCTCATGTGGTTTTATGCATCTCCACAGGTAATGAAATCACCACAATTCCCACGGGGGCCTTCAATGGCCTCCCCAAATTAGAGTGGGTCAACCTGAGCAAGAACAGGATCACTTCAGCTGCCATCGACCCGCAAGTATTCAAAGTAAAGAAATGACAACTGCTTTCCCTCCTCCAATGAAATATTGGGAAATATTGGTGAATCTGCACTATTTTTCATGTTTGAGCACCATTTGTGTGAGGACTACTGTACATGTGGAAATTATTATTTCATATTTCAGACCAACGTCTACTGTTTTTGCACGATCAGATGCCAGTAGCTCCATGAGATTACTGCTTTATTTGGCTGACTAACCATTTCCATGCTTTCTCTATGAACAGCTCAGTGATTTCAACTTTAAAATGTGTACACAAGTGTGCCCTCGCGTTCCTTATTTCAGGCTGGGGCTGGTCCCTGTAAAGTTATCTGGGGTAAGGGGCTTAAGTTTTTGTTCTGTGTGTCAGCAGCTCGTCCCCGTTCATTTTGTTGACTCAAAGTCCATAGGGCATCTTTTTTGTTTTGGCTTCCTTTACGGTCTGGACCACTTCTCAGTCAGGCCTTTCGAAGTTATGTGCAAAGGAACTCTAAGGTTTCTCACAACAGAGCACTAACCATGACGACGAGCCCCGCACCCACCCTGCCCAGACAGAGAGCTGCTGAGCACTTTCAAAGAGGGAAAATAAATTCCCTGGCTCACACTTTTGTAAAGCATCGGAGGTATTTTAGGAAGACATCGTGCTTTTCTTCCTTATTTTGCTTGGGTCAAAAGGATTCTTTTGTGGAGCGCAAATAAGCACATGAGCCATTTGCTCTTCGGAGCCTCGAGTCGTCTGCAAACCAGAGAAAGAGTGAGACTGTTTACATGACTTTCTCATTCCTTGAACACAGGAAATAGACAGACCAACAGTGTAACATGAGAAACACAGACCAGCAGTGTAAGATGAGAAACACAAACCAGTAGAGTTACTGAGGAAACTGACGCATACATTATAGGGCATCACGTGCTGCTCGAAGCCTTCAGCAATGTCATCAAATATTTACTCTCGACGCCTCAGTGCTTCTTGAATGTTTCTTTTTTCTTTACCTCTCCTCCCCACAAGGGCCTGAAACACCTGACACGACTCTACATGGAGGGCAACCGTCTGGATCATATCCCGCCAGGACTGCCCCCCAGCTTACAGGAGCTGAAGATCAATGAAAACAACGTCCGTGGAATTGATGAGAACAGCTTGCAAAGTACCAGAGCTTTACACCATTTAGCAAAACACAGGGTGTTTCTCCTTTCAGCTATTGGGATTATTTGGTGGTGTTTAGACTGGGGTAATTGTGATGAGTGTTGGGATAATGCAGGTACACTGTGCAAACAAAAGATAAGCGGAAGAAAGGCCACATGCTGCTCCGACCCACCATCTGCTTTCCTTATCCATCCATTCGTCTTCATATACAATAAAGCTTCCCTAAAAAAAACAGCTCAACCTCACAGAAATGTGATAATGTGCTTCATGTTTGATTTTCAAAGCAGTGCAAAACTGATTGCCAAAGAACTAACACATACATTATAAATTGTACCAACTCATCCAGTAATAATACCCAAAAGCAAAATGTAAAGTAGAGCAGCACGAGTCCACCATAAACAGTCCTGAAAACTTCTCCCTGACAGATCTGCCGAACCTCATTACCCTAGAGCTGGAGGGAAATAAGTTGAGTGAGGGGAACGTGGCTCCCACGGCCTTTCTGTCCCTCCTGAACCTGTCCTACCTGCGTCTGGGCAGGAACCACTTCCGCACCGTCCCATTGGGCCTCCCGGCTGCTCTGAAGGTGAGCATCACCCAGGACAGACCAGCCACTGCACCATCTGCCCACTGGGGAGGCCAACCAGTATGTGGAGAATTCATGTGTAGAAGGAACTCTGCCAAGGCACATTTACCCAGTCAGGGTTTTCCACCAAATAAAAACTTGTTCTGGCAGGACAACCTGGCACGGCATTTTGCCAGCTTTTTTTAAACACGCACAATTCAGACACCCAGTACCTGGACATAACCTCCCATTCCATTTGCAAAACAACCACTGACAAGCCCACATAATCCATTACTCATATCAATAAAACCAGCACTAACTCTCAAAATGCTTTCTGTGACACTGAACAACAGACAGCAGCTGAAACAACCCTGAGTGAGAACAGTAGCTTTGGGCTCATATTGTGCTCATATCCATGTATAATATGCATAGTAATACCGTCAATAAACATTCCCTTGGAATCATCCAGGTTTTTGTCAGTTATCAGGATTCTACAGATTCACAGATTCGAGTCAAAACAATGATTACGGTTATCCAGGTCGAGCTCAATGCTTTAGCTTGTTATTAGTTGACAGCGTATTTTCACATATCCCGCCAATGGCAGTGTCCTTATAATGTGTGATATGGGCGATGATTACTGACTGTAGAAGATAACATCTCAAACACTGCTTTTCAGGAACTCCATCTTGAAAATAATGTCATTGAAGAGATATCGGAATCTGTCTTCAACCGCTCAAGAAGCCTGAATATCATAAATCTGAGGCACAATCGGCTAGATGAGACGAGGATTGCTCCCTTGGCCTGGATTAATCATAAGTAAGTATACTTATTTAGCTATCCATGTTCATTATGAGGGTATTGTCTCCTAGACAGTAAAAAATAAAACTAAATAAATAAAACTGTACTGGCAAATCCACTCAATTCACTCACCAAGTTCGCAGTTGACTTATTAAGATGAATACAGTTACTCACATGCAGTCACAAATGGCTCCGAAAGTTATCTATTCTCATGAATAAACTTAATAAACCTATCCACACAACAAGGCCGATATACAGTATGTCTCCTCACGCACAGATTCTGCAGCAGAATGAATAAACAGAAGTATACTCAAACAAATAATTAACCCCTTCCCTACTAGGGGCATAAATATTGGGTCGACCAACAGTTCGCCGTGTTTTCCAATTGGTTGAAATTTTTAAACTCCCTTTAGAGCCTCTTCTTCCTGCAGCCTGAACAGATTCTGCTGTTCATGTGAAGATGAAGTATGACCACATAATAGGCTGATGCTTTTTTCTTTGATCAAACCATAGCACATTCTAATGCGTAGGCTATGTTTAATTCAATATGCCTGGTTGGTCTCATTGTGACTTAAAATCTCTTTGGCAAAACAGTTGTTTTCTCTTTGCCGATACGAAACAATCTAGTTGTCCAAAATTCTTACGCACTCTGAAAGTGTCTCACGAATAGACGCATAGTGGCAATAACATGAAATGAAGCATAGAGTCGATTCAAAATATTCTTTTTATTTCCACTTGGGCTTTTAATTTGTTGCGTTTTACTTTGTGCTTTAATATAACAGCTGACGTTACAGACTATTCCAACAGACTATCGTAACGGATGCCTCCACATTACTAGAAACTGCAATACCAGTTAAGCCAGTTGAGGTATCCTTAGTCAAACAATATGATATTATTAATAAACTAATGACTAATCGAAGAAATTACTAAAGAAATTAATAGGATAAAACAAATTCACATAAGTTGCCTCAAACGTCAACTTATAAATTGTGATGCTGTGTGAACATAAATTGTTTTCCATCATAAAAAGTACCTTGTTCAGCCGCTTACCGTTTAAAAGCATCATCACATAAGAAATTAAATTGTGCTAAAAATGCCGTAGGTATGCCCAATGAATGTAAATAACTCTGCTCGCATTGCTAATGGCAAGCATTATAACAATGCAATTTTAAATGTTCACCCATAAAGCACATAAAACATTGTTTATGCATGGAAAGAATAAAAGTAGGCTGATTTAGCGTTTTCAATTGATAGGCTCGATCATGTTTGTTTTTGAACTGATGTGCCTTTAAGCGAAACACTGATCGCAGTCATTCCAGTTTTTTCGAGTCTGCTACTAAAACTTAGCCTGGTAAAACCAGACTCTGCTACTTCGCTTTACCGAAGTGAAATGAAATTAAGCGGAAGTACGAAGGCTGGGGGAGTCAGGCTAACTAAAACTAAAAGCTATCACAGTTCAGATTTTTTCTTTCACATAATGCTGCAAGGTTACATTGAAATGAGCAATTAAAGTATGCCAATTTCACTCTTCTTAACTGAAGCTTATGGCAAGTCTTAGGCTACAATAAAAATGCACGTGTGTGTCAAGAAGATAGATACCACGTCAGAGTAAAATGGGTAGTTACGTTTGTTTTAAGAGACACAATAAAATGTCGCTTTTATTAGTTTTTCAGAATTATTCACAATATTCTTATTACCTTTACTGCCTAATATAATTTATATAATACATTTATTTGTAACGCACTTTACATTTGACAACAAATCTCAAAGTGCACAATAACAGATAAAATCAACAGAGAAAAACATAAGTCAGCAGAAAAACAGAGAACATGGGTCTCGTTAAGAGTGAAGGACTGACTGCCAAACCCACAGTATCCCAACTGGGTTATTCTATAGATAGAGATCATTTACTACTGATCAATCAAAACAAATCCTGGTCGACCAAAAGCTCTGCAACCAAATAATTGACCAGCCAACCAAATGGGGTCAGCCCTAACAAATACACATCCTTGCTGCAGCCATGCAGTGACCCAGGACATGATATGCTGTATGTCCTCAAAACAACCGTTTGGCCCAGAGTCTGGTTGTGTGAATACAATCACTGCTTATGCCAGTGGCTGAGAAGAGTCTGGTATTGACTGGTAAACAGTATCACCGCTGACAAGCATTCGCTCATTTTCCCGAAAACCCCACTTGCTTATGCTTCGAAAGCCAAAATGGCATGTTGCCCTCGTGTGTACACATCAGAGGAAGATATTTAAAAACCAGAAACGCCCGCGTTTGAACACCCTCCGCCTGACGGTGCACACATGGACAGACAGACAGACGGACAGACAGACAACGAACTGATGACAATACCCTTCGGCCTGAAGTTCGGCCGAGGGTAAAAACTCTGCAGAAATAGACTCAGAATACGATGAAAATGGCAAAAACAGTGATTCCTAAGTGCCAAGCAGTTAAGAGGAGAGTTTGGAAGAGGATAATACAATCACATGCCATCAACTGCGGGTTGTTGTTCTACAGATCTTCCAAAGTACCTTCAACCTCGATATCGATATTTTCTTCTTCCTAACTCTCTGCTAAACTGCAAGACAGAAATTAAAACTTTGTATATATACATCCTTTGTAGGGAAGAGGTTAATTTCCTGCGCACACTACGGCACAATAAGCCTACGCATGAAACACAATAAGCCTTCACATGGACACTAATGAGGGTATAATTCTTTGATTTGCAACTCCCACTTATTCTTTTATTTTTAAACATTCTAAAATCAGATGACTAATTAGAATAGCGTTGAATACACAATTCTGGCATATACCCTGGCTTTTAATTTGAATAAAGATTTTGATTCAAGTCAGTATAAGCAATTACAGCCCCGACATAAACAAACCAACACAGTTTCTGCTTCGCAAGAATGAGGTCTGTTGGGATCCTTTCATCTCTCCGTAACAAATACTTCCAACTTCCAAACGGACTGAGAGAGCAGAAGTCTGGCTTCCTTCTGTATGATGTCAACTGTGATTTAATGAGGCCAAATTGTGAGCACATCATGCTTTGGACCATATGCCAAAGGCATAGTGTGATGATTCTAAATACACATACGTGAAAAACAGGTCGGCTTAGACTGCCAGCCTCCCCAGCTCCACCAGAAGCAGCTTTTTCATCTCCTCAGGATTTCCATGTGAAGTTCAAGACATTTCCGAGGCTCACCTCAAAATACTGGTCCTACCATCTCACATTACACATTTCACATACAAGAGGCTTCAAAGAGTCAAAAAGGCTTGCTTTATCTAAATATCACAAGTTTCCCTGCAGACATGAGTTCAGCCGGTTAGACCAATCTTCAGTTCTGCTTTTAATCAAAATTACATTTGGTCTGACGTCATTGCTCTTTTTTTCTTAAAGGCACCTGGAGTCCATAGACCTCTCGCATAACAAGCTTTACCATGTTCCATCATTCCTGCCAAGATCACTGGTGCACCTGGTTCTTGTTGGCAACCAGATAGAGAGGATTCCAGGATACGTGTTCGCCCACATGGACCCCGGCATCGAGTACCTGTATCTGTCCTTCAACAAACTGGACAGCGAGGGGCTTGAACCAGTGTCCTTTTTTGGGGCCTATAGATCTTTGTCAGAGCTGTTTCTGGACCATAACCAACTCAGCATTGTGCCCATGGCCCTCAAAGAAATGAAGTCCCTGCATTTCCTCAGGCTCAACGATAACAACATCGAGTAAGTCCTGACTTCACCCCAATCACCTCACGGCATCACATCATTTCTGCTGAAACTAGCCTCACTGCTACACACGACACCAGCTCTTAGAAACTACAAACGGCAGCAGCGACTGTACGATACACTACGTAATTTTGTTTTATTGACACAGTTCATTAAAATAACGACAGGGTGATTTGGCTGTTCAAAGACATTGACTGTATCCCAGCAATTTAGGTATTAATTAGCAGGTGTGATGCAACAAAGGGAATTAAACAAAATTATATTAGTATCTAGCCGCTAAAAATTGAGAGCACTGTCAAAAGACAGGAGGAATTGTTGCCATAGTTAAGGGAGCCTGCCAAGTACAGGATAAAAAAGCAGCTTTCTTAAGGCAAGAAATCTAACATGACCCATGACTACGCTGGTGTTCAAACTTAACACACTTTTAAAGTGAAAACATTAAAGAAAGGGGTTCCCACTTTGTCAAATTTTATACAATTCCTGACGGATTATGCAGCTGAAACAAAGATAGATGCCATGGCTGGGAATGTATTCATTCCCTAAATCACGCCCTGCCCATTCATGCTCTCCTCTCTCCTCTCTCCTTCCAGTTTGGTCCCAGATGATGCCTTCTGCGACCCTCTGGTTGACGAAGACTCAAACCTCATGACCCTTCGTCTGGAGAACAACTTTATCGACACCAGAAAAATCTCCCCCGCAGCCTTCTCCTGCATACGCTCGTACATGAGTGTAGTTTTGCAACCACAGAAGACCAAGTAGCACTCTTAGTTTGTCCTGTTCTTAACGCAAGCCAAAGAAAACCAAAACCAGCCTTTTCTATTTTAGCAGACAACCACCATATCCAAGAAAAACAAGGACAAAGCCCTTCTGATTTTCTCATCTTAAGATGACACCAAAATATGAATGTATACCACTAATTTATGATCGTAATTAATGTAGAAATCAATCTGATGATGGGAAACTGGTATGGCTCCCTTTTTGTTAACCAAAACTTTTGTATAAAAAAATAAATTCACATGAATATGATATGCATATGAATCTTTGATAAAATAGAATCCAAGAACGTTATCTTTACTATGACTTCATATTAATATATCCTGAAAGATCAATGATGTAGAGCGAGACAATTTGTCAAAAATGTTTGGACCATAGAGAACCATTTACTTGAAACATATCTCTGTTTCGCACCAAGATATTTTCCGTCAAACAACAGCTTTTTCCATACTGCTCATGTTAGTTTATTTCCAAGAGTGAGTAATATTCCCCTGGTAAGCCTTACTATGCAATTGGTGGCTAATGCTGACACCTCATTCTTGATTCTCCCCAGCAAACAAAGGGCCACTTTGCTGAATGTAATAAAATAAAGGCCCTTATCCATTCACTTAAAGAACTAAATGGAAATTTTGCTCAATGTTGTCAGGCCTGTTCCTCCTTATAAACAATTATTTGCACAAAAGTGACTTGCCTGGCTCAATAATGGTTAAAAAAACACATAAATAAAGTACATCAGCTTCGAACAGCAACCAATTGGGTGACTAGTTAAATGTGCAACTGATATGTGGATTAATGAGTCTTGTCATTTCAACGTACTTGACAGCACACTTTCAATCAGAAGGTGGAGGAAAGGCAACTTATCTCGGCCTACGTGGCATGTTCAACCGCCGTTCTTCTTTACATACTCATTCTGAAGTGTTAGTTAAGATAAAGGTGAGATAAGAGTATTGTCAACAAGTTTTCTAGGCAGAAGTTACCCATTTCAAGCGGCCTTGCATCTAAAAAAATAAATAAAAATCCAGCGTAAATTAAACAAAATTTAGATCCAAGTGCCCTGCAACTGCAAGTTAGAACATGCTACCATCATTAATATTTGTATTTTCACAAATATTGTTTTGTTTTAATTGACTGTGTGTTAAACTACGAGTGGTTTAAGACTGTATTTCTTTGCAAAGCATACGTTACTACTACATGACACCCATTTGTACAGCATATTTAAAATGTATTATGGAAACGTATACATGGGAGAGTTGAATTACTCAAACTGTAATGATGTCAAGTCTGAACCAAACAACCAAATAATAAAAACAATGGACCCAAAACAAAGTGAAAGTGTGTTACTCATATTAGGATAGTCTGAAAGAGTAAGTAGATGTTAACAGTCATTGATGGAATACAGAAAAACAACAAAAAAAATAAATCTACCATCACATCACTCGCAGATTAGCTATTGAAAAATACAACTACTGGGTCACAAGATATGGATGTGTACAGACTCTGTGATGTCTTAGCTACGTCAGGGCATATCGCAACATTATTTTGCATTGTAGCATGGTGGTACTACCAAGGACAACAATAACCTCATTAGTCCTGAAATTCTGTCCAAGGATAGGCAAAAAGCGAAGGTCCATCTGAGTTCCTGTTTCATACTTTCATACCAGTTCATGAAGCAGATGGGCATTAAACAAACCGCTGCTTTTAGGTCAAACATATGGCATGAATATTTAAGAAAAGAAATTTACCTTGTCTGGAACACACATTTCAGCAATGCAGCACCTTATGCAAATATTTAATTACATCTGAATTATTTATATTCCAGCCCATTCCAATATTCAGGTTGAATGTAGTCTAAATAATTAGAGAACTCACCCAAGACTGCAGCTGATTGGGACACAAATCGCACAAGTTTTTCTAAACTGTGAAATGAGTCACTGACAGTACAGTGTGTCCTTCCCAGTTCAACACTGGTACCCAATAAAGTTTAGGTCAGCCCCAGCGACATCATCCAGACGTGTGTCTGTTGTACAGACACATTCTTTACACAGTCCATATGGGCAGTTTACCCAAGATGACTCTGGTAATGTGCTGATGTTTCATTTCTGATGAAATATATATAAAAATAAATAACCCTGCAGTGACACATGTTCATGAATGTACAAATGAGTGACGGATCCTAATGCTTACAAAATGGCCAAAAATTGTCTTTGAAAAACCCTCTGTGTTCCATGTGTCCTGATGCGATGAGCTTATGTCATGATTTAAACTAATCGCTCTCTGTCCTCTGTACCCAAATCCAAATGTCTCATTTAAAAATCATTCAAACCATTTTCTTATTGAAACAAATTACAGTCAACTAAATAACACTATATAGTAAAATCTATACCTTTTTTAAGATAATCAGCACTTTAAACAGTAAGGTCTGTGAAGGAGAATCATTATTCGTGGACAGCACCCCAAAGCCCCCACAGTAGCACACAAATATCATCCTCCCAACAGAACCAAATAAGATTTAAAAGTACTTTTGGAAAATATGACAACCCTTGAGAAGTGATGCAATAAAATTGCCTTCATGGTCTAAATCTTTGCCAAACCAAGGTCATAACCATGAGATTTGGAGCGTTTTCCAAACTGATGAAGTAAGCAGAAGTCTGTCCCAAAAAGGCCCCAGAGATTTTTTTCAGTTGGGTATTATTCTGTTCTTGGACTGGTTCCAAAAGAGAACCCATGCATTCAGAAACCCTCGTTACCCCATATGCTAATAAACAAAACGCCCCATTTCCCTTGCGAAGTCTAACAGAGGAGCAAAACTGGACTGTACAGAACCGAGCGGCATTCCCAAAGACCTGCAGCAGCCTTGTCCTGAAGAGAACTGGCCGTTTCACACATCTGTAACAGACTGAAGCCACACCGGTGTCTCATACTTGAAGCAAAACATTAAAATACTCACTCCAGTCAAATGAGCAGGGGCAAAACAAGGAGGGCTTTGCTTTTCTTGAAGGATTAGATATTCCACTGAATGAATGGGTGCAGAAAATGAGCATCAGCAACAACTACCAATCATGCAGTTTTATCTGTTCTTATTTGAATAATCCACCAACAAAACAGTGAAGAGGTAAATAATGTTGTTTTTCCATTACTCAGTGAGGGAGTCATTCAGCTTGACCAAATGAAACTGGGAATTGGGCCTAGTTTTGTTAAGTATTGTCAGAAATAATCACCAGCATATTGGATCAATGTGGAAGTCCAAAGTTCACCCTGGTAGCCATTTACAAGCATACTGGCAATAAATTTAAGAATCTGGGCTCTTTGACAAGACTGCAATATGATGGCTTTGATTTGCACTCAAAGATGTCTAGATTCCCACTGCATTAGACCATTCAAACAGAATGACGCCTCTTTAAATCTGCTGAACAACACAAAAACTGGAAGAATTTATATACACCAATCAGCCACAAGATTAAAACCACCTGCCTTTCCTAGCGGAAGATTTCCCAGAGCATCCCTCTCCCTCCACCAGCGTGTCTTCTTCCTACAGTACATCCTGATGTCATCTCTTCCCATGTAAATGGTGCACACGCTCCCACACCAAGCACATGATGTGAGAAGAAAAAAAAAAAAAAGGGACTCACTGGAACAGGAAATCTTTTTCAACTGCTCCAAGGTCCAGTACTGAAGCTCAGGTGCCCATTTTAGGACTGGACCGGAGTTAGAGTGGGCACTTTGACAGGCAAGCCTGCAATCAAGTGCAATACACAGCAGGGAATGATGCACTGTATGGTTATGACCCATTCCTTATGCAAATAGTATTAACTCTCAGTGACTTATGCCACAGTCGCCCTTCTGTCGCTTTGGACCAGACAGGATAGCCTTCAGAGCCCTTAAATATCAATGAACCTTAAGCGCCCAAAAGCTTATTATGGCTTAATGGTTTGTCCCTCCTTGGACCACTGTCAATAGGTACTCACATCTGCTGACAGGGAGTTCTCCCGAACTCTTGCCACTACAGAGATGCTCAAACCCACTCGCCAAGCCATAAGAATTTGGATCTTATCGAAGTCCTTCAGTTTCCATTTCACCCACATCCAACACATCAAATATGAGAACCCACTGCCTGCTTGTCGTCCAAGATCTCTCTGCAGACCTTGACACGTCCCATTGTAATGAGCTAATCAACATTATTTGCTGCAACTATACCTGGTTTTAGTGTTTTGGCTCATTGGGGTGTACGAGAATAACATCTGTAAAACATGTATATTGTTTTTTAAGTTACAAATTACCTTTCATCCAAGGATATTGGATAACGAAAATATTTGGAACACACCACATATAGAGAGAGCTACAGAATTATCAGCGCTCCTGACTGTGTCCTGGGTCAAATTCAGACACGGTCACCTCAAATGCAAAATTTGAAAGTATATAAAAAATAAACTAAACTGTGTGGGTCACATTTAGAAATATCCAAACCTTCCTTCTGGGGCAAAAATTTGAATAATTTTCATCCCTAGTGTTTTGACAGACCAATTAATATTCAAGTTCAACAAATACAGAGTCACTGAAGGACAACTACTTTTCTCCTTCTATTGTTCACAGTGTTCAAGTTAAAGATCTGAAAGGCCATTTTCATAAAGTACCCTGTAGGCTCCCTCATTAATACTTTGAAAGTATTCTCAAATATTTTCTTGAATTTATATGATGAGAAAAATCCACCCATAATGTCACGGACAGACATACTTAAAACTTATTTTTCCATATTATTCATATTATTCATGATGCTCAAGACATACTGGAATAGAAAAAGAGATTTCCTGCCCATCTATCCTGTCCAAGGTGTCTAGTCCAAAACTTGCCAGTGAGAATCCTCTGCACGTAGTTTTTCCAATGACCAATTAATTTTCTTGTCACGGACGGACAAGTGAAGACATCCCGGACGGACAAACATCCATGCATGTTTTGGTGGAAATATTTCTGCAGTACGTGACAGTATTTCCAAAATTCAGGTGGCCACTTTTGAGGCATGACCTATTTTTTACATTAAGATCTCTTGGGGTATACCAGGTCAATAATAAAGCAATAAATTCAGTGAAAAATGCATTATACACGTTAAATGTAGTTCTGCAACAGACTGGAAGATTTCAAACAAGATATAGTTATTCTTTTTTATAATAAAATACCAATATAAAAAAGCAGGCCAGCAAGGAAAAATTGAGAAGTCTGCTCAGTGCACTGCACAAAAATATTTTTTTAATGATTTTTGTTAAATTTTTAATTGGAAATGACCAATGAAAATCGAATGCTGTCCGTTCGTGACGTCCGCCCCTGACATTTATTTCTATTATTTCCTAATACTTATAACAAAGTTTTTTCAGTGTCTTTTTTGCTATAAGTTATTGATGTCTAAGTGGAATTTTGACATATGATTCGAACAATATGTGCAGTTACCCATAGTTATAAAAGCTTTTCCACATAATTAAATGCATCTTGCCTGTATTTGTTCCAAATTTTGACTTATCTTGTTTCCTTCATTGTTAAATGATTTTGTCAAAAAAGGGCCTTTTTTTTTTTTTTTTTTTTTTTTGCAAAGACACTCAAAATCTCTTTTTCCCCCCCACAATCAAAAATTGTCATGAGGTATCAGCACAGACATGTTTTATTGGTAATGATAAGTGATCATTCTTAATATCATTTCTCTTCAAATTCACCTCAATAGTAAAGTGAGCTGCACAAAGGCATAATTTGCCCAGAATTGACAACGACGGGTCAAGAAACTTTCACTGAACACCAAGGCCTAGCTGACAAAAGTCAACGTCACAAACTCAAAATGCAGTGAAGCCGTAATCCTACTTCCTGGCAGGATCCTGAGTGGCAATCGGCGAGCCTCTAATATCTGACCCTCCGTCCCTGCAGTTCAGGTGCAGAGACCAAGCAGGCCATATTCTGGCACCCAGCAGGCATCCGTAAGAATTAAAGGAACCCATGAGAAAAATCCTATAGTTGCTGCATCATCACTATTTTCACCTGAACACAAAACTACAGCCAATGTACCATTGCTCATCATAAATATACAAGACATACTTTCCTGGCTGTAGCTCATCATTATCCAGCTTGGCTGCTGGTTACTTCTCTCCGACAACAGCATACCGATTTCCTTTTCATACTCAATTCAGTTTCAGAAATAGAAATAAGAATCCACATGGTAAACTGGTCAACCAAAATTAGGCAAAAAGTTTTTTTTTTCCCAGTCAGGACTCTCTTAACTTCCATAGATCTGTCCCTAGATGAAAGGCATACAGCATCATTAACCCTCTGCAAGAGATCCTAGGGTTCTTGATGATCAAATCTTTGATTTCCACCCATGAGAAAATGATTCCCATTTGAGAGGCCAGCAACACTAAAAATGACTACATCAAGACCAATTCTGATGGCAGATTCTGAACGACTGGGTCCAAATTACCCTGGATATCAATTTTCAGCCCAAAGCTCTGATTTATTTCCAAGATATTGGCCTCCAAAACCCCTACAAATTAACGACTACGGAAAAGTCGGCTTGGCACCCCCATTTTTGGAGGGGCATATCACAGGAGCCCTCAGGAGCTGAAGCCTGAAGTTTTTGCCTCTGTTCATTATACACTTAAAGGTACTCTCAAAACAAAGATTTCAGCCAAATTTGAGTCTGTGTCCATTGAAGATTCCTTTAATTGGGCTAAGTTCACATGGAATGACCCCTTAGTGAAATAGGAAGTGATGCAATGGCTCAATATCATCTCTTAAAACTAGGAAGGATCTTAAGTAGAATTTCAATCTTGGTTTAAGTTTGGTTTATTTTATTTACAATACTCTTAAGAGGTGCCATGAATAGAGAGACTTTGATTTGGAGGAAAGTCAATTTGTAACCAGAGACATCAGGAGATGGCATATCCCCCTGGCCCATGTCATCAACTCTGGGTTAGCAAAAGGCACCACGTCAGGTTATGATTAATGTGCACACCAAGTTTTGTGAAAAAATATTGAACGGTTTTCAAGTTATGCTCCGGAAACGAAATGTGCACAGACAGACGGATGGACGGGCAGACAACCGCACACATGACTATATCCCCCCCGTATTATATGCCCAGGTGGGGAGGGGGGGGATAATAAAAAGATACTTTTGGTTGATTCTACTGAAACATTAATAAAGTACAGTATTTCCAATTAGTTTACTTTACATTCTGAGTATCCCTCAACAATATTACGGTTTTATTTATATATATTTTTCATGCATCGCCAGTCAGGAGTGCCAATAATTCTGGAGCCCACCATATTTACCAACTGTGTATTAGCATATTTACTTTTCACTCTCACTTGGTTTTTTCATGTCTGCTCATGATGTACAGTTCAGTGTTTGCTTGCAAAGCAGTGTAACAACTGGCAACCTAACAAAGGAGGCAGGAAGGAAGTGCGACTGCCGTTTCCTTAGCCAAGGCATTGAATCTTGTGAGAACCGAATCTGGAGCAGTCACGAAGTCAAACTGTCCGGAGACACAAGCACAAGACTCCAGATAGTCGTGACCAAACATATGTGCAAGGCATATGAAAGCATCAAAGAAAACAAACTACAGACACAAACATTCATGTTACACATGTGCAAACATTATCAATGTCCAACTGCTCAGTGCAACCTACTGAGTGTGGGCCAGGTCGTTGTCAGGACATGCTCTTATTTTTACTTGAAACTGTTCAGGATATACATGGAGGACTCAAGGTCATGGATTCTTTGAAGATCTCTGTATAGCTGGAATATGTTTGTATGATGGATGTTCCTTCAGTGGACTCAGGTTGCCTCTAGAAGCAAATATATCTTCATTCCCATCACTGTTCACATACTAAATACCTGAGACTGAGAAGCTGTTCATTCAGTCAGGCCATAAATAAAATTAATAGTATAAAATTGTAATAATTATAATAATTATATTACAATTTAAACCTGACACGGATATACTGTAAAAGTTGGCTAAACATTTAGACTTGTGAACTACCCAAAGTACAAGGCCTGTGTGCCTCTAAAAAGCATTGGCAGTATTGATCAGCACAGTCAAAAACTCCTACAGAATTACATGCTCCCAGATTGCATGGAAATGTTCCCCCCTTATGGGTCACATTAGTCTCCGAGACTCGGAGGAGAATGTTGGGAGTGTAGTGTTTGGGTGGGCAAAGTGCTGTATCAAATTTCATCCAGAGAAAACCCCAGCAGTAATAAAATGCATTCCAGACTTCTATGGTCAACTGGGGTGAAACCATTCAGGACTTTTTCCCCTTTGTAATAAAGTCCAAATTCAGCATTCTGCACTGAGTTGCTTCACTCGTTAGATCCTCAGTGGAAACCAAGTTTTGCATTTTACATTTAACACAAGGAAGCATTCTATTACAATTCAGAATACTGATGATGCAATCACCTAAGCGGGGGAACTCAACTGATTCATAACTTATAAATATAACTGGGTCATGTTTCATTTATATTTCTTCAGTCCCCTTCAGAGTCTATTTTTAAAATAACCTCCACAGATTTATCGCCCTTTTCCTCTGAAATATTATCTGGACAGCTGCATGAGGACACAAGACACCAAATGCCATCCATGTCTAAAATGGTAAAGGCATCAACCATGCTAATCTCTCCTGAATATGAGTCAGATGCAAATCATTTCAGAATTACAGTTAGGCTGCAGAGGAGGAGATTGCGCCACTCTTCTTTGGAGGGCGTTTAGTCCAAGCCTTTTAATGTAATTAAACGTAACCATATAAAAGGAACCGTTTCGATTCAGTGCATCCTCGCAATTAAGTTTTAATTTCAACTAATTCCAGAAGAGGAATGCTAGCAGGGCAGCCATACATCATGTTCTTATAAAGCTAGGAATGGTTTTGGATTTTTCATACTGGTAAGAACGACATCCACTAATAACTATGTAGAGTGTAGACTATTTTCATCCCTGGACTGTCAGAAATACTAAATAAATCTGCATTCACAGTTAAGATCCTTAATAACTTTTGTGACAGTGCAATGATTGATAAATTGATAATTCAATGTAAAATAGGATAATGACGCTACTTTGGTATGGTAAGTTTTAGTGCATATATTGCAATTTCACCTCAAAAAGTTGGGATGGTATAAATGCGCATAACAACTCAAAGCAGTGACTTCAAAATTGACTTTGACTCGCATTTCATTGCAGACGGTATGAAGACAAGATATTCAATGTTTTGTCCGAGGAACATTTTATTTGTAAACAGTCGTCCATTCCAGCCATTTAAGCCCTCAACACATTCAAAAAAAAAAAAGAAAAAAAATGGGACGAAAGCAATTCAGGACTAGTACTGAGGGAAAGAATTAGACATCGGATGCAATTTGAAACAGTCAATGTCATCAGGTGATTCCTATTACGAGTTTGTACAAAAGTAGTGTCCAGAAAGGTCCAATCCTTCAGAAATAAAGATGAGCCAAAGATCACCAATTTACCCACAAACACATGAGAAAAATCACCAAAAGGTTTACAGGCAATACTCCTCAAAGAAAAACAAGAAGACTAAGATATTTCACACTCCTCCACAGGACACAAGCTTAAGCTGAACATCTGTGATCTACGATCAATCAGAAGGCACTGCATCAGGAAATATCATTTATCTAAGTGATATAACCACATGGCCTCAGAATCATGCTGGCAAACCTTTGTCAAGCTCTACTTGCGTTGCAAAAAAAAGGAAGCCTCCTGTTAACTGTGTCCACAAGCACCACCAATTTCTCTGGGCTCTAAGGCATCTGCAATGGACCATCACACAGACGAAATGTGAATAGTGGACAAACAAATCAATATTTCAGGTCTTTTCTGGAATAAATGGATGCTATGAGCCCTGAGCAAAGCAGAAAAGGACAACACAGACCCGCTACCAGCAACAAGTCCAGAAACCATGCTCTGTCATAGAATGGGGTTGTGTCAGTGCACTTGGCAAGAGTAATATGCACTTCAGTAAGCTCATTGTTAACGCTGAAAATTACACAAAGACTTGGGAGTGACATGCACTGCCTCCAAGATGACATTTATCCAGGGATGCCCATGCATATTTCAAAAAGACAAAGCTAAATTGCATTCTATACCCATTTAAAATGCATAGCTGTGTCTGCCTGCAGCCCTGACTTGTCATCAATAAAGAATGTGAGGTACATTTTGGAAAGCGAAATGCAAGGCTTCACACTTCTTCACACCTTCAAATTGCTCGCAGGAAGAGTGTCAAAAAATTGAACTAGAAACACTAAATCACTCAGTGTCTTCAGGATCTAAATATTCAAGAAGTGAGGTTAAAATGAATCGTAATATTACAAGGAAATAAATACTGTCCCAACTTTTTTGAAATACGTTACAAGAGTTAACATTGATACGAGAGTATATTTTGAAAACTTTATAAAATGTATGGGGTGAAACCTTAAACAGTGTGCGGTTTTGTTGTTTTCAACAAAATTCTGGTCAAGGACAATTTGCAAACCACTGCTTTCAGTTTTATTTTTAATTTAACATACCACTACAACCTTTTCTGATTTGGGGATGTAAATGAGTAAAAAAAAAATGCAGAGTTCCCAGACTTTATTATAACTTGCACTGAAACCAATATTTCATATTCTGGGGCAACCATTTCTACTGGGCCCATTTATTGTGATATAGTAATACATTTGTTATTCCATAAGAATGAATGAACAATATATACAGCAAAAGGGAAACTGATGCTACTGTCAGGATCTAATTAAAATGGAATAGTGAGAGAGGAATGAATGAGTTGCTGAATGAGAGAGTGGCTGAATGAGAGAGTGGGTGAATTTGCAACATCTCTGTTATGCACCTATTTGAAAATCGAATTTGGATCTGGGACTCCTGGAATCAAATGAAAGCACATTCCACTGTCTGAGCAGAAGTCTGACAGGGTCATAGAGATGGGATCACGGAGTAGAGAAAGAGAACCACGGTGGCACAATCAGCAGGTTTTAGGAGGAGGATACATGCAGGCTGGTCTGATCATTCGTAAAATGGCCCACTCTATGGACTGCACAGACCCAGCTGATCTTGTAATCACCATCAACACCAGATGTACAGCTCAAATTGCGTATATATGCATTTTAAAATTCATTCAACGAATAAAGCAGGGATGCTGAAAGAAAATGACCCGTCAAGGGGTTCCAAAGGAGGAAGCCAATTACAGCCTGTCTGTTATGATGCATGTAAACACTAGCGACAAAAAAAAAAAACTTTTAATGACATTTCTTACGCAAGCTTGATACGCGGGCATTGCTTAGCCAATTATGATTCAGTCAGCCAAAATTCTTCCTCAGTATAAAGCAGCAAAAAGTTTATGACCAATAAATCTCTCGATATGACAATCAAGTTCATTCATAAGAACACGTCCGTTGGAGCAGATCTGTGCTGCACAACAAGCTCACTGAAAAAGAGTGAAACGGGGGAAACAAACGGGCTGCATGTTTCCTCAGTCGCCCAACATGACTTTCTGCTAAATCCATGCCAAGAATCAAACCTATAATGCTTCACTGGAAGATATTTTTTTTTGGTCAAAAAAACCTCAGCTTTCCAAACCCATAACTCTGCATTATGCAACGACATGAGCGTTCACAGCCAGGTATAATATTTGGAGGGGCTGAGAGCCTTTCATTAGTCTCAGCCGGTGGGGACCTACCAGCAGATCTTGTGTAAAGACTGAGGGACAAGGCGCTCGGAGGCAAGAGAAAATTTCTGGCTGAGGCTCAAGTGCTGATGAGAAACATATGAGTGGTAACAATGCTCGCTCAATATCTGTCATGAACGCCGTGATGCGGGAGCACTTTATTTGAGCATAAGCCTCTGTGCCAGGAGCAGCAGCCTCCCATTCCCAATCCGGGCTTTTTGCTATCTTTTTGTTTTCTTTTTTATTTATTTTCATTTCTGTGCATCAAACGTTCTTTTTTTCCCTCCTCTGGACACTGGATCTACCCTTAATAGAATCAAATTTCACGATTTTGCCTCAAGATAAAACACGGATTAAACACAGTCTTCCAAAGGTATGCAGTTTTCATTACTATGCAAGGGGAAAATATCAGACGATACATTTCAGTGATATCTGCCAAATTGCTATTAGTAAAAGCAAGAATACAAATTTAAGTATACTTTAAAGTATAAACAAGTAATCAAGTATTCAAAATTGCAAAACAGCACTCCTGGATTTAAAAATAATGCTTTAATCTTTAACTACATAAGCAATACTGATATTGTTCACCTTATTTTGACCATCTTACGGCTAAATTGCTGCACAACTGATATTGTACACTGCACTAACAGATTATGCTTGAAAAAAATTGCACTGGTTAAGACAATAAGCAAAACTGTTGTACTAATTTACTTTTTGAACCAAACTGATGTCTTAGTTGCAGCAGAACATTTCACTGTAACCTGAACATTCAGGTCACAGAATCTCTAGTTTGACGGAGAGGAGGACACAGTAGTGCAGAACCCTGCAGGGATGCTCATCCCTTTTGGACTTTATTTACAGTTTATCATCACTAATCAGCTACATACGATGTCCTGCCTTTCTTACTTCAGCACAAGTAGCATAAAATAGTGATGTTCATGCGGCGTTAATTCTTGACAATATTACAGTTCAAGTTTACAATTCTGCTTCCTCCTCTTACATTAATGCATTTCTGTACATTGTAGGAAAAGGAAAAAAAATTCAGTTCACTGCATGGCAAACTGTAGTTTTCCAAGAGGTCTGATTGAATCTCTGTTGTTCTATTAATACTTTAAATTCCAAAGCAGCTGTCCTAACAAGCATAGTTGAATTGTCGGTCAACATGAGTCCGCCTGCCACCTCCCACAGCTGCATGCCCGCTGTCTCCGTGTAAACAGGGTTCGCCTTCAGTACCAGACTCCTGCACAGCCACTGATCAGAGCCAGGAAACTCACATTAATTACAGTAAAAACACAGCTAAAATTCTGCAGTAGCAGCGTGGAGCGCAGAAGTTGATCAGATCCAGCGGGTTGCGTGTCTCGAGCACGCTGCCGCCAGCGCACCGTCTGCACAAAGATTAACAGGCTGATGATGTTTTAGCCTGTCAAGACTGGCAAGCTCAATACTGACCAGAAAAGAGCAGCATACGAACTACACCAAAAATAATATCCACGGTAGTAAGCATAAAAGCCAGCATTTTGGAACTGAATTAAATACAGGAGCCACTATTGGCACACAAGGATGAGTCTGAATTTCAGACAGGCAGCGGAGATGCAGGAGCCTCACTGTCATGTGTTAGGACTGTTCATGACCTGGAGCCAGCGGACGACACACACACAGACTCAGGGACAACAGGCAGACTACACACACAATTTCTATCCACTGGCGCAAATCATTTCCAGCTCAAGCATCAGTGGCCGATTATGTAATATGAATTTAATCTCCACAAAATTACCAGGTCACAGAACCCGAGAGGGGCTGTGGGCTGAGAAAAGAAGTTTTTGCGGGACTCTGGTGTGCTGGTGAACAGGGAATACAGGGTTGCTTTTCCCAAGAAAGTACAAACTGAAGTAAAGTCTGTAACATCGGACTGCAGGGCTGTTTTGGACAAAAGAAAATGCGCCAGGTGAATGAACACTGTTCACCGATGTGTGTCTCCAGGATTCTTCCATCACTGCTGTCAAAAACTGGGCCCCGCCATGAGGGAGATTGTACTGCTTTGCCTGCTGGCGCTCTGCAAGGCCAAGCCCTACGAGCCAATCAACATTATGGATTTCCTGAAGTATCGTGACATCATGCTGCAGGACGCTGGGGAAGACGACGACGACGAGGGCAAAGGACTGATTCCCTCCAGAGGAGCTCCACCCACTGAGCCAGACTGCCCATTCGGTTGCCAGTGCTTCCTCAGGGTGATTCAGTGCTCCGATCTGGGTGAGATTATGAATAATCCTGAACTGGCACTCGCACGCGCACACACACAAGCATGCACGTCCAAACAGAAAAACACATAAATCGCACACGAGTACAAACACATGCACGCCGGCATAAATACATAAAAACGTGCATGTAAATGCTCTCACTCAAACACACCTGCTGTTCATTACTGCGGCAGTTACTGTTTTTTCATCTTAATGTCAAAAGCACATTTGGTCTTGTGCAGTTAAAACACATCTGACTCACTAAAACAGAACCCTCATTGTTGGGGGGGGGTAGACCACGAGACAGCATGGCGGCTGCACCTGAGAAAATCGGCAAAACATCCAGCTCAGCTCCAGTGTCAACAAAAATCAGCTGAATCAGGATCCTTCTTTGCACATTTCAAATGACTCTTCACAACAGAGCAAGCCATCAAGGTTTATTCAAAAAAAAAAAGAACACTTTTCAGGAAATTCTTCCCCAAAATTCCATTGTATGAGGGAACTTCCTTGCAATTTTACATGTAAAATGCCATCGTCTTATGCAGGACATACAAAGTGACACTTTTACTTGTTATGCAGTTGTAAAGAACGAAGCAAGGCCAACTGTTTTGAGGTAAAAACAGGGTCATTGGCTGCTTTAAATCCAGTGACGATTGAGGCCTCTGAAAAAAACCTGCCTCTATTGAGTAGATTGAGGAGCCATCCAAATATCACTAGAGTGTGGCTGAGTAATTACTCTACATTATGTACGCCAGGATTATTTGGCCACGCGACTTACATCACTGACACATGCTTCACTGCTAGATTTCAAACAAGCATTCACTCAAGATAAGACCTTTTAAGGCAGTTTTGTTTGATTAAAATCACCAAAATATTTACATAACTTCAAAAATTCACAAGAGCTATTCATAGTTTTCACGTGCCCTTACTGTCTAATGACAACACCAACCCAGAGGGCAAAAGGACGACTCCTCAGCTTCCCGCCAGTCATTCTTGCCATATTGTTTTGCCAAATTGCCGGTTAGTTGTTGTTCCATCAGATGCAGAAGCTCACAAGCCTGGGTTGTGCTTTTGGAGAATCCCGTTCGAGAAAGGAAACCCAGAGAGGATGCCATTGTAACATTACTACCGTACAACGGCAGTTAACTGCAAACTCTCGACTACCATAATCAATGATAGGTAGCTAGCTAGCTAATTACCACTCACTTTAATTTTGACAAAGGTCTTCTTGCCCTTCAGCTTCCAAATTACAGCATTATTAACCCAGTTTGAAAGTACATATAACTATGCATTCTTTTGTGCTCTTTCATCCTGGTAGCAGTGAAAGGGGAGGGATCGTCCTTAAGATTAATGTGAACATTGGTAATGATAGCTTCCCACTATCACGATTTGCAGCACGATTGAAATCGTGGTCTTAATTGCAGAGTAATTGTGGTGATCCAATCATATCTTATCAGATCTTGAGGTCAGTCTTGGCAATCGTGTTGTTCGTAGAAGAGTTTTGGACGGTTCAAAAATTTCCTACGATCAACACAATTAATTGTCAATCGTGATAATTCCATCACCTCGTATCCAAACCTGAAATCTTAAGCCGCTTTCACACTGGACGCGAAACAAATTTTTTGTGCGACAGATAACATTCAAAGTTAATGCAAAGATGCGAATACACGCGTTTCGCAGGCGTGTGAAAGCAGCTTCAGAGAAGTTCCACGATGAGCTACGAATGGCCAATCGTGGCGTTCGTAACAGAGCGCACGACAGTGTGAACTACGCATAAGTGGAGCAGGGGTAAAGTACAGGACTTTACCATTTATAATGAATGACAGGCCTACAGTCTCCAGTGTTGTATATGCATAGCAAGTGCTTATACCTTGGAGTTTATTTCCATACTGTTGTTCCTCTTGAGAAAGGTGATGTATAGTCGGCGCCATTAAAAACGCAAAGGTGAGCCATGTACTGTATTTGCTGCAAATTGAAGAACCAATTGATTTTTATTGAGGCACGAGTGGAAATAAAGAAAAGCGCTTGGTATCATAAACCCAGTTTTTGCCCATTTACGCATGGCTGCCCTTACCGTAGTCGGTCAGCAACAGTCCCTGTTCTGAGACAGAAAGAGGGAAATAAAGTGCCAAAAAATGACACAGAGGCAGGTGCCCCCAGTCAGAAGCGATGAGTTCCTTCTCCAGTTGATGGGCAAAAAATGGGTTTTCAGTAGGGGCCGTGTCCACGAATGTTTTGCTCATGTAGACGGCGTCAAATGGTACTTGCGCTCACCCTCAATCGTCTCGGACCCCTCATCTCATGATCAGTTTGGTTGCTGCACGGAATCTGTCACATACAGGCTGTAACCAGATGTGGCGCTCTTGAGCTGCCATAATCACTCGTGGCTGCCCTAAGCGGGGTCAGTCAGTGACAGTGCCTGTGTTCCATTTTCGGATCGACAGTTGTAAGATTCTCATTCCTTTGCTAATCTACTCAAGTCGCAAACCCTGCGAATCAGACACATCCGTTGGCCAAATGGTCAGAATCCACTTATCATAAGTACAATACACTTGGTAATTTCTGACAACGGCTTGTCGCACCTACCTGGCATAGCCATCAATTATTTTGTCACGGCCGGGAGTGAGCAATTGGAGAGCTACTTCATCCAAAGAGACTGTAATCAGCATTGTTTAAGTAATTAATGCAGTAAATATGTCTGGCCAACTTCAGAGAGTTTTTCATGTATAAGAAATGTACGTTGGGGAGGCTCGGGGTTCACTTTGACTCCGCTGAACCCAGAGTACGTTACTCGTATTTCTGTTCACTGCCGCTTTTACTGGAAGTAAATACCATTTTTCATACAAAGATTGGAATTGTCCCTTACTTTTTTTCTTACACAGCCGACTGATTGTTGAACGGTGACAGTGCAAATGACGCGCCACCTCTCGGCGGCTGAGATTTGCCAGTAACATGCCAAAGGCTCTTTTTCTTTTTCCTGTGTCACAAGCCGTTCCATTTTTTGATGCAGTAGCATTTTTCGTTGGCTTTATGTAGGCTATTGACCACACCAAAAAACAAGTCAAGTGTCACTGTACGCATCACAAACAGCTCAATGTTTGTTATTACTGAAGTGCTCGGCGCGTTCATGTGCCGCGTGTCAGGATTACAATACCACAAACTTTTCTTCATTTCCTCTCGTGCCTCACTGGAAAAGCAATAAAAAAAAATCAATCAATTCTTCAATTTGCCGCAAATATAGCATATACATCACCTGTGAGTTTTTAATGCGCCGGATATATATATCTGAGGGATCAAACAAATGAAAAAATGACAGGCTTGCGTGGCACCTCTGTGGAGTTTCTATTGACCTCAATGTTGATGACGTGTTTTGCTCCCCAGGAGAACCCAACAGTCACGTGACTGAAAACTATGAACAGGCCACTTACACAAGCACAGTCAAGATACAAATTAGCCAGTGCTCTCCATCCCTGGTCCTAGAGAGCTACCATCCTGAAGATTTTCACTCCAAGCAAAGCAAAGAAGATCTCAATCCCAGTTAGAGATTTCGATGAGCTGATAACTAGTTGCGTTAGGTGCGCTGAATTAGAGTTGCAGTAAAAACCTACAGGATGGTAGCTCACCAAGAACAGAGTCAGAGACTGCTGTATTAGCCTACGACAAGCCCCAGACGTATGTGAGATGCGTGTCATAAAAACACTAGATTTAGTCAAGACTGAGCCTCATCTGCCTGTCTAAAACCCCAACAGTATCACGTTCTGCTACAGCCAAAAAAGCAGGAGCTCAATAGATGGAAACATCCTTGTAAAATGTAAACCAGAAACACTGCTTGTTGAGGTCCATTCTGAACCACCCCCCGCCCCCCCCAAGTTATACAGAAGGGGTCACAAACTAAAGAGCGTGTAACCAGCAGCAAACATAGAAGGCAGCAAAACAGGTCACGCATCTCCAGTCCATCTGTCTTCCTTCATGACATCACAGTTAATCAATTCACACTGATAAACACTAAACAAGTCCATTCATATTCAGTAATTCTTTCATCACTACCTTATGAACAATAATTTCACAACCAAGTTGCTCGTGTTAGTTGTTACATAAGTGTTTGTCTAAAGCCATTCAAACACTGAAACATTAAAACAATTATTGCTGAGCAATGAGCTTACTTCTCCACACCATAATCTCTAAATTCAATGCCACAATGTATAGCAAGTAAACGTAGGAATTTTGTGCAATTTGTTCTCTTTTTGACATTAAATGGTGGGCTCTGAATTCAAATTCAAAGCAGAATGCTCATTTTTCAAGTTTTCCCGAGTAAAGCAGGACTTAAGCCTTTCACCAATGCCTTTCTAGATCTTTCCGTTTCATTCCACAGGTTTGAAGTCAGTGCCAAAAAACATCCCCAAAGATGCATTAATGATTGACCTTCAGAACAACAAGATCACTGAAATCAAGGAAAATGACTTCAAAGGTGTAAAAAACCTCTACGTAAGTTTTACAACCCAATGAGCAACAGGTTGAAACTCTTGATTTGCTTCAACCTAAAAAAGCCCGAGTATGGAACTACTCATTGCCGTGGGAAAAATACCTATATACAGTAATGTTGAAACAAACAATAGACAGCAGAGACTAATATGAGCACCCCAGCAGAGACTAATATGAGCACCCCAGCAGAGACTAATATGAGCACACCTGTTTTTGGGCGTCACCCAGTGCCCTTACGCACCCATTACTGTCAGGAAACAAAGTACATCAAAGATTTTTAGCTGTGGCCTCAGGGTGCAAATTACATGACTTGAGAAAATGCTCTTCAATCTGTGACTACAGGCGCTGTTTCTCCTCAACAACAAGATCTCAAAGATCCATCCCAAGGCCTTCCGCGACATGAGCAAACTGCAGCTGCTCTACCTGTCCTACAACCTGCTGACTCAGATCCCAGACAACCTGCCCAAAAGCGTCTTGGAGCTGAGGATCCACGACAACAAAATCAACAAAGTCCAGAAGGAGGCCTTTCAGGGCATGAGATCTCTGCATGTGCTGGGTAAACTGACCGACTGATAATGTATTTACAGCACTCTCGACACTCTAAAGTCATGCTGTGCCACTCTTAATACTCTCAGCAATGTATGGGTCACACATCATTTACTCACACTCATACTTAAGGGCGATTTAGAGTCTGCAGTGAGCTCAAGATGTCCTTCTTTGAACTGTGAGAAGACACCACAGTTCCAGGATGAAATACAAGGGAACATGAGGAGAACATGCACACTCCGCGCAGAGGGGTTGTGTTTGGTAGAGCCCGTCAGCACCGCGGCTAAACATGTTGTGCAGCGCATTCTAATGGGGAGTAGAGTTATAGTGCAGAGATTGGCCCTACAGTCTGTTTTCTGATATGGTCTGGTTGGACACACTGATGCCTCTAGAAGCTTTGAATGATCCGGAAGATGTCATCTACAGTGCCGTGAAAAAGTATTTGCCCCCTTCGTGATTTCTTATGTTATTGCATATTTGTCACACTTAAAATTTGTTTGATGATCTGAAACATTTAACATAAGACAAAGATCACGCAAGTAAATAGAAAATGCAGTTTTTAAATGATGATTTCATTTATTGAGGGGAAAAAGGCTATCCTAACCTACCTGGCCCCAAGTGAAAAAGTAATTGCCCCCCTTATTAAATCATCAATTAACTGTGATAAACAACATTTGTTGAGTTCAATTTCACTATCCACACCCAGGCCTCATTACTGCGAGACCTGCTAAATCAAGAAATCACTTAATCACAATCAGTCTGGAAAGGGTTACAAAGCCATTTCTAAAGCTTTGGGACTCCAGCAAACCACGGTGAGAGCCACTATCCTCAAATGCCGAAAGCTTGGAACAGTGGCGAACCTTCCCAGGGGTAGCTGGCCAACCAAAATTACTCCAAGAGCACATCGAAAACTCATCCAGGAGGTCACAAAAGAACCCAGAATGACATTTAAAGAATTTCAGGCCTCACTTGCCTTAGCTACAGTCAGTGTTCATGATTCAACAATAAGAAAGACTGGGTGAATATGGCATCCATGGGAGAGTTCCAAGGCGAAAACCACTGCTGACCGATAAGAACACAAAGGCTCGCCTCACATTTGCCAACAAAACATTCTTGATGATTCCCAAGACTTTTGGGACTGACAAGACAAACGTTGAACTTTTTGGAAGGTGTGCATCCTGTTATATCTGGTGTAAAACTAACGTAGCATTTCATGAAAAGAACATCATACCAACAGTCAAACATGGTGGTGGTAGTGTGATGGTCTGGGGCTGCTTTACTGCTGAAGGACCTGGATAACTTGCCGTAATTGATGGAATCATGAATTCTGCTCTCTACCAGAAAATCCTAAAGGAGAATGTCCGACCATCAGTTTGTGACCTCAAGCTCAAGCGCACTTGGGTTATGCAGCAGGACAATGATCCAACGTACACCAGCATGTCAAACCTCTGAATGGTTAAAAAAAAAACAAAATGAAGGTTTTGGAGTGACCTAGTCAATGTCCAGACTTAAATCCGATTGAGATGCAGTGGCATGACCTCAAACAGGCCGTTCATGCGAGAAAAGCCTTCAATGTGGCGGAATTAAAACAATTCTGCAAGAAAGAGTGGGCCAAAATTCCTCCGTACTGATGTGAAAGACTGATTGCCAGTAATAGCAAACGTTGCTATCGCCGATGGTGGCACAGCCAGTTATTAAGATTAGGGGGCACTTACTTTTTCACAGAGGTCCAGGTAGGTTTGGATAGCTTTTTTCCCCTCAATAAATGAAATCATCGTTTAAAAACTGCATTTTCCATTTACTCGGGTTATCTTTGTCTAATATAGGCATGGGCAACACTCTGAATAACCTATAATGGAATGCGTAACAGCTGAACTGGGACGGTAAACAAGCCTCAGAAAACTTATTAAAAAAATGACGTAAATACCATTCTCATATAAAAAGAACACCATGGTTTGATTAAAAGCAACCTTTTCAATAGGATACCCGCATTTCATACATGAAATCTGCGTATTACGGCCCAAAACGCGATTTGAACCGAGCTATTGTTCGCTCGTTGGATGAATGCGTGACCTCAATTTGCGCCGTATTTATAAATTTTCAAGTGCACAGCGAGGCTAAAAATAACCATTTAGGAGGTTATCCCAGCTTATTTCTGAATAGACTATTTTTGAAAATGCCCTCAGCCTTCACCCCTCAATTTTCACAATGGGTTTTGTAGAAAAATGCCGAAATCAGCCATTTTTGGGACCCTGTGGCTCTGAGACCCTTTCCTGTAAAGGCGTTGGACTTGTGGCAAACACTTTGTCTGTGTTTTCAGTACTTACTGGAAAAAAATCATTAGAAAATAATAAGAACTCTGTTCTCAGCAACTCAAGAAATGTTGTCATTCTATTAATTTGTATTGCCCATGCCCATCTAATATTAAAATTTATTTGATGATCTGAAACATTTAAGTGTGAAATTATGCAAAAACAAAAGAAATGAGGAAGGGGGCAAATACTTTTTCCGCAGCACAGTATTCACAAAATGCTGTTGCAAAGCCATTATCAACGATAAGCGATCTTCCTGGGCTGTTGTTGAGCGGTGTCTTCCAGAACGGGGGCGATTCTGAGCAGCATTAGTTGTCCTGAACCTCAGCCAGTCTGCCAATGGCTTAGATTCAGACTGTTCTCTGAATTTTTCCACCTTGTAGCCAGTCAATGGCCCTTCCCCTTTCTTGGATGCTGAGTTGTTGTTGAACAATCTTCAAATTTCATGCGATGAATGGACAATACGCAGCTCTTTTATTACTAAGTTTTGCAGGCATGGAGTGACACTCATGCAAAACACGTGCAAATGGTGCCTGAAGTGTCACAATGGGAGTTTCAAGGCAGTTTGTCAGTTTAGTCTGACGAAGTTCATGCTACAAACCTATGAAAAGGAAATTTGGGTTAACATAAAAAGTTTCTTAATATAAATGCAATGATTGCATGTACCATAATAACATGACGTCTGTAGTCCAAATAACAACCCAAAGGAGAAGACTCTAACCCTATCTGGCTCAAAACGACATACTAACTGAAATGATAAGAAAAAATTCCCTTTGGCCCTTAACTTCTTTCGAGTCGTTTACATCCCTCTGCCACTCTGCATAAACAAGTTAGAGAATCTTCATTTTTTTTAGCATGATAGATGCACCATTCACGGTGGTTAGCATTACTGCCTCACAGCAAGAAGGTTGTGGGTTTGAATCCGGCCTTTCTGTGTGGAGTTTGCATGTTCTCCCCGTGTTCGCGTGATTTTCCTCCGGGTACTCCGGTTTCCCCCACCTACAAAACATGCAATATAGGAACACTCCTGTATGGCTGTGTGTGAATGTTTGGTGGTGGTCGGAGGGGCTGTAGGCGCATACTGGCAGCCACGCTTCCGTCAGTCTGCCCCAGGGCAGCTGTGGCTACAAAAATGTAGTTTACCACCATCAGAGCGCGAATGTGTGAGTGAATGAATAATGTATCCTTGTGAAGCATCCTTGAGTACCCAGAAAAGCGCTAAATGAAACTGATGCATCATTAACATTTGTTTTCAAAAATGTATTGTGTTCTCGTAAAGCACATCTTGTAGTGTAGGTTCCTGTATAATCAAAAACAAGCATTAGGAAGAGACTCCTGTGTCATACTGAGGAATGAATCAATCACAGTGGTTTACAGTTATTTAGGGCAACACATGTTCTCATAGGCAGCAACTCAGCATTGAAAGCCTGTGCCCTCAGAGACTGACAAAGGAGAGTTTTAAGTCAATCACAACTGAACATTCCAGACTGGGAGGAGTTTTCTCAACTAACATTGTTCATTATCCAATTACAATATCAGTAGCTCAAAAACTGGGTGTCAAGTGCTTCAGCTGACAGAAAAATATGCATTTGATTGCAGGGCCTTATCTGCCATGCATGCCAGCAAATATCAACTACCTTTAAATTGAGTTCTAATTCAAGTTTGAATACAAAATCTATAGTAACAAAGCTGTTCTATTCATTTCCAGAGATGAGTGCTAATCCTCTAGCCAACAGTGGGATTGAGTTGGGAGCATTTGATGGCATGTCTACCTTCTACATAAGAATCGCAGAGGCCAAGCTTACTGCGATACCAAAAGGTAACCAAATTCCTGATCGATTACGGTAAATGGACCTACGACTTTATTATATGCCCAGCTACATGAAAGTTTTCCTTTATCTTGTACTGTTGAGAGAAATAACGCTGAAATTTTGATGGTAAATGCTAACCTGCTGTATTTTAGTCCACCATTAAGAGTCAGGAAATGTTCTCATCAATTCTAATCTCTTGAAGACCTCCCTCCCTCTTTGACGGAGCTGCACCTGGATTACAACAAGATCGGGAAGGTGGAGCTAGAGGACCTTTACAGATACAAAAACTTACTGAGGTAAAAAAATAAATAAATAAATAAAAAAAAGAGACAATAATGTTCAGTATTAAATGGAGCTTTCAAACACACATTCTCAGGACTTGGATAGCGACACACACTATTGTGTTGTCAGCAGACTGGAGAGTTTGTGTTTAAAAGGTTGTTCTTATGTGCCACAGGCTGGGCCTGGGCTTTAACCAAATCAAGTCTGTAGAAAACGGGAGCTTTGCCAGTATCCCCAACATCAGAGAGCTGCACCTCGACAATAACAAACTCAGGAGCGTTCCAGAGGGTCTGAGTTCTCTCAAGTACCTGCGGGTAAGCCAGCCGTTTTTCAGCATTTAACCATCCTCATCTGTCCATTGGTCGCTCTCTTGGCTGACTCCTCAAGGCACAAGTATCCTGACTTATCAGTGATGCTGCTACGAGCGTTACTCATGACGAAAATCTTACAGCTTTGGGCGTGGCAACCAAGGGCCTAAAATGCTCCCACTCTGTACAAAACTGACCCCACCACAAGAGATTTCAAAAAGTTCCTGCTTTGTGATTACAGAACCTTGTGCTTTAAAGAGCTTGGCTTATTTACGCATTTAATTTATAGTCTCTTTTATCCCTTAAACTAATTTCACTCAAATTTTTTTTTTTTTTTCATTTTGGAACGCTGGAATCTAAACTATAATTTAAAATAGGCCTCAAGTTCCACATTTGAATAAAGCAGCTGCCTCGCACAAACCCATGCTTGGGTCCTCAGGTTTTGTGGGGTGAAACACTAATATTCTTTCTTTACTTTTTTTACACTGAAATCTAAACTCTGTACAGGTGCTGTACCTCCACGCCAACAGCATCAGTAAAGTCGGAGTGAATGATTTCTGCCCCATGGAAAGCAATGTGAAAAAATCCCCTTACTTGGGCATCAGCCTGTTCGCCAACCCAATCAAGTACTGGGAGGTTCAGCCCGTCACCTTCCGCTGCGTGTCCGGCCGACGCGGCGTGCAGATGGGAAACTTCAGGAGGAGGAAGTGAAGAGCCCCGAACCCCACCACACACACCCCAAAACTCCAATTCTGCAGGGACTCACATTAACTCCACAGCGCAACGGGCCACTCCCGTCCCATAGTCATTATGCAGGCAGAGCCCAGGTCCGTTAGCGCTTTTCAGGTCAAGAGAAAAATACTTTTAGGAACAGGGAGCTAAAATGGGAGGGGGGCAGGGGACAAAAAAAGAAAAACAATCTGCCAAAACGTAGCTCCTTTGAGGACCAGGATTAAATTACAAACCGTAAACCAAGGTTATAGAGGCTCCCACAGAGAAGGGTCTCACTACTTGAATATGATAAAATTTAAAAGGTTAGAAAAAAATTGCTAGTTGCTTTCCAGAGGTAGCTCTGCAGGGATTAAATTTTTAGTGGACGACTAAACAAGCAAGTCTACTCCATTGAAGATGTTGAGACTTGCCATTAAGTGACATTTTCAGTGCTTGGTAACAGAGAATCCACGAGTCCTTAAGATGAAACAAGTGCAATCGTTGCCTCACACTTCTTTTGAACAACTATATTCTTGAAATTGACTGTTTACAGTGCTTTTGGTTTGCGCATAAAGTATTACTGCCTGCGGCACAGCGCCACACATAGGCAGCATAGTAGCTCAATTTGAGATCAAAATTATTGGAATTTTATATTTTTTTTTCGTTGGCCCTGACAGGTGTCATATGAAATGAAGGCTGCTTTTCATTATTTACAAACAATTGCAGACTTCCGCAAACAGAATAGAGCAGGAACGGCTGGAGTAACTTCCTGGTTGACAACACAACCTCCCCACATGATCCTTGACCAGCCAGTTTGAAGCCAGCAGGCCAACAGACACTTCTTTACCACAAATGCACTTCATGGCACAAAAATAATGTCAGGGCTAACGGTAAAATAAAAAAAATTTTAAAAAAAGGAAATAAAAATCATGAAAACGGATAGAACACATTCTTCAGAACCTGAAGAAATGAACCAGCCCTTTAATACTAATTTAAATACAATTGCAAAGTATGTACAGTCCTTTTACACGACAATATACTGACTAAATGACTCCAGGACTTCTCTGAAAAAATGGTGCATGATTGTGCGTGATGGTAGTTTTTATTACTTTCTTTAACCTTGTTTAATTTTGAAGGGTGCTAAGATAGTTCCATTTTCTTTTTTGTTTGTTTGCTACTACGAGCCTGGAGATCTATGATACAGAAAACATAGAAACCACCGGGGCGCTATCCTCAAGAAACAGGATTTGAACAGCTTGATAAGTTCATCCAGATTCTCAAAAATGAACATGCAGCACCATCCACAGGAAGGTAATGGTACTACACTTCTGGATGGCAAATCACAGCGGAGTGAGTGGAGTGCAGCAACTCCTTCTCTGAATCTGCATCAAATTCACCCAGCATCACCGACAGATAAGAAAAGACAATTGTTGGTCTGTTTGAAACATTCGCTTCCTGAATTGAAAAACAGTCATGAATTTTCCTTACCGCATCAGTAACTGGAAAAAAGTAAAGGCCAATAAAGTCTCCTTGAAAATTTCAGTTCTTTCTGTTTCCATCTGCATGCTTAAGTAACCTCCTATATATTTGTTGCTTCCCCTGAATGTATTACGCCTCAGAATACCGTCCAAGGATGTATGTTCTCCAGTATGCTTTAATCTGAGTATATTTCATTGTATATATGCATACTGTACCTAAAACAAGGACTTGTATATTTATGATTCAATTTGAATAAACGGTTCAAGTTAGCTTGTTTTTAAACTGACCTTTCTGTCCTATTTTTTTGTGAGCAATGGGTTTTGAAAAGAAACAATCACATTCTCACAAGCAATTCAAAGACAAGACACAACGCTTCCACACCACAAAGAAAGCACTAGAACCCGGAGAGCCAATATCTTCACTGTACTGTATTCCTGAAGTATTTAATGGACACAAACCAAACAACGACAACTTTTCTCCAAAACAGCAGCAGGTGGGGCTTGTGCAGCACCATTTTCTGGTTCAGTGACAAACATTATTCTGAATTACTTCTGTCATGGATAGGAAAGCCTTTCCAGAGGAGCAGGGGCTGTCACAGAAGCAAGGAGGGGCTTCCATATCAATTCCTATGACTTTAGGGAAGAGACTTTAAATATTGGATATGTCCACATACTTTTAGCCATAAGTGCACTCCATATTCATTAGTAGGCACACAGTAATGGTCTAGTTTTAAAAAGAATAGCACTGCTGCTTAAGCCAGAAAAAAGAAATAGTGTCCATTTGGACATGTATGGCCCTGCTACTGTTAGATAAAGTTTTGTGCCAAGTTGAATGAAAAGTATGGGGTGCACACCTTTAGCGCCCCCACAAAGCATAGTATGGGCCAGCACAGTGTATTCTGCACAGCAGTTTTTGACGAGAAGTGGATACACATCAACCCCTATTAGTGCACTGTGAGTGCGTAACATGACAAAGGTTTGAACGCCTTAAAAATAAACAAAATTCAAACAATTTGAAAACAAAGCATGAAGTGGATATCTTTGGGGTCCCTGTAAGGTATCAGTTCAAGCACAATGAATTCTGTTTGTTGGTTTTTGGTGAGCGTAGTCACAACAACCTCCATCAGGTGGGGCGGACGTACACAAGGACGAACGGAGACGGAAGGTAACTCTATATGCCTCCAACCATAATTCTGCAGGGGCATAATAAACTGTATGGCTAAAAAGAGGACTGTTTCCACTAGTCCACTGGGTGGCGCGGCGACACAGCGGGTAGCACTGCTGCCTCACTGCAGGAAGGTCGCGTGATCTTTTGGTGTGGAATTTGCATGTTCTCCCCGTGTTCGTGTGGATTTCCTCTGAGTGCTCCAGTTTCCCCCCACAATCCAAAGTAAGCAGTCAGGCTTATTGGAGACTCTTGAATGCCCTAAAGTATCACTATGTGTTAGTGGATATTGTTTTGATCCCAACATTACTCAGATGAAAGTGCAAAGACAAGCACTATATGACCTTAAGCAAGCATTGAAAGTGCAGCTATACATAATAAATCAGTTGATCTGAATAGTTTTTAGATTCTAAAATATTAACGCACTGTTTAACTCAGAAATACTAAGCCTTGCCCTCAGTGACCCAATGCTGGCATTTTTACCCCGCTGTCGAAGCATGAGAGGATGAATAATATTAAGACTGCGCACACAGTCAGGGCGCAGCATCCCGAGGGTACCCCAGGGATTCCAAAAACTGTACCCTACTTTTCTGCAGGGGTCTCCCTCTATTAGTTATTATGTGAACAGAAGGGCAAGTAGAGGAAAGGGAGATGCACTTTTGAAGTGTTGAGGAAAAATGCTCACCTACTCCAGAGTGCATCTTCAAAGGGTTCCTTGCTGGGAAATCAGGAATGTCCACTAGATGGCAGTGTATGTGATTTGGTTCAATACAGAGTTAGCAGGCACAAAACTGTTTCTCACGTGCCATGACCCCTTTTTTCTTTTCCATGAGCTTAAAAATCATTATGCCTTTCATGTTAATAGTTTGAATTGACGATATTTCTGCATTAAATAAGATTCCGAGAAAATTAAACTGTATAGAAGTTACAGAAAGGGACGCTCTAATTAATATTACTGTTGCCATTTCAGCGCCACAATTTTCCTTAATATAATTGTTACATTAATTCTATAATCCCTTTGCTAATCCTCCAACTTTAAACAAACTTCTATTAGTGGGCTAGCCTGACACTAGCACGAGTATATTATTACCACCATTTATTTGTATTATTCCCCGCATTTTATGAGACTCAACTTCCAGCTACTATCAACAAGAAACTTGGCTCAAACTTTATAATGCTCGATTCATTAAGAATTTATACCCTGCTTTTGCATACGATTAAAATTATATTTCACTTTCTATGGCCTTTTTTCCCCCCCCCATCTCCCTTGCATATAATGCGGGGGGACATAGTCATCAGGGTGGTCATCCATCTGTCCATCTGTCAGTCTATGGGCATTTAGTTTCTGGAGCAGAAGACAGATACCATCCAAGACTTTTAAACACAACTTGTTGCGTATATCAATCAAGTCCTAGATGGTACCTTTTTTTTCAATATTTTTATTGATTTTTCCATTTATGGGATGGGTACAGAAACAAAACAGGAGTATTACAGCGGTGGTCATCTCACAAATGTACCACTTCCCTACCCAAACAAATCACTTAGATGGTACCTTTTGATATTTTTTGGACTTCTGAGATTTGACTGCAAGGGCCAGGGGGATGAGTCATCTTCTGATGACTCTTGTCAGAGATACGATACAATGGGAGGGATGTAAAAATCCAGCTAACGTTCAACTCTTTCAATTTTTTCCACCAGCTCGCCACTTCAGGGCTGACTTGGCGGCCCTGCCTGTAAGAGCACCATCCGCATGTTCACAACGATCCGCAGCATCGATGCTTCATATATGGCCAATGACCCACAAATGCTGCGTTATTTTTCATATTCAGCAGCTTTCAGACAGCTACTGCAGTTTCCCCTGGAACTACACCTCCCAACATTTAAGAGAATTACTTCAACAGCAAATTAAAATACTGCCACCAAGTGGAGAAACTGGTAGGGCGCCTATTGTACACAGGATCATAATGTTAACCACATTGCCCAGAAATTCCACGTCAGTTCACCTTTTAACAGACGATGCGTGACATTGAACACAAGCAGTCTCCAAAATTCCCCTCATTACGAAATTTTTTTCTCAATGAAGGGCAAAACAGATGGCGGATCAAAGATTCCTAACTATTCCCTGCTTGAATTTCAGTCTTTCAATAGCCTGCCCTCGATCTACTACAGTGATCAAATAGCAGTAACCTGGAGTCCTGTTCCGGCATTTTTTAAAACAATGTAAAAAGGCAAAGGTTACTATTTTTCCAGAGCACATACAGATGAAGGGGGAAGGGAGGTGAGCTGGTTGAGTGTCGATCACTGCTGGGACAGTCAGGCCCTGCGCTGAGGAGGGAGACTCCGGAAACACATGGAATTCATCTGCAGGCAGGCTGACCTGCTGCTGCCACGTTTCAGACAGTAGCAGGGCCAGCACACAGGGGTCCAACCCGATTCACCTGCATTCAGCACTGCCACCTGAGCCAGACTAAGCAGACCAGAGTGCATAATGGAAGAGTGTTTTTATTTTTTATTTTTTTGTTGTTAAATAGAGCTGGTGCAGTGCTCTTTCAAAACATGCCTATTTCGGAACGGGCTTACTGCTCGACCTCCGGTATTGATGGAGGACCGCTCAGTCTGACAACCGCACTCTGTGCGACACTGTGCTTCCTTGGGTCCTCAGCATAAATATGAAGTCAATCGGATGAACGGTTGTCAAGAAAGTTGAAGGACAGACATACATACAGAGCTGTGGAGAAAGTACTTGCCCACTTCCCAAATTCTTCTGTTTTTGCATATTTGTCATAAATTAAGGTTTCAGATCATTAAACTCAAGATAAGATAAAATAACACATATAAAATAACATCACATGCCATTTTTAAATGACAATTACATTAATAGAAAGAAAAAAAAAACTATCCAACCCTACCTGGCTCTGAGTGACATGATAATACACCCCCCCAATAACAAAATCAATCAGTTAAACAAATATAATAGATAACTGGATTCAATTTCACAAGACACGCCTAAGCACAATCACCAGCAGCCCTGTTGAATCTATATGTCACATAAATAGAACCTGTCCGGACATATTCAAGTTGGCACAAAAAACAGCATATGATGCTGTGATATAAAAAAAATGCAAAGTCATTGACATCTATCAGTCTGGAAAGGGTTACAAAGCCATCTCTGAGGCTCTGGGACTCCAGGGAGAGCCATTATCTACAAATGGATAAAACCTGGAGAGAGCAGTGAACCTTCCCAGGAGCGGCTATAGAACCAAAATTCCTCCAAGAGCGAATTGAAGACTCATCCAGGAGGTCGCAAAAGAACCCAGAACAACATCTAAAGAACTGCAGGCCTCACTTGCCTCATTTTAGGTCAGTGTTCATGATTCCACAACGTGAAAGGGACTGAGCAAACATGCGATCCTCAGAAGGGCTGCGAGGCAAAAACCACCGATGATCACAAAGAGCTCAAAGTCTTACATTTGTCCAAAAAAAAATAATAAATAATAATCTTGATGATTCTGGGATAATATTCTGTGACCGTTATACCAACAGTCAAACACGGTGGAAGTGAGATGATCTGGGGCTGCTTTGCTACTTTAGGATTTTGGCAACATTCCATCATTGGTGGAACCATGAATTCCGCTCTCTACCAGAAAATCCTGAAGGAGAATGTTAGGCTATCAGTTTGTGACCTAAAGCTCGACAGCAGTTGGGTAATGTAGCAGGACAATGAGCCAAAATACAAAGCCAAATCCACATCTGAATGGCTCAAAAGAAACAAAATGAAGGTATTAGAGTGGCCTTGTCAGAGTCTTGACTTGAATCTAATTCAGATGCTCCCGTATGAGCTTAAGTTCATGCTCAAAAACCCTCCAATCTGGCTGAATTAAAACAATTCTGCGAATAAGATGGAGCCAAAATTCCACCATAGCAATGTAAAAGATTTATTGCCAGTTATTGCACATGTTTGATGACAGTTGTTGATGCCAGGGGTGGCACAACCAATAGTTAATTTCAGGGGGCAATTTTTTTCCACAAGGTTTTGAATAACTCGTAATCTTCAATAAACGTAATAAACGTTTAAATTCAGCATTGTGTTTACTCTTGTAGTCTGTCTAATATTAAAATTAGCTGAAAGATGTGAAACATTTTACTATGATATATGAAAAAAAAATAAAAGAAATTGGGACATGCATACTTGTGTAAATATACTTATATAGAGACAGACAGACAGGCAGACAGACATGGAGGGATCTCCATTTTTAGTTAGACATGAGCTACCGTCCGCAGACAAACCTGCTAAGACTACACATTGGTAGTTTAATCAACAGTACCGATAATTCACATGCCACCTTCTGGTTGTAGAAAAGTGCAACAGCAATTGCTTACAGCCAGGTTTGCTATACAAGCACTCAAACAGTTTTATACAGCGTCCAAACAGTTAGGCAATTTATTCAAACATATACTGAAGAAAACTTGAACTTAGAACTATAGTAGAGATTTACCCTTATTTACCCCAGTGAACACAGAAAATGTTCTAAGCTCAATGTCATGTGGAAGGGAACAATCTTCCATAAAATCTTCCACAGACAGTTTTCCTAAATATCCAGCCTTTCCTTCATTAACCCTTAACAGGCTGGCATGTGTCAAAGCTCATTAACACCCTGTAATAACGTTCAAAGTCCTTCCCAGAATCTCACCCTTAAAGCACAGACTTCCAGGAAACGGCTCACAAGCTGTAAAAACATTTTACGCGCTGACAGCGATGGATATTCTTTTAGGCTGCCCAGGAACCTGACACAACCTTGCATTCCAAGAGGAGTGGAAAGTGGAAATGGAAAAATGAGGCCCTTTCAGAACTATGCAAAGCCTTCAAAACACTTGCGCAGAATGCTTATTCTGCTCCAAGATTTTACTTCGAGGCAATCAAACATGAGCCTATTTTCCTGTCAACATACTGCAAATGCTAACGCACACACTCAGACAGAAAAGTGCAAGACTGCAAAAATATTTATGGCTTTCCACATAACCCATAACTATCCAGAAACACATGGAAAATATCACAGAAACTTGACATGAAAATCATCAGTTTGTTTATGAGGGACAGCGTTTTGCAGAAACAGCATATATATTATCGCCACTTCTCTTCCCCCACAATGCAGCTTTGAAACAAAATGGCAAACTGATCACAATAAAGGGGTCACATTAAGCCTTTTGGGTTCCCTTGAGTCAGCTAGTTAGTTTTTTGCACGTGAAACATCTGCAAAGTTACAAATCCTAAAATCCATGCCATAAGGAGTTATTTTATCAATCAGACAAGAGCAACACAGAGCGTGGCATATGCCCCCGCCTGTATGTTGATCAAGGGCGTACTGAGATGGCTGCTGTGGCGGCCATATTAGATATCACACAACGCTGGTTTTCGAAAGGAACCTTCCTCTAGCCACTCCCAATACGCCATTAAGAAATGGCATCAATCCGATGAGGGATTCTATAGATATCCCGCGGAAACGAAAAGTTAACGGACGGACGACGGACAGACATGGTGTCGACATAATGCCCCCTCTCCTCTTTGGAGGGCGGGGTCATAAAAACACACGACATGACGTACCTGAAATTGCTCGTTTGTAGTCCAACCATGTCTTCCATTAATTATCTACGTCACAATGTAACACATTTGAATTATGCCCGTCTAGTGGCTAGTCTGGGATTCTCACAAACAAAATCAAGGTAGAGCGAAAGTCAAGAGGGGTTCAGTCAGAGCACATTGCCACGTCCTGAAGATCTGCTTCAGCGTGAGGGCCAATTCCCTCTGTATAAGATGAGATAAGACACTCTTAATTGATACTTGTGGGCTAATTTGTCTTGTGCACTTGACCCATCCTAGTTACTAGCGGCAGTGGGCAGCCACAGTGTAGCGCCCAGGGACCAACTTAAGTTCTTGGGCCATAGTCTTGTTCAGGCAGACCGGTTGGAGTGATCCTTTACTGCTTGCTTTGCAGGGTGGAGGAAATCAGAGCAACCGGCAGAAAACCATGCAAACACAAGGAGAACATGCAAAGTCCATGCAGAAAGGTCCTGGTTGACTACGATTCACATCCAAAGCCTCATATTTGCGAAGCAACAGCTCTAACTGCTGTGCCACCATGTCCCCAAAGGAAGACCAAGCGGATAATGAATTTTTACCACTATTCCTCAAGAGTACAACCCCAGACTTTTATAGCATTTCCTTCAGTTTACTTGCTTCCTGAACCACAGTTGGCAGACATTATAGGAGGGGGACTTCAAAACACAGGAGCAATAGCAGCCCATTTCAAGCTGAGCGAGCGACCCTGGGTTGTTGTACAAACAGCCTAAATCTGTAAATAGGAGCTTCTTGACCATTAAAAAAAAATGCAAACATTTGTAAACAGGCAATAAAAAGGAGGACATTAATCTGAGATATGGGCATGATATGACCCCTTTGATGTGTATGCAATAGAGCCCTCCCAATTGCATTTGAACTCAAAGTAGGGTGAGCAGACGCTAACAACGTGGGACGAGCAGTACTGGTATGTTTGTGTGGGACAATGTGGGACATGTTGGCAATGTGGAAAGGTGGTCTTAAAATTCTGATTAATAAACATTGTGATTCACCCCCTTGATTTGTAATACCCCTGGGCTTTGTCCAGTGACTCATTCTGTATCACATAGTACATTCTGCAGGAATTAGGACAGATATATGAACACACTGAGCTACATACATGGGCAACTTTGCATAAAAACAACTTCACTGAATTGAATAGCAAAATAAAACATAGCCTAATATCCTAAGAGCATAAGAGCATTTGTCTTTTCTATCCGTCCCATGATACTGCCTATAATTAAATCAGGAAACATCAGTCGCCTTCACTTTTTCATCCTCCTGATTCAAACTGTTAAACTATAGCCCTTTTACTAAATAGGTAGACAATAAAAATAAATATTAATGAAACATTTTCCTTTCACCAAAGTAAAAAGCAATAACTGGACCAGCATAGATAACTGTCCTTAACTAAAGCTGAAGTGTTCATATACCGCGAGCACAGGCCGAGTAGAAAGAGATGAGAGGAGAATGAGTCACTGGGCTTCACTGAATATCTTGCATGTTATGCACATAACATAAGTGAAATGATCTAAATGACTGCATATAAAGTTTAAGGTCTTTTGATTCATGAACAATGTCAATTCATGCATCTAACTACAACAATGACAAAAATTTCACTAGAAAGGGGCTTCATGTCAGCTGAGCATGCAAAGCGAACTTGAAAAATTGGCCAGTTTTTTCCAAGTTCCTCACTGGTAGAAATAGCTAGTTTAAGGTTTCACTGCAGTTAATCATATTCATTAATCATAGCTATTCTTCATAAAAATGCATTATTTACTTTAGGACAAGATTCAAAGTCTAATTAAGTTTTTTTATTTTTGGATTTATTTTGGTTGCGGGATGTTTGAGTCAATTACTTGTTTGCAGCCATATCTGAGCATTGATAGCCGACTGTAACAAATTTGTGTGGGATCTCACTTTAATCCAGAATGTTGAAAAGAAAAGAAAAATCACGTATAGGCCTAATCCATGGATTTATATTCATGGATTATACAGCAGGAGATCAAAGTCATGAACTAAAACCTAGATTGCAGGCAGTTTAACAATCTCTGTTATTACCAGTGAGCATCCAACTAAGCTGACACATCCCTGGCTGTCCCAGAGCCCCTTTAATGTTCGATGTTGCCATAACACAGCAGTGTGTCAGCTGCTTTGAATTGAGCACTCCCTTTAAGAGTTGATGAATGTTATCGAAATTCTATTAATTATTTTTCAGCTTTTGTTTCACTTTAAAGCACCGATCAACAATCGGATTAGCGCCTGATTTTAGAACAGCGTCTACAGGTAATAAAATTGTGGGACAGAGTCTCAGTAAGCAGGACGCTGGAAAAGGGGGCTTTCATACTGGCCTCATTTGGTTCAGTTGAATCGCGCCAGAGCTTGTTTTCCTTCGTGGTACGGTTCGTTTGGCTCAATGTGAAGGCAGCAATCATACTAGGAATCGCATCTAAAGCATACCAAAACCAAAACGTACCAAAGTGGGAAATGCAGACAAACTATCTAGCGAACCAAAGAGAGGTCCTGGCCAATAGATGAGCCAGGTTTTCTTCCTTGTGCTTTTTTCTCTCTAGTCAGTGCTTGTTTCGGGCAATACTGCCCCAAATGAGCAGCTGTAGTAACTGCATGACATTGTCCAGGCGGTTTGGTCCACTTTCCAAAGAGCAGTGTGACAGTAAACCAAACCAAATGAAGGTGCAAATTTTTTCGGCATTCCCCGCCCAATCAAAACGAGTCCCCCAGACTATCCTGGCGTGAAAGCGCCCTAAGAGATTACTTTTGGTACCCAAGTAAATTTAAAGTGAGCTACTTTAAGATTTTTACTCAAGTATTTTTCTCATGGTAGACATCAATTTTTACCAAAGTAACTTTCAGTAATGGTACTTCTACTTTTACTTTCTTCCCCCCCCCAGTACTTTATACACCTTTGTTATCATTTGTATTAGCTATGTGACAAAGTGCAATACTCAGTCAGGCCTTCACTGTCACTTATGAAAATCGTTCATGCTTACTTTCCTGAATTCTTGTATTTTATTTAATTTCTTTAAACATTGATTTTATCATATCTTTTATACTGTCTACCATATTTGAGGTAAAATTGACCTAAATTGCTCACTTTGCAACACTTTTTTTTTATTTTTTTTTATTCGCAGTGGCTGAAATAAATACCAAACAATTCGCTATTTGGGGACTCTATAAAATTCCAAAACGTTCTTATTTCTCGGCCAATCCTCATGATCTTGAAAAGGCCTTGTAGTTGACACCAAGAGCTTTTCAATAGGTCATGAATTCATTAAAATTAATTGCATTTCAATTTTTTTGGACTCATACTTAACCATATTCAACCATCACTCCTTCACTCAAACAAATTTACTCAGCGGTTTTACTCGAAACTGTGGATTTTCTGTCCATAACAAGCCCAAGGAAGGAACATGGAGAGAAAAAAAGGAAACTTTGACATTCGTTCTTACACCCTCACTATATAGGAATTGCCATGTGTTCACGAAAGTGACGTCACGTCCCCGATTAGCACAACTGTAATAACTTTATTGCTTCATTACGATTCATGAACATACTGTTATGGCCCCTAATTCTTATTACATTTACAACATAACAGCAACAGCAACAGCAAGGGATGACAGACAGTTTTAAAACTCAAACACATTTAATTAAACAGACAAAGACAATAACAACTAAATAACAGCTAAGACCAAGATTGATTATCAAGAAAAAAAGAAATAATTACAGTCCCTTGTTTTGGTGGGGTTTCCTGGTGATGTGCTGGGTGAAAAACAATCCACAACAGACTGCACAGGTCTTGAACAGAATTAAAGGTCTGGTCACGTATCCTTCTTCTTGCAATTTCTCCTACTACTTTACTGTCTCAATTCTTTTCCTTATATACTCTTTTGCAGACCCCACCCACATTTAGACCTCTTTTTTTTAATTTTCTGAGACTTGCCCCAGACATGTCCAGGACATGTCTAAACATGACTCCAGTCTGCTTAACAAAAAAAAGGTAAATACTGCCATCTAGTGGCCTATATTCACATTACAATACATATACAATTTAACTGCAATCTGCATCTGCTGCTTCTGTCTCTCTCAAATTCACATTCACAAAATCAATCACTGCTACCCTTACTTTAGCTCTTTGTCTATTCAAATGTATAACTTGCTTTTGATATGTTTTCTTTACTAAAGACACCCCCCTCCTCACTCTCAGTTACTCCCACTACCTCACTCACACACTCTCACTCACACTCACTCTTTCACACTCTCACTCTCCCAATCCCATTCTCTCACACTCTCCCCACCTACTTTGTAAATAATTTATCAGCTCCAGCTCATAACTAAACTTGCACTTCATATAATTGCGTGAGCTTTGCCTCATTTAGCACCCTTTTCTTGGGCCCACATTCTCATATAGCACTTGGCGGCCCAGCCGAATTCTAGGTTGCACCTAGTCTTGTCTGCACTGTGACAGAGCTAAATTTCGCATAGGCTTTTTCGCACAAAGGATCTCCCCAACAAAAAATTGCTTCAGAGCAATAAACTGACTGTCTCTGGAGTTAAAGCATCTATTCTGGAAACCATATGTACAGGCTGAGAGTGTGAGTGCCTTCGAATCTTATCATCACGTACAGGCCCATCTGGCCTTTGAGGAAAGCAGCCTGGAGCAGCTGAAACAGTCTAATCCCATTGAAATGCAAACAATAACTAATGGCAGTTGTTAAGACGAAGCATCTCTGTTCCAGAATGTAAAACCACTGAACTTCATATAACCGCACAGCCAGATGACAAATTCCACAGGAGGTGAAAACACAATTTGGTGCTTTTCCAACAAATGGCCAAAGCTCTCAACAGCAGCCCATCAGGCTATTCAACACAATCGTTGCAATGCTAGACTTTGAGGTCTTCAGCATCTACTTTCTTTGGTCACACTGAGATAAGTAATTGGTCTACAGCAGGGGCTTGGGATTTATGGAGGAGATAATTCTTTCAAGGCCATGTAGGGACATCTGACATTTTTCCCACAAGCCACCAGCCCATGCTAATCAAGATCAGCCAAGCTCACATATCACTTCACACAAATGCACTAAATCATAGCCCGAATTGGGCATTATTCCTATGATCTAAAATTGTTCAACTCTCCCATTTGATTCAGAACTCAAAAAAACTTTAAAAAAAAAAAAAAAAAAACTTTTGAGCTAAACTCAAAGAACTTGTCTCTTCAATGCCCTAACGCCTCGACTCTGTGTTAAATAGAAGAAGAGATGTTACACCACGGTAAAAAGGCCCCTGTCCCAACTTTTTTGAGACTTGTAGCAACCATCAAATTTGAAATGAGCTCATTTTGTGGATAAAATTGTAAAATTTCTAAGTTTCAACATTTGTTATGTTATCTCTGTTCTATTGTGAATAAAATACTGGCTGGTGTGATTTGAAAGTCATTGCATTTTGATTTTATTCACAATTTGCACTTTGTACCAACTATTTCAGAATTGGGGTTGTACACTGATCTGTACTTAGAGACTTGCCAGTTTTTCAAGGGATTATGAAATCTCTGATGATATGGTGGCTCCGTTTGCTGGCCAATTACAACAAAGCTCATTTCATAGACGGGACACCCACTCAGTCCAGCCTGTTTTTTAGAGTTGAGGAAGTACAGGAATCAAATTGCCATGAAATCGTGGAATTTTTCCCTTTTTTTTGATTAGAAGTTTATAAACTTCCCGTGTGAACATCCAAGAACATTCTAACTTCAAAACAAATTAGCATAATAGACCCCCTTTAAGGGGCGGGACTGCTGCAATAGAGAACAAGCAGGTAGCAAAACATATCAATTCAGTAATGATGCCTTTAAGGCAACAGGTGTCCCTGAATTTATTTTTCAGAAGGTGATTCGTGATTGTACTTCACTGTAAATAAACAAAACTAAGCAGGGTCCCAGAGAGTTACGAGAAGACTGATGAATAGGTAACAATAGGTCAGTTTCCAAAGTATAATCATCACAGGCCCAAGTTTCAGGGCTGTGCAGAGTGAATTCCACTCATGTCTTCTCAAAGAAAAATAATAACTGTGCAGTGAATGGAAAGCATGAGTCCCATGGAAACACACATACTCGGTTATAAAATTAAAAAAAAAACAACCCACTCAGAAAAAACTGCAGACATCAAGCAATACTCACAGTCAACTTCAGGTGGAAATACATTGAAGACAAATTCTTCCAATTCACCATATTCTGGACGTTCTTTCCTGCAGACATGTGAACATATAGCTCTCTGCCCCTTGAGCATCATGTTTCTCCCCAACAACTACTTTTTACTGTTACAGCACTAAAGAACATTAAAAGGTCTCAGTGGCTTCTGCAGTTCATTCAATGAGGACAGTAAAATCCTTCACAGTCTCCAGAAGCAAGTTACTGCACATAGGATTCTGGTTAAAAAATTACTATCAGCTCCAGGAGAGTTAGCCAAACTTAATTGGGCTTGAAGCTCACAGACAACCAGACAGATGAGCAGTTCCTTAGCAGGTACTGTGATGGAAATCCAAACTCAACAACAACACTTGGTTCTAACTCCCCACCTCTGCAAGCAGACCGTACCCCAGAGTCTAAAATGGCTGGCACAGGGTTCCTGAAAGCTAGCATCTCATCACCTTCCAGCGCCGCATATTGTCAATGCTTGGTAAAAGAAAACATGCATAGAGTTATCTGCTTTTCACACATTTTTGATGTGCAATGTATCTTGATACAATCATTCACTGCAAACATTTACCAAACTGGAGTCAAATTCAGAAACAAAATTGATTAAAAAGGCAGAAATATAAATGACTGCAGCGGCATTTAACATAAAAACACTGAATTCTGCACAGAGGATGAGTGTCCACAAGAATTTCAGCTGACCAATGCCACACTGAAGAAGGGTGAAAACACTGTCTAGCACTTGGTTCAGGTGCTTCCCATAAATAAGCAACATGGACAACACCGTTTCCACTGGGTGACCACACATGATACACAAAATAATCTCTCTCTTCCAACGAAGTCCAACATGGCATGAAGACTGTAACATGGCAAAGACGAGGCCTCAACATGTGTGAGCCACATGCGCTCCATTTATAAAGAGTTTTCAGGATGAACATGGTGAGTTGCTGTATACTGTAACCCAATCATAGTATCCCAGTTCTCCATGCACAAACCTTTCAAATCTGTAGCCTAATATTTTAGATTAAAAAAAGCCATCAATTGAATTAGAGCTGCTCATTTTGTGAGAAACTCAAACTGATGTACGTATGTCACAATCCTGAGAAATACTGGCAAAGCCACTGCACCCGCTTGGCCAAAAATTGAACTTGCCCCAGATTTTCATCCCAGATACACGCATATAAAATATGAAAAGGATCAGTGAAAAACTGAAGGTGCTCGTGTGCTGACAAGGCAAAGAGAGTACAGACACCCAACAGACTAATACGAAGGCATCTAACCACCGCTAAAAATGGACCTCAGAATACCATGCCACTGAGTAGAGGACACTTTTCCATCAAAATTTCTGATATCACCCTTGATGCCATTACCTCAGAAACATCAGTAAGGTGATCTCCTCTCTTCTCTGACATCATGCCCTAATGACAGAATGACTGCATCAATAAATCATGAAGCCAAATCTTCAGCTAGCTAGGTCAATTACTGTCAAGCAGGATTAACTCGTTTGATAGCAACCAAGTTTTTACATTAAAAAGCATTAGCCAAAGACACTTAGCTATTCATTTAAATGGGCGCTAGCTACATAACTTGATATCTAGCTAGGTTGGCATAAGAAAGTAAACAGCAGAATAGCTACCTAATTAGCACAGACTAACCTCGGTGCTAGTAAAATGAACTCACTGACATCCGGAATCAGGAGCATCATGGGACATGTGGTGTTTAGACTATAAAGAGGATTAGCAAGTTGGCAAAAAAATTTTAATGATTTAAATTATAGTCAACTATGGTCTAGAACTAGAGTGTTCAGGTGAACACGTGTCGCCTGCGTGTGACTACCAACTGAAAGTGTGACTACCGGACGGACAGACGGACAGACAGACGCCGGACAAAGTGAACCCTATGTGCCGCTATGCTTCGCAGGCGACACAAAAATGACATGTAGTAACTCGGAAATAAGATGCAAAATCTCAAAATCAATGGAGGCCTGAAAACAACAGGAAGCACTTCAGAAGTGAATTTTTAAAGAAGTCTACGGGTGAAATGAATGGGAACTTTTACTTCCGCTTCCAGCTTGACGTAGTCACCTCAGTAGCTGTAGTTGGCTTATGAAGATAAGCTAAAAATTTCTTGATGGCAATGCCTGCATGATTTATAGCCCTTCATAGTGCATTTGAAGAAGTGTTCCTCCATGTGGTGAATCACCAAGAAAAGACTTATCAACACAAAGACACATTTTGTTGGATTAAATAAAGAAACAATGCTGCATGCTGAATACTGATATAATGAGTTATACTCAGGTTTTAAGTCTAGCACATCTAAAAAAAAATGTGATATAAAGGTGCATCCAAAATTATTTACATAATAAGTGAATCATTTGAAAATGTACAAGAGATATATACTATTGAAAGCCAAATCCATAGTGGTCTAAAACTAAATCAATGAGGTCTGACTACCATAAACTGAAAATTAGATACATTCCCCCATAATTCTTTTGGTTTTATCATTTAGAATTGGCAGTTTGTTTTTTCCAAACACACTGTATATATCAGCCCAGGATATACTCCATTCTGCTCTAATTCAGACAGTAATAAAATCAATCCTTGATCAAGTTTTTGGGGATATTTTGTATTCTATCAACAGCTTTCTCAATAAAAAAGGACAGTGATACAATAATTACAGCCTACGGCTGTGCTTTGTGTTCTTTAGTCAAGTCAACTTTATTTCCATAGGAAAGTTTAAACATGACAGAAGTGCTGCACAATACAACACACGTACAATAAATACACAAGTTGAAAAAATAATACAATTAAAAGACACTAAACAAGCATGTATCTTAAAAAAAAAAAAAAAAAAAAAAAAACCTAAAAAAAACGGCACAGAAAAATGTAATTCAAGCAGGCTGAAAAGCTGCGGCACAAAAACATGACTTTAAACAACATTTAAAAGTGGCAATAGTGGAGTTGGCCGAATGTGCAGGGGGAAGCTATTCCAAAGCCGAGGGGCAGTGAGAGAAAAGGCTCGATCACCCTTGAGCTTTAGCCTTGTTCACAGGACTGAAAATAATAACTGGAACTGAGTGCACCAGCTGGGCGTACGCCTCGGTGTAACGTTACGTCCTACTTAGACCGGAAAGTTAGGACCAGTTTAAGGTTAAGACGAATGCACCAGTTAGACTTAAGCCCTGCGTGTATTCTGCCTGGGTGTAACTTTTACTCGTAATGTGGAGCAGGCTCAAGTTGGAAACTCGGACCATGTGGCTATGGTCATTTTTAACGGAATCACACAGCCGGAAAAGAGAAACAAGGATGACAGGGCATCTTGTTTCCCGGATGCTTAACGAGAGGGCATTTAGACGAGAAAGACTCGTCTTTGACAGGACAAACCCGCTCGATGTATATACAGAGAGTGAGCTGATAGAGAGATTTCGTTTTGGCAGACAAGCGCCATTTGAATTATTCGAAGAGCTCTCCCCTCAACTGCAGCATCTGTCTGACAGAAACGCAGCTGCTGCTGACATTTCTGAACTGTCAATGCCATTCAGACCCGAGAAGGTGAGGGAGTCCTCTCTAAACAGCTCGATGATGATAGTGCTGTAAGGTGATATCTTGGGGAGAGGTCCTCCCCTGGTTGGCGGGTTTTTAAGAACGGACGAGTCTTTTTTTGGCTCTTGACAAAAGATCTTTTCATTTTTTCCTGACCTCTTCCACTGTTCCTGACCTCTTCCAATGTCCGCTGTCCTCCATCACAATCATTATTTATAGACGCAGTGATTGATTTCCACGCCGACAGTTTCTGCCTGTTTGTGTTGGTGTTATTTAATCTTGCCGTGAGGATGTCCCTATGTTCTGAATATAATTCTATTAGCTTCCTAATTTCTCCATATGTAAAATTTACCTTCCTTTTTTTTTTTTTTAATTAGTGTTATCCATATTTCTTCTTCTTCCAGCTTGTTTGTTGGGAAAAGCTTGAGAGCGCTTTGGGTAGAAGTGTGTTGCTTGGCAACAATCAATCATCGATTCGCGTATATTCACGTGGACGCGCATCGTAAAACCAGGCGCCACTACGACCGTTGTCAGCCAGGCTTGGTGCACTCCGTGTAAATTCCAGTCACAACAAAGGACATAGTTAAGTCCGGCGTACGGGTTAAGACCTCCTTTTTTACGCCAAGCTGGTGCACTCGGCTCCTGGTTGCATGATCTGAGGGACCCTGTGGCAGAATATGGTTTAAGATGGTCACTAATGTACTGCGGTGCAAGACCATGAAGTGCCTAAAAAACAAAAAGTAAAATCTTAAAAAAACAATGCAGAATTTAACTGGTAGCCAGTGCAATGATGCCAGAACAAGACTTATAAGATCCTTCCCCTTTGCACCAGTTAAAAACCTCGCTGCCGCATTCTGCACAGCCTAAAGCCAAGCCAGGGAGATTTGTGACAACCCCATACAAAGCTCATTGCAATAATCCAAGCAAGATGCTATAAAGGCATGGATCACTGTCTCCAAGTCCCTGGGATTTAAAAGTGGTTTAAGCTTGGCCATCATATGAAGCTGAAAGAAAGTGCCTTTCACGACATCCCTAATTTGTTTGTCAAATTTCAATGAGAACTAATCGGCTATGCTTAGGTTTTTTACATGGTCACGCAGATTGATGGAAAGAGGGCCCAACTAATTACCAATCATAGGGACAGAGGGAGGAGGACCAAAAATGATAATATCAGTCTTATTTTCATTAAGTTGAAAGAAATTGTTTGCTGACCGACACTTAATGTCATCAATGCAATGGAAAAGTGACATTAATGAACCTCTGCTATTGAGTTTCACTGGTAGCAGTGCATCATTGGCAAAACAGTGAAAGGAAATATTGACCTTATGAAAAATAGAGCCAAGAGGGAACATGTCCAAAGAAAATGACAGAGGACCCAATCCAGAACCTTGGGGAACACCACATTAGATTGGAGCCCGCAACGAGGCGGTGCAGCCTAAATGTATGGAGAAGGATCTGTCCTCAATGTAAGAGGTAAACCACTTTCAAGCAACACTCTGAATACCTAATGCACTGCTAAGGCAGCAAAACCAGGACTGCACAAGACCCAGAGTCGGTGGCCAATAGGAAGTCATTCATAACTTTCACGTAAACAGATTCTGTACAGTGTTGTGCTCTGATACCTGACTGGAATTTCTCCATGAAATTGAAGTGGTTCAAATAGGATGTGTTGAGAGCAAACAACCTTTTCAAGGATCCTGGACAAAAATTGAAGTTTAGAAATTAGTCCATAATTTTTGTATACAGTTGGGTCAAGGTTTGACTTTAACAATGGTTGCACCAAAGCATTTTTAAAACTGGAGGGGACACAATAATTTTCGAGACCGCTGTTAATTAGGCTCAAGGGCTAATAGGGCTGAAAATGGAAAAAACTGCCTTCACCTTAAAAGGCAGTTTTTTTAAAAGGCAGTCAAAAGGCAGCTTAAAAATATATTAAGCTACTCAGACAAATAATCGATCGATCCTCTTAGCCAGATCCAAGAAAGTAAACTCAGAATGTGGGTCAAGAGACACCACCTGAAGTTTGTCTGCAGGACTGCCTGACCATTCCAGGATCAAGATATTCATTTGGTGAAAAATAAACTAAGGTAATTTTAAAAACCCGCACACAAGCCTGAAATCAATGACTGAGTTTTACTGACAAGGGAGAAACATGAGATTTAAGGTTTTAATCCAACTTTGTCAAAAGAACATCTTATTGCGACAGAAAAGATGTTGCTGTGTTTCAGATAGGGCAAATCATTAGCCTGCATCAATCATAGAAAACAGCAGACTGTAAAAATCACTGGAATAGGATGAAGAACTTTCCAATCCATGAGTAACCCCATTAAAAGTCTTCCGGATGTGCTTGGGAAAAACATATCCAGTGATTCAACCTTCCTGATGTAAATACAAGATCTCAGCCAAATTAATGCAACACCGGACAGAAAAATGTTGTGACACAGCATACGGTTATCAACACAATGCCACAACAAATGTGTTTCATGACCAATTATTGGTGTGAAACTGTTTTGGCTAGGTAGAGTACATAAGCTCCAACATTCATCCTGTCTTTCAGGATTTTAAGGGGATAATTCACCGTCTCATATTACAAGTATTTTGATATGATTTCAATTTTACTTCATGTTTCTGGTTAAGCATGACAGTTGCATGTGTGAGATGAAGGAGAGATCCTCATATAACCTCATTGCAAAAGTTCATGACAACTTGCTGGCGTGATGTTGGCAGGTATCTGTGGGTTTCTGCGGTCACAGGTGGCATGTGAGCCGTCAGAGGTGCTAATGCTAAGATACCAAAAAAACTTCAAACTTCATATCAAATTCGCACAAATGAAACATATTAGCCTTTTTATATGTCATATAATTTGACTGAACATTCTGGAGAAAATAATAATTAACTGAGAAATGAGTGAAATATGTCACAAGAAAACCCAAAAATCAAATAAATTCTCTTCACTCGTGATTCCAAGCAACACATACCAGATGGCAAAGCATCCAAGATGCTCAAAGCATGATGTACAAACACATGGCTGCGCATTTCAGTCAATATCATTGTCCTGGGTACAATTGAAAGGTTTTCAGGTGTTCATAATGCTCTCCCACTAAATTCAGAGAAAGATGCATCTCTGACAAAGGAGGAATAAAAACACACACTTGGACCTTTTTCTCAATCCCTGATGCTTGATTTTCAAGGAAATGTCATTATCACCTCAAATCAAGGAAAAGGGTGTGTGTGTGTGTGGGGGGGGGGGGGGGGGGGGGGGGAGTGAAGCAAGATGACACGTCACGACTCAACTGAGGTCACTGTGCAGTTGGGCCCAAAACTTTCACGGAAAGGAATCTGAACTCGGCAGCACCAAGCATAGCAGTGTAAAGCCATCAGAGGGATCCTGCGACCTGCAGTGATAACACAGGCTGCAAGGGCTACCCCAACCAAACCAGGGGCTCCGGCATCACTCTTAAGACAGAGTGGGATCAGCATCCTCTCTTCGCCAAGGGAGAGAAATTCACCATCAGGTAGGGCTTTGCTTTTGCCCATCGGAAAAGGACATATAGAGTTAAAACTTATCGTGGGAATAAAAAGAATGCACAAGAAAGCGTATCGAAATGATCACAGTGAAGTTTTCATTTTTAAATGTCGGGCTTGAGAGGTATTTGGATTTCCGCTGCAAGTAACTGAGCCATTTTTTTCCTCAGGTGGTTTTCATATTTACCGATGCAGACATAAAATTGAATTGGCTCATCCAGCCCCACGCATCCAGCATGTATACACAGAAATAAAATAGTGTAATATGCTTTAGATTTGCAAGCGCATTTTCATTCTGCCATGACAACCATAAATTTACAGCTCATTCACAACATCATAAATGACTGAAGTTACCCGCAAAGATAGTGATTCGGTATTCACAATGGGAAAATGCTTGTAATTTTTAAATAGTTTTCCAGTTATGACAGCAATATCTAAACTTCAGCAGCTTCCTTATAAAAGTGTGCATCAAATTACAAATAACCTTTCTCAATGGACAGATGGAGAAGACATTTTCTGACCACTAATGATATTGACAGTCAGTTGGCAAACAGAAAGCAGAGGTTATACAGGACGTTTAAATCATCAGTATAATGAGAATTTAACAAAAAGATTCAGTCAACCAAATATTTCATGCAGTGCATGTCCATTATCATCAAAAAGAAGCTTTAAAGTGCTGACTAGGGTATCAGATGGCTATAATGGTTATGACATGCAGTCCAAGGTAAAGGCAAATACAGTGCAGAGCAATGGTGGTAATTAAAAAAAAAAAAAAAAACCATCTTAAAAGACCTGAAATGTATCAGAAATACCTAAAATATCCCTTTACTCCAGAAAAAAAAAACCACAAGAAACCCATTTTAATTTGTCAAAGTGATTTTTTTCAACAACTGGAAGTATAAATCCAAGATCTGTATGTATTTTTCCATTTCAAAAAATTCCATAATTATCTGACGGGAGAGCGTACAATTAGCCAAATTTGCGACTCATTTGCATAAAAAAATGTGTAATCCTCTATCCTGTTGAGGCAGTTCCAAAAGTGACATCAGTCTCAACAGTATTTATTGTGCAAATTCAATGGCTCGTTGTGGAGTTTGCCGGTGACCCACTAAGCATCTGCCCATGTCTATGTAAAATGACTGCGTGGACACTTGGTTTGACTAAAGCCTGATCGAGAGGCACCATTATCCTGGTTATGAGCCACCTGGGCACTTGGAATTTAGATGCTCAGCTGAACGTGGAGCTTTGGCTGATCTAGGAGATGGTCACAGGAGGAGATGCTTGCTTAATGAAATAGGCATAATAAACTTTTAACATGGACACTACAAACATGTTTCACATATTTAGCAAGAGGAAACTGTAATCATCTTTTAAAGGAAATAAAAGACATTTGACGCAAATCACAAAGCAATTATAACACACCGCTGTGCATGGCACCGAATATTATACAGTCCTTGAGTGCTGAACAAACAGATGTATAATTAAAGTGAAAAACAACTTGTGTCAGAAGTGAACTCAAAATGAAAGAACGGCCCCCCTAGATGTTACTTTTTTTGGGGTAATTTTACTCGCGAACAATCGCCGGGCTTGAGTCCTGGATCCGTCTATGAGCAATAGCTCATGCCTGTCGTGTTTAACAGAGCAGCAGTGAGTGCTGCTGTGCGCGCTGGCCCACCTTATTTTCACTGCTGGTCGTTGGCATAATGGGTGGTAAGAACTGTGCTGTTTAGCATCTAAACCATCCAAACACTGACTTGAGCTCATGCGATATACGATAAGGATGCAATCAATTACGCTACATACATCTTTTACTTACAAAGAAACAGATTGCGAGGAGACAGAATGACGGCTACATGGAAAAAAAAATAAATAAAAAATTCTTGACAGTATGGTAAGTTTGGAAGCACGGTTCCACGCATAATGGAATCTCATAACTCACACACGTGTAGCATGACTCAATCCTTACACCATTCTTGACGGAAACTACACAAGATTCGCGGTCTCAAATTTTTCGCAGTCGGCGGGCGCAAACTAGCCAACAACGCCGTTAAATGTATGATAGCTCTGTAATCGCAAGAGGTATTACAAAAAAAGCTCTCACTTCTGAACCAAAGTGTCCGCTTTCACGTGAAAGTTCTAACACCCAGCAGCCGAGCACTCTGGCCATCTGTGAAGAATCATATCCACCAATAAAACAAATGTATTTCTTTTTAACAAAACAATTGCAGCATTTTTAAAACACAGTGAAAAAAACTCTTTGTTTATACTGCAGGGAAAAGTCAAAGTGACACAGCTGATGGTAAAATGTGATTAGAGTCAATCCTGGAAGTTCAGGGGCTAAAATGTCTGTCTGCATGGCGCACCGACAAGAAGCAGACCTGAGACAGGTCACCCTTTTGTTTGGCGCTTTAGTCGAGATACATGGACACGTGCATGAATGAAAGCAGAAAGGAAAGTTAAATGTATTTTAAATATATATATATATATATATATATATATATATATATATATATATATATATATATATATATATATATATATATATTTGTAACGCCATTACCAACCAGTTTTTTGCAGTTTTCACCCAAAATAAATCAAATAACAAAATTGGCTGTTTTGTTTTTTGAAGTACTAAGGAAGACCTTCTCAAAGCCATTTAAATTGTAACTCTATCTTACTTAGTTTTGGAGCTATGATACAAAGTACACCAATTTTATAACTCCGTTACCGCGTGACCTGGCCCAAAAGTATGTGATGAAATGACTGCAGGTGGAAAAACCCTCCCTCTTCACAGTACATGGATTTCCTCCAACTCAGCTGACGGTGAAAGATTTTCCATTTTCCAGGAACATTTCTGCTACAGTAGTTTCAATGTTGAATCAGAGATGATTATCACAAATCGCTTCGGGCCCATTTCATAATAAATTACAGTACGTGCGACAAATTAGAGTTTGGCCCACCAGGGGATCATCAGAGACTCAAGCCAAGTGGACAAAATTCAATTTCTCCAGTCTGCCTTATGGCCATGTTCTTCACCTGCATTACAACAGGAAGAACCCGGCTGAGATGATGGCTTCCAGGCCTCAGAGATGGCTCTGTGTAAATAAGACAGGCATAGATGGAAAAATGAAAAAAAAAAAAAACTTCATTAACAGATGGTGAATAGTTTTGTTAGTGTAGGAGGGCGTGGTGCGCAACACCAGAATGGCCTGAGGAAGCAGGCATAATGAACAGGCTTATTTCTTTTTTGACAGATACTGAAAGCCCAGAGGCATGGAGGTCCCAAATCACTGGCTTCTACTCACCCTTCTCATTGGCGTAAACGTCCATTGTCAGGATTATGACGACGCTGATGAAAACGGCTACCCCGACTATGGCCCCATTACCAGGATCGAGTCGTCGCCGCGACTTCTTCCACCATCCCTCGACTACACGAACATTTATGAAACACACCCCCAGTGGTGCGCCCCCGAGTGCTCCTGTACCCCCTCATACCCATACGCCATGTACTGCGACAACCGCAAACTGAAAGCTATTCCCGCCATCCCTCGCCACGTACACCACCTCTATCTCCAATCCAACCACATCGAGGCCCTGACGGCCCAGCCCTTCCAAAATGCTACTTCCCTCACCAATATCAATCTCAGCCACAACAGTCTCAAGTCCTCAAAAGTGGACCGTAAAGCCCTGGCCAAATTGAAAAACCTTGTGCACCTCCAGCTGGACTACAACGAGCTGGAGGAGGTGCCAACCTTTCTGCCCAAGACACTCAACCGGCTCTTCCTCGGCTTCAACAAGATCTCCAAGCTGTCAGCTGATGCCATGCAGGGCCTGGTCGGTGTCACGGTGCTAGACCTCTGCAACAACAGGCTGACAGATGCAGGCATTAGAGGGAAGGTGCTCTCAGGTATGCGGAGCCTCATGCACGTCAACATGCGCGGAAACAAACTCAAATCTATGCCAGCTGACCTACCCAAGTCTCTGCTGCAGCTTTCCCTGGTCAACAACTCCATCTCCTCCATCCCCGAGGGCTTCCTCAAAAAAACACCAAACCTCATATCCCTGAGGTTGGGCCACAACAAATTAAAAGCTGTCCCCTACAAGGTGTTCAACCTCCCTACCCTGATGGAGCTGGACCTGGGAAACAACCAGCTGTCCGAGGCCTTCTACATTCCCCAAGTTCTGCAACACCTCTACCTTAATGACAATGAATTTTTAAGTGAGTTTATACTCTGAGCAATGGAGCTAAGCTGAGCAGGCAATATTCAGCAATAACAGAAGTTTATTTGGATCTTCATCATAATTTTCCACTTTTAATCTTCCTCCATTAAATAGAAAATGGCAGTAGTCAAATCTTTTGTTTATCTTGAATTTTGCCAGATGATATTTGCGAAATGTGCCAACACTGGCATGAATTACACCTGGAGTTAATCCATATCAATATACACTATGGAACTGTTCATTGTAATTCATGCAGAATTTTTGAATGACTAATGTATGAAGCATTTGGCTGAATTTCTAGGATTTGTTCCACATGTCAATACTGGACAATAGAAATATCCTACATTTTTCATTTTCACGCTAATTACCACAAAATATGATTGCTGTTCTGTGTTTTGCAGATCTAAATGTCTCACTGATGTGCCCTGTTCTGGATCGAGAGAACCCAAACCAGCTGACCTACATTCGTATTGACAATAACAGGCTGAAGCGGGCTATTGACTTCTACATCTACGCATGTTTCCCTCGTATCCAAACCATCTTCTACGGGCAGCAAAAGGCGGAAAAGAAACCAACCCCCGCAACTTATAAAGAACAGCCTGCAACAAAAAAAGGCAAACCCCGACTAAAAAAGGAAGAAAAGGCAAACAAAGTTTAGAGCTAAAGATGAGGCATATTTATCTATTAAATTTTATCAGCATTACAGAACACATGCTGAGTTTACAGATGTAGAGTGCCCCTGCATGTAAAAAAATAAAAATAAATAAATAAAATTCAGAGGGGTAGCTAGAGAGTGATGAGAACTTTCACACTTGAACGGCAGGCTGCTTTTCAATTTTCCATGGATGATAAACAACAGACTCAAAGTCATCAATCACTGATTTTTTTTTGAGATGTGGCGTCAACAAAAACTCTCCAAGGAAGCCCAGGTGTACAAGTTCATCCTGAGCGCAGCGTAAAGTGCTCATCATCCATTAACCCAATAAATGCCAGCTAAACCTTTTGGTTGAGCATATTTTGAGTCAGAGAATCTAAGTGAAAATTGTGTAGAATTTAACTGATTTGATTTTCTACACATAACTGAGTATGAAAGATGGCTAAATCAAATCTTTCAATTAGATACGGTGACTCAAAGTGTACTCGCCCAAAAGTCCAAGGCAGATAAAGGGTTAAAACAGAGGCTGGGAGAGTCTCAACAATCCAGCAACCACTCTACACGATCGCTCTGTGACAAAATGTTTGAATATCAGGAATTTTCTGCCTGGCATTTGGCATAAAGGAAGCAGCTGAGAATGCAAACTAATATCACTCCACAATCTAATGTCAGTCATGGCAACCAATCAAAAGCAAGAAGAATTCAAACAACCTGGGTTGAAGGCACTGAGAGCAGGGAAAAAGCACAGTCAGCTTGAAGTCAATGCTTTCCAGAAATGTAAGGAGTTCATTCAAGTTTGTTGCATAACCGGTGTTCTGAGACAGCTACCTAAATTTCCATTTATCCATGAATACTCTCGCTCAAACCTGAGTTTGTTTTGAAAAAGCTCATTGTCATGCACATCATATGCATTCTTACTGAGATCCAATTACTCCAATCAAAGGAACACAAAATGACATGATCCTATGATTTAATGACCAAGTCTATTTTTAAAGTCTTACCATCACTTTGAGGGAAAGTCAGAGATAAATGGCACACACCTTAAACACGATAAACAAGAACAGCGCTAAGTAGAGTGTACAAACCCGCCTGCACCACTGTTCCTAACCTTTTCTGCAATGCTGACCTTGACCTCTCACCTTGATCTGTGAAAATCTAATCACCTTGGGGGGTGGGGGGTGGGGGGGGGGGATTTCACCTTCATCCAACTCGTTGGTGGAGGTTATTATAACACCCCATAAACTCCCAGAGATTACTAAAGTCCCACGCCCGAGCTGGACATCAGGCCAAACCGCAGTGTTAAAAAAAACCATTATGCATCGAGGGTTCTTCAATGCTTTTTAAGAGGTTATACTTCCATTCATATTTGTCTAACATTTCATGCAAGAGCAGCAGATAATGGGCACTATGGACATGTTTTTAAAATAAATACCAATTACTGTTCAGGGATTTCAAAATGCAGACCTGGATAGTTACTCTTTAACATTTAATAATTATAATACATCTATATTTCTTTTAGTGATGCACGATATGAAACATTTCAAGCAATACCGATAACCGATAATTTCCAGCTTTTCATGGCCGGTATCGATAACCGATTATATTAAATATGAAAATATTAACTTATCTTAATATAATCTGAAGTTTGTGCATCCAGAAGAAAAACAAATCTAGGATGCAGTGATGAAAATTGATATTTTCGTAGCTCTGGCCTATCTATAACAGCGAACAAAAGTTTTGGCTCTTCAAATGTTCATCTATTTTTTTCATGTCATATCACACAAATGTTTTGCAGTAACAATAACAGCAGCAAAAGACACTCATAGGCCAACCATTTACCATATGAAATGAATAACGACCACACTGGTGAAGCCATGTTGATTATTAGTCTGGCAAAGACGGGGCCCAGACTTGGGTCCTGCCAAAGCCATAGATATTCATGGAGTTGCGAGCACAGAGATATAAAAAACACTAGCGAGGACAAAGTCTTCGGCTGTGTCCGAAATCACTTCCTACTCACTATACATGTACTGTCCTGCTAATAAACACTATTAGCACTGTGTTCCTCTCACCCTGCACTACCTGTCTCCAAGTGGCCTAGCTTTAAATGTGTGGCACGTTGTGTAGCATGTGGCTTTGCATGTATCTGGTAATGGGTTATTTCACTTTGCAGGGACTGGGCCTGTAATACTACACTGCTAAAGAGATCTCAATAAAGACGTAACAATATAGTGCACTATATAGTGGGTTCGCCATTTTGTAGGGCTGTCCGAATTGTTTGTAAGAATTTTTTATCCCCTATTTAGTGAACTCATTACATCCCACAATCCACCACGAAATGTAATGAACATCCGATGGTCACTAACCCAGCTATAGCCAATAACCCATCATGCACTGCACACAAACCGAAAAGCTCCGAAAGAGCTGCGTTTAGTCAACGGTGTTTGAAAACAGGCATGTGACCTTTATTAGCTTCAGGCGCGAAAATGTTTTTTTTTTTTTGGAAACCAAGCAGCGCAGGAGACCCGTTTTTTTTTTTTTTTACACAGGATATAAACATTCAGGTAGGCCTACTATTAAAACGAATAATGATGAGTTAGAGGGAAAAAAATGGATAACGATATAAAAAATGTATGGCCAATTTTATTACTTAAATGATAATGGTAAACACAAACACGGTGGGAAATATACTCCGTTCGGTTATTACGGAAATGTGCCCAAATCCTTCAACTGAAGTTGATGGGTACGATTTAATTTTGCGGCAGCAATGACGCTATTAACAGATGCGACAAAACGAGCCAGGTACCGTCCGAAAGCATTTCTTCCCTCCGCCAATGAGCTCACTATATATAGTCACCTACATAGTGAGTCCCAATACAGCGAGTAGGGAATGGTGAATGAGTGAGTGATTTTGGACACAGCCTTCGTTTCTGTGGCAGCACTCGGCGGCCATCTCATGTATGAATATCGGGGCAGACGTTCAGAGGAAAATGCAGTAGCACGCGCCGACATGTCCTCGTATGAAACGGAAACTCGCAGCAGCTGATGTCCCGATTTTTTTCAATAATGTTTTTCCATGTAATAAACATGGAATATACCAGATTTAATATAACGGATTTTCGCTTACATCGGACAAAATGTCCAGTCCCGTCACAATGCATTTCCATTCATGAGCACTCGTGTATACTGGGCAAGCTGGTTTGCATTATGCACATATGCAATCGCAACAGAGCAACAAAATGAAGTTCGGCTTTCCTACACTGTCATAAACTGACTGAATTTAACCGTCCTACGCGCATTTAACCGTGTTTTACTCTGAACATGCCCTGAACTCCGTGGTAAACTTATTGTAAAATTACAGTTTAAATAACTGGCAACAAGAGCAACGCAGAGCGTGGCATATGCCCCCGCCTGTATGTTGATCAAGGGCGTATTGAGATGGCTGCTGTGGCGGCCATATTACATATCGCGCGACGCTGGTTTTCGAAAGGAACCTTCCTCTAGCCACTCCCAATACGCCATTAAGAAATGGCATCAATCCGACGAGGGATTCTATAGTTATCCCACAGAAACGAAAAGTTAACAGATGACGGACGGATGGACATGAAGTCGACATAATGCCCCCTCTCCTCTTTGGAGGGATAGGGCATAAAAAAAGGTGCCAGTTTACCTGACAAAAAAGGCTTCAGATCTTTGGGTTATTAGTAACAGTGTATTTGCGGAAACTGAAACTGTCGCAGTTTCATTTACATACTTTAGTTTTGAGACTCTACATTGATCCCAGTTGGGGAAACATGGATTAAATGAAGACAACAAGTAGGTATGAAGTCCATGAGTGGCGCCACTCTGAGTTATCTATTGCTCTGGGGCCTGCTAGTAAGGCGCGATAGATGACGTGTTTTGGTGCTACTCAGCCTGCGAACAATTTCCCCAATTTCAATAATTTATCAGACCTTTTTATCGGATAAAATGTACCTATCTGATCGAGAAAAAATGACGTAATTTCTCCCCAAATCGGCCGATATTTTATCGGTCCGATAAATATTGTGCATCCCTAATTGATAAGCGTTAAATAGCCACCACTTGGTAGCTACTCTTGTCCCTTGTGCCACGGTTCAGAGAGCTACAATCAGGGCTGATGTGGTGTTTTGATCAAGGTCCATCCTTATTTTGTCTGCCTCTTCTTATACACTCTCTCATGAATTTGTGGCAATTGCTCAAGAACTGAATATTTATCCTTGCCTCCTCATCACCAGAGGTGGACATTTCAAGGCCTCAAAAAGTTAAATTCCCACCTGGATTTACTTTCATCCATTAGCTCAGTCACCTGATCTCAACATTTATTCCAACATCCAGAATAAATGGGTTGTTCTAACTAGCTATTCCAAGTGGTTGGAAAAAATATACTGGGGAGGACTAACTTTGCGCATGGATTGTCCGCCTCTGAGCATCACAGAAATCCCCAAAATGTATATTTTCCCCATTAACGGTCTCTCTGGAAAACAGCCATGAAAAGCATCTGGGCACCATTAATCTTCAGCAAAGGAAGTTTGCCAGTGTTGGCAGGATGAGTTTTTTGCAATGCGGGACATACATAATCAATCATTAATATTTTTTGAATTATACAGTAAGAGCAGAGCTGGAAAAGAATATATTCAGCAGTTTTGTTCAGATGAGATGATTTGTTTTTCATTGAAAATGCCATAAATTTCTCACACTGGCACGACTTGACGATTACAATGCAGTGAAAAATTATATGTCCCTTTCAGATTTCCTCCATTTTTGCCCATTTGTCATGTCTAAATGTTTCAAATCATCCAATTTTAATTCAAGATAAAGACAACATGATTAAACACCAAATGTAGCTTTTAAATGAACATTTAATTTATTGAAGGTGTTGGTAAATTAATAAAAAACCAAGAACGTTGTCCCGATGAAGAAGTAGACCCCGGTGTTCATGGCAAAAGCAGGAAAAGTTTATTACACAGCCGGCCGTGAGAACAACAGTGTGATGCAAAGTTCTAAAATTCCTTCATTTTGTAAGAAACTTTACACATGTTAAAGTACAGACATTTGCATATGATTTCTTTAATGTTAACAGAAGTTGTTGCTGATTGGTTCCAGGGTTTACACATTGATAAAAAGCAATACTCTACAATTGGGCCTCTCCCGAACCACCCAACTTAATTGGTTCAATAGATTCCCAACCCCTGGTAGTGAGCTCCATATGTGGGCATACGGAACCTCCAACTAAGAGGTGCTAGTGCCTATTGTCCTGTCGGGACTGAAGACAAACGGAGATCCCAGCTGGAAGTCACAAATAGGCGATATGTCCTGCTGGACCTGACAGCTTCTCTTTATCTCCTTATTCACATTCATTACCCATTGATCAAACCGTCTGGCTCCCCATATTGCTAACACCTAAAAATCCTGTTTCCCAACAAAGGTAAAGAGTTATTCAAAATATAAATCACTCCTGAAAAAGTGCTTGCCCCCTTAAACCTAATAACTGGTCATGTCACACTTGGTGCAACAACTGCTGTCAAATGTTTGTAGTAATGGGCCATGAGTCATTTACATGGCTGTGGAGGAATTCTGCCCCACTCTTCTTTGCAAAATTGTTTTAATTAAGCTACATTGGATGGTTTTAACGCTGGAACTCCAAGTTTAAGGTCACGCCACAGCATCTGAATAAGATTCAAGTTAGGGATATGACTATATTACTCCAAAACCTTCATTTTGTTTTTGAGCCATTCAGAGGTTGCTTTTGTGCTTCAGATCATTGTCTACCTGCAGAACCCAAATGCGATTGATCTTTAGCTCATGAAATCATGGCCTTGCATTCTCCTTCAGGATTTTTTGGAAGAGAGCAGAATTCAGCGTTCAATCGATTGTGGCATGTCGCCCAGGACCTGAACGAGCAAGACAGCCCCAGACCATGACAATGGCCCTCATTTATCAAACGTGCATACACCAAAAAAATGGGTGTACACCAAATCTCTCACAAAGATGGGCATTTATCAATCTGAATGTGAGCGAACGGTCCGCAAAAATCTCACGCCAGGTCTGACCAGGCGTACGCAGATTTGAAAATGATTAATTTACTATATGCATCGATGAGGACGTCATGCTGCTGTTGCTCTTATTAGTAAAATGAATAAATAGGATAAATGAATAAATCAGACACCAGCATTGAGAAATTAGTTAGACTTATATTTTGAGACAACCTGCTAGTCTGGCCAGACGGCTGACAATAACAATCAATTTGATTAAGCACAATGCGCGGCTTTGCAGATATGCAGTGTGGTATGTCAGATGCTCATCCAGTCAGATATATACTGAACAACAAAAGAAAAGCAAGTTAATTAAAGGCAGACTGGAAAATAAGTTTGCGCGAAATTGTTTTAGAAAATCAAATGTATTACTAGCGCGTGCACATTTACACATCAAACTTTTCTTTATTTTGCGGTAACTTTGACCATAAGAGTACATTAACTAACTAGCTAACTTGCGTTTCTTTTGTTGTTCAGTGTATATAGGCCTACGGACACTTTGACCCTGATCACATTTTGACAATGGCAGATCTTCTATTGTTAGAGGAATAAGCTTCTGTCCAACGACAGAGGAACTGTCGGCACAGAAGATCTCCTCCGGGAAAGTGACGAGTGGCTGCTCTTTAAAATGACATGTTGAAATACCTAATAAAAGTACAAATGACAATCTCAGCAGACTGTATTTTAACAATTTGCCTCATGCAGCTCCGATCAAGGCAGTGGAGACTCATCCATGTCCCCACTGCCTCGTATTCCCACAATAAAGGGGGAGCCCTGCTGCCACGCGCTCCTCGAACGGTGACAGTTGGAATTTTGAGTCTGGTTGGCCTTCACTGGTCTGTGCACTGCTGCGCCTGAGCGCCGCAACCCGTTTTTTGGTGGCGATCTAAAAATCGGACCACTTTTTTTTTTTTTTTTAATCTACATGTAAAGCATTTTGATTGTCAGTTATGTAGGCTATATATGACATGAAATGGCATGGATCGATAAATTGAATTTATTAAGGCCGATGCTATTCGCACTTATACGTGTGGCCAATGCTGAATTTTTTTCTTGGCCACACTTATCAGTGCGCCAGTTGATGACCATTCCAGTGCCGCTTATATAAAGTACCGCTTAAAATTTTTGATCAAGAAAAATTTTTAGCTTTGGACACACTTAAAATAAGAGAATATAGAAAAGTGCACCACACTTATAAGTGCATCTAATCAATCGATTTTTGTGCTTGGACGCACTTAAATCAGAGCAAATATAATCAGGGAATGTAGTCACTTAGTTTTATTAAAGAATTAAAGAATTAAATCAAACGTCTGCTGCACTCTGGTTTTCCACCCCAGCGGTGTTTACTGCAGCAGCAATAGTCTTCCAAACTGCAGCCTTCTGGGCTCCCTTTATGCCACCCTTATGGCTTCCAATAAAATTATTTAGTTTTTCTCCACCTCGGATGAGATCATTTATATTTTCTCCTCAGTGAAGTTCTTTCTTCATTGTTGTCTTTCGAGAGTCCATGTCGTAAAGTGGGCAGGACTATGACTCCCGGAGCATGAATATATAGGGGCGTGTCATGTAAATTACGATGGTTTCAGCCGCCTGATTTATCAACGCCACGCCGGTTCCACACCGAAATCAGCGACGTACACACTTTTAGTCAATCAGACCTGACACCTGGCGAACGCTGATATTTACACCAGAATATACACCAGAGCCTACGCAAGTTTGATAAATGAGGGCCATCATCACCACTGTATTTGACTGCTGGTTTGATATTTTTATTATGAAATGCTGTGCTAGCTTTACGCCAGATGTAACAGGACCCATGTCTACTAAAAACTTCCACTTTTGACACATCAGTTGACAGAGTATTATCCCAAAAGTCCTGAATGTCATCAAGAGGCAAATCTTTTGGCAAATCTAAGACATGCCTTTATACTCTTTCTGGTCAGATGTATGTTGTTTTACATATTCCGTCAGGAACAAGGCAAACGGACATACGATTAACGACAAAACACAATGGGTACAATGGCAGTGTCACGACTGTTAAAACTGAAACCACTGAGTAAATCCAGTTTTCTTGGCACTATAGTGAATAGTCTCAACTGCTTAGAGAGCTTAATACGTTTACAAGCCACTACGGTTAATTTGATCTGGTCTTACCTACTGTGATTTGGCCGTTATAACCAAGCTGCATACATTCAACATGAGTGCCCTCTAAAGTGTAATTAAAAAGAATTCCACCATTTTTATTTCAGTGCTATTTGCAACCTATGAGCCAATGTGTTGGAATATGCATTTACTTCCAGTCCACTCGTTTCTACTCCTTGATATTCTTCTTTTTTTTTTGGGAGGGGGGGGACGGCTTAGGGAGTCCAGCCTCCTGGTGGTGCAAGGATGGGATTCCACATGTTTTCATGAATTCCCTATTAAATTTTGGCTCAAATTTTCAGTGCGCAAAGGACACTGAACTGGTTTCTGTTCACAAGATGCTCATGGCTTTTTGTTTTACTTTTCTTTGGGAATGTTTGTTTCTTGTGATGAGGACACACGAGCACGCTCTCCTAAAGAGTCAATAATCGATTATCATCGATATGATAAGTTGCTATGGTGTGCAATTATGCATGTGTGAAGGTCATGCTAACTTGTCATGCTGACTAGTAGGGATTGTCACAAGTCCAAAGTGTTCATAGATCCATTCTGCAAACAGGCAATGTTGGAATGTGACCGCAGTCTGGGATGTGGGACCATTTCAGAGTCCAGAATGTAACCAAAGCAGGTGAAATCAAGGAACACAAACATTTACATAATCAACGGTTCCAGTAAGCGTTGATGGCCTGCAAAGCGTGTCGGCTAATACTCTGAGAAAAGCTGGTTACTTCTAATTTTAAGGGTATAAAGATTAATTCAAACCTAAATTAAAACTGGATAATGTCATCGCCCCAGGGGCTGAGTCGTGCATCTCCCCGATCCCCATGAGAGATCACTAGCAAATTTTTTACGGCCACAATGTTACTGTTTTTACTCTTGCTATGACATTAATATGCATCCCTGTACATGTATGCGCATGTGAATGCGGCTCAAAATGAGCAGAAAACAAAATCTGCAAAAAAAATAATAAATTTTTTCGACAAAATGGCCACCGGCAGCCATATTGGATGTTGGAAATTCTAGAATTAATCTTGAGCATTGCCAAATAAACATCTTTGACTATGCAAATTTCGAGAAAAATCCTATAAACTTTGAAGCCTCCAGATCCTGGAACAGAAAATCTCAGCGGCAGCGGCCCCGAAACTAAACCATTGTATCTCCAGACTATCGTCGTCGGGCAGATGCAATTAATTTTGATGAAACTGAATTGACTTTTAATTTTAAATTTCAAAATATTTCAAACAAGTTGACCTAACTGCGCCTTCAGTATCCAGTCTGATCAAAAACGGTTGCGACTTAATGATCATGGGCTTACTCGACTAGTTCTGAGGCCGTTGTAACCACATTTTTGTGTATGATGCACCAGCTGAAAGGATATTGCTGGGCAGAGAGAGCAAGACATAACAAGAGGCAAGTTACAACCATTTTGTTATGCTTGGAAAGCCGCGGATTACCAAGTTCATGGGTACTTTCAACATTCTAGGAAACATTTTGCCTTCACTAAGCTAGTATCAGCAAGTTAAAAAGAATATATATCCATTCTTTATACCCACTTTTTCCTCGCTAGAGTCACGGGGGAAGCTGGAGCCTATCCCAGCTGACTATGGGCGAAAGGCAGGGACCCACCCGGGACAGCTTGACAAAAAAAAAAAAAACCGCCATTCACTCTCACACTCATGCAGCAATTTAGTGGCTCCACTTAGCCTGATGTGCATGTCTTTGGACTGTGGTAGGATCCCAGAGGACCCGGAGGAAACCCAGGCAAACACAGGGAGAACATGCAAACTCCACACAGGCCCCAGGCCGGATTCACTAATTACCGGCATTTGCTTTATTTGTTGATTGTATGCCCATATAAATCGAAACTTAAATGACTGAATGAAAACTGTATTTTTTTGGAATGAAAACAAAAAATATGCTTGAATTAAAAAGTTTGAATGCACATTCATTTAACAGTTTTATATGCAGTCACAGCAAGAAGGTTGTGGGCCTGAATATATGCATGCATTCAAATTTAAAGTAGCCTAAACCTTTTGCATTTTGATGGCTCCACAGTTTAGCTAAGAATTTTACAGCTTAACCCTGCTTCAACATGATTAATGAACATTAAATTCAAAAGTAGCATGAGTCAGAACCACTGGGACAAACTTTTACACAACAAAAGAATTTAGACTTCAATTTAGGGCAAAAAGTGGCCCAGCCAACTTCTTTGAGTAAAGCAGAACGGTTTATGTACTGACGTTTCACAGGCTACAATTCAGTATTTTCAAGTTTGCATGATGCGCAGTTTCCTGTTTTATCAAGTTTGCATTTACTGACAATGACCTTATAATTCCAGGAGATGCATACAAAATGACATGAGCTTTTTAGAATTTCAACAATTGAAAAACAAGTTTCTTTTGAAGCTGGAGTATGCAATCTTGGAACAGCAAGCAAGATTTGAATGTCGCCTCACCTCTAAACCCAACCCCTCCCCTCAAGTCTCTGACCAAAGCCACACCCCCTGATTCACATGCTCGAGTGTGAGTCTCGCATCCTGTTACTTGGATGCAGTGTCCTTTGCCTGAATCGTCAGCGGAACTGCGTGAACGCAAGGTGCAAACACAGCGAAATATTTACATTTTACCATCAACAAGTATCCTATGAATGTGGCCTCAGGTCAAAGACCAAACCAACACGACTACCTGGGCATATTAGACATGGAGTTACAGCATATTATGTGTAAAACACAGCTAGCCGCTGAGCTAGCCTTAGCACTGGAAACGTCAGCCGCAAGCGCAACTTTTGTAACATGAGATATTCTCAACGCAGGGTTACTGTAACCATTGACGTCTTACATATGAAGCTATACGCCATTTAAGAAGGTTTGTTAACAATATGGGCCAAGATACTTCCAAATGGCAGAACGCAAGCGGCTTCCCACTGGCCTGATGAGATCCAGCCGGGAAAGTCCGTCTTAAATTCTTAAGTTGGGGTTAATGACTTGATATTTTGGAAAACAAGATGAGAAATGATTACAGTTGAAAAAGAAAACATAGGTTTTGTAATCAGAAAACACGTCTGTGGTGATATACGATGCATCTACCAGCCACCCACTTGCGTTAGCAACCAACTACTGACAAAGTTATTGTATGAGCCGAGCTTTCAACGCCTATCGGCGGCAAGTGTAGCCTGCTTTTTCCCTATGGCTTTTGCAGCTAATGTGACAGCAGAGCCCCTGGTGACAGTATTCTCTGGTGACAGTCAGCGACAACAGCATCTGCTGAGGAAAAAGCACATAACTGTTTATTTTTAACAGTATTAAAATTGTGAGAAAGGTGAAAAAATAAATTCTCGTGCAGAAAGGTTCAGTAGACAAGAGCGAAACTGTCTCAAACTGCAGATTCAGCTTACAGTGTCCTCCCGTTCTTGGAAATTTGTACTCCCGTTCTCAACTTCCCAAGTTTGAACTCACAAATATGGGAGTCTGCGAGAAATGGCAGAGCTCATGCTGGCTAGCATTTGTCCAGCTGTAAAGAAACACCCACAACTAGGCTACACAGCTGATTGAACTGCATGTGCAAGAGAAATGATTGTCATCGTCAGTCACTTCTCCTGGCTCTGATTGGTTGTTTTGTCCCAGATTCACATCCCACTGTCATATGACAAAAAGTGATTTTTTGAAAAATTGCTAACTCCAGCTTTAATTCAAAACAGGGTTGGCAGGTTTCTTCACAGGTGTTTTTTTTTCCCGGCGGGAAAAAACTGGAAAAATCCAGCTATCGGAAAAAAATGGGTTTTTTCCCACTAAAAGCCATTTTTTCCGAATTCTGTTCAAAATATGTGCTTTAAATGAGAAAAAAAGGGTCAAAAAGGCTTCAAAATTCACATCAAGTTATTGTAAATCTAAAAGGATGAGGCAAATCTTTGTGATTGTCTTTCATCTCAATCATGAAAGTTTGAAAAACTTGCACAACTATCTCTTACCCTTGCTTTCATGTGGCAATTATATGCTGGCATTCCAGAAACATTAAGGCAACTCTTCCCAGCAGCTTTAAAAGGGAGCTGAGAGAGAGCTGTCATGCAGCAGCAGAATTCAGCAAATCATTACAAAAACATTGGGGCATTACTGATCAGCAACTTAATTACTTCCAAGGAAAAGGTGGGGGGAGAGCTGTCCTTTGGAGTAGTACTCCGAGGTATTTTATTCCTTTCCAAACATCTAGATTGTAATTAATTAGGGAATGGGCCCCAGGTCCCACAGGGTGCGGTTATTTAAGGGGATGCCAAATTTTCTCCTCACCAGTTCTCTGTGACACCTTCATGGATTTATGCCACTTGCTCAGTTTGGACAGTTTCACAGATAGTGTTGGATTTATAACAACCTTTATTGGACTTGCTTTTACCAAAGTTTATTGGTTGAATTTCTTTTGGACTTTGAGTATATTAGTGTGAGTTGTCTGTATCATCACCCTGCCTGTTGGTGGTCGGCCAAGAGATCCTGTGTGGGAGCTCTTCCATGGAGTTGCTGTTGGAGGCAAACTGTTTGCAAGATGCATCTATTGTCAGCATCAGATGTCAAATAAGGCCTGTCGCATGAAGGCCCATGTCTCCAAGTGATGACAGAAACAGAGTGCAAGTGTCTGTTTCTAGAATGACTTGTAGATGCATATAGTTTAAGATGTGTTTAAATAGTGAATAATGTTGTTATAGATTGCAGTTGATTGAATAACATATACACATACTATTTATTGCACAGTACATAGTATATGCTTTATGTAGGGTCACACGTAACCATGACCCCACCTGGAATTAATGATAAATAAAATTATATTTACAATGAAACATGTGTTGTTTTTATTATATATTGTGCTATACATTATTAATTAAGTTTAACACCCAATTTATGAACCACTGTCAGTACTATGGTGAAAACCTTGCCAACTTCCTCATTTTATCCATATCATTTCGGACAGTTTGGGTTTTTTTCCGCCCAAAAGAGGAAAAAAACTGGTAAAAACCGGAAAAAACCAGAAGTCCCGGAAGAAACCCAACCCTGATTCAAAATATTTTTCCATACAATATGGTGCTCAGAATGCTGGAAGTTTTAATGGCCGCTTGTTGATAGTCGATTACGCAATTCAAATCAGCTGCCTATTTCTAACTGAGACCCCTCCCTGCATGATATCCAACAACAAAAGTAGGACCAAATACAAATCTACCCACACCATTTTAGTTCTGACAAAATCACCTCCTCTCGCATATCATTTTATCAATAGTACTCATTCTGCTAAAAATGATATCTTATTAGTTCAGTAATTTTCACTCTGCCTTCTGAAAAGACAGAAATTAGACTTGACTTCGGTGACTATATCAACAGGTATGTAGCCCACATATTTGTTCTTTTTTCAACCACAAAAGCCTTTTCTGAAGGGAAACATATTGGGGGAGTCCAATTCAGCTTAACCAGCTGAAGCGGTCAGCTCATTACAATGATGAACTTTTGTTAGGCTTTATTTCAGGCAATGCACACCTTGCTACAGGGTCTCCCAATGAAGATCACAGGGAGGTTAATCCCGTCCCTCATTCAGATGCTGGAACCTCTACTGAATGGTCAGTCGGCACCAGCCAGACTGGAGTGTGAAAGAAAATAGCACCTTGCTGCACAAATTTCGCAACAGATGCCTATAGAAAACCCTCCTTGAGGGCACTGAGTTCTGATTTTGTGCATTAATTTTACCCCACAGTGATGAGCAACAGAATAAACAGAGTGAAAAAACACTCCTCTAGACTGCAACTTCAGTGATTGTAAATTCCTGCACTGTTTGCATATGAGAGACTTCAGTTATTTAGAAAGGTGCGAGAAATAATTCATTTTGGCAGCTAGCGGCCATTACCAGCCACAGTACACATCTGGAACAGCGTATGAAATGCAATTCACTGCACTGGGGACCCTGGAGAAGCTTCTCACTCACAGTGGTTATGGGTCCAATACTGAGGAGCCCAGCCAACAGAAATGTGCAACTACTCAAGCTGCCATTTAATAACCTTTGGGGTAACTCCATCAAGGGAACAGTAGCATTGTGCTGGGCCTTGATTGGATAAACAGCTGTTCAGTAATACATCTCTCACGCTGCTTTCTCTCAGCTTTATAACTTCAATCAATAAATTGAAAATTCCATTCAAAAATACTACAAATGAGCCATGCATTTTTTACGGTCATCATTAGAAACAATGCATGAATATGGCAGGGTATAAATAAAATGGATGCCTCCTAAACATTTGTGCCACTGTCACTTATTATTCTGTCAGTTCATCACAAAACATCCCATACTAATTGCATGCGGAGTCCACTGAATCCAATAGGGACTACACATACGCTGTACAAGTTCATTTTAACATGTTGTACTTAAATTTCCCCAAACAGTCCATACGTAGATATGTAGGGGGCTAACTGGACAGTCAAAGTTTTCCTTGGGGTACGAATGAGACAGTACATTTTTTACAAGCCCTGTGATGGATCAGTCATCTGTGCAGGGTAAATTCCAGCCAACTATCAAAGGGAAGAACGGATAGCCTTCGTCACCCATGAGACCACAAGCGAGCGGTTTAGAAAGTTAAAAGATTGCTAATACTGCATAGTCTCTGAGCAGATACAGAGTTGGACATTTTTGTTCAAACTGTACGAAAGCAATCACCAAGTTAAAAACTAGACAATTGCCATCAGTGACCGGCAGCAGGGTATATCCCAAACCTACAGCATACTCCCTGTAGGCCAAACTCATTGCTTGACCCATCTGTAGCACTACAGGAAAGAGTATAGGGTCAAGAAAATTATCAGGGGAGCTACTCAAGGCTCCAGGAATGTTCACAGCAAAATTTACCAGATTCCTATTAGGACTGTTTGACCCCTTTTATTTTTGAAAAAGTATAGTTTGGCCTAAAGGTGGCACAACAGGGACGTTCATAGTGTTGGAAATCCTTCATTCATAGTGAAGGATTTCCCTTTCAAATGCCAATACATTCACAGAAGAGTTGATCTGATAGCCATTCCAACAGTTTGACTTATTGCATTTGCAAACTAAGTTTCACCAAACGGTGGCACTAAAGTAAAATAAATAACAACAAAATCAATAATGCCCTTCCTCTATGCTCCAACAATGTTGAAAGTAGATTTAACATGAGTCCCATTAAACCTGTTCAAGTTCTTGGAATTTTAAAAAATATGAAGTTCCCACTGCACCGCCCACTCATAATGTATGCACCTGGTCAAAGAAATAAATAAATAATTAAGAACTACTCTGAAAACACCCCATAAACCAAGGCAGAATTAGCCAAACACTAGTCACTCTTTAGCCTCTCTTAACTGTGTTATAGCTCCACCATCCAGCCGGCCGGCATCATTAACCTGCCAATGAATTGGACGACAATTAACCTTTCCAACTTGCTTCAACCAGCTCTGCACCCCTTAGATACCATTGCTATCGGCCCCATGCAATGCAGCTAAGTTCTGCATTGAGAACAGCGCAGCAGAAGTTTCAGCATCACCCTTTCGCTCATATTCTTAAAATATTGCGGTTTGGATATAACCAAATCCATCCAACTTGTCCGGCAAAGTTGTCCAGAGAGGCCTTAACTATTTTACATGAAGATACATCCATGAAATCAAAAATTTTTTAAGGAACGGGTGGAGATAAAATAGTCACAGCGAAGTGCTGGCAATCGATGCAGAAAAGCCAAACACCCTACAAATGGCACATAGAGATCAAACCGGACAAAATAGAGGAATTTTACGTAGAGGAATAGCACGTGTAAAGCAGGGCAAGTAGTTTTCTTACGTTTGTTGCCATCACCGAGCCAAAAAAGAACACTAGATCCAGTATGCTGTCTAACGTCAGTTAGCCACGAGTCAGGCAATACGCTAGCGAGACTTTGTAATAAGTCATATTACGCAATGCAGCTATTAGACATTAACCAGCTATTAATCTAACATTTGTTATATCGGCGTTTTCTTCCAAACCAATTTTGATGACCAGCTAACTTTACTAATTTCGGCTATGCAACTGACATTCTGTATCCGGCTGTAGCTAGTTTGCTGGCTAGCTACCGAGCCAACTAAAGGTTCTAAGCAGATTACTTCATGCCATTACAAAATCTGTCACCATCTGGTGAAATGTTTTATATTATCTAATGTTGGGAATGCCAGTGCTGGTTGGCATGAAGGAATCACTTTCTCAGCAGGATAGCAACTGGTTTGTATCTGATATTGCTTGCAGAAGTCCATTGGGGAAAAAACAATCCTATGTTAACCCATGCATCAATGATGCTGTTGGTGTCATTCTGTCTTCTAAGCAAAACATATGCATAGATTGTCGGTAGCTAATCAACTAGTAAGGGTGAACAGTTAGGCGGCCTGGACCATCCATGCGCCAAGTACAACCCCATTCATCTTCTGTTCTTGGCTATTGATGATGGGTAAATTTAACCGAATTGGTCATTTTTGGTTTGTTCTGAATCGACTGCTTTACTCATCAGGCTCAATCATCCTCTCAGTCTCGTGACTTGGGTGCCAGATGTGGGTCAGAGGGCTGACATTGGCAGTTGACCTTTAAGATAATCCAAAAAATTTGAACAAAATTTTCATGATTAACATGAAGGCAAATTTGGCTCACAGGTGCCAGGAAATTGCATTTTCGGGCTTCTAAAATTCAAATCTTCGCGCCCGACCTACCGCCCAGTCATTCAAAACCTATGTTGAGAGCACTTTAGGTTATTGCAATTTTCAAAAATTAAAAGTTTGTCTTGTAGGCAGCGCAACAGCAAAGTTCACTGGCCAACAAACATCAATAACAAACGTTCTCTGCACGCCAGAGACAATCACAAAAAGTATAACAGGATTCTGAACAAGTGATTTGATACTTTGCATTCCGAAAGGTAAAATTTGACCAGGTCGTGGCGCAACAGGAAAGGTCCCAGGCTCAAACAAAATAAAGGGGTCTGTGCTCTATGCACCAGGAATGAACTCAAGAAGTTTCATGCGTTTCTGTTTTTCAGGAGTTGCATGAATTAAACTCCTCAGCCAAGCCTGGTGTGCAATCTGCTCAATATCCTTGCCCATAGTTTCTATCCAGCAGTTTAAAAAAAAATGATTTCTTGTGACATAAAAAAAAATAGTTGTCCTCTGTAGTAACCACTTCAGTTACAGTGAGCCAACGGTACTCCAATTAGTGGTTTAGAAAAATCAGTTTTCTAAAGCAAAAAACTCAACATGGTAATAATACTCTCGCATTCTACTGTCAATTACAGTCATCACACACAAGAAATGCGTAATTCTCTACCTTGGATTTATGCGTAGATTCCTCCATTGTCAAATTCAGCGCTTCCCTATATCCACCCAACAACTGCTGTTGCCAGCCAATCACTCAATTATACACTCAGGCTCTTCTGCGTAACTGCACAGTTACAATTCGTGCCCTCGTGAAACTTCCCCAGTAACAATGTATTGATTTGCTCATTTCTTATCCAATTCCCAGGGGTTTAAACTTCCCAGAGTAACTGAAACACATTGATGGACAAACATAGAGCATACAAGCCTATGCGTATCAGCATGGTAGGTTGTATCTGTTCAACGTTGAGCACGATTGCGCAGATGAGAATGACGCAATTCATAGAAGAAAAAAGAAAGAGGAAAAAAAAAAAAGAGTCCCTAAACCAGCCTGAAGTGTTCAGTTACATTTACAGGATTTAAATGAGGGAAGGACATCATCATCATCATCATCATCATCATCATCAATGGGAATTATTTCAAATGAAACTGGACCGGAGGGTTCCTTCTACTGGATACATCGGTCTCTGGAGGAGGGATTCAGTGAAGAAGGTTAGGCTGCTACTTTTGCGTTTTGTTTCGGAATGTTTACCGTATTCAACAAAATCGAATGCCGAGGTTTTTTCTTGTTTAAAACGTGAACTGGTCATGCATTTCGGTGGATCCCCTGGTACGTTCATTGCCTATTCTGTTGAATCTAGGGAAGCATGTATTGTTTGATTTTCCCTGAAAGTGGAGTGCCTGTTCTGTTAAAATAAGGTATATTTCAGAATTCAGGTATTACTCAGTTAGAGAGTAGTACTTGTTCCTTTTAAGTGTTGAAATGAGGTTGTAAGCTTGGAAGTCGGACCTGCTAGCTTTCATTACAGGGTGAATGTTCTGACTGTTTAATCAGCAGTTCCTTAAATGAGTATGTGTGCTGGCTTGGGGGACTTTGAAGAAAAATTGACAAAACTCAAGAAAAATTGACAAAACTAAACTTTATTACGGAGAAAAGGCATGTTCTCTGTTTGGAGAGGTTACTGGTGACCACTGATGTTCAGCTGCACTGATATTGATATATTCATACTAAATTTAACAGAAAATAATTATTTAATATTAAATTTCATGCCTCAAAACTTAATTTGTGTTCAATATATGATTATTTTATGATTTGACAGTGCACCATTTTGAGGGATCTTAGACTTTGGGGAGCCACCTGAATTGCTGTCTAATTAGGCTCATAGCAAGTAGGTAATCTAGAATGTAATGTTCAAGATGAATTATACTTGTGGTCAAGAAGTTTATGATCCCAGAAATGAATAGATTTAAGCCCCATCAGTTTTTCAATTCTCAATATTATTTTTTTTCATTTCAATGTTGAATTTTCATGAAGATTTGTGTTTGCAGCCCTTTTTCTCTACCAAAATCATGAAAATAAACTGTAATATGATCGGAGTTGAATACCCAATTTGTGACCAACTATAAAGTCTCGATTAAACTAAAAAATAAAATCAAAGAAGTTTAGTACGAAAAGGGTAATTCAATATTTACCAACAGAATGGGGAGGCCGTTGGTGAATAAAATGACAAAGTTAATTCCAGATTTTGTTTTTGTGGATTTTTATTACTCATTTTATCATTCTATTACAGTGAATTGAAACAAAACCAGACTCCCACGACTCAAGCCATTTCCGTAGTGAATGCGTAAATTAAATTTGGCCGATAACCACAGCGGGGATTGGCCTGCAGTGAAGGAGGAGATGTACTGCATTGTTCCCCTGCATTTACCCCACTCTGGAACTGGGTGCCAAACAGCAGCATCAACAGAAGCTACAAGGGGACCTCCCCCTGAGCCAGTCATCGCAGGGTTAATGTCTGCTCCATAAACTCTGGTGAAGAATCCGCTGCAGCCACTGGTGAGAGCTTTAAATAGACTTGCCAGGCTTCTGTTTTCACTCACAGGCACCGCAAAATCAGCCAACTGTACCCAAAGCCGCACTCCTGTGCCTCACCGCAGCTTGTGAACACATTCCTGGCACCAGAGGAGAAGATGATCGCTCTGAGAGTCCTGCTCCTCTCCTTCATATTTGCATCGCACACACGGTCCTCGACCGCACGACATCTCAGCTGGGACTCACATCGCGGACCTGAGATTGCCAAACAGGAGGACCTACTCGAGGATGAAGTCCACACAGAGACAAAGAAGCAAAAGGTACGTTTTCCTTTTTCATTGCCCGTTATTTTTTAGCAGCACTTAATTCATTTGTAGCGTTTTTATCCAGTCGTAGTTATTCATTTAACTTGCCTGGCATTTTATCATTACGTTAATCGCCATAGGCAATTGATCAAAAAGGAACTATTTATCAATGCCAAGCAAATAAAATCTTACTGGTAAATTTTTATCACCGGTGAACAGCCTTCTTTTTATATGCAAGTCAGCATCAATAACTTTCCAGTCAGGTCCCCCAAGTATGTCTGAAATTTGGAGGTGGGATGCTTTTGTTGGAGTAATTTAATATTTAGTATGCAATGCTTTTGTTGCTTTGTCTCACTTGTAATGATATTAATAATGACTTGATTTTATCCAAATGACATGATGTGATAATTTACATGTATTTCCTGATAAACGAGTCCGCACTTTTCATACATGGTAAACTTACAGAATTTGATAGGTGCCGTCCAAAAACTGCTGACTGTTAAGTTGGTTTCAGATTAGAACTTTAGACAGACTCATTTACCATGACCAGCAGCTGCTTTGGTGCTGTTGAGATTCTGCTGCAAGAGTCACAATTAGGCTGCCTTTACCAAAATGTTGAGTGCCCCTTGTTTAGGTGAGTGGAATAGTCATTTAAGATTTTCCAGATTAAAACCAAATTATTCCAATAAGTATGCTTTTACACCCTGTCAACTCCCTCCATGTCCAAGCATATGTACAAGCTGCAAGGGAGGAGGCGGAAATCAAATATTCAGCAGTACATTGTAAATGCATTAAGGAGGGAGATTACAATGATGAACATATTTTTTGGAACCATATTTTTAAAAATGATATAAAAATCGAAAAGCAGCACAATTTGTCTATAGGCCTACATAATGAGAAGTGCAATATCCTGAAAATCTAGTTTACCCCACCATTGGACAGGTAGTTTATCCCATTTGCAAAAGGAACATGTAGTCACTGCAGAATTATGAGCCAAAGAAGGTTTCAAAGGCTTGCAGCTCACTGACCAACACAGTGGGTTTCTGCACAGCTTAAGGGAGGGGGAAGTTCAAAGGCAGCATGCAGTGAACTACAAAAGCAGGATTTTATATACATGCTTCATTTTCCAAGCCTTCACCTTTGAAGCATTCCACATCCTGCTCTTGGGACAAAACGTCCGCCGCCCACCTGGAGCTTCAAAAGATCAGCCGCCCCAAAACTCAGACAACTGTAAATCTGCTGCTGAAAAAGCCATCCAAAAAAAAAATCCGACTGAGGGTGTTTGGCAGCATAGCATAGGATAGCACATGCTCTCCTATGACATGAATTGGCCACGCTAGCCTAGAACTACACTCAACTCACTCAATCAGAGATGGATTGTTAGAATGCGGTATACATGTTCCACCTGCATGCAATGCCTAATGGGGTGTACAATCAACAGAGAGAAGTCGAGCTTAGCGCAGACAACGATGCAGATGCGGGTTTGCTACAGAGCCCCAGCCCCGAAGATTCGGACACCAGTCTGACGACAGTTGAGGGTGAGAAAGCACTCTTTGGGCACCTCAAGCAGGTTTTGTGTTGGATTTTTGCGCTCAGTGAAAACTCATCTGGGAACCCTTTTGTAATGGCCACAAAGTTAATCAAAAGTTCAACATTTTTAATCATGAACTCAAACAATACTCCAGTGTATGGTAGTACACTGGCTGTTGGTCTTTCAAACTGAAATTCATAAATTCCCACTAGTTTGTACGGATCAAGTTTTCCACATCAAAGAATATCAGACACATTTTATCTAGTTACAGATTGTCCATTATGACCTTACCATTACATGCATTATCAGAAATTTTAAAGCTGAAGGCTGCAGAAAGTAGCGGGTAATATGCAAGGTATACTGGAGTGCACCACTGCAGATCTGAAAGTTATCAGAAAAGGCCAGATTTAAAGTCTATTGATTGATCCCCGTGTTTTGGCATTGCTCCGGGACCTTAAACTGATACTTTGATTATGGTTGGAAGGCCAAGATCCGAATTGTGCATAGACATCGGTGTCTGTAAATTCCTAAATTTAATTGGTAAATACTCCAGTAATTGAATTTCAAAATCTCTTTCTTCACTATAATAGTTTTCCCCAGTCTGTGATTCAAATAAATGGGCTCATGCGCAACATGCAAAAATTGTCATTATTTGTATTACGCATACGAAGAGACAGATCTGCACTTAAGAGTTAAGGGAGAGATAGATCATCAAACACAAAGGCCATGCGCTGCCTGATGTTTCATTTCAGATCTGCCCACATGCCTGCTGTGTGTCTGTCTGAGTGGCTCGGTGTACTGTGAGGAAGTGCCCGACGTGACCTCTGTGCCACCTCTGCCCAAAGAGACCGCCTACCTGTACGCCCGCTACAACCAAATCAACAAGATTACGGAAAAAGATTTTGCGGACATCAGTCAGTGGCACTCTTCTGTGGTTTGTTCAGCTGTTGTGAATTCTTGGATACAGATTCCAGACTAATTCATGGAATAGCAAAACAATTTTTTCAGCTTCTTGTTAATAAGTCAATTTCGCTTCCTCTTTGCATCTTGCATCTATAAATTTATCGACTCAGATGCCATGAAAATACGGACATTTAGCATCATACCACTCAGATCTTCAAATAAAATGGATAAAAATCGCGTTTTAACTGGTGAATCACACAATAGCGGAAGAGTAAGCTTGGCAAACATTGCTTTGTAAGAACCTGGCAGCAGTGACACCATTGCAGATTAAGCAGTTACGTAATTATATATAAGGCTAAATAAATTTTTACGGCAAAGTTATCCCGTTTGCTACTTTTAAAACAATCATGGCTATTCCATAATTCAACCTTATTTGCTCCGACTGAGGCCATCATATGGATTGTATCAAACCAACTTTTTAGAGTAAAAGGCTTTTGTCCGAGCTGAAAGACGCCAAGCAGTTTCCCTTGCATTACGACTGTAAAAATTACATCATTACAGCGAGCTGAGCCATGAGACACAGACAAGGCTAGTGATCATCCAGGTTCCATGATGGTGTTTGCATGGTGTAAATCAAATGCATATGATATCTCCATGCTTCTTTTCAGCCACTTTGAAAAGGATAGACCTGACAGGAAATGTCATCTCGGAGATCGAAGATGGAGCCTTCATGAAACTTACCCTGCTGGAAGAACTCACACTTGCTGAAAACAGGCTGGTCAAGCTCCCAATGCTGCCAACCACACTGACAACCTTCAATGCTAATCACAACCAGCTCACCACGTCTGGAGTAAAGGCCAACATTTTCAAGGTAACAACTACAGAATTCAGGCAAGCATCATGTTCAAAACAAAACAGTTTCACAGTTGGATTATTTGAGGGGAATTACCAAAATCATAGCAGTGGAGGCAATTAACTGTTACTTGCAATAACCTTATCAGCACTGAGTTACATCAGGATGAGTCTACAGGTTCAAATGAAATTGAGCTGCGCATCCTTTCCCATAGAAACTCACAAAACTGACATACCTCTACCTTGCCAACAATGAACTGGAGGCAGTCCCATACCTTCCAGAGACCCTGCGCACTGTCCATCTACAGGTGAGTTCTCTCAACCTTCATGGGTTCAGATACTACTCTAATAACATTCTTATAATCAAACTAGCAATTCAGTAAATCTGCCATCATCCTAACTTTAAATTTGACGCAACTACTGTTCGTGTAAATGTCTTACGCTCTTCCCTTTCTGTGACCGCCACCCGCAGAACAACAAGATCAACACTATTAGTGACGAGACCTTCTGCCACAGCAACAACACCCACTACATCCGTCCCAACATTAATGAGATCCGACTGGAGGGGAACCCAGTGATTCTGGGCAAGTATCCCAACAGCTTCACCTGCCTGTCCACATTGCCCATTGGACAATACTCTTGAAACGACTAATCAGAGCCGACCAACAGGAATGAAAAGACACCAAAAGCAAATCCCACTGTAAATTTTTAAAAGTAGGCACAGAAACTGCAGTTGTCCATGTTTTTTTATTTAGAGGTTTTCACTATAAATCAAGCCTTTAAATTATTTATGCTTGATCCATGTTCGATCAGGCACTGGAACTCATTTACTGTAATTCATGTCAAATGTTTGAATGAAAGATATTATTGTCAGCAAGACTTTAAACTTTTGCTTGCTTGTCTTGAACAGAGACAATAGATCTAAAAAAAACAAGGTTATCCAACTGCAAGAACTTACAACTTCATAAATCAAATCCTGTGACTGGAACTGGCCTTTCAGCTACCCAACTCTCTGTGCAACCTTAATCATATGACCAACCATACACTGGGTGGAAGGGAGCAGAACATTTGAAGCAGCACTCAAAACAATATTATAAACTGAAACTACCCGTTGTAATCTTAATTCTAAGAGCACTGAATAAATTTTCAAGGAATTAAAAATGTCTTTACCCTGAGCTGTTGAAAACCTGTCATGTGGCAGCTTGTTTAAATGAGCTGTCCTGCGGGAGCTCTTTTAAATAAGTTGCCACATGATATGTTTTTAATAGCTTTGATTTTGATATCTTACATCATTGGGCAATTATTGCTGCCTAAAGCGCTGTAAGGGAGAAATTCTTTAGAATATGCACTAAAGAAAGAGAAAGCCTAAAACATTCCCTCATTATCTGGTCACTCCCTTGAGAGTTAAAACAAGGGTGAAGTGGGTAGCCTGTACAACACACAAGGAAGATTCTAACACAGCCGAAGATTTGCACCAACTATTGGTGTAGCACAGGTCTTTACCAGTCACAGTGCGATCACTAGGCTCAGAAGACAAGTCTTATGCTGCAGGAGTGGTGTGGTGTAATTTTATGAACATTTTTGGCTGCCTACTGGACTCAAAAAAATAATGAACAAGTAAAGAACTAAAGAACCAACAAACTGGCATCCTTCCAGAGTATTTTGTGGTCCAACAAACCTTACCCATGTTTCTACTGGTACAGGAGTGAGTAAATAATGATAAAATTTTTATTTCTGAGTGAATTGTTCCTGTGGGGTGAGATTGGTCGAGCATTTTTTATGTGGTTACACGAGCATTGACATAAAAAAAACAATAATTTGGCAGGTGCTTCTACCTCTGAACCCAAAGACCAATGAGTGTGTAAAATGTTGTTAAATGTTCAATTTCTTCAAATAAAACACCTTTTTTTATTACAAAAACCTGTCTGTCAAGTGAGTCACACTCAACACCAATAGCGGTCATTCATCTGATTGCGGATCAGTAGCAAGTTAGTTTACCTTACATATGAGAGCAAGCCAAATCAACATAAATATTCCGTAAACTACAACAAATAACCTGGTCTTTAACAGTAACGTCCATTTACATTTGAAACTGAGAAAAATCACACTATCCTCCCCATCACAGAATGCTTTTATCCAGAGTCACTTCTGCAAGTGTCCTTAACAATTTGAGGCCAACACTGCCCTTCATGCTGGCTAAGATGAGGATACAATTAACCCAACATTCTAGTAAATCGCAGAATTTCTTGCAAAACACACATGCCCTTAGTGTCAGTTTGACATGGCCAAACATATTCTCAGTTGGACAAGCATTTTTCCTAAATTCATATAAACTCATACAAGACAGAAGCATGAAGACACCCAGGAGAGCTTACCAATCCATTGCACGTCAAACACCATTCATGCACACAACCATACCTATGGCCAACATAGCATCTCTAATAAGCCTAACTTGCATGTCTTTAGACCGTGGAGGTCAATCGGAGTACCTGCAGGAATCCCACACGAACTCCGGCAGAACGTCTACATAAGAAGGCTTAAACCAGATTAAAACCCAGAATGTTCACAGTGTGAGGCTACAGTGCTATCCATTGCAGCCAATCAAATCTCGCAGAGAGGAATGGAGGTGTTAAACAGAGGTGCCAACCCAAGAAGTAAATATACAATTTATTTTAAGCTTAAAACCGTCGCAATAAGGAAAAATGCCAGATAAAACCCTGTGTTTAAGGTCAAGAACTTGGGATTGGTACGAAAGATTTTTCCATCTTGTTCTTGGAATTTTTGGCCTGCTGTCAATCCTAACCCTGATCCTTTACAAAGTCATTCCTGAATGACAAAACACCCTGAAAAGAGTAAAAAGAAAAATGTTAAATCGGTCTCTCCTTCCAATCAATCTTTTTTTCACTTGACAATGGAATTATATTTGGTTTCACGTTCTGTGGTTGTCTATTCATGCATTTTGTGATTCACTCAAGGACAATCCATAACATCTTTCTGATATCACCAATCTTGGCGGGCTACAGTGCCATGAAAAAGAATCTGCCCCCTTCCTGATTTCTTATTTTTTGCATATTTCTCCCACTTAAATGTTTCTGATTACCAAACTAATTTTAATATTAGACAAAGATAACCCGAGTAAATACAAAATGCATTTTTTAAATGATCATTTCATTTGTTCAGGGGAAAAAAGATATCCAAACCTACCTGGCCGCATTTGAAAAAGTAATTGCCCCCTAAATCTAAACCCACCCTCGGCAACAACAGCAACAGTTAAGCATTTGCAATAACTGGCAATTAATCGTTCACATCACTGTGGAGGAATTTTGGCCCACTCTTCTTTGCAGAATTGTTTTAATTCAGCCACACTGGAGGGTTTGAGCATATTCAGCCTGTTTAAGGTCATGCCACAGCATCTCAATTGGATTTAAGTCCAGACTTCAACAAGACCACTCCAAAACCTTCATTTAATTTTTTTTTTTAAGCCATTCAGAGGTGGATTTGCTGATGTATTTCGGATCATTGTCCTGCTGCATGACCCAAGTGTGCTTGAGCTTGAGGTCACAAACTGCTGGTCGGACATTCTCCTTCAGGATTTTTCTGGTAAAAAGCAGGATTCATTGTTCCATCAGTGACAGCAAGTCGTCCAGGTCCTGAAGCAGCAAAGCAGCCCAAGACCATCACACTACCACCACCATGTTTGACTGTTGGAATGATGTTCTTTTTATGAAATGCTGTGTTAGTTTTACGACAGATGTATTGGGACGCACACCTTCCAGAAAGTTTAACTTTTGTCTCTTCAGTCCACAGAATATTTTCCCAAAAGTCTTGGGGATCATCAAGATGTTTTTTTGGCAATGGTGAGACGAGCCTTTGTGTTCCTTTTGTTCAGCAGTGATTTTCACCTTTGAACTCTGCCATGGATGCCATTTTTGCTCAGTCTCTTTCTTATTGTTGAATCATGAACACGGACTGTTAACTGAGGCAAATGAGGCCCGCAGTTCTTTAGATGTTGTTCCGGGTTCTTTTGTGACCTACTGGATGAGTCGTTGATGTGCTCTTGGAGTAATTTTGGTAGGCCGACCACTCGTGGGAAGGTTCACCACTGTTTAAAGTATTTTTCATTTGTAAAAAAATGGCTCTCACTGTAGTTCACTTGAGTCCCAAAGCCTTAGAAATGGCTTTGTGGCCCTTTCCAGACTGATAGATGTCATTGACTTTGTTTCTCATCTGTTCTTGAATTTCTTCAGATTGCTGCATTATGTGTTGCCTTTTGAGATCCTTTCGCCTACTTGACTTTGTCAGACAGGCTCTATTTAGGTGATTTCTCGATTCAACAGGTCTGGCAGTAATCAGGCCTGAGTGTGACTAGTGAAATTGATCTCCAAAACGTGGTTAATCACAGTTAATTCATGATTTAACAAGGGGGGGCAATTAGTTACTTTTTCACATAAGGCCGGGTAGGTTTGGATAGCTTTTTCCCCTCAATAAATGAAATCATCATTTAAGAACTGCTTCACTCAGGTTGTCTTTGACTAATATTAAATTCATTTGATGATCTGAAACATTTACGTTTGAAAAATATGCAAAAAAATAGGACCAAGGGTCCTGTAACTTACCGGCAAGCGGTCTTACAGGGATGATACAAGTTATGGAAATTTCATGTGAAGTTTGACATTTGAATCATGAAAATCAATGTCAACGTCACTAAATAAAAGTTCACATACATTTGTAAGACCTTCTGTAATACAGTCCTAAGCTCTGAAGCAGTTTTGGTGATACAAGTCATTATAATATGTCAATATGTATTCAATATGTCAATTGTGAACTTGACAGGCCACAGAATGTCCACTTGTGGTCAGCAAATGGACTTCATATAGGACTTTCTAAATGTCTCTACACAAACCTTTGCTCAATTTGCGACCATTTTAGTGACAAGTCATTGTAATTTCACTGCAGAGTTTGACCCCTGAAAGGTCACTGACAGTCAAGTTGAATGTCACAAAATGAAAGTTCATATGTGACTTCCTAGATGTTAGTAACACAAACTTTGGCTCCATCTGTGACCGTTTTAGTGATACAAGTAATTGAATTTTCACGAGGTCACATTTGACCTTTGAAGGTCAATACGAAGGTCACCAAGTGAAAGTTCATATATCACTTCCTATATGTCTGTAATACAAACCTAGATTCCATGTGTGACCGTTTCGGCAATACAAGTCATTGTAATTGTATTATGTCAAGTTTGACCTCCAAATCTCATCAACAGTCAAGCTGAATGTCACCGAATGAAAGTTCATATTTGACTTCCTATGCCAGTAACACAAACCTAGGCTCCATCTGTGGCCTCTTCAGTGACAGAAGTCGTTGAATTTCACTGGGTCAAGTTAGACCTTCGAAGGTCATTATGAAGGTCACCAAATGAAAGTTCATACATGACTTCCTATACTTCTCCAATCCAAACCTACACTCAATCTGTAATGATTTTGCTGTTGTAAGTCATTGAGATTTCACTATATAGTTTGACCATTGAAGGTCACTGAAGGTCTAGTTCAAGGTCACCCAATGAAACTTCATACATGACTTCCTATAAGGCCACAATACAAACCTAAGCTCAATCTGTAATAGTTTTGGTGAGAGAAGTCATTGAAATTTCACGATGTGAAGTTTGACCTTTGAAGGTCGCCGAAGCTCAAGTTCATTGCCATGAAAGTTCACACATGACTTCCTACAAGTGTTCAACGCACATATGTTCCCAATTTTCAAAATTTTCAAGCCTAGAAACCTTTGAAAATCAAAACCAAGGTCATCTGAAGTCAACTTTAACAAAACCAAAATATAGGTCACATATTACTACCTACATGTAAGTAATACAAACTTAATCTCTGCAATCATTTAGCCTCCACAGGCGATTTGGCCCATTCTCCATAAGACCCAATGTTAAAGTACAGCGCCCCCACTAGACTCACTTCCATCAATTCAATCAAAATGGCACTCGCACTGAACATAAAGTGTATCAAGGTGAGTTGATTGCCAGATTTAGGGAAAAAAGTTATCTGACAGTTTTTGAGAAATAATTTTTTGAAATTTCAAGTCATATCTTATATTTAATATATTCCCTGACCTCGAGTTTGACCTTTCAAAGTCATCTGTGGTCAAATTTAATATTGCCAATATATAGGTCATATATGACTTTCTATATGTCGATAATACAAACAAAATCTCTATCTGCAACCATTTAGCCTCAACAGGCCATCTTGCATATTCAAACAAGTACAGCGCCCCCAAAAGACCCACTTCCGTCGATTCAATCAAAATGGCGTTCACACTGTACATTGAGGGTACCAAGGTAAGTTGATTGCCTGATTTAGAAAAAAATTTAGGGCGCAGTTTTTGAGAAATCATTTTTTAAAATTTCTCAGTCCTATCTTTGACATTGGAGCCAAAATTTCAAGGGCATAAAACGGACAAAAATGATTCAACCAAAAATCCGAGAAAAAGACCTGGAGATGTGGTCTAGTAGTATGTTATTGCAAATTTACACGAAAATTCATCTGGCCAAAAAAAATTTTAAAAATGTTCCGGACGACAGACGCCGGACACCACACTCCAACAATAGGTTATCGGTCCATAGGGTCCGTAAGCTAAAAATAAGAAATCAGCAAGGAGGCAAATACTTTTTCACGGCGCTTTACATTGTACCATGCACTGCTGAGTATAGGAAATGCATTTATTTAAATCAGTTTCATCAGAAGCGGAGATAAAACATAATCCTGCCACCGATCATTGTGACAGCATGTTCTGGATTTTATTTCATTTACTTTGCTAATTTTGCACTGCTAAACTAGGATGGAGGTCACACAGAGGTGCAGAAAAAGACTTTGAAATCTTGATGCAGCCGACGGAGGAACAGGGTGTCGGATCAGTTCATTCATTTCATTTTAGATCAGTGGTCCAGTAAACATGTCAGGGATGGTGAGTTTCATGCACACCTGGTAGGGTTACCGGAAACACAGGATTTATTTTGTTACCTTACTCGTGAATCTAAACTTTATCCCACATATAACTAATCCTCCATCTCAGAATGGTCATATTAGCTACTATTTCACCCACACAAGTCCAAGTTAACGAAGGCCGACAGCAGACTCCAGTGGCAATCAAAACCAAAACTAGACACCAGAAGCTCTGATAGCACAAAAGACACATCTCAGAAATACCTTCAAAGCCAACATTATGGTTCCCTAGAATGGGAGTGCTGTACGTGAGACACCAGCTTTGCTGCAGGGGAACCTTGCTCATGCACAAAAACACCCCTTCATTAAAGCAGAAAACCTGCACTTAAAAGTCACATACATTGTTGATTACAAATGCAAAATTAAAGAGCAGTGAGTCAAATAAATAAAAAAATAAATGCCTTTGTATGAAACATTATGCAGCCAACTGAGCTTAACTGGAGAGTTCACGTTTCAATACAGTAGTCTGGGGTTGTGCCAGTGGCTTGGCGGTAGGTTGAGAGAGACGGCCCGTGTCCAACAGCACAATAGGAAAACAGTGGTCTCAGTTACCACAAGTGATGGGAGAACCATCTGCAGAAAACAAAGGCTGGAAGGAAAATCCCAGCGATCAGCAGCCCAGACAGGGGGGCGCCAGAGCTGCGCTTTCGGCGGAGGAGCCTTACCTTGAAGTGCGCGAAAGTCCTGCTCCTGTGCGCACAGCTCTCAGCGAAGCCCCTCAGGACCCGGAAAAAAAGCAGGAGACTCTGGGTCTCCTCCACTCTGAAATTTTAAAAGTGACACAAAGGCCAACAGTGCCAGAGAAACAAGAGTACTAAAAGGCTTGCACAGGCAAGGCTGCATTCATACATAGCAGATATGCAAATAATTACAGGCCGTTTCACAATCGGGGTGCCTCATGTCGTTCCTCGGACACCCAAAATTAAAGTCTGGGCATCATTTGTACAGCATATCCATGCGTTTGCATATACATGTAAGGACATAACTCCAGAATATTAGACCTACACATGTTGTAGATTTTGAGTTAATGTACCACAGATAAATAGTTACTTCAAATGAACGACTAAATTTCCAGAGGACATTTCTTCATGGTAGTAAACTTCCACATGTGCCTTCCATAATGTGCAAGCACTCAATGATACATTGTGTTCCAAAAAGACCGTGCCCATAATACCCATGTGCCATATCGCATTTCTCCTGGAATTTACATCATCTGATTTGTTTGTTTCCGGAGAGGATATACTTTTGATGGACAGGTACAATCACAACACACTGAATCTTAACATATACCAAGACTGCAGTTATTGGCCTGCATCCAGCAAAGAAAAGCATGAATGAGGAAAACAAGCATGAGGACACATGTTCACACCCAAACTGACCGGCCAATGCAACATCCTGATCTCAACCACATTGAAAGTTATTGGGATGCACTGGAGAAGGCAACAGAGTGGTTCTACAATCTTGTTAAATCTATAAAAGATCTCGAGCCAAAAATTAATGCAACTTTGAGTGAAAATAAATGTTCGGACTTTGCACATGGTTACCAGAACAAAGACAAGAAGAACTTGCGCTATAAACAAAGGCACGGAGGTTCCGCAAAACATCTGAGTGTGCGCTTTTTTTTTTGGCCAGACATATTCTGCAATGAAAAACACTAAACTGATATTTTGTCATTTCAGTCTCTGATTTGATTCACATTATCACAAAAACTTTCAAACAGCAAATGTAGCTCATCTTGATCAGATGCAGGCAGTTGAGCTGTGGCAGATTACATTGATACTCAATCCCTTGAGCTAGAAACAAGGGCTTCCATTCTGGGAGAAATTACTGTTCAGCAGCGCTAGCCATTGTTCTCTTCTGAAATGGAAATCAGGGCTGTACTGTAGAGGTAAGCTGTGAGCCCCCATTCAGTCTGTCACCAACTGACTTTGGCACTCAAACCTTTCAACAGTCAGTTTTTCAATGCATTTCAATGTGGAGAGGTACGGCAGTCCCCATTTGAAGCCCTGCCCTAACCTAACCCTAACCCCAACCCCTCCCTTAACCCCAAACCCCTAACCCTTCCCCTAACCATAATCCGCAACTTTATCCTAATCCCTAAAAATCGACTGCAGAACCAATAAAAACTGCCGTGTCTCTCGGCACTGCGTAAAGTAAAACACAATTTTTAGATTAAAAAAAAAACCTATACTTATACCATTGGACAAAAGCACAAATATGCCATCAATTCTCTCAGGTGTCCAAATTAAATTGCACAAGGATTAACACTCAACCAGTTGAGAAAGTGTTCTTTGCCATTGCAAATGTACAAAATTTAAGTGCAAAAGGCGACAAGGCTTCAATATTGTGGCCCAACACTAGCAAAATCTCAAGAATAAGGATTTTCTAGTGCATGAACTTGATTAATAAAAATGCTTTTATTTTAGTTTTATTGTACATATTTTAAGCAAGAAGCAATAACATATCCTAAGCACATGGCAGGTGATCAGATTCACACCACGGGCCCCATTTTTCTGCACGTGCTCCGTCTGACGATGGGCTGACTGATCGCCTCCTCTATTCCTGTTTTCCTACAGCCGCAAGAGGTGTTTTTCAGCCTCGGCTACATGAAACTGGGCCGAGAGATGAATACTGAGTTATATTTCAGCAGGTATTTTCCACACAATTACATGGAACCAGTGGGAGTCTCATTTAAATAAGGTCACACAAAGCAATATTTTGTGTCTTTTTGAAACGTAAGGCAGACGGTATAAAGTTTGCAAGAACTACGTTTCGACTGAAACGAGTCCCATTTCGGATTTCACCTGAGGGTACTGACAAACTAAATAATGTGTCAATAATTAATGGTATCAGTAATGAAACTAACATGAACACATCAAGTAAAAATTCACATTTCATGACACTCGAACATTTTTTGACTTTTTGCGATAGTTTGTTTTATGTACCTATAAAGTATTTGATGTCAAGAAATTCACCCATTCGTTTCAGTGGAATCATGTATTAAGCAAACTGCTGTCAAGTAAAAGGTGCCAAACTCCAACAGCCTTTATCTCAGAATCACAAATATAATGATAATACTGTTTTTCATCGTATCATGAATGTTTATTACTTTTGGCAGACTTTTGGAATTGATAGGCTTCCAAAAATATTTTGGGCCTAAACTTTCAGACTTTCAGAGTCCCATTTCTCACTATCTGCTTTCCCTACCATGTGTATAGGAGGGTATGGTTGAAGAATTACTTACGCAAAACATGTCACTCATGACAAAAATTGCACTTGCATTTCATTATTCTACCCACTAAATTAGGAACAGTTGTATCTGGTAGGCTAAATGAAACAAGTTCTGCAACCTACATTTGCATCAGTTGACAGAGTATTGAATATATAATTGCTGAGTGGCAGAGGCACATGCACAATCAAAGAGTGTTTTAAACTTACTGACAAGGAGTGCAAAAGACATCTTTCTCTAAAAGTTGTCAACGTCTGTGATCAAAGCAATTCAGATTCCCTCCCCAAATATCAATTTTTTGTCCTTATTTGCATGTTGTTAATTCATTTTATTACTACTAAGTAATATATTTTAATGCCAGAATTGTGTTTTGCCTTCAAGTGATAGTGGCTGCAGTAGCAATGAGTAGACAACAGTATGCGACCAGCGTGAAATTTACCAGTACACTGGAGATAATTAAATCAACCACAATGGCCTATCTGCTCAATAGCCTAAGAATCCAGAGTATTCCACAATACAGAGCGATCAATGGTGTACTGCCAACTCTACCTTGGTATACTGTACAGAATCAATTTTGTCTTCATTCTTAATGCCAAAAATGCACCCAATAAAAATCCATTACATCATGAATAACAAATTAAAAATTTTTTTTAGATGAATATCAATTAAATAGAGGCAAGCGCATTAACAAAAAAGTAAATTCCGTTTGCATCTTCCACTTGCATGTGCGCAAGAGGCCTGACATAGGACGGCAGCACTAGCACTGAAGTTTACCAGCCTCATATGACAGACCAAACCCTTTCCCATCACGCCTACCTGCAGGCATCACATGGCCCAAATGACTACAGAACCACCCCTATAACGGATATTGCAGGAGGTTAAAATAGTCCTTGCATGTATTGCATGCGTATAATAAGAAAAATCAGGCCCCAGATGCACGTGCCTCTAGGATATAATCACTCAGCAATACTCAGTAAAAAAAAAATGAAAAACAAGACAGGTCATTAGTCTTTATAAGATGATGCTTACCCAGACACAAATGTGCTGATATCGATGAACTCGCGTCCATCCACAACAATATTCAGGTCAGTGACTCTCCTCACAATAGTGCCATCTTCCTCCTTCATGAAAGTGTACATTACAGAAGAGAAAAGCGCACTGCATTTAAATCAGAATGACAGAAAAATAAGACACTGCCAATCATTTTAAAGATGAGTACCACATGAACATAATCAACTACCTTATTTTTGGCCCAGTAATTACATGTCAAAAGTGGGTTATGTAATTGCTTGCAATGTTCTTTCGAAAAGCTTGCCCAATGCAATCAACCATTAGGGAAAACGCAATTGCGCATCTTGTTTACATTGGTTTATGGGTCAATGACGTCACATTGTCCGAGTGCACTACTTTGGTTGAAAATAATTTTAAATTATTCATAATAAGTATCAGTTTATTCGATAAAACCTGTTTAATTTGAACATATTTCCACTTTATCATAAAAATGATATATACTTCGCTCCATTAAAAACGCACGGATGAGGTATGTACTGCATTTTGCGGCAAATTGATGAATCAATTTATTTTTATTGCTTTTCCAGTGAGGCACAAGAGGAAATAAAGAAAAGCGTGTGGTATTGTAATCTTGACGTGCATCAAGTGTCACAAGTCAAGTGTCACTGTACACATCACGAACAGCTCAATGTTTGTTATTACTGAAGTGCTTGGCGCGTGCAGGCGATGCGCATCAGGATTACAATACCACGCAAATACAGTACAATACAAGTACAATTTGCCGCAAATACAGTACACACCTCACCCGTGCATTTTTAATGGAGCCAAGTATATATTTTATGTTTTGCCATCTCAAACCCTCAAAATATCAGGTGGCACAACCGTCCGAGCAAGTTAACACTATGTGAAATGTTTTAAATATGTAATTTAAAATGTGAATTAATATAATATTAATATGGGGGCATAATTTTATACTGAAAACCTATCAAATAAACAAGGTTTAATAGTTTAATTGTTCTTAAATTGTTTGGAAAACCAAAATACCCGCACTCGAAAATAAACAAGGTTTAATAGTTTAATTGTTCTTAAATTGTTTGGAAAACCAAAATACCCGCACTCGAAAATAAAGAATCTATAAGTTACTTTTAATACCCAGCCCAATTATAAAATAGTCATGTTTTAGGCAGACACTAGTCATGTTTTAGGCAGGAGAGTAGACACTCTCAGGTATACCCACTCAAAAATCACTTGAAAAAAAAAAAAAAAAAGAGGGAAGTGTTTTTTCAAGAAACGTTTGGATTGCGCTACCTGACATTTTTTGGCTAGTGAAATAGCAAATACAGTCTAAAACTGTACCAAAATGTTTGTACAACATTTACAGGGTTAAGACTTGTTTAAACACATTCTTCCAACTTCAAATAAATGAATTCTGTTCATTTTTAAAGATTTATTTTTTTAAAAAAAAGCATTTTTAAAAGGCTTATTTGTCATTGACCCTTATTTAAAATGAATGCAACTACCACCTCTAAACCTGTCCACCGATAGAAAAGCAATTTTAGTAATTATATGAGAGGAACTATGGACTTCTTTTTTTGTAGAGTTTACCCATTTCCCATAAAACTCAATTCACAGAACTAACATGCAGACAAAAAGGTTAGGCATAAAGTCATGACCAGATTAAGATTTTGCTGCCCCCTAGTGTACATATGAGAATCGTGTACAAGGAATTTTAAATCGTGGAGTAATATTTTCTTCAAATTGCGTCAGCCTACAATCTCCTCAAAAGTATAATGGGGATCATAAACCCAAGCCGGACAAGTATTAGTATTCAGTATTTCAAAGCAAATTATTTTGAAGTGTTAACTGGTGATAATCAGGCTTAACAGGCACAGATTCCTTTGGGCACAATTTGCTTCTAAAAACCATTTTTAGATTCAGTATTGCACCAAGACCAAACAGCAGGTGACCGTGTCAAATAATGGCCAGAAATGTATACTTTGCGCTCACTTTCAAGAACCAATTTGGGCTCTACCTTTCTACTTGCGGAGGGTTTGTCACTGCTATTATTTTGATGAATGTCCAGCCTTATTATTGGACAGCATGCATTAAGCATATAGGTCAGGTCACGCGGTAACGGAGCTACAAAATTGGTGTATTTTGTATCATAGCTCCAAAACTAAGATGGAGTTACAATTTAAATGGCTTTGTGTAGGTCATCCCTAGTACTTCAAACAACAAAATAGCTAATTTCGTTCATTTGATTTATTATGGGTGAAAATGGCAAAAAACTGGTTGGAAACAAATTTACTATTAACTCTGTTACCGACCAGTTTTTTGCTGTTTTCACCCAAAATAAATCAAATGAACAAACTTAGCAAATTTTTTGTTTGAAGGACTACGGACGACCGACACAAAGCCATTTAAATTGTGACTTTACTTAGTTTTGGAGCTATGATATAAAATACACCAATTTTGGAACTCCATTACCTCATGCCCTGGTGCACATGGGTACAGTGTAACGTACTTTGGATAAAAGTGTCTCCTAGAAGTGAGAACATTATTAATTTATTAAACACCTCTGTGGCCAGTTTTAAGCAGCATTGCAATTCAAACATAAAGTCCAGTAAAAAATCCAACTCAAATACAAATTGAAGCATATAAAATAATTTTAGGCAGCAGAGCTGTATATCAAATGAAAACATTGTCTTACCAGAATTTCTGTGAGCTGAAACTCGACTTGAAAATCCAAAAAACCACAGTTTCCAGAAACCCTGTGCTCCTGAACAATTTTTGCCTTATCTATGAGGAGGGAAAAAAAATCATGCTATTAGAAAATACAAGTATTTCAGAGGAAGCACTCCTTATGAAAGCCATTTTCACAAATAAATAACCCAATAAAAACAGATCCCTTCAAAAATATCTACTCTAATCCTAACATGTTTAATGCAAATGATCAAAGCACTGGAACAATGTTACCAAAATAAGAGCCATTGCACAGCAGGTATATCAAAAACAGTCGGGCTGGGCAATATGGGCAATATCAAATATCGCTTTGTTTCTGACCAAATATCTCAGTATCAATACTCTAGCAATAACGAAGGGATAACCAAATTTCCATAGTGTGATTTTTGATAAACTTTGATTAGTAATGCGGATATGATGAGCAAACTGGTACAGGCAACAGCCAGTGTGGGCAACTGCATCCTTCTACTGTAATGCAGCCATTCAAACCAGAAATCATATCATAATATCATATTGATATACACTGTCTAACCAAAAAAAAAAGTCACACACGCTAATATTTTGTTGGACCGCCTTCAGCTTTGATCATGGCAGGCATTCATCCTGACGTTGTTCTGACAATCTTATGCAATGTCTTACATTTATTTCCAACAAGAATTGGATTAATTTTTGACCAAGATCTTGTATTGACGACAAGAGAGTCAAGCGACTCCTTAAAGGCTGCTCTAGCACATCCAAATGACTTTGTTGGTTAAGAAGAACATATGCAACATATGCAACAAGAGCACCAGGAGCTGGTACATTATACACCGCCGACATTTTTGTATACATTTGACCTTTGACCTCAATGTGTGACCTTGACCTTGGAGCGACGGAGCCGACAGTCATTCGGTGTCTAGACCCTGACCCAGGTAATGTTCCTCTGGAGTTTCGTCCTGATCGGCCTGAAGCTTTGCACACAAATTTGCGGACAAGCCAAATGTTAACAGACGAACGGACGGACGGACGAACGGAGCGGATGACGCCAATATACGACCGCCTCTGGCTGCGTATAAAAATTATTCCTCATGCTCTGAGCATGATAAATCCTGGTATTGTCATCCTACCAGCATTGTCAAGGCATTTTTAAAAATCTGGTCATTCAGTTCATTCAGATAATCTGCTGACTTCATTTTATCATTTAAGCCCAGATCATAACCCTGCCCCTGCAGACAAGGGGGCACAATGCATAACGAATGCATCACTTCATGGGCTTCCTTTCTTACCCTGAAGCACCAGTATCTCTGGAATAAAGTAAATCTGGACTCCTCAGACACCGAACCTTTTTCCCTTGCACATATCACAGTCCGAACTGTGCTCATCAGCAAATTGAAGTTGGCTCGCTCGCCCCCCCCCCCCCCCCCCCATTAGCCACACTAACACTTTCTTGTAGCCGCACAGCCATTTTGTCCCAATCCTGCAAGTTCCAGCTGCATTGTGCATGTGAAAATGCTCTTACTTCCAGAATTAAAGGTAGCCATGAGTTCTACTGTTGATTTTTTACAATGACACGTTACCAAGATTTTTAGCAATCTCTACTCAATATCATTGATGATCTTTTTCTGACCCCTTTGTTCTCCAAAAGTTGCCTGTTCACCACCATCCTTCTAGATTTATATTTCGCATTGAACCATTCTTCACCCAATTCCAGTGACTTCATCCATGTCCTTCGTTGTTTTCTTTGCTTGACACAGGCCAATTATTTGATCCAAGTGTAACACAGTAACATCTATTACACAACTATGGGAAAAGTCTTCTGATATGGCTGTTGAAGCAGTGAGAACCCAAACACTGCAGCAGTCAGAGTTAAAAGAACTGCTGCCAGCTGAAATATACTGCAATGATTCAATCATAGGCTCTTCAATTATTTGTTTATTTCAATCCAAATGCAATTTGTTTGGCTTGGCAGTGTGATATCAATATATTGCCCTGCCCTAAATAGCAGACATAAAAATATCTTTCCCACTACATCATATGTGGCTTCTTAAACATGGACAGGTGGATGTAAGGGCCACATGGAGAATGGCTGGAAACTGTTCATCAATTCCCTGCACAGAATCCAGAGCATAACTGGAAATTCGGTAAAACTGTCTAAAGACATCTACTGTATTTTGAAAACTGAAAATGACCAAGTAAAACATAACTAATCATTATAGGGATAAATAGTGAATAAATTGCACTACACTACTGCATCCCCATCTCTATACATACTGTGCAGATCCTTACCAATTCCCACTTGCATTAGTATCATATGTAAAAAAAAAAAAAAAAATATATATATATATACACATGTCTACTTGAAATTTTCTTCCTCCACCTGATTCTAATTTAATTAACACTCTTTCCTACAGCGTATCATACGATATTCTGTTACCATATCAAAGAAGGAAGCCATTTTTGCGTCCTTAACTTATGCCTTCCTTACTACTAATGCTAATAACAGCTCTGGGACTATTATTGACGTGAGCTAGTAAGGCGCGTCATTTCCTATAATGTAGTTAAATTAGTCATGACACTTATTGCCAAACATTTCATACCCCGCTCATAATAGAGAGATGAAAACCGGCTGCACTGATGGCCTCACTGAGATAAGGATAAACATCCTTTGCCAAGCACTTTGAGAGGAATAACTGAACAGTAATGGACCAGATTTTCTGTCCTCATTAGTGTCAAATCAGTTGGCATTTTTTATACTGTCTGGAAGAAATATGCCATTACCTTTTTCAAGTGTCTTAACTTCACACTTCTTCAGAGTAATTCCATTCAGCTTCGTCTGTCTGGCCAGATCTGCTTCCAGTTTCTCAAGATGTGTAATAATATCGTTCTTAGCAGTTTTGAAGTGTGGCTGTGAAGTTCTGAAACGGACATAAACTCTGTTATCGGTGACTCCATGCATCAGCATCCCTTAAACCACAAATCTAGACAGAGCTAATGGACCTGAATCCAAATATTTGACCAAAAAAAAATTTTGGCATCCAATATTTGATCATCTTGTCTCAGAGTGAATAGTGGATCTTACTGTGCCGGCTTTGAGTGCTCTTCAAAATGAAGCGACACTTCTCCTCCGTTGTTTTCCAAATGATTTTGAAGCATTGCGATTTCCTGTTGCAGTAACTTGATCTCTGCTTCATACGCCTGCTCCATCGTCTCAGGTGTCAGAGTTTGATGCTTGTCCATTAATAACTTTAATAAGAAATCCAAGGACCGATCGGGTCGCAACAGGTTACTAAAATAAGCAAAATACTAATTGAAAAACACGACAGAAGCCAGCCCGAGATGTTTGTTCTTGTTCAACTGAATAAAAGCTGTCAGCAAAGTTTAAAAACCTGGCAAGTTCTCTCAATCATTCATAAACCAACAGAGCGTTAGAAAATGGGCCTTTTAACGACGTCTCATTCGCGTCCAAAGCAGACCGTCTTTTATAGGACAATGTTAAGGTTACTTTGTTATATTGTTTACTTACTCTGCTATAAGACGATTAAGCAGCCAAACTTGCTAGCCAGATACCAAACTATATTGCTAGCCAGCTAATAAGATATTTAAGCAAACACGAGGTGGTTGTTCGTTTAGACAGCTGCTAAAAAAACACGTAAACAGATGACGTTTCTGTCAAACATTCGCTAATTTAACTCGCAAACTGACTTCCTGTGTCTCAGACAGCGTTACGCGGTGACCCCACAGCATTTCAGACATCGCGCCAAAAGCGGAATCTCCTCCCAGAGCAGGAAAGCAAGTTGGATGGGAAGTGTGACGTACCGATGCTAACAAGCGTTATATTTTTCTTTATGAGGGTTTATAATGTATCTTTATGTTTCTTCATCAGTAAAATTACACTGATCCCGGTTTTTGCACAGCAATTTGCATTTATAGTCAATGGTCATGATATGCAATACATTACAGCTTGACGTGTGGAGGACATCCCTATGACAGCATGTGTCACTTACTGTGTAACTTGATTTAGCGACCGCGAACGACAACGCCAAACGGAACCTTTGACTTGCGGAACTCATTGCACTGCATCTGCTAATGTGGCACGACAGTTATTTTTGAGCGCACCGGGTGTAGCTGTTGTGTGGTACATGTGAGAATGAAGCGAAACATGTTACAAAATAATTGGGTTATTCTTATCATTGGTGTTATTGAAAGTTGTGTTTTGTATTCTGTTAATCCGTGTGTCAAAGTGTAAACGATTGAGTTTGCTAGCGGTGCGCTTCTTGTGGAATTCTTACCTTTATAAAGTTTAGACTGTCAACTAAACTGTGCTTGCTGGAGTGAAACGTTCAACATACCGTGTAACTAAAGCATGGATATGAAGCGTTTGTACATCGGTGGATTGGGCCACACAATTTCCCAAAAGGATCTGAAAGACCGATTTGGAAAATTTGGGGCTGTGTCAGATGTGGAAATCATTACGAGGAAAGACGAAACTGGCAAGTAACGTAAAAATGGGCAGTTACAGAGCATCCCTCGTCGTTCGCTATTGAAGTCTAGCTAACCCACATTTATTTACTGTTATTCCGTTTCTCATTAGGAATCCCTGTGAAGACATTCGGATATATCAACATTAACATTTCGGATGAAGCGCTAAGAAAATGTAGGTCTTGGTTAAGTTTTTTTCGAGAATGATTTACTGATTTACTTTAAGTATGACATGGTGGTTCAATATTTCATTTTTGACATTTCCATCTATTAGGTATGACGGTATTAAACAAATCTACATGGAAAGGTGGAACGCTGCAAATTGAAATGGCCAAGGAAAGCTTTTTAAACAGGTATGCCATTTCAACTTTCTTAAATCCGGTTGATACACACTAAAGCCACAGTTTTACCTAGTTAGTATCCTGATTAAACATAAACCATATCCGACTGTGTTCTTGGGGAGTCGTTTTCGTTTTCATTTCTCATCTGGTTCTTCGTGGCTTATCTGAATATTAATGAGGTCCTCTGTCCTTTTGTTCGGACATTCTCAGGTCAGATGCAAGAAAATACTGAAATGACAATATTTTTTCTCTCATAGTTGATATAATGGCTTGTAATTTGTTCAAAAGCTGTTGTGGGTCATTCTGGCTCAAATCAACCAATTTCCAAGAAAATTCCCAGGTCACCCTCTTAGATTCTTCTGAAAAAATTCACAAGTGCTCCTCTACCATATTTATGCAGGAACCCAAAATATTAAATCTGTATCTCAAATAGTTTAGAAGTTACAGCCCCTGGAAATTTTGATTAATTTTTTTCCTCTTTACCAAACTTGCCTCTCGGTGCAACTTCAAGCCAGAAAATCTCCAAGTGTTTCCAATGTACAGCTTTGAAATCAAGTGTCTTGGACTAACTTTTTCTGTAGATTATGAAAATGCTGTCAGATATGCTGTAGCTTGTTCCCTTTTCTTCTCACAAGGCTCTAAATAAGGCCGAAAATCAAAAATGTTAAAAATCACTGCCTCCTTTGAGCTCGAATAACTCAAAGGACATGCTGGTGTAATGTGAATATAGGCCACTAGATGGCAGTATTTACCTTTTTTTGTTAAGCTCAGACTGGAGTCATGTTTAGACATGTCCTGGACATGTCTGGGGCAAGTCTCAGAAAATTAAAAAAAAGAGGTCTAAATGTGGGTGGGGTCTGCAAAAGAGTATATAAGGAAAAGAATTGAGACAGTAAAGTGGTAGGAGAAATTGCAAGAAGATGACCAGACCTGCCATTCTGTTCAAGACCTGTGACGTTTCTTTTGTGGATTTCTTTGCCTGTGTTTGAGCATTTTCTTCATCCAGGACGTCACCAAGCCACCCCACCAAAAAGGGACTGTAATTATTTCTGTTTTTTCTTATTTATCAATCTTGGTCTTTAGTTGTAGGTTGTTATTAGTCTTTGTCTTTGTTAAAAATTAAATGTGTTTTAGGTGTTAAAACTGTGTTTGTCATCCCTTGCTGTTGCTGTTGTGTAATAAATGTAATAACAAATTGGGGCCATAACAAATTGGGGGCTCAAGGTCCGGGATAGACCATTGTGTGAGTAATTTATTGAAAATCTAACATTCCAAATTGTGAAATTGTTTTTGTGAATTTTCCTAGATATATATTGACAACAGCAATGGATGATTTCTTGGCATCACCAACCGTAGGGGTTTTAAAGTCTTTTAAAAAGACAGAACTGCTAGAAATTTGCAGACAGTTGGAGCTGACAGAGGTAAAACCAGCCATGCGAAAAGCAAGACTGGCTAGAGAGATAGTTGAATATTACATTGATGAAAATGTGTTTGCACCAGGAGATCTGGAACAGTTTCCAGTGGAAAATCCAAATATAGAAATGGAACTTAAATGCTAGAGATTGAAAGGGAGGAAAGACAAAAAGAAAGGGAGGAAAAAGAAAAACAAAGAGAATTTGAGAGAGAGAAAGAGGAAAGAGCAGAAAGAGAGAGACAGAGACAGAGACAGAGAGATTTTGAATTAGAGATATTCGATTGAGAAGAAAGACTCCAAATGGAGCAACTAAAAATAAAAATTGAAACTAAAAATAAATTTTGTGCCAGTCAGGAGGTAAAACTGGTGCCTCCATTTTCAGAAAAGGATGTTGACAACTATTTCCAGTGTTTTGAAAAGGTAGCAAAGAGTTGCCAGTGGCCAAAGGAACACTGGCCTCTGATGTTGCAAACTGTCCTCAAGGGTAAAGCTCAACAAGCCTATTCGGCTTTGTCTGCAGATGATTCCTCTGATTATGAGGTTGTCAAAAAGCTTATTTTGAGAGCTTATGAGTTAGTTCCAGAGGCTTACCGACGGAAATTGAGAGGTCTGAAGAAATCTGAAAATCAGACTTATGTTGAATTTGCTAATGAGAAGCAGGTTTGCTTTGAGCGCTGGTGTACTTCTATGGAGGTCAAGGATGATTTCAACTCACTAAAGGAGATGGTGTTAGTTGAAGAATTCAAGCACTGTGTTAAGGATGATGTTAAGACCTACCTTAATGAGAAGCAAGCACTGAACTTGCAATCAGCTGCCAAATTTGCAGATGAATATGTTCTCACTCATAAGTCCAAATTTCAGTCTAGCAGTAACAATAAATGGTCCCAATTTCAGAAAAAGGGTTACGGTGATACCCAAGATTCCTCACCCAAAGACAAAGACAAATCTGGTGATGGTGCTCAGAAATCCAGTAACAGGTCTGATCAAAGTGTGAAAGCTGACAGTGACAAAAGTGGTCTAGTTTGCAGTTATTGCAAGAAATCTGGTCATGTTACAACTAACTGTTGGTTCCTAAAAGCTAAGAAAGAAAAAGAAAAGGATACCAAACCAAATGCCTTTGTGAAATCAAGGTTAGAAACCCCTGTAGTAGATAACCAATCTGCCAAATTGCCTGCTTCTTGTGGGGCTAAAAAGCCTAATACAGCTGACTTTGTGAGGGAGGAATTTCTTCCATTTGTGTCAGAGGGATTTGTGGCTCTGAATGAGCATACTACTCCTGTCCCCATATATATCCTAAGGGATACCGGAGCTTCTCAGTCACTTTTGTTGATGGACTCCTTGGAGTTACGTGATGAGACCGCTTCAGGGGATGTCATACTTGTACAAGGTATTGAAGGGAGGACTGTATCTGTACCCCTGCGCTCTATATTCTTGAAGTCAGATTTAGTTACAGGACAGGTAAAGGTGGGACTTATGTCAAGTCTACCTATAAAGGGAGTTTCTCTGTTGCTAGGCAATGACCTGGCTGGGGGCAAAGTAGTTCCCCCTGTACATCTTACTTCACAGCCGAGCACTGAAAATGGGGATGAGCACCCATCTCTGTATCCTTCTTGCGCAGTGACTCGTGCTATGGCTAAGAAGGCTAAAGAAGATGATGTTGTGGTGCCGTCCAGAACATTGAATAGTCAGGATTCAGGTGGTTCGCCTCATGACTCTGATTGGCCTACTATGGTTTCTCCGTTTGAGGACTTATCAGATACTTTTATCAGTTCTCTATTCAGCCAGCCGGATGGGTCTGGTGATTCTGATGTGTCTGGAGACTTGTCTCTGTCCAGAAAGCGGTTGATTGAGGAGCAAACTAATGATCCTGAAATTGGTGTACTAAAGAGGAGAGCCCTTCCTGAAAAAGAAATAGACGCAGTTCCAGTTGGGTATTATCTCAAGGATGGTGTGTTGATGCGGAAGTGGCGCCCTCCTGATATCCCTGCCAATGCAGATTGGGCAGTGGTCAGGCAGATTGTTGTTCCGAAGGTCTATAGGAATGAGATCTTAACAATGGCTCATAGTTTACCTTTAGGAGGTCATCTTGGTGTTAACAAGACTGTTGATAAGATCATGAAACACTTTTTTTGGCCTGGGCTTCGGAAAGACGTTTCCAACTTTTGCAAAACCTGTCACACTTGTCAGGTAGTTGGAAAGCACCAGTTAGACCCACCTGTAGCTCCATTGCAGCCTATCCCAGCATTTGGGGAGCCATTCTCTAGGGTCATTGTTGATTGCGTTGGTCCATTACCCAAGACTAGATCTGGAAATCAGTACTTGTTGACGATCATGTGTGCATCTGCCAGATTCCCCGAAGCCATACCTCTACGTAACATCAAGGCAACTGCAATCTCGAAGGCTTTGATAAAGTTCTTCACGTTGTTTGGTCTTCCCAGGGAAATTCAGTCAGACCAAGGTAGCAATTTCACTTCAGGATTGTTTCAACAGGTTGTGTATGAACTAGGTGCAAAGCAGATTCTTTCTAGTGCCTATCATCCAGAAAGTCAGGGTGCCTTAGAGCGGTTTCATTCCACTCTCAAGACAATGATGAGGACTTATTGTTATGACCATGAGAAAGACTGGGATGAAGGGGTTCATTTGCTGTTGTTTGCAGCTAGAGAAGCAGTGCAGGAGTCTACTGGATTCAGTCCATTTGAGCTAGTGTTTGGTCATGAAGTGAGAGGACCTTTGCTATTATTGAGTGAACAATGGCAAGAGGAAGAGCCGCAAATCAGTCTGTTAGACTATGTTAGCAAGTTCAAGGAAAGATTGCGTGCAGCTTGTGACCTTGCCAAAGAGAACTTGAAATCGAGTCAGGGAAAAATGAAAACTTGGTATGATCATAAGGCTAGAAGCCGTGAGTTTAAACCAGGAGACAAGGTCCTTGTGTTGTTTCCCTTGCAGTCCAATCCATTGCAGGCTAGATTTCATGGTCCTTATGAAATTCTGACAAAACTCAATGATCTCAATTACATTGTGAAGACTCCAGATAGGAGAAAACCAAAACAGTTGTGTCACTTTAACATGCTGAAGCCTTATCATGACAGACATGCTAGGGTTGCAGCTGTCACTTCAGATTCTCCAATGGTCGAAACGTGTGAAGATGAGGGGGAGTTTCAAGATGATGAACCAAGAATTAAAGCTGAAGTTCTTTCATGTAAATTGTCAAACACTGAAGTGTTGCAAAATCTTGATGTAAAACTCCAGCACTTAGAACCCTCACAGAGAGATCAGTTTGAAAGGTTGATCCAGAAATATGAGGATTTGTTTCCTGATGTTCCAAAGAGAGTTACTATAGCCTCTCATGATGTAGATGTTGGTGATGCCAAACCAATAAAACAGCATCCATACCGGATGAATCCTGAAAAGAGAAAGATTGCTGAGAAAGAGGTTGAGTACATGTTAAAACATGATATTATCAGACCCTCCAACTCCGATTGGAATTCACCCTGTGTGCTAGTTCCAAAACCTGATGGAAGTACTAGATTCTGTACAGATTATCGCAAAGTAAATGCTGTAACTAGAACTGATGTGTTTCCAATACCTAGGATTGATGATTGTATTGATAGAGTAGGGCAAGCAAAGTTTCTGACCAAGATTGATTTATTGAAAGGTTATTGGTGTGTGCCTTTAACTGAGAGGGCCAAGAGCATCTCTGCTTTTGCCACACCATCTGGATTGTACCAGTATGAAGTCCTACCCTTTGGCATGAAAAATACCCCAGCCACGTTCCAAAGGATGATACAGTCTACAATCGCCGGATTGCCACACACGGGTGCGTACATCGATGACCTGATCACATGGAGTGACTCCTGGGAAGAACATCTAAAAGATGTCGAGACGTTGTTCCAGCGCCTGACCCAGGCTAACCTGACTGTTAACCTGAGCAAGAGTGACTTTGGTTGTGCTACTGTCACCTATCTTGGCTACTTCATAGGCCAGGGTAAGGTGGCAGCCATAAATGCTAAAGTCCAAGCCATCATGGACTTTCCAGTTCCTGACAACAAAAAAGCTTTGCGCCGCTTCCTTGGAATGATCGGGTACTACCGCAAGTTCTGCAAGAACTTTGCTGAGATTGCTCTCAGTCTAACTAACCAACTGAAGAAAGGCGTAAAGTTCACCTGGGATGATGCATGCCAGAGAGCCTTCGATCACCTGAAGTCTCTGCTGTGTCACTTCCCCGTGCTCAAATCTCCTGACTTCAACAAACCGTTCTCCATCGCGGTCGATGCTAGCGACCAAGCTTGTGGATCTGTGCTCCTACAGAGAAGTGACTCTGATGACATTGAGCATCCCGTGGCATACTTCTCCAGGAAGTTCAATCGCCACCAAAGGAACTATTCCACAATAGAGAAGGAACTGTTGGCTCTGGTCCTTTCTTTACAACACTTTGAGGTTTATGTTTGTACAGGACAAAAGCCAATGATTGTGTACACTGACCACAATCCGTTAATGTTTTTGAGTAAGATGAAAAACAAGAATCGGAGATTGTTGAATTGGAGTTTGATTTTACAGGAGTTTGACTTGGAAATTAAGCATGTGAAGGGTACAGACAATGTAATTGCTGATTGCTTATCCCGTGTTTGAATGTGTATGATATGTATATATAGACAAGTGTTCACTTTACCATTTTGTATTGAAAAGAAAAATTTTGCCTTTATGAGTCAAAATTTTTCCCTTTTGGAATGGAGGTGTAATGTGAATATAGGCCACTAGATGGCAGTATTTACCTTTTTTTTGTTAAGCTCAGACTGGAGTCATGTTTAGACATGTCCTGGACATGTCTGGGGCAAGTCTCAGAAAATTAAAAAAAAGAGGTCTAAATGTGGGTGGGGTCTGCAAAAGAGTATATAAGGAAAAGAATTGAGACAGTAAAGTGGTAGGAGAAATTGCAAGAAGATGACCAGACCTGCCATTCTGTTCAAGACCTGTGACGTTTCTTTTGTGGATTTCTTTGCCTGTGTTTGAGCATTTTCTTCATCCAGGACATCACCAAGCCACCCCACCAAAAAGGGACTGTAATTATTTCTGTTTTTTCTTATTTATCAATCTTGGTCTTTAGTTGTAGGTTGTTATTAGTCTTTGTCTTTGTTAAAAATTAAATGTGTTTTAGGTGTTAAAACTGTGTTTGTCATCCCTTGCTGTTGCTGTTGTGTTATAAATGTAATGACAAATTGGGGCCATAACACTGGATAAAGCAATAAAAAATTTTATGCTGTTATTCTTGACATATTTGGCCACATCTTGAGGACAACCACATTTATCAATACATTGGTAGAGCCAGAACAATTTTTTTTAAATTTTGGTTGAGTTTGAAATGTTCTAATTGCTTATTTTCACATCCTTATTTGGGCATGTGGCCAATTATGTAGCAAAACCATATTTTTACCATGAATTCCTATATAACTAAAGATGATATGATGGTTGATGTTGCTGGTATGATGTTGTTACCAGCCTTCCTTCTTAAGTTATGTTTTTTTTTATTTCATGTCATTTCACACATTTGACAGATGTAAAATTAAGAATGAAATTATTCCTTTTTAAGATACTACGTCATAAGAGCCTTTTCTACATCCAGAAACAAATTTTCATTCATATGATGACTGCAAACAATGAATAACTGACAATATTTTACCAGTTAAGTACATTTATTAAATGTCACAAACAAAGCAGTAATACACAGCATGAATTCATATTTCAGTAATTCCACAAATACTCAAATCCATAGCATTTAATCAATACACATCAGTATTTTGAAAAGCAGCATTCAAGCAAATGCTTTACTAGTTATAATTCTACTTTGTTGAATCAAACTGTATTGGAGCAATTGAGACATGCACTTGTAGCATTGTAACAGTAAAACTGCAGAGATGTATATATTCATTTTAATTGGAAAAAAGAATTTGACTCTCTTTTTATATACCACTCTTGGCCACGGAAACACTGATAGCCATGGAAATGATTCTCAAATAAACAGTATAGTGCCTGATTATTACCTGGATCATTTCATTACAAATTATGCAGGTGCTTCTCTCTGTATGACTATTATATAACAAATAGAAAGTTCATAAATTATATACACAAAATGTTTGAAATGACATGACATTTAAAAAAATCATAACTTAAGAAGGAAGCCCGGTAACAACATCATATTTTCACCATAACATCTTTACTTATATAGGAATTCTGGTTAAAAATATGGTGTTGTTACATGACTGGCCACATCCCCAAATAAGGATGTGAAAATAAGGAATTTTTAGAAAAATTCGAACTCAACCAAAATTATAGAAATTGCTCTGGCTCTACCAATGTATTGATAAATTTGGTTGTCCTCAAGATGTGGCCCAATATGTCAAAAATTACAGCAGAATAAATTGCATTGCTTTATCTCGCATATCCTTTGAGTTATTAGAGCTCAAAGGATGCAGTGATTTTTCACATTTTTGATTTTTGGCCATATTTAGAGCCTTGTGAGAAGAAAAGGCTTCAAGCTACAGCATATCTGACAGCATTTTCACAATCTACAGAAAAAGCTAACCCAATACACTTGATTTCAAAGCTGTACATTGGAAGCACCTGGATATATTCCTGTTGCACCGAGAGGCAAGTTTGGTAAAATGGGAATAAAATAACCAAAATTTCCAGGGGCTATAACTTCAAAACTATTTGAGATACAGAGCTAATATTTTGGGTTCCTGCATAAATGTGATAGAGGAGCACCTTGGATTTTTTTTCAGAAGAATCTGAAGGGGTGACCCGGGAGCCACTGGTTGATTTGAGCTGGAATGACCTTTGTACGTTATATCTAGATGTAATGTTGCCAACAATCAAAATAATAAATCGTTCGAAATGAGTTTGTCAAGCATTTGAGTCCATCTCCAGCTTGTCTCTGCTAAATCTGATTATTATTATTTTTTTATTGTTTGGTTTTATGAATTAATTGAAGTAAATCTTTCAGACTGGCTGTTGAACGGCAACAGGCAACCGAGAAGGCTCAGTGCACAAACACTCCACAAAAAGACAAGCTAGTGGACTCTTTCAAGAAGGCTGGTGTGGAGAATTTCCACATGAAAGCAGCAGTTCCAGGGACAGAGATTCCTGGTCATAAGGTAGGCGTAGAATCGTGTCTTGTTGGTTGTCAGTATGTTTTCTGTCAAAAACTTTTTTGTCCATATTTGCCTCCTTCAAAGGAAAATATTATTCTGCAATATGAGTCGAATTCAGCATCATGCAGTGGTTTTAGTAATCATAGTTACCTTAATGTAACCTCAGGTCTGTAAGTAAGTTTGCAGCCTATTAAATGGACTTTGCTACAGCTTTACGCTACTGATCCTCTGCCTTGGTGCCTGAAATGGAAGATTTTCCTCACAGCCCCATAGACAGGGGTAGCAGCACCCCTCTCCTATATAACTCCATATAACTCTCCTATATAACTCCGGTGCTGTTGCTGCTCGTCTACACGTGGAACATCAGCAACACACGCCTGGAGCCAGCCGGGCTTGCTGTTCGAGGCCTGCGTACATACTGATAGAACTGGAGTTACATCCAGGTAACTACTATTTCTATTTCATACATGCTTCGCCCTCGGTTTACACCTGAGGTGAAGGCCATTATGGATGATTGTACTCCCAGCTGGTCCCAAATGGTAGGAGTTCCATCCTAGTAAATTGCGAAAACCCATCCACTGGCCTACAGTTGAGCAACGCCTGCCGGTAGGGCTCAAGCCCTGTTTCGGTTCAATCAAAAAATATCAGTTTTCTCCCAAGGGGGTGTCAGCGCACAGCGTCCCCAATACTGAATGGGACACTAATCCAGCTGGTGTATCCCTGTAATACACTACCAGTCAAAAGTTAATACACACCCAAAGATTTCGTCAAGTCTTCATCTTGCATGCATGTTTACAGCAAAGAAATCATTGGAACCCAATACTTATTTATTACAAATAATACATTTGCAAGAAAACTCGACATGGAATCCAGCACAGGTGATTGAAATAATCAGCTTGCTACCAACCCCCTAAGCTGCTTGATAATGAGTAGATCATTTGAATAACCTGTTCAGGAGCAGAGAAACCTCCAGAACATGCAGGACAGAAGGTCCTCCAGGTGAGGTTTGAGAAGCATTAGACCATCGTTACTGATCTGCTTAAATATTGACAAAATGACTGTTCCTGGTTTTTTTTCTCCCTCATTCCTGACCACGGGGCAGAGGGGTACTGTGTTCCCCTTCGCAGACGGGCGGCAGGTGGGAAAATCTGTCCGGACTGTTTCTTTGTAACCGCTTGGGATAGGAACATGATTTTGCATATATGGACTTGCCTTAGTGCGTAGGCGTGCCTCATTGAGGTTTCGTACCCGAAGGACCTTTGACCTTGGCTCAGTGATCTCCACCTTTAAAACTTTGTCCGGGCCATTTCTCTCAAACTGATTGGGTTAGGAACTTGATTTTGCTTATGTAGACTTGCCTTGGTGGGTAGGCATGCAGCATTTGCAGGTTCACCTGATGCAACAGCACAAACGGCAGACCTTCAAGGCCCTCTAATACTGTTAGGAGACCCCAGCAGGAACTAAGCTTCAAGGTGGGGGGGGGGGTCACTGCCTGTGGGCCTCCCACAGGAAGTGTTTCTCCAAAGGGTTGTGGCTGTGAAGAGGTCTGAACTTTCATGGCCCGCTGTAATCCCTGCTGCAAACACCCTCAGGGTGCATGCCGAGTGACCTTTCTCAAACAAACCCAGCAAAAAGTCCAGAATACCCTGCAGGGGGCATAAGCGGGGCTTGTAGTTCCTTGCCTGACACCAGTTTGCAAAAATCTGCCTTGAAGGGGCAAGAATCAGCCATTCCTCTAAGTTGGTTAAAACTTTTATTGCCCCCCCGCCTGGAGCGGTGCTAATGTCATCCCCATGTATTTGGTGGGAGCAAATAACTTTTTATAAGTTACTAATATGACTTTACTTTGCAACCAAACAATTTCCTTGTACAGAATGAATGTTATTTATATGTAAGAAGCATACCAGGTCAGGTACATAAGTATTTGGATGCTGCCACACTTAAGATGATTTGGTTTGTTGTTGTGATGTTGTGAAAGGTCATTCAGGCTGGCTAGGGGCTGAAATGTGGACTGACTTCTTTAAGGGTTTACTAGGTGCATTGTGTGGATTGCAGCCATTTGAAACCCCACATTTTTAACGGTTAAAAGGTAATTGGACAGGCTGACAAACGTGGTGTAATAATCACATTATTCATACACAGGATTTCCAACCTGGTTTTGCTCGGCCAGGTGCTCTTCAATCCCTGCTTGTTCTAGGAGTGTTTCGCCCTCAAATTTCTTCAAATTTCCATGCTCATTTGGATTCAGATTGGGAGATTGTATTTACTATTGCAGAACATTGCTCTGCATTGCTTAAAAGTCTTGGGTTGCTTTCTTGGTATGCTTTGGTTCATTGTCCATCTGCACTGTGAAGATGCCTTCCATTGAGTTTTGAATCATTTGATTGAATCTGGGCCGATGATTCCGAATTCATCCCACTGCTTTTTAGCTCGCTGGGACGAATGTCCGGAGAGCTATTGTCGTACCCCCGGCATCCACGTCCGTCCGCGTCTGTCCGCCTGCAGAAAAACTTAAACCTTGCCCCGGCGAGCTTTGTTGTCTTTCTGACAACTCTTGTTTTGTCAGCAGTCACATACAGTACACACAAAGAGCCTGTTTCATTGGCTGTACATGCCCACACATTGCCTCACTTCACAGATGAGGCAGAAAGTTTGGCATCATGATCAGTTCCTTCCATTTTTTTTTTTCATACTGGTTCAGGTTGATCTTTGGCTCATCTATCCGTAGGATGATGTTCCACAACTGTAAGGGTGTTCTGAAATTTTTTTACCTCCTGTTTTAAGGCTTACCTCTGGTTTATAAATGTGCCTTATTTACTGTGGTGAAGTGTTCTAATGATTCTTTGACACCTCCTGGTGGGTGTTCTTGATCTTACCGACAGCTGTGAAGCAGTTTCTCTTCACTAGAGAAATTATTCTTCTGCCACAGTGGTCTTCTGCCTGCTATTGAGATTCAACAGTAATAGATCCCATATGAAAACACCAAACTTGAAATCAACTAGAGATCTTGTATCTACTAGCTTATAAATTAAATGGTGAGGGAATAACACAGAAATGGCAGTGGCTCAGCTGAGCAGCCAATTATCAAATACTTTGAGTCACTTGAAAGGGGGGATTACGTAAAATGTGTTGCAGTTTCAATTCCATTCAGCTCATATTCTGAAATTAAATGTGAAAGTCTCCACTTTGAACTGAACATTTGAGAGTAAATTTTGCTTGAAAATCCCCCCACCCAAGTTCCCTCATTTGTATCACCAATTTTTGTCCTCCCTTTTATATTTTTTTTACAGGATTGGGTCGTTAGCAAATTTGGGCGGGTTCTTCCTGTTCTTCATCTCAAGAGTCAAGGCAAGAACAAGATATCCTTTTCAGAGTACGTATTTTGGAGCACTGAAGTATTTAGGGAGGTCCCTTAAATCGGCATGTTTTGAAAACTTTTATCGTAAAATCAATCATATGCAGGAACTGAAATTTCTGTGAAATTTAAAGTAACATTGTATGTATTTAATCTGAAGTAGCTTTCCAATACACAGTTGTGTGCGGTGATGATTATACACCACCACTTTTGTTTTAAAGGATTCCTAATATACTCTTCAAAAAAGTAGGGGATTTTGAATTTGCAAGGTCTAAAACAAACTAATGATATAGAGTAATTGGTCCCAAAGTAATTGTATCTGAACAAAGAAGGAAGTGAGTAAACAATTCACCCGATATTTCATTACCTAAACCGTTTCTCTTGCTGTCATGGTCTGAGAAAGAAGGAATGGATAAGAAATGGAAATTGAACGTTGATATTTTTTCGTTAATAGTGCGCAATGCCCCCGCTATTGGCCAAACGCTTGTTGATTCGACAAGGCATTGTGCATATGAGTCTACCCATGGTGATTTGATGCAGTCTGTCCCTTTCTTCCACCAACGCCTGGCCAAGTTCATCCAGCATGGCTGGTGGCCTTTCACATTGACGCACACGTCGGCCCAATATGTCCCAGACATTTCCAATTTTATTTCTCATAAAATTGATGGAGTAATGGAGCAAATGAAGTATCAAAGCACACAACTTGGTTTCAAAAAATTGTTAAGCAATTGGACTTCAAGAAAAACAATTAGAATTTTTTATTTAGTCATCAGTTATTTTCAAATTATTTTCTAAAGGTAAAGGACCCAGAATTGACATCACAGCCATTTCTAGAGAGGAGGGAAAATGCTGAGAATTGAAAGTGCTTTGACAAGGATGTGGGGCTTTATCAATGAAATGTTTATCACCAACATTATTTTGGAAGACCAGTTAATCAATCCATTCGGTAAAATAGATTGTGAAGTAGGGTTTACATGCCCTTTAACGATTGCATTTTCTTATGGTGATTGTGATTTCCCCAGAGCGTCTCCTAAGAAGGATAGAACTTATGCAAAATCACAAATATTTCCTCCTATATGTGTAGTAGATGTATTGTGTAATGCCTTAACTCATCACAACATTTTCAAGTATGATCCCTCTAAGCACAGCCACAACATCAAAAGGCTGGAGAACACCACGGATGTTCCAACCCGAACTCCTGTGTCTCAGCTGACCTGGGAAATTCTGGAAGGTGACGATGACATCAGCAAGAAAAGGCGAGGGGAGTTTCCCTCGCAGATGTTTCGTCCTAACAAGATCAAGAAAGGATTATTGTGCAAAGTGAATGAAAACTCTCATCCCTTGGTCCAGGACAGCAAGGAGCATCAGAAGTCCTCTAATCAGTCAAACTCACTCAAAGTTGGCCATAACGCAAGCACTCATTTAATGCAAAATGTTCTCTTGCAAAACCATGCTGTGCTTGAAAAGGACAATCCTGCTTTAAAAGGAAAAACGAAATCTGTGTACGTGTTTGACAGTGAAGCAGATTCTGATGAGGAAATTCAAATGTTGGTTGCACAAGAAAATGCACGAATTAAAGGCGTGGACACTGGGGATGACGAGGATAACCTGGAGGTGGTTAGTAATGACTTCTCTGTTAAACCCAGTATGTTTTGGACTGGTAAGAATTCAACGGGTGGACTTGCTGGTGGAATCTTCGAGGAGACAGTCGATGAGCGAGAGTATGATTCGGCCGACACTGATGAAATTCTTACTCAGAGGAAAGCTCCTGCCATCTCATTGAAGCAGGGGGAAACTGATTCTGCCCAGTTGAGCCCCTCCAGGACAATGTTGGACAAATGTGATTCGAGTGTTTGCGCCGGAAAAAGAAAAAAAACGGCTGGCAGTAAAGTCCTCCCTAAGCTGCTGTCCCGTGTGAGTGAAAGTAGAAAAGGCGAATTGGAGGAGTGTTCGAGCTCTGGTTCTGATTCCCAGTCAGATTACGAAGCCATGGTTGCGAGTCATAATCGCATTGAGCTGTCTCTGGCAGATTTAGAGCAGCTTGCAAAGGAAGCCTCTATGGCTGAGGAAGAGGAGGATGTGCAGACTTCTGGCTCACTGGCTGCATCTGGACAAAGGACTGAGAGTGTGCCATTTCCCAGAGAAGTCTCAGCGGCTCCAATACCAAAGAAAGGTAACACACCGGAGGAGATTTTGGCAGCGATCTTGGAGGACAGCAGTGATGAAGAAAATGATACCAGGAAGAAAAAGAAGAGGCGGAAAACGAGCCAAACCCCGAGCCTCCCTGCTTTCTCGGGGACCAGAGCTCTTTTAGATACTTCTCCAGGGTCTCAGCTGGGTCTCTCTCCAAAAAGAAACAGAGATGAGGAAAAGCAAGATACCGCAGAAGCTGAGACGAAACCGAAATTGGAACGCCCATCTCAATCATCAGAGCCCAGCTCTTTAAAACGTGAGCAGGAGATTGGAGATGGTGAAATCCTACCTTTGAAGCGTTCTCCCCTCGTCTCACTTCAGAGTAATGAGAAGGTAAAGCCAAGAGACCCCAGCAGTTCATTAATGGAATCCAGCGAGTCTGAAAGCACCGATTCACATTTAGATTCCAGCTGCTCTGACATTGAGGAAGGTCAAGATTCAACACCGCAACCATTCAAAGCTGCATCTGATATCAACAAATCTGCTCCTAAACATGCAGTTACCTTAGACAGTGCCGAGGCCTCTAGTACTATATCCGGCCCACAGAGTATAATGTCAGGGACCACTGAGCAGTTGGGGGCAAAGGAAAAAGCATGGATGGTAGGCACGCCCATGGAGCAGTTTGAAGACAACACTGCACTATTGGGAACCAGGAAACCATCCCAAAAAAAGCTTGACGCGAGGAGCATTCAGGAGAAGCAGAAGCAGGACAACCAGAAGCGCCTTGCTGCTCTGGAGCTGAAGCAGAAGGAAGCTGAGCTACAGAAGAAGCTCATTCAAGGTGCTCTCTCTATGCTGGTGAGTTATTTGCTATTTCTGTGAATTATTCTTCTCTACTTTCATAGTGGGATACACAGGAATCCTCAATTAAAACTTGTATGCTCTTCCTTTTTTCCCAGGATGCACCGGTATCCAGCAAAGGAAAGCACATTGTGTTTGACTCTGATGAGGGTGAGGACGAAGCTGAACAGAGCCTTGTCGAACCGCCGAAGCATACACACAGCTTTTTAGATGAGTCTTCTCAGTCCACAGACAAGTCAAGTGTATTGGACCCCATGAATGGGGCAAAACAAGGTGTCTGCATAAAGGTTAGCCAGGTAAGTCACCACGTACTCAGGTGGGAAACCTGAATTACAGACTGCTTTGTCCTTTTCAAGTTGGTTGATTTATTTTGCTGCTGTCTGAGCTGAGGGAACTCCTCTCCATTCCAGAGAGGAAGGTGAATTGGAAACGTATCCTATCAGCTGCTTTATGACCTGTTATTTTAGCGTATTTTCACCATGTTTGACTTTTGCAGGGCTCTGAAAAGCAAACGGGCAGTAAGCTGTTTGAAAGCAGCGAAGAGGATGAGGGGACTGAGGATGAAGATGAAGCACGATTCCAGATAAAGCCACAGTTTGAGGGGAAATCTGGACAAAAGGTCAGTGGAGATTTTCGAAGCTGTGTTGTTCCAGGGGTGGGAAGCATAACCAGCAGCTAAACTACCCTGCAAACTCTTAAGGTGCCTCTCAGGTCATGACCCTGAGGCTAAAGCTCTCTCCCTTTGGACTGAGCAGAAATCAAAATGCTAAATCATTGTGACATTGTGCTGGCGAATGTGCTGTTTTTCCACTAGTATAGGTCCTGACTTGGTTATTTCTTATTCTCATTGGGCTTGTTGAATAAAAGACTATTTAACCATTGTGTTAATTCTTGCTAAATTGTCTTTTGAAATTTGACCACCATATTGTTCTCCAACATAATGGAATTGACTACACAAGCCCTTACATTCTGTCTGAAATTAGATTCATTTTAAGGTTTTTTTTTACCCCTTGGCTGGCAGCACGTTCGGCTGGCCGAGGGGTATTGTCCTCTGCGGCGTCCGTCCGTTTGGCCGGCATTCTGTCCATGGATGACGTTACCGCTCTAGCGCCTTCAGCTTTGCTTCTAGGTTTCTCATTTTTGGGTGGGTGGTACATATATGGATCCTTCACATGCCTGTCAAATTCCGCCCGTTTTCTACTCTTACTTTGGCCACCAGGGGGCTTATTGTGAAAAATGAAACATTTCAATAACTTCCTGAATATTTCAGCTAGTACACTCAAGTTTTCACTTAAGGTACATGGGATCACCCTTTATCACATATCAGAGGCGTTTTTGATGTCACCTATTTTCCTCCGTTTTCTGCGTAAATGCTGCTGATCTTTAAATTCAATGACGTTACCGCTCTTGGGCCTTCAGCTTTGCTTCTAGGTTTCTCATTTTTGGGTGGGTGGTACATATATGGATCCTTCACATGCCTGTCAAATTCTGCCCATTTTCAGCTCTTTCTTTGGCCACCAGGGGGCTTATTGTGGAAAATGAAAAATTGCCATAACTTCCTTATTTTTTCAACTAGGAGGCTCAAATTATTATTTGAGGTACACGGGGTCATCCTCCAAAGTATATAAGATGCGATTTTCATTTCACCTGTTCTTTACCATTTTCTAGGTCAAATAGCGTAAATGCTGCCGATCTTTAAATTCAACAACGTTCTGCTCTAGCGCGTTCAGGTTTGCTTCTACGTTTGTCATTTTTAGGTTGGCTGGTACATCTACGCATGCTTCCTGAACCTATCGAATCCTGGCCATTTTCGACTCAGTTTGGCCACTAGAGGGCTTGTTGTGAAAAATGAAAAATTGCCTTAACTTCCTTGTTATTTCAGCTACGAAGCTCAAATTTTTGAGGTACATGGGATCACCCTTCATCACATAGACGCGTTTTGATTTGACCCATTTTTTACCCTTTCTAGGTCAAATACCGTAAATATATACCGTATACCGTATTTATATATATATATATATATACCGTAAATACCGTATATCTTTAAATTCAACAATGTTACCACTCTAGCGCCTTTGGTTAGGTTTGCTTCTAGGTTTCTGTTTTTTGGGTGGGAGGTACGTCTATGGATCCTTCTCTTACCTATTGAATTCCAACTAATTTCAACTCTTACTTTGCCCACCAGGGGCTTACATATGCAGCCGAGGGGTCTTAAGTGCGATTAGCACGGTATTTTTATAGTAGCATTAACGCACATTAGAGAGTAAAAGCACAATGATATTAATTTTATCAGACTTGCTCTCTTCCCAAACCACCAGTTGTGAAATATTTGGACTTCTGTCAGTAATTCCTCTTTTGTTGATTCTCTTGTTGATCTCATGTTGACTCTGCTTACCATTTTCTTTTGCTGTAGCTCATGCAATTACAGTCACGATTTGGGACAGACGAGCGTTTTCGCTTGGATTCTCGGTTCCTTGAAAGCGACGATGATTCTGACATTCCTGGTGAGTCTCATAGAGTGGAATAATACAACCGCACAAGAAAACTATAATCAGATCCCGCAAGATATTTAATATTTATTCCATTGCTTAATTTTAAGCTGGGCCGCAGCAAAGAGGGGGCCAGCCCTATAGACTGAAAGTGAATGAATAAGTGATGTAATCTGCATCATTAGTTAGTCGAGCCTCTCTCCATTCGCCACTGCTGGCTTTCAAAAGTAATCACCACACACAGCTCCAGCCTTATACCTTGGCTGTGTCTCAAAAACAAGTGAGCTGCCCACATAGTCAGCATGTTATGTCATAAAATGCCTACTCCCAAGACTAAGTCTTTCTTAATTGTGAGATCCCTTGAGCTGCTGGATAGCTTGCTTGGTTAAAGCATCGCATTGCAGAGCAGAAGTGCCTATCACAGCGTGGTCGCACCAGCCGGTGGTGGTCGGCAGCTTTTTCAGAAGTAGCGCACAATCGGCCAATGCGCTACAGGGATGGAAATTGGGAAGGGTCTGCCGGGAAGGGTAATAGAAGTAGATTTGTTTGTTGCTTAGGCGCCTCCTGTTGGCCAGATGGGCGCTCTTCAGGAAGATTCTAAACCTGTTCATATTTGGGTATCCTCCACCCTCGTTATGAACTTGGAAGGATTCAACCAATGAGAGAATAAGACGCAGTGGCTGACAGGCGCGTGCTTTGGAGGAGAGCCGCCGGCTGTCTTCACTCTCCTGAGTTGGAAATGGGGTCGCATATTCGAAAGCCTTGTACATTGCTCCTCAATTGGACATTCCAGATTCAGGTGGGATTGGAGATGGCAAATTAAAAAAAAATAAATAAATACAATTCTGAGATCCCTTAATTTATGTTATTAATGTTTTCCTCAAATACATAGAAGAGCAAACCATGGCTTTTTCTCATAGTGAGGGCATTACAGGGTTAAATGTGCTTTCAATTTCAGTTATTTTGGTCATCCTGTCCCAGATTTCATACGTTGATGGTATTCATACATTAGCATGTTAGCTAACGTTGGGTCCGAGGACAACGCCTTTGGTTTCAAATGGCCCGCCTGGTATCTAGTAAGCTTTGCCATTTAACCTTGGTATACTGTAATTGCTCGGTTACTTCAAGGTGAACTATTTGTATTAACGTATAACTTCAAATTTGACTGACATGGTTATTGCTTGGAATTATAGTTCATCCAAGATGACAAGCTGTGTAGCTAGCGGTATTAATTAGCTTGTTTTCCATTACAGCCTGCATTGGAAGACTTTATTAAAGAGCGTAAACAAAGAGAAAGGTTATTTACTGGGAAGAGAAATCATTTCTTGTTTGCTTGAAGGCAGACACTATGATGAAAGCAATGATATCCCTAACTGCTGAGTTGAGTAAAAACTGGTCATCGTGAGGGCGCGCAGGAACGATTCCTGACGGTCGTGGAGTGACTACAGTGTCTCGATAGCCCAGTCTTTTAAAGGTTCCATTTGAGCTAAAACACTGTAGACCGCTGCTTTCGTGGGCAGTGGGCAGCAAGGCAGCTAACTAACTTCGACACCACCTCAGAGGACTAGCATTTTATCTGGCCTGTATTTTTAGTCGATTTCGACAATCCTAAGAATTATTGTATCAACAGTAACTGAAAACACAGCAGCACAAAAGCTTGCTTGGGAACAGCTGGCATTATCCACCTGGGATAACTATTGTTATGATATAGGTCCGTATTTCACTTGAAGCTTGTGAACAGGGATGAGTTAGATGGCTTACTTGAACTGTCATTGGATGTGATACAATTATGAAGCCACATAGGTTGAATAATTGACTTGCACATTAATTTAGGCTTCTGTCATTTGTGGTAACAGAACAAGTTAACCAGTTTTTGTGCTTCTTAGCCAAAATATCAACGTTAGCTAGCTGCTGATATTAACTTCGCACTTAGTTGAGCCAATTTGGAGTTGCACATTAGTGTATTCCTTAGAAAATTGTTAATGTTGGCAAGCTGATTATCCCATTCATTGATGAGGTGGTTAACATTAGCTTGTCAGCGTTTGCTGGATAAGGCATTCACAACTCTTGATCTAACATCAGTTTTCCAAATGTTAAATGGGATGTATTCATATTTGCACATTAAAGCCCCTGAGAAAAATTATGGAATCACTTCACGCAGAGGATGTTCATCCAGCTTTTTTACTTCATAGCAAATGAACAGCAGATTTGACACAAAGCAATTTTTGTTAATTGTGTAACATTCAGGCTTCCTGAAACACAATGCAAACAAATTTGATGAAATAACTTTAATAAATGGCATATTATTTTGATCATCAATTTAAAGGGAAAATATGGAGTCAATGTTGAGGAAAAAGTTATGGAATAACCTTGTAATTGGCATTCCTGAAAGAAATACCAGCTGCATAAATCTGAATATGCAAATTAGTCTGCACTTAAAAGAGCACAGACCTTAACAAGGTGTTCGACATGGCTAATTGAGAGGAAGCGTGGCACCAACAAGAGAGTTGGCAATTGAAACAACGGAAAGGATCATGAAACCACCCAAAGAAGCTAATTCAACACAGAGAGTGGCAAACAATGTCTGTTGTTTCCAGTCAGTTGTCTAATATTTGGGGCAAGTATGAACAAAACAGGAGGGTTTTGGAAAATATTAGGGTAGACCAGGGAAGACGTCAAAGCTTCAGGACAGGAAACTCCAAGCAGTATGCCTTGAAAATAGAAAATTCCCAACAAAACAAATGGAAAACAAATGGGCAGAAACCGGAGTTAATGTTTGTGACAAAACTGTAAGAAATCTGTTGAGTGAAATGCAGAAAAGCCAAATGGAACCAGTGCTCACACCTAAATAGATGAAGGCAATATTACAGTGGGCTAAAGAGAAACAATCAGGGAGTGTAGATGATTGGGTGAAGGTAATATTCTATGATGAATTGCAAATTTGTACTGGCCACGGCGATGATGCCGGAACCTTTGTCTGGTGGCGTTCCAATGAAACGTATAAAGATGACTGCTTGAAGAAAAGAAGCAAATTTCCCTATTCATTTATTATAAGGGTTTCCATGTCTCGGGAAGGACCAGGGAACATGGTAATCATAACCTCAACAGTCAGTGTGCAGGTGTACATTAAAATTGTGGACTATTGTCTAATTCCATCAATAGATGGGTTTGGTGATGATTGATTCATTTTTCAGGATGACAGTGTATCTTGCTAAAAAGCAAACTGGAAATGTTCAAAAGTGGTCCATGACAAGCCCCATCCTGCAAAGCTGATCTATCAAACGCTATTTGAGAAAGTTGAAACCAGTTTGATGGAGAATATTAGTTTTAATTGGTGCAGTCTATGCCACAAAATATTCAGGCAGTCATAGTAGCCCAAGGAGGAGCAACAAAGTGTTCTTAAAGTATGGGGGAAGTTTCACACTTTATCATGTATTCATACAAGTACGAGCAAGTGGACACACCCATGCGTGCGTGCACACACATACACACACACACACACACACACACGCATAGGGCTTACTTGCAGGTTTTTCAGACCTTTTCAAGTCTTACCTACCCATGCATACTTTTAGGTAGAAATGCAGATTAAATTTGAAAATTGATACAGCTTTTATTCATTATGGTTATGATTGAAATTTCAAGTTTCTGTAATATTCAACTTTGTTTAAAGTTTTAATGTGTTGAAATATTCCGCATCTTTAATAAAATATTCTAGGGAACATAAAAATTAAGACCCTGTCCCATGCTGCCGTTTAACGATTCCGTCTGCCTCCATCTAAATATTTACATCAGACGGTGTCATACGGCGGCAAATTAATTTTTTTTTGGCCATGGACGGTAGATAAAACGGCATGAATAATTTCTAAATATGTCTGAGAAACGTCTGCATAAGTATTAGTAACGTCTTCATTGAGCCCAGCTTACGGAACATCGAACACCTGAGTAACGTCTGCTTAAGTATGAGCTCCGAACGAATTGGATTGTGCGTAAATAAATGTAAATTGTTTATAGTTACAGGATATAAACAAAGTTTGTCAAATCTCCCACAATTTATTTCACAAACCACCCAGAAAAGGAAAAATGAGCCAAAGAAAAACTTGAAATGAAATAAATTGTTTTCATTTCAAGTTTTTCTTTGGTTCGTTTTTACCCCTCGGCCCTCAAGGCTGACGGGGTGTTGCTATCCTTTGTGCGGTTGGGCGGGCGGCGGGCGGGCGGGCGTTCAAAAAACTTCGACATTGGGCTGAGGGGTATTCCATGCATTGCACGCTTATTTTTCTTTTTTGTAACAAATTTTTTTTTTTAATTCATAAATTGCACGAGAAGAGAAATAAAGACCAAATTAAATAGTTTGCTTCAAAAATCACAATTATTTACATGCATTCTGGATTTTTTTTTTTGGGGTGGGGTTGATTTTTTTGGCGGTTCTGTGGGTTTTAGCTGTCCGCCTGCCCAACAGCCATGAAAGTCTAAAAACCGATGATTCCGCCCAAGTGACGGTGAACACGTCAAAAAAAAAAAAACTGCCAGAGTAACATATGAGAACCGCCAATCACTATGCAAAGCTGGCCGTCGGAAATTTTGAACATGTCCAAAGTTTTGAACGGCTAGTGCCTTCTTTCAATATCTAGATACATCTGTAAACCAGCTGAAAAAGGAATAAAAAAAGTCCAATAAACGTACGCCTTTGTTTTTCCGACAGAACAGACAGCGCAGTGGGACAGTACCTTTTTGGTCAGCAGAGTTCATTCCCTCCCACAGTTGATAAGTCAGTGCAACTCTTAATGAGTTGTAGTTTGACCCCTTTCATTCCAGGGACCAAATGCATGACGCCAGGATAAGTGACTTATCCGGAGGATAGAGACTATCCCCCGGATAGCAAGGTTAAAGTGGTCTGCATGTGTACAGTAGAGGGGATGGCATTATCTGCGATCGTTATCTGGGGATAAAGTTATACCCAGTTTCAACTGGGGATAGCGGCTTTATTCCACGGATTCCGCTGGTCTCACTGTCTGTTCAGTACAGCTGCTTTCAGAGACTTCCACTTATCCTTCAATTCTGAAATTGTGCGTTCCTCGCAGCCGCTCGAATTCACCTTTGCGGCAATTCGGGTCCAAATTTCAGTCTTAAATTTTGTTGGTTACAGCACATGTATTGGCTGTAAACAGCACTGTACGTTCCACTGAGATTTAAGTGGAAAAGAACAGATTTAAGTGTTCAAAAGAACACTGATTTTGGTGTCAGAAAAGTTACTTTTCTGCTGCCGCTTAGGTTGTGAAACAACTGACGCCTGCTGCATTGTCAAAAATAGCTATTTGTAGTACAACTAAAAAGGAGAAGTGTGCTGTTATGCAAGTGTGTCACGAGGAATCCCGTACAGACATGCGCAGAATGCTATAAAACACAGGGAGTCCCCCTTTCTAAAACTGCATGCGTGTAAACCTTGGATAGCTATTCCCTACCCTATCCCTGACTTGTGCATACGGAGAGCACACAGCAGTTATCCCTCGGATAGTTATCCGGAGGATAGGTGTTATCTGGGGGTAAAGTTGTCCTTCCTCTATGCATCCGGCCCCAGGAGACTGCAGATGGAAATGAGCCCGAGGTTAAATTTAGTACAAAAAAGATGCATCAAATCCAGACATTTATATTTTACATCTTACATGGTCGATTACAAACAAACAAACAAGTAAATAAATTGATAAATATTTTTAATCCATATGAAATGGCCAGTCTGACCATGGCTGAGACTGTAGTTGGAGGTGACACTGCACTTTCTAGCAGTGGGGAATCCTAGCACTTTAATCATGGACTTTTGAACAATGGACTAATTTTAAATCTCGGAGAAGCACTTTTATGATTACATGTGTCTATGCAGCATGTATACATTCATACGCTCATAATATAGTTTAATCCTTAATATTGATGTCAATATAGCCATGTACTTTTGCTTGGAATTTACACCAAATTCTGCATCTTTCATTTCTTTCCCCCATTTCCTTTCCAACTCTCCCGACATATAATCTGGCCTTCATTGTCCCCTGCCGCATGGAAAGCGCGAAGCGGCGGGACATAGTATTCACGACCGTCCGTCTGTCCGTCCGTCCTGAATCCTTGTCAGCGAGATATCTCAAGAACGAATTGACGGATTCTCTTCAGATTTGATGTCAACATGTATTAGGGTGATACCCCGCCGCCAGTCGATTTTGGTGACCTTCGCGTCACTCTCAAGGTCACACCGAGAGATTGCTCATTTTGACACGATTTCACATTTTGTGGCGGGGGACTAAGACACGTTAGTGGCAAATACTTGCTCATCTTTGGAATCCCATTAAAACTATTGAAATTCAAGCCAGCATTGCAGTTAAGTGTCAGCCATCAATAAAAATCATTCAATTTTGCCCCCGACTTACACTATAGCATGTGTCCTTCACCCATTTTAATTCCTTCTTAACTCACTTATGAGTCAGCAGTCCAGTTTAACTTCAGTTTTTCACACCATTTCAGAAATTGCAATCCCTAGTTGTTGCTGTGATCTCGCAGGGCTAGCTAAGTGCCAGAATAATAACGTTGGTCATTATACTTGCCAATGTTACAGTCTATGACAGCAACAGGACAGATTGTGGCTGAAACTTTTCACAGGAATTTTGGGTTTGACGCACTGCATTGTTGGCAATTTCACTGCTTCAAGTCTGCAGTGTTGTGGACTCATTACCTTGAGCCAAATTGTGGGTCTTGGGGCCAATATTGTCCTGCCCACTTGCATTTTTAATGGATTGAACCACTCTCCAAATGACCAATGCACAGTGGCTGGTTTGTTAACAGATTCCCCCAAGTGGAAATGGCAAGGGGGCAGTTGTGGAGGGCATTAATTTTTGTGTAATGGAACAGGGCCCATTATGGGAAAGGGAAGTTCTTTCCTTGCTAAGACTTAACCGATCCCTCTTAATATTTGGCAAGATTCAGGCATAGACTTCTACATCTCCGCACTTGTCCAACTGTTATGCATTTCATATTACGAATGATCTTGAGGCATTGATTGTTGTGATAATAACTGACGTTACAGAAGCATCACCTTCTCGTGATGAAGAGGAAGTGCAACTTGAGGAAGAAAGAAAGAAGAATCTGGATATCCTGCAAAGTCTACTGAACACCAATGTCCAGAGTGCAAAAACACACAAAGAAGCAGCCAAGGGCAAACAGTTCAGGCAAGAATCTCCCCAGGGCCTTCAACCAGCCATTGTGTTACATAAAAATTTATAAATTACAAAACCTGTCATAATTTTTTGCATTCTGAGACTGTAGACCTTGTACCCTCTGCACTTGTTAGAGCAATGATGGTCCTGTTGGACTGACTGTTTATTAAATTCAGTTCTGCTAATCAGCCTTTTTGTTCTGCAGAGATGTTTCTGCCTTGCACTATGATCCTACGAGAGAGGAGCATGCAGCCTTTGAAAAAGAAACTGAGGAGCCCAAAAGAGAAAGGTATCCACCTTGCTTATTGCATATTGTCCACAAGTTGAGTCGGTCATTTCTTAATCCAGCTACGGCAGCAAATGGATTAACAGTAATAGAAAGTGCTCATACGGGTTTTGCCCTGATGACTGAGTCGGGCTCAAGTAGAATTTATCATCCGAAATTTCTCCTCTTTCTCTTTACTGCAGCAAGGCAGCCAGACGCAAGAAACGTGAGGAGGCGGAAAAGTTGCCGGAAGTGTCCAAGGAGATCTACTATGATGTGGCTGAAGATCTGAAAGCAGCCTTTGGATCTCAGAAGGAAAAGGTTGAAACGAAACCGGCTATAGCCTGGGACGAGGAAGAGGAGGAGGAGGATGAGGAGGAGGGGATGAAGGAGACAGAGGTGGAGGAGGTGGCAATGCAAGCGACAGCGGCCGACTCCTCTGTGTTCAACACCAGCACCAAGAACCCAGAGTCCACTGGCTTCCAGTTCTCATTTTTCGGAAATGATTCAACAAGTGATACTACAGTGAAAGGTTAATCTTCTGGCTCCTCTTTCTTGTATATTTTATATTCCAGCACCATAAAAATGTTAATATTGGACTTCTGATCCCAATGTTGTGCCATCCTGTTCAGTATTTCTTCAGGTGAGAAGCCTGAGCTCCTCACATTTGTCAGTAATGATCCGGTGTCCTGTTGAAGGTTCTACAAAAACTGGTTCCCTGCATCTCGTCAAATAATAATCCTTGATGTCTCGTTGATCTCCTGGCACTCATTATTCACACTCAGCCAGGCTTTCTACTCAGTTTTCAGTCTGCAGAGATGGAATTGGAGGAGATTTGGAGGCACTCAGTGCTGTTCTGCACTTTCCTTAATAGACAGGGGATTTTTCTGTGGCAGCATGAAGCTACAACTGTCCATTTCAAATCAACTGGCCACTAAAAACCATGTGCATTCATGCAACGCATTACTTCACCACTAATTCATGAAATGCTGAGCAGAATGTGCATTGGGAATATTGTGTTTTCACTGTTCAGTGCTTTGCTTCTTTTCTTACACTGTTTTAGATGACTACAAGATCGAGATACTTGAGGGAGCAAAACGGCGTTGGCAGGAGAACCCTTGTCTTCGAGACAGCAGCTCCGAGGAAGAGGAGGAGGAGATGGATGAAGGCGGTGGAGATCTGTCCACTTGTGCCAAGGCTACTGAGTGATTCCTTCTTTTTTTTCTTTTCTTTTTTTTTATCCCCCCGGCATATAACGCGGGGTATATAGCTATCGCTCTGTCCGTCCGTCTGTAAACATTCTTTTATCCGGAGCATAACTTGAAAACCGTTCAGTATTTCTTCACGAAATTTGACATGTAGGTCAGGTGTCATATGTAGATGTGCCTTTTGGTATTTAGGACTTTCTTGAGCAGTTAATCCATGAATGTGGGGGGCCGGGGGGATACGCCATTGCCAGATGGCTCTTGTTTATCTCTGATTAGGCAATTATGCTGAGCATTGCTGACTCCCTGCCACAGGTTCCATTAAGCATTAATGCCATTTTTATCTGTATGTGATGTTCTTCTTTTCAATGCAGGGAACCAGTGGCAGCCAAGAAAAGATTTTTCTTTTTCTTTTCTGACGACGAACGGTTGAAAGGTAAGAACTTGAGCCGTTCCCAATAAATGGAGGTTTCTGCTTTGTCGTATGCCTGTAAATGATGCGGAAGTAACTCCCTCGTCAAAGAATTCTTCACTACCCTGAATTTTTAAATACTGCGGCACCTGCAAATAAAATACATTTTCTCATGTTTCTTTGCAGAGGGGCCAAAAATTTTCTGTAGATCAACAAAACTTGAGGACCAGAGAGAGAACTGGGAGGAGAAAAGGACCACCTTGATCGAGGTGATTTTTCAATGAATTTTCATATGCTCTCGCATGACCTCTAGGAAAACACTGAGCATTTATTATACCCCCCACAACGAAGTTTAGGGGGGTATACTGGATTTGCTTTGTCCGTCTGTGTGTGTGTGCATGCGTGCGTGTGTCTGTGTGTGTGTGCGTGCATCTGTGCGTCCGAACCTAGATCTGATAACCTACTCATCCGATTTTGAAAATTTCTTTTCTTGGTGGAAGGTCTATTGACTGTGGTACTGCCCAACTACTTGTTGCGGGGGGTATCCTGTAAGCCATGCTTACTGACGAAATCTAGTTTGTTGAAGCCTCTACAGTTTCAGTCTGAGTTGTTTTATTTCATTATTAGGAGTACAGGAAGAAGCACAAGGATGCAAGACGAAGACTCAAGGCTTCACAGAAGAGCTGAAGTGAATTGTCTAGAAGTGGTGCCAGACTTGTGGGGGAAAACTTCAATGCCCTAACAAAGTCATTTCACTTCATTCAATTTTGGAGCTCACGTGCTCTGCCTGATGTGTTTGTTTGGCACCAGCTGACAGCATGGCCTTCCATATTGCAGCGTGCCGTTTTCCTCAGGAACCGCTCAGCGAACAACTACTCTCTCGATACTACACCTCCTTGGGTCCCCAGCAATACACCCGCCTGGAGTGAAGGCGACCAGATGAATGTTTGTCGATTAAAATCAAAGGACTGGTGGACAGACATCTTCCATTCTACTTGGATACTTCCAAAATTGGCAGTGAATTTCAGTTATTTGATTTTTGTTTTTTTTTTTTAGGTAATTATTTATTTTTTGCTTTATCAATTTTTGATTCTACTTGTGGCCACTAGGGTGTGTTAAAAATCATCCTAAAAAATAATGAAAGTATTAAAAAACATAATTCATTTTCTTTACTCAAGAAATATTTCTGAGAGAAAAACAACAATTTTTCAATTAATGGATTCTTGATTTTTTTTTTTTATTTTTTTTTTTTGCTTGTGTGAATACAGATTTACGGTCTCATTGAGTATCGAAATATATAACATTTGTGTCAAATGCTGTTTCGTAATCTTTTTCCGCGTTTCTGGCAGTTTCTTAAGCACCATGCATTATCAGAGAATCAAGCTGGCTGTTATACACAAGTTAGCGCAGTGAATTCGCAAGGACATATTGAGCCAGCAGCAGTGTAGTAGAGATGCTGGGCAATATCTGGTCCCATGAATTATGCCAATGACAGGCTGTCATGTGGTTGATTGGAAAGTGACCCCTGAAATATTTGCTGTTGTCTACTTTGAGTTCTTATCATGCAGTGTTGGTCAGTCCTTTGAAAAGTATTTCTGAGACATGAAGCATTATGAGGAAGGCTTTTCAAAATCATTGTTAAAAAAATTGACAACCTAAACTGGACCTTCATATTCATGAGTTTTACATCCAACCTGTACTTGAAGTTAACCTTGGGAGACTAACTCCCTTCTGAGGGTTCCAACCAGATTGATACTTCAGTCATGTAGGCTGCTCAGTCGTGTTTCCCTCCTGCTTTGGTATGAATGATGGGCAGCAAGGCTGAATAGCTCAGCTTTTAAGATGCACCACAGGAACCATCCGGTCCTGCTGATTCTCCAGTGAGAATGTCAGGAGAATTCTCCCCTTTTACCCATGAGGTTACTCTATTACTTGTGCAAGTCCTTGTGCTTGTTATTTGGACAGCTGTCATGCCTTGCAGGCCAGTGTGCAGGTCCTGCATGCAGCTGGCCCTGAATGCTTCCCCCTTGCTGATTAACCACTCGCCTAAATGCTCACATGAGATGCCCATTTTTACTTCTTGTTGCTGCCTGCATTCAGTTCTCATCCAGGCAAACCAAGATGTTTACTGGTCTGCCCCTTCCTAGAGTGCCTAGATAGAGTTGTACCAGAAGGACTACAGAAAATCTGGTCATGGAGCCATTTTGTTTCCATCGCATCATCTGACATCGTCACTGTGAAAGTTTCCCTCCCCCAGTTTTCTATATCATGTCCCAGCATTTTCCCCCGTTATACTTGTTGTTGCCTTTGCCAGCTGGTTTATGTTCCCAATCATGGCCCCACATCATTTATTGCTTTTCTCCCAAAATTGGTAGTTTACCATCCAAGAAAAGAACAACTAAACCAACAATTTCCATCGTGTGCAGTGCTGTAGTTTGTAGAAACAAAATGGGATTCTATTCTTGAGTCATCCTGACTATCTGGGAACTCTACCCCTTCCTAATTTCAGCTAATGATTACGCCACACTCCAACAAGACTTCTGCATTTAACATACTCGCAGTCACAACAGCAGGGTGGCCCACCTCCTGCGGCACTTTACACCCTCTTGATTTTGTTTGTCAATGCAGCAACTCCATCCTCCGACTGATCATAAATGCGAAAATCACTTGCTGCCCTTTATGGAAGCCTTATGTGGACAATATTTAAATGAAAATGTTATCCCACTATTGGATTATATTTCATTTTCCACTTATGAATGAGTTATTTGAGACCATATTAAATTGAAAATGTATTAATCCAATTATCACTTTCATTTTCACATACACATTTCGGAAATCTATGACTATATTCAAATGATAATGAAAATCTGTTTGACATTTCATTTTCGAAGTCATTCTCCGCAACACAGTGGACAATATTCAAATGCAATAAGTGACAAATCTGGGGTGACAAATCAGGGCTGTAAGAGCTTCTCCAGTAGTCATCATAGCTAGGTAGCTGTCACTAAACAATCGCTTTTAGACTCACTAGCAGGCTAGCTAACGTCTCTGAAATCTGCAAGCACACTACACACTTTGGCTGCATCCAAAGCGCAACGTGGCCTTATGCACGATGGCACACAATAGCCTACATAGCAGCCATGACCTTATCAGTAAGCCTCCTTGCGTTCAAGCACTACTCCAGAAGCTGCTGCTTCTTCTTTTCCATTTGCAACAGACTAGTCGCAGCAAAGGCGTATTGCTGCCCTCCACAGGTCATTCGTATATTATTCCTTTGGACACCTCAGATCCTGACATAGGGTCCTGAGAGGTGCAGGAACTTAATCACAGCTTTTGTCCTTTCAGATCTCTTCTGTGCTGAGGATCGATTTCAGTGACAGATCTGCTACTCGACTCTCTACCAGCTCAGCTTGCACGACAGCTTTCTCTGCGTAGTAGTTGCTACACTCTAGTGAAGCATGGCTCATAGTCTCTGTCTCCCCACAGGTACAGTTTCCATCTGGGTGTTTGCCTACCAGTGCCAGTCCATGATTAAGTGCACAGAGACCCAGTCTCAGCCTAGTTATTACCACTCTGTCTACCCAGAACCTGATTGGTTGGTTTGCGAATAAGGAACATGGTTTCTGTTCGCGCCCCTAATGAGTGACGTCTTAGCGGAAGACCCGCCTTGATGAGATGCTAACAAATTGCATTTTAATTATCAGTGTGTCCCAAAAAGAGCGTGGTGACATGTATTTGAAAATTCCATGGACTGGGAGGCGCCGTGTCCCTTACTGCATTTGAATATTGTCCCATGTATTGTAGGATTAGTCTTTGAAAATGAAATGTTAAATGTCGACATCGTTATTATATCATTTTTATTTCCAAGTGATTAGAAAACAGCATTTTCATTATCATGTTGACCCTAAAAGAGTATGATGACATGTATATGTAAATGCAATAGATTGGGAGAGCTGTTTGTCTTATTGCATTTGAATATTGTCCTCAGTAGAGCAAGTTAAGTCTTTGCAAATTAAATGTTGAATGCTGTTTTCAATATCATTTTCAAATAGTCAGAAAATAGCATTTGCATTTTCATGTTGACCCTTAAAGTGCGTGTTGACATGTAAATGTAAATGCAATAGGCTGGGGGTGCTGTTTTCCTAACTGCATTTGAATATTGTCCACTGTATTGCGGAGCATGACTTTGAAAATGAAATGTCAAACAGCTTTTCATTATCATCTGAATATAGTCATAGATTTCCCATACGTGTATGTGAAAATGAAAGTGATAATTGGATTAATGCATTTTCAATTTAATATCGTCTCAAATAACTCAATCATAATTGGAAAATTATAATGCAATAGTGGGATTACATGGGCTTCCATAGCCTTTGGTTAGCGTTCAAAAATGCAGATGCTCTTTTGTCAGAATTTTTCTTTGAAAACTCAATCACGTAACAGCATTGAGGTACACCTCTTGATACTGGTTTGAGCGTGACTACAACCATTCTTGGCTCTTGCTGTAAGCATATGAAATGTAATTTTCAATAATTGCATTCACCTCATCTTTACCTAAATGAGAGAATTGTAATGTCATTTTCATCGCATGAGGATTATCAACACTTGTTTCAGTGTCTGCACATCTAACCCATAAACATGGACCTAAAGTGGTATGAAAATTTCAGTTCTTTTGGCATAGTGGTATTTGTGTTATGTTGTGAAACACAGGGATTGCAGTCAAATTTGGGCGAGTGTTTTTAATTGCGATAAATTGCTTGTTCGTGCTTCACATTCAGCACTCTATAGTTGAAATGCAAGTATCCTCAGGCATAAATCACAAGCGTTCTGAAGTGAAGATTAGTGTTAAAATGTACACAGAATTTAAAGAATGCTTAAAAGAGAGTTGTTTGACCATGCATTTAAAGGTCTCTGTTGAAAAGATGGCTGTGAACTTGGGGATACAGTGAAATGAGAATGTAAGCGACAGCGGGACAGTACATTTTTGTTGTTGTCATGGTTTTGCGCACGAGCACATGGTAATGAGATTTGAAATCATTCAAAATAATCGTGCGTGCCGTGCAAACCGTGAAGAGGGAGGGGCCTGTGCGTACGGGCCTACTCTGGCTCCTGCCTTCCCTTTCATGGCCGCGGTAAACAGGACGCTGTGGTTTCCTATTACCACTGGCATGGCGCTCAGTGTCGGGGTGTCGGATATCAGTGAGATCTGACCTCAGTCGCTGAAAACAGACTACAGCGCAAGCCCATGTCACTCTATCATGAGGATTTTTCTGGATTCGGCGACAGGGCGGAAACTCTTGTTTTAAATCCTTGCTGCTATTACATTTTATCAGTTGATGGCTATGCATCCATTCTCACAGGCCACAGTTTACTAATAAAACAACTCGGCCAATTAACGCTTTGGGCGAAAATGCCGGCGGGGATAAATAAAATTACTAATTTTCAACAGATAGTAATGCATAACTCGCGAGGGCTAGCAGTCATTCTCTGCGGGAGCTCGGATCGGGCAGGCGAGGTTTAAACGACTGATAAACACATTCGCTGCGTTATGTAACGACGAAATGGAAATGTTCAGTCCTCCTCCCCCATAGGAGGTAAAAAGTTTTTTTCTTTTCTTTTTCGTACTTACAAACATACCACTCGAAGCTTATTGGACCAGTAGGTGTATGTATCTAAACCCCCACAATTATTGTGTGAATGAATATTATTTGTTCGTCATGAAAGTATCTTGCAATTTACCATAGGATAATCTCGGGCGTTCAGCAGGGGAAGCTGAGGATGTAAACAGTCTCATTATAGCCACTAGCTACTAATTTCATGCAGAGTGTACGTGGCTCGTAGCACGTAACGTGATAACGTTGCACTTCTTGGACTGAATTCTTCAAATTGGCCGCAATCAGTTTGCACAACAAAATCTAGGTTACCTCCGATACTAGCAAGCAAGTGTTTTACTTGGATTAAGACAAAGCTAAATAATGATGAAAGCTCAATAATTTAACTTCCCGAGCACAACGCCAACTCAACTTTATGGGGCCATCGACAAAATAACGTTACGATATAATTTAAATCTGGTAACATTTCCTTTACATCTACAAAAATGCTTTAAATGTTCGGCTTCCACATATAGATAGACTGCTCATTCAACTTCAGTCAACGGGCGAAAATAAATAAATAAATGTCGCAACATTGAGTTCCTATAGAGATTGCGACAACTCAAGAATAGGAGCCATTTTGTTTCCATCTCGCGGAACCAAGCCATTACGCATAATATAAAATTTTGCTTTTCTTCATTTATTCCTTGGATGGGAAACGAATGAACTTTGGAGGGAAATCAATAAATAAGTAATGGTGTCAAAAAGCACAAGGGGGCGAAAATGCTCGCTCGTGAAGGAGAAAACAGACATTCATTCACTTGGAAACTGTGTCCGATGTCGCGATGGAAACAAAATGAATTCCTGACCAGATTTTCTGAAACTCATGTCGCAGCGCCCTCTCCATGCTCCTGGATAAGCGAAGTTTAGGAGAGAGTGTTGCGATGAGAGTCGGGCGTTACTCAGTAATCAATCATTCAATTTGCCATTAATATGACCACGGGCGGTAAGATTCACAAACAGTTTATCCTCGAGTTGGCGATAGTGTCACATTGATTAGTCCATGTAGCCTGGGTAACTAGCTAACAATGTCACGAGAAAACGAGCAAACTAGCCGACCCGAAGAATGTCGGTTGGCTGCACGTACACAACTCAGTAGCTTTCGTCAGTTACGTAATGTACGGTTCAACGAATATTACTTCACTCCCCGCACAGCCAGCTGTTGCAGTCCTGCCGAATGAGTGAAACACTGGCGTTTTATGCCTTTGTTTATGCTACCCTCCCTGGTAGCGGAGTTCAAAGGTAAAGCACTTAATAATAATTCACTCGTATGCCAAGCATACTTCGCCAAGGGAACGGAAAAATAGGAAAACTTGCAGCATTTTGTCTAACCCTTGCAACTAATCATCTTTTCGTCACAGCTTTCCAACAAAACAAAAAGGGAGTGTTCACCCATGGCGTTGTCAAAAGAAGAGGACTGGAAGAATTAATTGTGAATAACCGGCGTTGCATCGCCCAGAATGTTTTGGAGCAGAATCGAAAAAAACAATTAGTTGTTGGATATGCAGGAAGAGTTCAGCTAGCTGACAGCGAGAGAAAGCTGATCCACCTATGGCCGCTCATAAGAACAAGGCACTGAAGTAGCTCTGTGCTTCATAGGAAGGACTTAAAATGCAATCATAATGTCCTATTCCTTCCTGGCCAGAAAGCCAGACACAAAAACAATTTATAAAAAATCGAATTCCCCTCCGTTGATCACGTTCTGATACTAGTTGTTTTTCTGAAACAAAATGCTAATAAGCCTGAAAGTAATTGAGAAGTTTCCGCATTATTTGCCTTATCTCGGGAACCCCTCCTCCTCTTAAGCGGTATGCGTATACTTTGGGGGGCCTTAGGCAGTGGTTCCCAAACCCCATCCTGGGACACCCTGATTTTTCAACATTCAGTATTTATTATGTATTGCAATAAAACGTGTTCCTTTTAATGTGAATAAAATGTATAATAATTGGCTCAAAACGGGTGAAAGTGTGTGGAAACCTGGTCACCAAATTTTACTATCAGGAAGATGATTCACAATTCAGATACAAAGCTAAGGATGATGCAGTAAACCAGCATTGTGTTCAATATTAACTGGTAATTGTAGTTATCACATATTCGTCAACCATATTAAGACCCCATTATCCACAGTCTTTTGTTTGTTACTTAGTTTTGGTGTAACTGTTAGCTATCTAGTCCAATAGATACAGTACAAATTTGGGGATCTTTGTGGCCATTGCAGAGTTGTGTCTGTCATATGGATTAAGACAGTTAATGATCAGGAAAGCTAATTAAGAAAAAACACCTTGTTGAAATTCTGGGATTGAAATTGTCGCTGGAATGAAAACCTGCATACACAGTAGACACAGGATTGAGTTGTCCCCTGCCATTTCAGGGATCGTCAGCCTTGGCCCTCCAATTCAGGTCCAGCCTAGGTTTTCTTTTCTCATAGGTAATTAACTAAGTAACTGAATAATTAGCACTTCTCATTAGCCAGACTGTCTTTAGAAATGACTCCCTCGTAGAATCAGGGAGGAAAACCAGCAGTTATAATTTCTTGAGGACTGTGAGTGATTCCTGTTACAGATCAGGACCAATTAAATGATCTGGGAAAAATAGCACAAACTCCATTTTAGACTAAATTCTCAATAATTGTTTCTGAACTGACAACTTGGACCAAGTTTACCAACTAAGGACCAAAGACGCGCACTACCTTGCCAGAAAAGAAAAAACCGTTTGGATTCACATAAGCAAATACTAAAATACTTGAGTCAATCATTGAATCATTATTGTAGTGCTGACTAATATGTTTTAGTTGGCAAAGAAAAAATTTAACGCTGACTGATGCAGTGCTTAGCTTCTCTCTCTTTTTTTTTTTTAACAACCTAATCAAAGATGTATCCAGTGGTCATGGAAAAGACATTATTAGATGGTCAAATTATTGGCCTGCATAAAACAAAGAAAACAACCAAGGAGTTTGCTGAAATCACTGGACTTGGGTTGAGAACTGTCCAACACATCATGAAAACTTGGCAGAATAGTGATGGACTGTGAACATCACAGAAAAAAATAGTACGGGAAAAAAAACATGACTGATCGTGATGGCAGATCACTAAAACACTTGATGAAGTCTCATCTTAACAAATCAACAGTAGAACTCATGGCTACATTTTATTGTGAAAGTGCGCCTTGTCAGACGCACAATGCAACATTAACTTGCGGTATTGGGTGTAAACAGCTGCATGGCCATATGACAGCCACTTGTTAGAGTACTTTCTAAGCTTACGATGACAACTACTCTGTGTTACCCACCTCTGAAAGTTCAAAACCCATCATGTATTTTTCCATATGTCTGCTTGCAAGTCACTTGACACACAACTCCATTGGCCTGATATTCTAAACCACTGCCCACGACCCACCCCATTTCTCTTTCCTACATAAGTTCTGCTGTATGACTTGTTTGGTGAATCTATCTGTCCAAAGCAGTTCAGATTTAAATGAGCTCTCAAATTACCCCAAGGTCAGCGCTGTTGAGTGGTCAGAATGTAACACCTGCCACCAACTGCCACACATTTGCCTGCTGGGGCCTTCATTGGTTGTTGTGCAAGTGTGGGTGGGTCCTAATGATTTCTACTCCAGAGGGCGAGAGTGTGAGTGCAGGAAGGAGTGAGAGAACTTTGCGCTAGCTTTATTTGGACTACTGAGCCTATTCTATTGTTAACACTGAATATAATCCTGCTCGAGGCTTCTTCAGTAGTCCTGGGGGAGGGGAAGAGGCCTGAATTATGAGAGCATTGCTGCTGAGGCAGGGGGTAAATGGAGAATCATTTCTCTCATTAGTGGTCAATTTTTCTTAATCCAGCATTTAACGACTTGGTTACCATGCCAGTGCAAATTCTCTCATGCCCGATCTTGTATTATTATAAATGGCCTTGTTCAGACCCTTCTCTGCAGCATTGCTCAATCATTTCACAGGTCACTGCTCAGTTGTGCGTTTTTCAGTGTTTTAAAATTTTCCCCATTCTCGCTGTAGAAAATATTTCACAGGCAATGCACTATAAACACTGACAGTCTAGTTGCATGTCCCATCCCCCACATCACTCTCTCATTCCACTTCCCCCTCCCTCCCTCCCTCGGTAAGCCTGTTCAGCATGTCATCTCTCTGGCAGCCACTGCAGTTAAAGGTAGAGTGAGCTCTTTCCCTCCTCCTCTGCAACAGTGTTTACAGTTCAGTCAGGTACATTGGCGTTGCACTGTTCTCTATCAGTGACTGGCACTGAAATGTTTAATATACCTTGGAGGCTCGTTTGTTGACATTCATTTTGCAAAAATGCATAACTACCTCTACCAAGGAGGTTATGAGATTGGTCTTGTCTGTTAGTCGTTAGTTGTTTAGCAGGATTACAGAAGAAACTGCTGGCCCAATTTTTACGAAAGGGCGTCGCATTGGCCAGGATCTGAGTGGATCTGACTGATGGGGCAGTTATCCAAATTATATTTCCTTTTGATAACAGTCGAGAGAGAGGGTATTAAGGCAAAATAAATGCCATGCACTTTAAAATCCAGTAGTTGGTTGTAAAGTTCAACAGTGACAAAAACTACCTAATTGTAGAAATACAGTGGCTGCATTTGCAGATTTGTGTATCACAGATGAGTAAATAACTGGCTGTGGGAGAGGTATGCACGCTCCAAGTTCCACTCTTGTTTGACAAAGAATTTATTTATGGTGAGAAATGATTATGCCCAGAATAATGCCACTTTGCTACAGTCCATTTTAAATGAGCCTTGGCCCACAGAACATGGTGGCGCTTCTGGATCATGCTCAACAATGGCTTCCTTAATGCGTGATAGAGTTTTAGGTGGCATCTGTGGATGGCACAGCGGACTGTGTTTACAGACAGTGGTTTCTTGAAGTATTACTGGGCCCATTTAGTAATGTCAATGACAGAATAATGCCGGTGAGTGATGTAGTGGTGTCTGAGGGCCCGAAGATCACGGGCATCCAGTAAAGGTCTTCGGTCTTGTCCCTTACGCTCAGAGATTTTTCCAGTTTCTTTGAATCTTTTGATGATGTTATGCACTGTCGATGATGGGACCTTCAATGCCTTTGCAATTTGACATTGAGGAACATTGTTTTTAAAGTATTCCACAATTTTTTTTATGCAAGCCTTCACAGGTTGGAGAGCCTCTGGCCATCTTTACTTCTGAGAGACTCAGCCTCTCTAAGACATCCCTTTTATAGTCAATCATGTTACACACCTGATGCCAGTTAATGTAATTACTTGCTGAATATTATTTCAGCTGATTCTCTTATATATTAATTGTTTTTTCAGCCCCTTTTCGCCTGAGTCTCAACTTTTTTGAAACCTGTTGCAGCCAGAAAATTTGAAAAAAGCTCATTTTGTGGATAAAAATGTAAAATGTCTCAGTTTCACCATTTCAAATGTTATCTATGTTCTATTGTAAATAACATTGGCTCGTGATCTGAAAGTCATTGCATTTTGATTTTATTCACAATTTACACTTCGTCCCAACTATTTCGGAATTGGGGTTGTATATTAAATAATCTGGGTCGATGCATGTTTTGCCACTAACTTAATCCTCTGTCAAAATTAAGAAGAACAGAATGATTTGACCACCATCATCATGGGAGAATACCACATGCAGTTCAATGAACTCAAATATTATTTGGAAGCTAAAGTGAGAGAATTACTCTCTGAAATCACCTACTTCAGCATTCTTTGGTTACAGTATTGTAGTGAACATAGATTGTAGCAGTCTCAAATGGCTACGCAGCACAACTTATCAAAGACTTGGGGGTTATGCCAGATATGAACTGGTGGCACTTTAAGAGAGTGTGACGAAATCATTCTTGGCTGGATTTGATTGCTGAGACAGGGAAATGAGAAATCAGGGCCGGGTGACAGTTTTTTGGTCTGGGGAGCGTAGCTTGATGCATGGCTGGGGTAATCTGCCCAACTAAGCCACTATTATTGCACTCGGGGTTTCAGGGTTGGGGCGGTTTGAAGCAGTTTGGGCAGGAGTTGGGAGCCCTGTTCCGAGAGGTTCATAGTCCTGCATGTTGTAGATGTCTCTGAGCTCAAACACACCTGATTCAAATGATTGTAGCTTTTTAAAGGCTCGATAATGAGACAAATAGATTTAGATTTAGATTTAGATTTATTGGTCCCCGTGTGGAAATTCATTTTCACTGACTGTACAAGAAGAGGACAACAAACATTGCACAAACAGCAAGAAAAAAAGAAAGAAAAAAAAAGACAGCATATATGACAGCGGGACAGTAAAAGGCTGGTCATATAGGTCAGCGGGGCCTGTTGTTTAAGGTGATTATGACTGTTGGGATCAGGCTTTTCCTGAGGCGGGCCCTCCTGAATTTTATTGTCCTGTATCTGCGCCCTGAGGGTAGTGGGATGATGTATTGGTTTAGTGGATGAGTGATGTCCTGGCCTATTGTGTTTGCCAGTCGGATGATGGACCTGTTGTTTAAGTCTGAGAGGTTGGGTGTGGGTAGGCCGATGATTTTAGCTGCTGTGTTTGTAATGCGTGTGAGTTTGGTCCGGTTTGTAACAGAGAGCAGGTGAAGAAACGTGGAGCAGTACAGGAGGATGGGTTGAACAATGCTTTGATACAGTAGTAACAGGAGGTGGGGTGCAACATATAGTCCTTTAAGTTTACGGATGGCTGACAGTCTTTGTTGACTTCTTTTTTGAATGTCTGTGGTGTGCTGATCAAAAGTGAGTTTATTGTCCAAGGTTACTCCCAGGTATTTGAAGGTGTCCACTGTCTCAACTGTTTGTGTAGTTATGGTGCTGGGGTGAGGGGGGGTTGAACCATATTTCTTCTGTGTTATTGACATTGATTTCGAGGTGAGCGGCTGTGCATGACTCTGTGAAATGTTTGACTGTGTTTTGATAGTCCAGTATGGATTGACCTGTCAGAGAGGAGTGCAAAAATGGCTGTGTCGTCCGAGTATTTTAGATATGTTGTGGTGGGAGAGATGCTGTGGCAGTCATTGGTGTAGAGTGTATACAGGAAAGGGCTCAGCACACATCCCTGCGGGACCCCGGTGTTGATCGTAAGTACCGGGGATGTGGTTGAGCCCACCCTTACTGCTTGCAAATGCTGTATAATGAGGCGGTCGTGTGTTCAAGAAGAGATCCATCTTAAACATACAGGGCTGTGACTCTCCATGAGCAGAGTACCCTCCCCCTACATTTGGGGATGCCAGTGGGGAAGGTCATTCCTAAAGGGCAGTGGTTCCAAACGTAGGTCCTGGGGAACCACTTGCGAGTGCTGGTTTTTGTCCCAGCTGCAATCCCAATTTTATAAAATTGTCATTTTTTCTTAATTAGGTCATCTTAATGTTTAAAGAGTATTTACCCACATTTGTCCAAAACACTGTAGCTATAACTGCATGTCATGAGTAGTATTAGTACTTTATTACAAACATTTGCAAAAATGGTACCCATTTTAGTTGACTGAAAAAGAAGATGGTGGTGAATCAGTGGGGTCCTAACTGTGTTGGTGAACCTCTTCCTCTTTTGCATAAGGCAGGTTTGGCTTTTTATAGTTTGCCTTTTTTTTATTTTTGATCTACCAAATGGTTATTCTTAGGTGATGACATGTCCACACTTCCATCAATCAGAAGCTAATTGATTCTTTAATCAGTAACCATTTCGTGCTTTTTATGCAATAAGAATATTTGCTATGCAATATGAATATCACACTCTAGTGCATGCATAAACATTTCTGACAATGTGGCTTACTAGGGTTAATAATACTTTTAAACGCAAAAAGTGTAATTTAGAAAAAAAGTATTAACAGTTTGTTAAACTACTGGGATTGCAATAGCAGTTGGGACAAATAAACAAGTAACACAGTTGATGCCCAGTACTGATGTTGAGAACAGCTGGTATTTGGGGTAGATGTTCCTGTGACAGGGCTGAGGATAGATAGTGACCAGGGAACTGTAGGAGTGCTTTAGCAACGCTCATCTTTCAGTGTGAGTGACTCACAAGCTGTCAGCCTCTGCATTTTTTCCAGTGCTGGGCCAGCAAGTCCCCCATGAGCTCTTGTTGCATGTGAGCTGTGTCAGACCAGCACTGGAAGCATAGACCTGAATGGCACTGCACTTCAAAGTAAACAACCAAAATCATAACTATCATTTAATACAAATACATTTCAACAAAATCAAGGTTTAATAATTATTGGCACCCTTTTTAGTACTTGATGCAACCACCTCTGGCAAGGATAAAGGCACGAAGTCTTTTCCTGTAATTTTTGACAAGGTTGAGGCACACCTTTGGGGAGATTTGGACCATTCCTCAGAGCAGAACCTTTCAAGATCCTTCACATTGTTTGGTTTGCGTTAATCAACTGAACTCTTCAACTGAGCCCACAGGTTTTCAATTGGGTGGAGGTCTGGCATTTGAGATGACCATTGCAGAACGTTGATTTTGTTGTCACTGAACCATTTCTCTGTGGATCTTAAGGAATGCTTTGGGTGGTTGTCCTGTTGGAAAGTCCACCTACTTCCAAATCCCAGCCTTCTGGCGGAGGTAATTAGATTGCCAGCCAGAATATTTCCGCTTCGTGGAATTCATCATGCCATTAACCTTAAGCAGTTCCCCTGTACCTCTTGGATTATAACAGCCCCAAAGTATGTCTGACCCACCATCATATTTCACCGTGGGTATGAGGTGCTTCTCCTTGTATGTATTTCTGTTTTGATGGCAAACATGCCGGTGCTGAATATGACCAAGACAAGCAATTTTGGTCTCATCTGAACAAAGCGCCTGTTCCAGTCATAATTAAAAAGAAAAAAAAAAAACGTTTGGCAAACTCCAAGCGCTTGCTGCTGTGTCTATTAGTCAGAAAAAGCTTTCTTCTGGCAACGCCAACCCCAAGATGCCACCAAGGCCTGCAATTCCTTCACTGTGATTCTTGGAGATTTCGTTCCTTCTCTCACCATCCTCCTTAGTATTCTAGGAGGAAAAATGCAGTTGCTTTCTCTACTCTTGAGGTTTTCAACAGTTCCATAACTTCAGAATTTTTAAAATGATTGCCCTGACAGTGCTCCGTGGCATTTTCAATCATTTGTGAATCTTCTTGAGGCCATTACCAGATTTATGAGGGTCTGTTACCATCTGCCTCTTTATAACCGACAGTTGTTTTGTTTTCTTCATTGTGTTGTGTTGGATGACAAAGGGATATTGCATGTGTGTTACCCCATTTTTATATCCTAGTGGAACAGGAAGTGATGTGATGGCTCAATCTAGTTCCTTAACACTTTAAAACAATGGCATTTTGGTAGATGTTCTTTACTATAATCTTTAAGCGTGTCATTAATTATGAAACCCTGATTTGGAGGAAATTGATTTTTAATTAAATCGGTCAGTGTTTTTGGTTGGTTCCATTGGAACACGAATATCATACAGTATTTCCCACACATTGTTATTTAGAGTTAATCTTTTAATATATTTCTTCCTCTGAATTGTTTTCGCATTGCCAGTCAGGGGTGCCAGGACTTTTTGTACCTATTTGATTTAAAATGTCCTGGTATTTCAAGACATTTTAAATCAAAATCTGGTGGCCTCTGCCCGAAAGCTGAAGATGGGTCGTCACTGGGTCTTACAGCAAGATAATGACCCTAAACATGTGGCCAAATCTACACAGAAATGGTTCACCAGACACAGAATCAAGCTCCTCTCATGGCCAACCCAGTCCGCAGACCTCAACCCCATTGAAACCTGTGGAGTGAGCTGAAGAGGAGAGTGCAGAGGAGAGGACCCAGGGAGGGAACTGAAGACCAAGGTCATGGCAAGGAAATCCTCAAAACTAAAGACCTGGAGAAGTTTTTCAAAGAGCAGTGGGACAAAATCGCCGTGGAAACATGAAGAAACCTTGTGATCAACCACAGGAAGTGTTAGGAGGCTGTAATCGTGAATTAGGGCTTTGCCATCATTTACTGAGAAAAGGGTATGAATAATTCTGGACATGGCATTTTTTGTAAATCTGTCAAATAAAATGACAAAAAGTACTGTATATCTCGAAAAATTCATTCATTTTCTATACCCACTTATTCCTCACTAGGGTCGCGGGGCGAGCTGGAGCCTATCCCAGCTGACTACAGGCAAAGACAGGGACCCACCCTGGACAGCTTGCCGATCCATCGCAGGGCACACACACCATTCGCACTCACACTTATACCGGATTCAAACCCACAACCTTGCTGTGAGGCAGCAATGCTAACCACTGTGCCGCCCTATCTCAAAAAATTGTTTATTGTAATTCTTACAGCCTTATGTGAACTTACAACAAGAATAAATTTGATTTGTCAAAAAATATCTTGAAATAAACCAAAAATTTGTAGGGGTATGAATAATTCTGGGCATGACTGTATATATACAGACCCCATTTCCAATGAAGTTGGGACATTGTGTAAAAAGTGAATAAAAACAGAATACAATGATTTGCAAATTAATTTTAATGTTCAAATTGATAAACTTTAAGGTTTTTTTTTGGAAATATTCACTCATTTTGAATTTGTTGCCTGCAACATCTTCCAAAAAAGCTGGGACAGGGCCATGTTTACCACTGTGTTACATCACCTTTCCTTTTAACAACACTCAAAAAGCATTTGGGAACTGAGGACACTAATTGTAGAAGCTTTGAAGGTGGAATTCTTTCCCATTCTTGCTTGATGTACAACTTCAGTTGCTCAATAGTCCGGGGTCTCGGTTGTCGTATTTTGTCCTTCATAATTTCAGTGGGAGACAGGTCTGGACTGCAGGCAGCCCAGTCTATTACTACGCTCTTACTACGAAGCCATGCTGTTGTAACACATGCAGAATATGACTTGGCATTATCTTGCTGAAATAAGCAGGGATGTCCCAGATAAAGGCATCACTTGGATGGCAGCATATGTTGCTCCAAAACCTGTATGTACCTTTCAGCATTAATGGTGTCTTCACAGTTGTGCAAGTTAACAATACCAGGGCACTAACGTATCCCCATACCATCACAGATGCTGGCTTTTTGAACTTTGTCTGGATGGTCCTTTTCCTCTTTAGCCCAGAGGACACGACGTCCATGATTTCCAAAAACATTTTGAAATGCGGACTTGTCAGACCACTGCACACTTTGTGTCAGTCCATCTCAGATGAGCTTGGCCCCAGAGAAGCCGGCGGCACTTCTGGGTGTTGTCGATATATGGCTTTCGCTTTGCATAGTAGAGATTTAACTTGCACGTGTAGTTGTAGTGACGAACTGTGTTAACTGACAATGGTTTTCCGGAGTGTTCCTGAGGGATGGTCGTTTTATAACTAATCATGGCACTCACCCGTTTCCAATTAACCTCTTCACCTGTGGCATTTTCCAAATAGGTGTTTTTTGAGCATTCCTCAACTTTCCCAGTCTTTTGTTGCCCCTGTCCCAGCTATTTTGGAATGTGCTGCAGGGATGTAATTCAAAGTGAGTGAATATATCCAAAAAAAGCAATACACTTTATCAGTTTGAACATTAAATATCTTCTCTTTGTTGTGTACTCAATTGAATATACGTCGAAAAGGATTTGCAAATCATGGCATTCTTTATTTACTCACGTTTTACGCAATGTCCCAACTTCAATGGAATTGGGGTTTGTATATGAATTGACAATAAAATGTGACAGCCTAATGAACAATTCGTGTGGACTGGGGTCTATATTTTGTTTATGGTCTCAGATTTCTGACACTGGACCATACTGGTTCAAAAAGATGGTGACACTAAGCACTTCACAGCCTGTCCATTTATGTACTTCCTTCCTCAACCAAGATTTACTACCCCAGTTCCGAAATAGGTGGGACGAAGTGTAAATTGTGACTAAAATCAAAATGCAATGATTTTCCAATCACATGAGCCAATATGTTATTTACAATAGAACATAGATAACATTTCAAAGGTTGAAACTGAGACATTTTACACTTTTATACACAAAATGAGCTTATTTTAAATTTTCTGGCCACAACAGGTCTTAAAAAAGTTGGGACACAGGCAAAAAAAAAGGCTGAAAAAGCAATTTATATGCAAGAGAATCAGCTAAAAGAACATTTTGCAAGTAATTACGTTAACTGGCATCAGGTGTGTAACATGATTGACTATAAAAGGGATGTCTTAGAGAGGCTGAGTTTCTAAGAAGTAAAGATGGCCAGAGGCTCTCCAACCTGTGAAGGCTTGCGTAAAAAAAATTGTGGAATACTTTAAAAACAATGTTCCTCAATGTCAAATTGCAAAGGCTTTGAAGGTCCCATCATCAACAGTGCATAACATCATCAAAAGATTCAAAGAAACTGGAAAAATCGGACGAGGTCGAAGACCTTTACTGGATGCCCGTGATCTTCGGGCCCTCAGACACCACTGCATCACTCACCGGCATGATTCTGTCATTGACATTATTAAATGGGCCCAGGAATACTTCAGGAAACCACTGTCTGTAAACACAGTCCGCCGTGCCATCCACAGATGCCACCTAAAACTATCATGCAAAAATGAAGCCACTGTTGACAATGATCCAAAAGCCCCGCCGTGTTCTGTGGGCCAGGGCTCATTTAAAATGGATTGCAGCTAAAGAGGAGAAAGACCACCCCTCCTGTTATCAGCGTTCAGTTCAAAAGCCAGCATCTCTGATGGTATGGGGATGCATTAGTGCATGTGGTGTGGGACACCTGCCTGTTTTAAAAAGCACCATGAATGCTGAAAGGTATATAAAGGTTTTAGAGCAACATATGCTCCCCTCCAGACGACATCTATTCCAGGGAAGGCCTTGTGTATTTCAGCAGGACAATGCAAAACCACATGTTGCAGCTATTACAACAGCATGGCTTCGTCGTAGGAGTCAGTGTGCTAAACTGGCCTGTCTGCAGTCCTGATCTTTCTCCGAGAACATTTGGCACATAATTAAATGCTAAGTCTTTCAAAGGAGACCCAAAACTCTCCAGCAGCTGGAAGCCTGTATTAAACAAGAGTGGGATCAAATTCCCAAGGCTAAACTCATGAAACTTGTCTCCTCAATGCCCAGACGCCTGCACTCTGTGTTAAAAAGAAGAGGGGATGCTACATGATGGTAAACAGGCCCCTTTCCCAACTCTTCTGAGACCAGTAGCAGCCATCAAATTTAAAATGAGCTCATTTTGTGGATAAAATTGTAAAATTTCTCAGTTTCAACATTTGTTCTGTTATCTCTGTTCTATTGTGAATACAATATTGGCTGGTGTGATTTGAAAGTCATTGCATTTTGATTTTATTCACAATTTACACTTTATCCCTACTACAATTTGGAATTGGGGTTGTATTACAATATCATATGACCTTGTTTATGTTCCCTGCACCCAGTAAAAAGTAGAATGGAAAACCACGATAAGCATGTTTGTTCTGCATACTTGTTCTACCTCACGACAAGGTCAAAGTGACTCAAGATATTAGTTTTAATTATCATGCCTGCCTGTTTGCGGAAGCTTTCTGGCTTCAAGATCCAGCTCACATCCACGCGTCAGACAACAGCTGGCAATTTCTGAGCATAATATAAAAAAATCACTCCAAAATATTCATGTTGTCCTTTTGAGTTGGGTCCTTCTCCATGTAATCTCATGTATAAATCTTGACATATTGGCTGGCATTGTGTTGTGTTCTGAAATAAGGGTGTATGTGAGAAAACCCTCTTTGGAATCCAAAAAACCAGTGTTTTTAGAGAAGAAATACTGGAAGGGTACTTTGACAATATTGTGTGTTTGACCAAAAAAAAAAAGAAAGAATGATCTGTTTTGTTTATATGCCAGTTTTTAAGTCGCTTTGTATTTAATATAATTGAACACTTTTTGGTTTGTACACATACACCCCCAGCTCCGTGGGTGGGGGGATGGGGGACATGTTGGGAGGATATGAATGATGCACATAAAAACAGGAAGGATTGTGTTGGGGAAAAATTAGGACAATTTCACAGAGCATGAAGTGCCCCCCCTCCAAGTGATTTACTTTGACATTTACTTCATTGCAGACAATAAGAAGATTCAATATTTAATGCGTTGTCCTCTCAATTTCATTTTATTTGTAAATACACATCCATTCCAAGTCTGCAATGCATTCTGATGAAGTTAGGAGGAGCGCAGCTTTGGTGAGGTAATCAGTTGGGGGGAAAAAATTAGCAGTGATCTCATTTGAGACAGCTGATGTCAGCAGGTGATTGTATGTAATCATGCTGCAAAAGTACCATCCAGGAAAGGTGTCCTCCTTCAGGAGTAAAAATGGACCGAAGAGCCCCAACATGCCCAAAAATACGAGAAGATAAAAATTGAAAGGTTTATGCATCATGTTTCAAACAAATATAGGAAGGCGTTTGGAAATTTAACCCTTTAGTATGCATGACATACAAGAGCCAAGGAATGTGATGGATTTTCTGCACGTAAAGGACAAGGGCGCAAGTCTAAGCTGAATAACTGATCTCTGATCAGTCAGACAGTACTGCATTCAGAACCATCATTTATCTGTTCGTGATGTAACGACATGAGCTCAGGATTGCTTCGGTAAACCTCTGTCAAATACTACGACATGTACTGCGGCACTGTTACAATTTGTAATGCAAAATGTGATAACGAAGACGCCACACTGTTGCACACTGAGAATCGTTTGCAAAAAGAATTGGACAATATTACTCCTGAAACATTTAATTACTTGATGTCTTCATGAATGTTTATTTGGTGTTGTGGAAAAGGATGACCACATTGTAAGAGGGTAAATACTCCGTGGGCTGATAATTAACTGGACCGATCTCCACTTTTTTCTAAATGAAGAAAATGGGATGTTAAACTTTGCTGCATCATAATTTCTCACTCCAAGTATACTTTTCACATATTTGTATTCAGGGGAGTTATTTGGACTAAAAGGTATAATATCATGCCATTATATCTTTAGTAGAATGATTTTAGTTTGGGATCTAGGGAAATATAAATGGAGATAGACCTCTGTAATTTTCAAAATGTCATACATTTTGGAGTTCTATGGTTCTCTCTCCTAGATAGCTCCTTGTATTTCCAGAAATGTTTAGCCACAAAGTTTTGTCTTGCCTTGTGTTTTTTAAAAAAAAGAACGCAACAATATGACTCCACCCAAATCTGCAAATTACATGTTCATGGTAAAAGGTAATGCAAAATTTTAAAGAAAAACAGGAGTATCTGACAATAATAATCACAGAAAATGGGCAGCCACATCCTGTCTGAAAAAAATAGGAAACAAACCTTGTAACAATGAAATAAGCTTTGAAGTCTCGAGTGTTCACTGTCAATTGCTACTATCTCTATAGCCAGTACAAGTTCATCTGAGTACATTTAATGCAGACAAAATGCTCACTCCATTGTAAACTCTGGCCGTGGGCTTGGTTTAAACAAGTACTATGTCCATATTATACTTGTTCATATGCATACACATGCATCTTACAATGCATAGAATATAAAATTGAAAATCAAGTAGTACTATCTTAAATGGCCTCCTGGAATAAGACAACCCTTATGAAAAATTACCACAAAATACTACAGTAAAAATACTATAGTTTTCTATATTAAGTGGTATTTTTGTGGAATTACTTTAGATATAATATAGTAACTCTGTAGTTAACTATAATAATGCTAATGTAAACCACAAAAGTCAAACTCTACTATTGTAAACCATAGCAATGATATTCAATTACTCTAGCAAATTTGCAACAAACTATAGTTTGCTGTAGTAAAGTTTAGTTTACTGTAGTTTACATCAAGTTTACTGCAGTAAACTATAGTTAACTATTGTACATTTTTATAAGGGAAATGAAGGGTTTTAAGACATAGACGCTTCATTCAAGTGCTGTAGTACCTACTTATCTGAAATATCCCAGATTTCCTCATCTTACAACCTTCTATTTGGTATATAAGAGGGATTTTGCTTTGAAATGGTAGAGTGGATAGAACCTTTGTTCAGCGATCTTGTCATCCTGATCAGGTGACCCTATATCCAGCTCCCTGATTTGACAATGTGGACATAGAACTTTTTATGCTGAAGTGGACTGAAAATTCATACAAAGTATTATCATTGAAAAACTTACTTCAGGATATAGTACCTGTTAATAATGAAATTATTAGAACATAATTTTTGATGAAAAGTGGAGATAGGCCCAGTTAATTCTCAGCCCACGAAGTATGTACGCTCTTTCAATTTTCAATTTTTGTACGTGCCCCGCCCTCTAATGGGCTTCACTATTGGTTTACCCCTCCGAGGCCCCGCCTTGGTGCCTGAGAAAGAAAATTGAACTCACCTGCTCCCTAAAGAGGGGTAGCATACTCACCTCCTATAAAGCCTTGGTGCTACCTATGGTCATCTCCCTTTTTCTCTCAGATTTGAGAGATATTGAACCTGCGAATTCAGTCATTTTCTTGTATTGCGGTTGTCCAGCTTCTGAAAAATTTTATAATAAAAGGCGTTATCAGTATAGGGCCTCTGGGTCGTTCTAAAAGGGACACTATGCGTGAGGCTTGTGCGTTCTCATCACCTCCACTAAACTTGGGTTCACAAATTAGCGCTTCACTGGTTAATAGCCTACTTATGAGACTGGCTAGCTAACCGCTGGCAGGGTTTGCATTGTTCTACCTGTGGCAGTTATACACGATCAAACTTGGTGGCTAAACCAAAATTGGATACCCTCTCATCTTACAGTGCTGTTTTTGTTCAGAATGAATCTTAAAATTCTGTGCACTTGTTTCATCCTAGTGCGTCACCAGTGAAGAAACACTGCGCACACTCTCTCTACGCACCTGTCATGTTTGACCCTAAGAGAGGACCAGGCATCAGTAGAGCTTTGTCCTAACTCATCCTTCTGCCCGAAGGTCATCACCGCAGCTTTTAAATCATCAGTCATTCGACTGCAGGCCTTCTGTCCACCCCCTCATGCCACCAGTGAGCAGGAACGGATGCACAAGCTGTGCCCAGTGTGCGCCCTCAGTCTTTACTTGGAACGCACTACAAATCTCAGCAGCTGTTTGCTAGTTATGGCGGATGGGCTCAGGGGGCCCCTCTGTCAGCACAGCGCCTCGCCCACTGGATCTGTGATGCTATCTGCAGAGCCTATTCAGCAGTGGGTCTCATTGCCCTAGCAGGATGGACAGCACACTCTATCCAGGGCATTGCATCCTCTACAGCATTATTTAAGGGCGTATCCGTAGAGGAGATTTACAGGGCGGCCCCTTAGTCTTCTGCGTCGACCTTTGCGCAGTTATATCTCAGGGATATGACAGCCAGCACGGTCGCACATTCAGTCCTGTGAACCCTGTCAGCAGGGTTCCCTTCCAACACTGACTAGTGTTTTGATTATTACCGCAACCTGAAGTGATGTGCTCTGGGGGCGCCCCGCCTGCAGGTGTGGGGGCTTGTCGTCGGGAGATGACAGCTAGCAAGCCCTCCCATTCATTCTAAGAAGGGACCCTATCAGTGGAGCCCCTTCTGACACCAACTTGGGTTCGGTGTTACTGTTTGTGCGACGACCTGGGGCGGGGTACGCAGTCTGGCGGTGCTCGCCCCAGTGTGTGGCGGGGTTTTTCTTGGTTTCTGAATGGAAAGGCACTGAGGCGGGGCCTCGGAGGGGTAAACCAATAGCGAAGCCCGTTGTTGTTCTATGAGTATGTGCCGAGGCCTCTAACGGGCTTCGCTATTGGTTTACTCCTCCGAGGCCCTGCCTCTGTGCCTGAGAAAGAAAATTTGAACTCACCTGCTCCGTAGGAGGGGGTAGCATACTCACCTCCTATAAAGCCTCGGTGCAGCTAATGCTCGTCTCCCTTTGAAACTCAGCATCTCACACTCGGGGCCAGCTGGGCAGGTTGTTACAGGTCTCCGCATGTACTCTCAGAACTGGAGTTACATCCAGGAAACCAGTAGTTTTCAGTGTTACTCAGCACTTAATTGATGAATGAAAGCAGTTGATTACTCACTTAACTTATCTCACCTGGTGGCTTTGGTTTAAATTGGAGGAAAACGAAGTCACCACACCCTGCAGCTCTTCAGGACCAGGGTTCACCACCTCTGCACTGAGGGAATAATCAACCAATTACCAGGAACAACCCGCAAGACTCCTAGAGCCAATTAAGCAGACATGCAGGTTGTGATGGCAATCTATGTGGGAACCAAGATTTGTCAATGTGGTTGGATATTTAACATAGTTGTAATGCACACAATGTAGTGCAAAATACAGATAGAAGTTTATGGCAGGAGTGGCCAACCCTGGTTCTGGAGAGCTGCAGGGTGTGCTGAGTTTGGTTTTCTCCACCTAATTTAAACCTAAGCCACCAGATGAGATAAGTGTTTAATCAAATGTTTTAATTCATCAATCAAGTGCTGAGTAACACCAAAAACCAGCCGACGCGCTGCTCTCATGGACCAGAGTTTGCCATCCCTGCTCTATAATTATTTTTTTAATAATATGATAATTATCATTATTTAATTATTGTCACCCTGCATGTTCTTCTTTCTTCTTCTGAGGAAATTCTACACCCCATGCATAAAAAATCAGCCAACTTTGCACAAAGGTCCAGTCCCATGCCAGATTGCCTCAGCTGCAAAAACAGGCCAATAGTCCTGATGGTGGCACTACAACAAGCCTCTAAAGTTCAAAATTTTGAAAATTCACAACAAATCAGTATGTGCTACAGATTTGCAACGTTCATCAAAATGTAGCCACAATACTGAAGAAACTTTTGTCTGTTTAAACCAATTGCAAATTATGAAGTCCATCACTCTATTTTTTTTTCAAAAACTGTAAAAACTTATTAAACCTATCTCCTCCCACAATTTTTGCTCAATTGACGCCAAACTTGCCACAGAGCATCTTCAGACTGTCCTACAAAAACAATCCACACACATTTTTGATTTATCGAATATTGAGCCTACAGTGCATCAAAATGTTTGACTGTAAACGGTGTTGAAAACATATACTTGCAAATTCTTGCTAAATACATTTTCAATGTTCGTTAAAAAAATGACAAAATTTTGGAGTCATGGTAGATGATGTTTGGAAAATATCAGAATTTTATCTCAAAAACGTAATTTTTTTCCAGCATTTTGAATTTTGCTCTCATGCGAACAATTGGAGTCAATACAAAAATGGCATTGTTAAACATCAGTTTTTCACTTATGGAGCCTATAAATCATTGTTAAAAACAAAATACCGACATCTCCATGCTGTCTAGATGCGATTTGTGTATTTTCGGATTTTTGTCTTAATAACTGAATTTTTGACAGCTGTTTCAAATCTGCCTTTACACGCTAACAGCTGCTGTCTTGCACATAGGTGACTGGCTTAGTCAATTTGTGAAGCTACATGTGACATTTACATTTGCCAATTAGCTCAGTGAGATAGGGCATAGTCTCTTGTGACAGAAATTGTGAGTTCAAGCTTCAACTGATGTAAAATGCACATTAGAATGCCACCTTTTTTTCATCCTCCTACACTTTGCTTGTTGCTCAGAATTGCCTAAAATTTCCCGGCCCCTACCATTGCTGCACAGCAGCTATAATATTATTTATGTCTTTTGTATTGTTTGTGCATTGCCAGTCAGAAGTGCCAGTATCATTAACATTCTCTGCAACTTGCACCACAGTAACCCTTCAGTCGGTTTAAACGAAATGACATAATGGCTTAGCCTTCTTTGCCCTTGTGCTAATGTATGAAGGTAAAACCTTGTAATCAACATTTTCATCATTTTGAGTAAATCCGGATTGAAGGATCCAGATCTGGACTAAGAAAACCTTGATTTGTATCAAACTACAAGTGTGTTTTTATGAAGGGTCATTAACATTGTGTTTAATCATCGATAAATTAAGTTCTTCTCATTGACCTTAAGTGACCTCAGTTGACCTTTAGTGAGATACGAGGTTTTACCATTATTTTTCGTTATAATTCTATGCTGTTGCTAGGTTTTCAACAAGTGGAATACAAAGCTTAGTCTTAAATGTACACTGAACAAAAATATAAACAGCCCATGTCAAATTTTTGAGTTGCTATTAACAAAAAACGGGAACCGGGATTCCTCAGTGAATAGCACTCTTCTCCAGCGTGCCAAGGGCCATCGAACGTGTGCGTTTGCCCATGCGAGTCGGTCCTGACGCCGGACAGCGGTGAGATCCAGACCACGGTTAGGACGCCGAGCACGCAAGTTGGCTTCTCGCAGGCGGTTACGTACTGTCTGTGGTGTGATGCATCTGATGTGCAGACCAACGGTCTCATCCGCTGTGTGTGTCGCCGATCCCGCAGGTGGACGAGCCGGATGTAACAATCTTGTGCTGGTGTGGTCACACGTGGCCGACATGGATGAGGTGGATTAGCAGTACTGCCTGTCTGTCAGAAACAAACTCTCAAATGGCCTATCGTCCGATAGTTAACGTTCAGCTGCACAGCGACCGCTCTGGTGGACATCCCTGCATCCAGCATGCTAATGGCACGTTCCCCCATTACCTGAGACATCTGAGGCATGACGATTTTTGACTAAATTTGACGGTTTGGGGTGACCTTTTATTGTCCCCAGTGTATGGAGTGTCTGATTATGCTCATTCAGTCTGATCACAGTGTGGAAATGCCACACCCATGTACTGAGTGAAATCACTGCATCACTGAGCAAATGGTCACTGACAGAGAGATGGATTAAAAAATGGTACACAAATCAAGAGAAATATCCCTATTGTACAAGTAAAAGTCAGCATATGTTCACTTAGAGTTGTTACCTCCATGTGGCATCAGTATTTGACATGGGGCGCTTATATTTTTGCTCAGTGTATTTTTTTGCAATAATAATTCCTGTACTAAAGATTATAATAATAATTATAATTCATTTTCTAAACTTAAAAGGCATAACACGCCAAGATTTAAATTCAAACTCCAATATGTTGTCAAAGTTTCTGATCTATAGTCTGCGTCAAAATGCGCACAAGTTACTTTTACAACTCGTCATGGTGTCAATAATTTCTATTTTTCCAGATTTCGTGCATGTTTTTGCTCAACAGTTTGATCACTTTTATCCAGTACATTGTGATTCATATCCTCCATTGCTGTATCAGTCTCGGCATTGTAAAGTGCATCGTCTGTTTGATATGTTCCATCCATTTTTAACAATTATCCACTGATAAATGTATAGTTCAACTTTAAATTTAATGTTGTAATTCTTTTATTTTACCAGATAATGGCTAGATAAAGTTATTTTACACTTTCAAACATTATTTTGACATGCATTGTTTTGATCCCGGAGGCTGCCATTTTGGTGTCACATGGGGGAAACTACCAGTTCCTATTGACCCATAGATACTGGGTTTTTCCTTGGTAAATGCATGAATACTTTGTAACAACTAGGTTTTACTCCTGTAAAAGCACATTATAGGAAGCAGATTTACAGCAGTGCCTAGTGGAATATATGATACATTACCTTGTAACTTCACTGCAAATGTAAACTCAACATTGGAAAAAAAATGCAGTTACTAGGTTTTACCTTTGCACATTAGTTTGCATTGGTGAGCTTTGGGCACGTAGCACCCTGTTGCCAGTTCATGGTTTGTCCCTCTTTTGACATGTGTCCATAGGTACTCACCACTATTGACTAAGAGTACTTTCAGAAGTCTTTTAACTTCAGAGATGCTCCAATTTGCTCATCTGGCCAAAACATTGGGCATTTGTCAAAGCGGCTCAGGTTCCATTTTTCTCACATCCTACACATCACCTATGAAACTTTATTGTTTGGTTACTGCCTAAGGTCTGAACACACCCAGTTGTCAAAAAAAAAATTCTTAGAGTGGTTGTAATGTTTTGGCTCAGTAGTGTATTGTCCCAATTCACTACCCAACTAAGAGCTTAAATGTGACCTTGAAAAGATTCAAAGTCGATTTCTTTGTAGATTTATGGAGGTAATTGTGGAGTTTTTCCCTTGACTTCAGCAGATATTTGATCTTTCTGATTGCATATTCTGAAAATAAATGAGCAAATGAGTTGCATTAATTTAGCAAATAGTTATATACTACACAACATTAATTTGTTGATAATGTTAATATGCCGACTAAATCAGGCTTTTTTCCCTTTTTTTTTCAAGAAATGTTGGGGTTTATGGCATTGAGATGGTATTTCCATTTATTTACATCATATAAAATATTCTTTATATTTCATTCTGGCAGCATATTGTAATAACACGCCAGTATTCGTGCCATTTAAAAGTTTAGGTTAATTATAAATTACAAACTTAACTTTAAAAAAAAATCTGCTTTACTGGCTTATATCAGGTAAATAAATGATGGACATTCATTTCTTCTCATTGCTAGCATAACAATACGACAATAAAAAACTACCTCGGTGCTCACGAACCAGTAGGCTGATTCAATATTCACACACAAAGGAATAAGCTCAATATCACATTTATTTTCAAAAATCGACAGCAATATTTACAATTAAAACATTTGACACGGGCACGTAACCCAAGACAATAATTTCATGAGCCCGTAGATGATTGGTTATTCGGGCAGATACCTACAACACAATTTCTCGCAACAAAAAATGAAATACCGTAAAATGCAACAAATGTAATATTTACCAAAAGATAATCAAACACTGTACAATAATACATCACATCTACCAGTTGGTCTGAATAACATAGTTGTGTTTTTTTTTTTTTTTAAGCCACTCTTCAATCATTTGCTGTAAATCAGTGGCTAATTATGCAACAGCATAAGTCGGTGCTGTGGCTATTGCATTGCAGAACTCATTGAAGTCTCTCAGCATGAAATCCTCACTTTGCATTACATCGTCTTCGGAAGGGAAATACTGCATACTCTCCTCTTGCTGCACGTCGATGAAGTTGAAGACTGGAAACGGTTGATGTTTTGTCAGCTGTCGAGGGCATAATCTGGTAGTTGGTGGCGGGGATAGATTAGGACTGTCCATTAGAGCGCCTCTGGCGTTTTCCAGCACACCAAGATATGAGTCCATGTCCGTGAAGTCCATTTCGCAGTCCGATCCACTGTCAGTGCCAATGGAGTCGGATCGCATATGCATCATCTGGTATTTCTCGTGCATTAGGAATTGATTTGTGTTTCTTGGGGCTCTCATGCCTGGTGCTCCGTTGCCTTTAACGTTGACAGGACGCAGCGACACCGAACCTGCACGGTTATGTTTGCTGTAAGGGAGACAATGAGTGTGTCTGCTCCTCTTCCCCCAATAACCCAGTTTTCTTCCAGACTTGTGCCAGTTATGCTTGTTATTCCCGCTCCTTTGATCATCTTTATGCCCCGGACTTAGACCGCCGCCACAGGCAGCTCTGCTGGTGTAGATTTGCCACTGGCACATCATGCCTTTGCCACACATTTCTTCCGACTAAAAGCGTAGGCTGACTATCGTTAGCTGCCTAGTCGGTCACATTATCTTCTCCGCAGCAGACTGCTGAGAGGTGACAAAGAAACTATTTCTTTGTTCAGGGATTTTGTCTATTGTGTGTAACCACACACACCCCCGAGAAGTCTACCTTTTAACAATCTTTTTAGCTTTTTTCTTTACGACAGACTTTCGGTAGGACATAGCCTGGAACGCCTCCAACACAGGCAGCTTGACGCGCTCTCGGCTGTCCGTGATAGTCACGCCTCTTCTCTTCTGCTGCTGCTTTTCTTGTCTTGATGACTTTAAAATACTGACGAATGCGTGAATGCGCACTGCAATTGTGTTTGTTCAGGAATATTTTTATTTATATTCCCTTTACTAAACCCCATTCGTATTCATAACACGTACGCAGTAGGCTAGAACTGAGCTTCCCTTCCGCTCACAGTTGCCCGTTACACTAAACGCGTCTGCAGTTTACATCCATTTATATGGCCATGGATCATTTCAATCGATGCTACAAACATGGGGGTGTACAGTGGTATTTTGCAGATAGGATTACCGAAAACTTCAGCAAACTAAAACCAAATATTTCGATGTTACACAAAATAATGTTGCATATATTATATATATAAAAGCAGGAATAACTCAATTTCGATTGCAAACTTTACATGAAATTATTTCCATATGTGGTTATCTCTCTTTAGAATGGAACGACCTGTTCTTCTTTCTATGTTCCGACGACAAGAGATTTACGGCATGTTCTTTTCACTCAGCGTTATTTTTGCGTAATGACCAAAATTCTGCATATGAAAACTTCTTACGCTGTCTACGCATATTTCGGAATAAGCTAAAGAATAAGCGTGTGCACTGAAAGAGCTGTTGACGCGGATGGGGAGTTGGCTGCTTGTGTTCTTACTGGTTTACACCCAGTGGCTGATTCGTTGACCGTATTAATCGATTTTATAAGAAACTAGTTTCACTGGCTGTGCTGCGATTTGTAGCATATTTTTTTTCAAAGCAGAAATATAATTGCATGTCGTTAAAGTCGCTTGGCAAATATCAACTCAACGGGAGTGTCACAAGCGGACAGGAAAGTAGTAATGACACAGGAGAAACAGTTTGTGGAATTTATCTAAAGTTGTCTCCATTTTCGGTTAACTGTAATGTTAATGTTTCGAAGGCGGTTGTTTCTCTCGCCTAACAACCCAAATCATTCTTGAAAGATAAACGAATTTCTCCAACTTTAAGTCACGCCCATTGCTGCCCATATCTGCCAACAGCTGTTTAAAAGCAGCCAATTGATCTTGATGTTGAACTGCGGTAGAAACAGTGAGCGCTGTATCGTGGACTCAAAGGCAAAAGTGATCATGTCCAAAAGTGATTATGTTCTGCGCCTTAGAGAAATATTTATGCAGCAGTGAAAGTACTCACTGTATAGCAGGGTGGTATTAACTACACATGAAAATAGACATGTCTGAAAATAGACATGGACACCGCTGTCGTAGAGCCCACGTCACACTATATATTGTCAGACTTAGATGTGTGTGTGTGTTTTTTTTTTAAATTTACTTTATTTATTATTCGCCCTTAAATGTCTTGCTTAGCCCCCTTTCTACTGAGTTACTCATAATTATTATGATGAATATGTAACCTTACAATTTCCAATAGTATATATGAAGAATATCTTTGAAAAACCCAATTTTTCCGTTCGAGCATTTTTAGACAAAAGCTAATTTTTTTGTCATGGGAAAAGTAAGCACAGAGGAGCAATACGTCTTGATATACAAGTTAAAACACCATGATGAAATTAAATCAAAGAATAATACATTTTGTGAAAAAGTGAACTTTGTTGTGATAGTGTAGCAAAATGGAATATATCCACAGAAGTGTTTGTTTGCAAAACACAACATATTCATTTTTCAAAATTAACTTTATTTTCTCAAATTCGTGTCATGGTTTTGCATTCTAAACCATTGTAACATGAACAAATATTAAATGGATTCCAAAACGTAAAAAAAAAATCGGTCCAAAGACACATAATGGACTGGCCTTCCTTCTGTGTTTGGCATGTGTTTTAGAGGAGAGGTCATGGAAAGAATTGATGGAGCCAATCATGAGAAAATCACTATGAATTATGAACCTACCAATGACATTCAGCAAAAGTAAATTGATTCTCAACACTGCAGTCTTTGCTGATAATCAGCAAAAGATGATTGTCACAAATGGTCCAGACATTTAATTTTTTTTATTATGTCTACTGAGGCGTTGTGACATTCTTAATGAGTAAGAACGTTTAGTGTCCCTCTTATGTGCGATTTGAAGTCAAAGGCCTTCCAGTCAATATCATGAACATAAACATTGCCATGTTTCCATAATAATTTGAAATTCTCAAGTTGATAATAATAATATAATTATATTGTTTGTAATATTGATAATAATATTGTTTGACAGAGCCGTGATGTCAACTTCATAAAGGCTTTGTGCAATTACTTGGGGGGATAGATGCAAGTGAGAAAGTCAGCCTATTGAAGAAAGGTGGCAAATTTTCCGCTCTGCCTGGAATAAGCAAATAGCCAATCATCTCATTAAACTATAGCAGAACAGGGGTGCGTTTCCCGAAATCACAGATGCTACCTTGTATAGTTGGAACCATTGACTGTGAATGGGCAAGCTATGTAAGTTGCTAACTTAGTAAGCAACTACGCTTTAGGGAAACGCACCCCAGGACAATAGTCACACCAAATATTGGTTTTCTTTCGTTTTCAACCCTTTACAGCTCTGTATAGTTCATTTCTCAGTCATTATAAACTTTTCATCGAAATATTTTTGCAAGAATATTTGCCAAATGAAATTGCTTGAGATGTGCCTAAGATTTTTGCTCAGTACTATGTATGTTTCAGGCAAACTGTGTAATCAAGAATTCTGTGAAATGCCTGGGTTTCAATTTAATCATTCTGATTGACTGATTCAAAATTCCAGACATTTCATGAAATGCCTGTCACTCAGTTTGCCTGTAACATACTGTATACACCACCTGGATGTAACTATGCAAATAGGTCTGGGCTTTCCATTCTAAAATGACTGCAGTGATTGATATGTTTTAGCTGGTAACAAATTATTTAACCCTAGTTGATGTAGCTAGTGGCTTCCCATTTTTTATAAAACAATGTCGGAAAACATTTCCTGTGGTCGTGGAAAAGATGTTACTCTGTTTCAGAAGGGTGAAATTATTGGTCTGCATCAAACAAAGAAAACAGCAGAGGAGAGTGCTGAAACTTCTAAAACTGGGTTAAGAACTGCCCATTGCATTAGTAAAACCTGGAAGGATAGTGATGAATCATCATCTTCGAGGTATAAATGTAGTCTGAAAAAAAATCTTGAAGGTTCATTATTGGAGATCACTTAAATGTTTGGTGAAATCTTATCATAAAAAAATAAATAACAGGAGAAATAACAGCTATGTTTCAAGGTGAAAGTAAGAGCATTTCACTTGCACAATGTGTAGAGAACTCAAGGGATTGGGACGAGACAGCTGTGTAGCCTTAACAAAACCACTTGTTTTCTTCAAAGACTTTAATTTGCTTGGGAGAATAAAGATTGGACTCTGGAGCAGTGGGAAAATGTCATGTGGTCTGATGAGTTCAGATTTACCCACTTCTAGAATGATGGGCGCATCAGAGTAAGAAGAGAGGTATGTGACCTGAAGCACTCATAATGCTTGGTACCCACTATGAAGCCTGTGGGGGCAGTGTAATGATCAGGGGTTACTTCATTTTGTTAGGTCTAGGCTTGGCAATGATATCAGCCCAAAAAGTGATGTCAGCCTAATGAGGACTACCTGAATATACGGAATGAGAAGGTGTTTCCATCATTGGATTTTTTTCTGCCCTAATGGCACCGGCATATTCCAAGATGACAATGCCAGAAGTGATCAGTTTAAATTTGAGAAAGTGTGGTTAGGGAGCATGAGATATCTTTTTAACACGTGGATTGACCACCAAAGAGTCCAGACCTGAAGCCCACAGACGAATCTTTTGGATGTGCTTGAGAAGACTTTATGCAGCGGTCCATCTCTCCCATCATCAATGGGCAAAGAAAAATAATGCTACTCAAGACAGAAATAAATGTTTTGACATTGCATAAGCTTATCGAAACGATACCACTGCGAAAAACAATATATTATGGCTGCACGGATTTTTATTTCCTATGCAAAATTCCATACGCTTCCGGATGTCTGATAGGCGTACGTTTAACACCAGTGAAATTCACTTCCCAAACAATGTTGTTTGCAGGATATATGGACTGGACTATACGTTCGCGGGATTTTAAGTCAATGGATATGAGCCATGACTTGGCCAAGCGCGTCGTAAACATGTTGATTCCAAGGATTGTTGCCACCACCAGCGCCATGGATGAGTTATAAGAAGCCTATTTCTCCTGTTTTGTAGGCGCCTCCATGATCGTCCACCACTGCCAAATAGTTTCGAACTCTAGATGACGTGTTTTGCGAATAAAGTTGTCTGTGTTTGAACCAGGGTGCTCTGGCGAAGACCGGCGCAACTGGAGTTTTGGAGGACGGCGGTTGGCAAACACTGGACTGTGAATGGACGAGAGATGGCAGAGGGAAGTGACGGGTCGGGAAGTGAGATAGCAGGAATGATGGACGTAGGTCAAGATGGCGGGGATTATGGAAGCTGGGCAGCTGCTGTTAGCAAAAAGAAACGTAAAAAGAATTACAATAGTAAATCCGATGATAGCGATCTCGATGTGAGAGAAACGATGATAGAAAGCGAGAGAGAGGATTACAAAGTTATTGTTAAACTCAAGCAAACAGGGAGCTCATTTGCTGATTGGAGTCCAATAAAGCTAACTAAACATATATGTAAGGAAATTGGGGAAGTAAGGAGTGCTAAGGTATTGAGGAATGGATCACTATTGATTATATGTAAGGATGGAGGACAACAAGGGAAAGCGATTAGAGTGAATAAAATAAACGGTAAGGAAGTGGAATGTTCTCTGATGAATAATAGGAAATTTGTTAGGGGAGTTGTAACGGGAATTCCGGTAAATGTATCTGAAGATGATGTTAAAGTAAGTATTAAAAATGTGCATGTAAGCGAAGTCAAACGATTGAAAATAAACAGAAATGGGATTAAAAGCAATAGTCTCTCAGTTATGATTACATTTGAGGAAGAAAAACTCCCAGAAAGGGTCTACATTGGATATATGTGTTACAATGTGAGGTTGTATATTCCCCCACCACTCCGGTGTTTTAAATGTCAGAAATTCGGACACGTAGCGGCTATATGCAAGGGAAAGCAAAGATGCGGTAGGTGCAGTGGCGAACATGAATATGACAAATGTGCTGAAGGTGCAAAACTGAAATGTTGCAATTGTGGAGAGGAGCATAGTTCAGCTTATCGTGGGTGTAAAGTGAGTAAGAGAGCGGCTGAGGTGCAGCGTGTTAGGGCTACTGAGGGAGTTAGTTACGCAGAGGCAGTGAGGAAGGTTTCAGGTGATATACAGGCTCCACGACAAAATGAAACTAAACACAATAAAGAAACAAAGAAATGTAATGGATGTGATAAGCTGCAGGAGGAAACGCTTATTGTAAATAGGAATAGTTTTGTTCTCTTCATGGCAGAGATTATTAATTGTACTGCTCAGACAAAGAGCAAAAATGAAAAGATCAGAATAATTGTAAGATCAGCTGAGAAACATCTAGAGGTGAAAGGGCTGCACTGGGAAACAGTGAAAAATATACTAGATGAAGATACACCACCGTCTCAGACAGGAGGTGGACAATTATAACGAAGCTAATTATACTTCAATGGAATGCAAGAAGCCTAATTGCTAATGGTCAAGAATTTAAAAAATATATTGATAATTTGACAGAGAAACCTAATATAATTTGTGTACAGGAGACCTGGTTGAAACCACTGTTGGATTTTAAAATAAAGGGATATGTCTCCGTTAGGAAAGACAGGGAATCAGGTCAAGGAGGAGGAGTGGCAACATTCATACAGAATGGAATGTGCTACAAAATAAATCATATAAGCACTGATCACGAATCAATTGTGGTTAAGGTATGGACCGACAGAGGTAAGGTAGACATAATTAATTATTATAATCCATGTGGAAAACTAAGCCAAGAAATATTAGAGGATGTTGGCGGAACAATGGAAGATAAAGTAGTATGGTGTGGAGACTTCAATTCACATAATTCATTATGGGGAAGTTATAGCACAGATGCAAATGGCTTAGAGATTGAAGAATTTATAGACTCTCATGGATTTGTATGTATTAATAATGGGGAAGGAACTAGATACAATAGCAGACAAAATACAGAAACAGCACTTGACCTGACATTCCTGTCTCGTGCAATAGCAGGGGTAAGCACATGGACTGTAATTAAACAAACTACAATAGGCAGTGATCACTACCCTGTTGTGACAAAAATAGGTACAAAGATTTTTATTGAGAAGGGAAGGAAAATCCCTAGGTGGAAATTGGGTAATGCTAACTGGGATGCTTTTCAAATCATCAGTGCAATCAGGTGCAATAAATTTCATGAGGAGAACCAAATGGATGTTAACAAATTTAATGCTGAACTAGTCAGTGTAATTATTCAGGCCGCTGAGGAAACAATCCCTAAGAGTACAGGCGCTAGATGTACCAAGAGTGTACCTTGGTGGAATAGTAAATGTAGCGAAGTAATTAAAGCCAGAAATAAAGCCTTCAGGAAACTTAAAACATTGCACTCTCAGGATTCTCTAATCCAGTATAAACGGGCACAGGCAGTAGTTAGGAAAACTATAAGAACACAAAAACGTACCTTTTGGAGGGAGTATTGTAATAGCATTGGAAGAGAAATACAGCTGTCAGATGTCTGGGGTATGATCAGAAGAATGGGGGGTATCAGACGAAATTATGAATTACCAGTGCTGAACAGTGGGGACAGAGTGGCTCTCAGTAATTTAGAAAAGGCAGAACTTCTGGCCCAAACATTTTTTAAAATACACAGTTCAGACAATCTTGCGGATGAGGCCAGGCAGGGTAGAAATAGAATTTTAATGGAGAACCCCACACTGTTGGAGAAAGTGGAGGTGTCAGAAGACCCATTAGATTTGGACTTCACAATGTTTGAGTTAAGAAGGGCAATAATGAATGCTCGTCAGACCACCCCTGGGAAAGATGGAGTATGCTACAAAATGTTGGAGCATATGACTGACGACACACTGGGCATAGTATTAAGACTATTTAATCTAGTTTGGGATACTGGCCGGCTTCCTGACGTATGGAAACAAGCAATTATAGTGCCTGTTTTAAAACCTGGGAAAGACGCTTCAGATCCATCTAGTTATAGACCTATTGCACTAACATCCCATTTATGCAAAATCTTGGAGCGAATGGTCACAGAAAGACTAACATATTCTCTAGAAAGCAGAGATCTTTTGTCTCCTTATCAGAGTGGTTTCCGTAAGGGTCGGAATACGTTGGATTCAGTTGTGTGCTTAGAGACAGACATCAGGAAAGCACAGACCAACAAGGAAGTCGTCATAGCAGTCTTTTTTGATGTTGAAAAGGCATATGACATGCTCTGGAAGGAAGGGCTACTAATTAAACTAAAGTCTTTAAGAATTGGAGGAAGAATATATAATTGGGTGTTAAATTTTTTGTTTGAGAGGAAAATCCAGGTTAAAGTTGGTGTCGAATATTCTAGTGTATATACGGTGGAAAATGGTACTCCGCAAGGTAGTGTATGCAGCCCTTTGTTGTTCAACATAATGATTAACGATATATTTTTACAGGTTGAACAAAATCTAGGGAAATCTCTGTATGCGGATGATGGGGCCTTGTGGATAAGAAACCGTAATGTATCGTATGCCAATAAGAAAATGCAAGAGGCAGTATTGGTTGTGGAAAAATGGGCAAATAAATGGGGATTCAAACTATCTGTTGCAAAAACACAGGTGATTTGTTTTTCAAAACGACATAAAATCATTCCCATTTCTTTAAAATTATATGAACAACCTCTTGAGCAAGTAAAAGCTATTAGATTCCTTGGTGTATGGTTTGATGAAAAACTCACATGGAATGTTCATTTGGATAAAGTCAAGAGCAAATGTAAAAAGGTGATTAATATTCTTCGGTGTTTGTCAGGGCAGGAGTGGGGAGCAAGCAGAGCATCTTTACAGAACATATACTGGGCTCTTATGAGATCTGCTTTGGACTATGGTTGCATAGCCTACATGTCAGCAGCAGAAACCAACCTGAAGAAGTTAGAAGTATTGCAGGCTCAGGCCCTGAGGATTTGTAGTGGGTCTTTTAGAACATCTCCAGTATCAGCTATGCAGGTTGAAATGGGGGAAATGCCTTTAAGGATCAGAAGGATCAAGTTAATGCTAGCATACTGGGTTAATCTCCAGGGGCAATATGCTACACATCCTGTCAAGAGTGTGTTAGACGACTGTTGGGAATATAACAAGTCCAATTTCATGAATTTCGGCTGGATTTGTGATGCAAAGGCAGAGAACTTGGGACTAAAACAACTACAGTACAGCCCCACAGTTGCAATCTCCCCCATTCCTCCCTGGTTATTCCCTTTGCCTATTATTGACCTGAATATTCAACAAGAATTGAAGGAGAAATCGGAGCATATTCCAGTTTGGTATATAGTCCAGGAATATTTTGAACAACATTTTCCAGGTGCAGTTTTTATATTTACAGATGGCTCCAAGGACCCAGGTACAGGGTGTGTAGGTGCTGCAGTATATATCCCAGTGAGTGAAACATGCATAAAGAAAAGGTTATCAGACCATATATCAGTTTATACCGCTGAACTAGTGGCAATATTATTGGCTTTACAGTGGATAGAAGAAAAGGAAATTAAATACACGGTTATTGCTTCTGACAGTTATTCTGCACTTCAGAGCATACAATATGGCAAATCACTGGTAAGAGCAGATATAATCAATGAAATATTCAACGTAATGTATAGTATGGAAAGTAAGGGTGTATCAACACGCTTCCTTTGGGTTCCTGCTCATGTTGGTGTGGAGGGTAATGAGCAGGTGGACATTCTTGCTAAACAAACACTTCGAATAAAGCAGATAGACATGCAAGTCCCATTAAGTAAATCTGAAGCCAAAGCCTTTATCAGGAAGTATGCGCAATCTGTATGGCAGGAGTATTGGGACGATTGTGATACTGGAAGGCATCTGTATAACATCCAAAGACAAGTTGGTGCTGGTAGGATGGTGGGCTGGAAAAGAAGGGAGGAAAATATTATAACTCGCTTGAGAATTGGCCACACAGGGCTTAATCAAAATTTATACAGAATAGGGAAGCACCCAACCGGGAAATGTATTCACTGTGAACAGTTAGAAACTGTCGTTCATGTGCTGCTTCAGTGTAGAAAATACAGTCATGAAAGAAATCATCTGTTTCAGTCACTAAAGAAGAAAGAACACCATGATTTTTCACTAATGGGTCTGTTGGGGAAAACCGCATGCAAGACATTCTCGGACATCATTACATTTCTAAAAGAAACTGGTTTGTATAAGAGAATCTAGGGTTTTTTTTTTTTTTTTTTCCCCCTGCATAATCTCGATCCACACTCCAGTCTAGATGGTGGCGGTAATACACCTTAAGTTGGTTTGTCAACCGCCAAAAAAAAAGGAAAGAAGAAGAAGAAGAAGTGTTTGAACCAGACTGCTTCAAGAAAACACTGCCCGGCTAGCTTGCTAGCTAGGTTCGCGAAGATGGTGTGGAAAAGAAACTAAAAGCTCCGTGACATACGCGCGATGCTGACCGAGGATCTTCACGACACAGCAGATTCATTAATATCGTTTCGATAAGGATCGTCTGGATGTCAGTGGCGATGGATTCTGCTTTGTTTCCCGAGGACAGCGGTGAACTGAAGAAGATCCGCATCGTCGGATCAGAGCCTGTGGAGAACTATACTGTATGTTGCAACAACTACAGTTGCTAATCATACCAATGTTCGCTATCGGTGTTTGCTGGCCTAGTGAAAGCCAAAAACCGGCTACACTTCGCTGGCAAGAGACGATGACGATCCACGAGTTCAAACTATTTATTTCAATCCTTCAGTTCGCTGGCATTATCCTTATTTAACTGGCTAGGTCGCCGTGTGTTGGATGTTCGCATTCGCGGAGCTAACGCTTGCTTTGACTGTGTTTCAAAACCGAGCTAAATGCTGTAGCTACCAATAACTTGGCTAGTGCCTTGGTCATTGCACGAACATTGACTATAGATTGATTTTTAATATAATGTCGAGTTACTTTGCCGGGCAAAAGCTGTAACGCTTAGTTTTGACGTTGCATAACCGACCAAACCTAAATTTAATCAAGATGAGAAGTAGCAGTAAGGCCACTTGATAAGTAAGGCCAATGATAATTATGAACTAGCGAGCCATCATCTGCTGAAAATCTCTGCTAAGACCAGCAGCAGGTTTAAGGTGGTCTTGGTTCAATGCACGACACCATTAACTAGTCATAGTGGGACGAAGGCTGTCAAACCCGGTCAGTCGGTAGAGTAAGCGAGAGTCCGCTGTGAAGGGCCTGTCGTCCAGTTAACGTTATTTACTAAACTGCTTAAAACCAGCTTGACCTGCTGAGGCTGATTAAAGCTGGAATTTGTAGCTGGGGAATTGGCTACTTTTGCTAATTGTGAGATGATATTATTTTCTTTATATGTGTCCCCGCTTGATTTATAACCTCAGCTACACCAGTATATGTGCTTTGGTCGTTGGACGTCGGATCTAACTTTTTTTTTCTTTTTTAGACTGGCTTGATAAAGTTTATCTGCGGGATTTTTTTGGGTAGCTGAAATGGGCCAATAATCGCAGATGTTCATTTACTAACTCGTCACACATTAAGGTTAGAGTTTGTATGTTGGGTCAAGAGAAGCTGGCACTTACAGTGTGTCTGGCTGCGCGAAGTGAACCTATACGTTAGTGCAGAAGTTTAAGATATTTTTCATCTAGGCATTGTACATACATAAAGGTTATTTATACGAGTTTGTTGCTCGCTGTTATAAGCCGGCGATTTGATGGGCGCCGTTGATTGTTTCTTGCATCTATTCTCTGCCTTCAGGTTTACATAATTGAAGTCACTGTTGGGGAACACCAATGGACAATAAAACATCGCTACAGTGATTTCCATGATCTGCACGAAAAGGTGAATGTGTTACAAATGTGGATTCACTTATCTCCGATATCTGAAGCAGAAATATGACAATCTTGTTTAGTCGGATTGCTTATAGTTTAAGGAACGTTTATTGCATACAGTTGACGTGATCTTACAGGACAGCGGAGATGAGGGATCCGACAATTGGCCTTCCCTTATTGTACTGTGCAAATCATGCTTACAATTCATGTGACCACTCTCAGATGCATTAATGAGAATTGGTGGGCGGAAGTGAATGAAATGACAGAGCACAAATGATCAGCACAGTAATGCATCATGATATGCGTATGTTTCACCCAAGAGAGGAGATCCCTTTCCAGGAGGGTCTCCAATCTAGATCAATACGATGAAAGTATTACGCTGGTGGGTCATTCCTTGCCAATGAACCCAGAATTCAGAATTTTTCCTTGTTCATGTCACTGATTTTCTGGGAAAAAAAATTGTTTGAAAACTTCTGTGAAATTCATGGGTTCTTGCAAAAATTTTTTGTTGTTCTTCTATGTTTTTAATTATAAATGGGTTGTCCAGTGCAAATTTAACACAGTCCAGTGAAGAGTAAGTAATTGGTGAGGCTAAGAATCAACATGCAAAAATGATGAAATTCAGCTCTGAGGACTCAGCCTGGGGGTAAAAATAACTACAAGAGTATTTGGAGTAGATGTATAGGATTTTGTTAGGTCCCATGAATTTAAAATTTTTTACATGAAGGAAAAAAATAATTATAATGCCAAGTTCTGGGAGATCCTAAGTGATTTGGTATGGATTGACCCTGCTGATGAATCATAGTTGTGTGAAGTAAATGCATGGATGCACTGCTGTTTAGTATTCTGTTCTGTTTTGAAACTTAAAGCAGCTGTGTCACAATGACTGTGCATGCTCTCAGCTTTGAATGAAGTAAATCCACTCAACAGCTAGTCAAAATCTAGAAGGCATTTTTCTTCTTCTCTGATTATTTGTGATGGCAACCAGCTTACATTCTTTGTGTCCCTTGGCAAAAGCATAAGACAACACTGAGAATCCTCAAATTTCCATAGAGGCCTCCTTAATAAAAAGAGCATAATTCTGGAGTAAAATATATAAATACAATGCATGCCAAAGACAGATTGGCAAGGATGGAATCAGATTATGACTCGCAGTCAAGCAGAGTTACTATCTCAGGATGTAAATTTTGAGCATACTCAGTAATCGTGACACAGTCCTAAGACAATTGCTGAAATACAAATCTAATCTCTCCACCCCTCCTCCTGAAAAAAAGCTTACCGCTGAAAAGAAAATTGACAAAAACCTGCTGCCACCCAAGAAGATGATCGGCAAAAATTCCAAAAGCTTGGTTGAGAAGCGGCAAAAAGAACTTGAGGTCTACCTTCAAACGCTCCTTATTAAATTCCCTTCAGCGGCTCCTAAGGTCTTATCCTGTTTTCTGCATTTTCATTTGTATGTAAGTGCACCTTTTATTCTCTTGGGTTTTATAGGGGTACTTATTTTGAATTTGGGACATATTCAAATTCACAGTAGCTCTGGTTTCTTTCATTGTGTAAATTTTAATATCATTTTCCTTCTCTTTATGAAGAGAATGGCATGTGTTTGTCAGTGTAACTGATCAGAATAGTTCAGCCTTTTATTTGCTCTTAGCATGTTTAATTTCTCGGCACATGCCGGAATTGTTTTAATTCCACAATTTGGTAATTTAATTCCTTTATTAAATCACACTGTTGCCTTGTCTTTGGAAGTTTTTGTTACTGGTTTATTTGTAAGGGGCAAGTACAAATGTTTTTGGGTTTTTCTCATGGGTATTTATTCTGTCCTTATGTCAGGAAATCAATGGCATCACTGCTGCACTGGCAGAGGAACTTTTTCACAAAGGTACAATGTGTGCATGTGTATATGGGGGATTCTGGGCCGAAATTGAATTTTCCTTTACTGTCATCTAAACAGTTGGGACGCTGTGTAAAATATATATAAAAACATACTGCAATGATTTGCAAATCAATTAAATTCTATTTAACTGCTAATGGTGCAAAGACGATATTCAGCTGTTGAAACTGGGCAATTTAATTGCTTTTTGAACACGATGTGCTCATTTTGAAAATGGTAACAAAACATTGGGATGGGGCCATGTCTATCGGTATGTTGCATCAGCTCTTCTTATAACTGCCCTCAGAAAGTGTTTGAGAACTGAGGGGAGCAACTGCCATGGTTCTTAAAGCATTTAATTTTCCCATTCTTGCTTTATGTAGAATTTTACCAGCTCAACACTTCCTGGACTCCTTTATCATACTTTGTGCTTTATAATGTGCCAGATATTGTGCATGGTTTCCAGGTGTGGGCTGCAGGCAGGCCAGTTTAGCATGCAGAAGCTTTTAATATGGAGCCATGTTGTTGTATTACGTGCATTATCTTACTGAAATTAATTTTGACCTTCCCCGAAAAAGACTTCTGGATCGCAGTGCATGTTGTGCCAAAACCTGTATCATTCAGCATTGATGGTGTCTTCATAGATGTGCAAGTTGCCCATGCCTTGTGCACTAATGCACCCCCATACAGTCATGGATGCTGGCATTTAAACTGAGTGCAAATGAAGGGCCAGGTGGTCTCTCCTGCAGCATCCATAATTTCCAAAAAGAATTTCAATTTTTGAATGGTTTTATCTTTACATGATCGAGTCTTAACTTTGTGGATGCAGCAACGATGTGTGTTCACTGATATTGGTTTTGAGAAGTGTTTCTGGGCCCATGCAGTGATTTTTTTTCACTTGAGAATCCCATCTTTTTAATGCAGTGCAGCAGATCAGGGCCATTCAGTATTGGTTTGCGGCCTTGTCTTGAGTTCAGCGATTTCTTCGGATTCTCTGAATCTTTTAATGTTATTATGTTCTGTGAATGATGAAGTATCCTTATCCTTTGCAATTTAACATTGATAAACGTTATTAATCAATTGTTATTCAGCCTTTCACAGAGTGGTGAATCTCTTGCCATCTTCACATCTGAAGGATGCCGCCTCTTTGATATGCTCTTTTCATACCCAATAATGACACTGACCTGTCGCCAATTAACCTAATTGGCTGTGAGATGTTCCACCATGTGAATTTTTTTTAAAAACATAATACTACTTTTCATCCCAAATTTTTACTTCTGTCAGGGAGGTTGTGTTTTTGCTGGCGTTGGTTGGTTGTCTGTCTACCTGTCTGTTTGTGTACAAGATGACTCAAAAGGTAATAAATGTATATCTCTGAAATTTTCTGGGTGGGTTGCTATTACATCAGGGATTGACCTTATTAATTTTATCTGCGATCAGTCAATGTGGCCACCACAGCAACCATCTCAAAATCGTATGTTGCAGATAATAGAGGATCTTACAGGATTGGACGTGTCAAATGAAAGTTTTGAAACAAGTTGAGTAAATTTTGCATTAAAGCTCACACAAACCCAAAATTTACTCAACGAGTTTCATAACTTTCTCATGACTAGAGCAAGAGCATAAGATTCTGTTTCCCGTAACTGAATTGCTTAATTTAATGGAAACCAAATTTATGTTGGTTTCCATTGTATGTTAGCACTGTGCTTACTATACCGCTCTGCTCACTGTTTCTGAATCACAGACATTTGCGGCTGAAGGAGCTACAGTTTGTAAATTCAGCCATCTGAGTAGCTGGCTAACGTTAGCTCGCTAGCTAACAAACGTTTACATAGTGGTTTTGGAAAAAGTATTGCATGAACACTACCTAGCTTTGTAACATGAACTTAGTCCACTGGCGCCGGAAAGTGGGGGGCCAGCGGGCCATTGGCCCCCCCACTTTTACCCTCCTCCCACTTTCTTTTTAAGCATAAACCGTTTAGGAGGTTTGCGCATGTATAGCCTATTGTCACGCTGTCTTCAATGGGCATCATTTAGGCACAGTGTTTCTCTGCCCAGTGGCTTAACAATAACGGCGTAGCGGGTGCAATGGCACTTTTGGCCAGTGGCGGGGAGGGGAGGGGGTGGAGAGGCCATAGTAGACACATCCGTGACAGTGCCGAGTCTCGACTGTTATCAGCAATGCTATGCTTCAAGATCGTCATACCAAACTAGAGCTGCACTTAAAACTCCGTGACCAGGCTGTGCTCCTGGATATTTATAACACTGCAACTGCATTTATTTCTCAGCCACAGTGCTGGCAAGTCAATGTCATCACGGTACATTATTCATGATTTTAATTGAATATCAGTTGTTATAACATTAAATAATGGAGATTTCTTTTTGGAAAATGCATAATAAAACAAACAATTACAATTTTATTTTGCCGTTGATATCGTCATTGAGACAGCGAGTGTTTCTGGGTAATGGCCATGAGCGTGAGCGCAGATCAACTGTTTTTACTATGTCCGCTCGCTGATTATTGTTCCCACAGTTCCTCGCTGTTCACAAAATTTCAGATCATCCCAATAAAGTTATGTTAATGTGTCGTTCATCCACTCATTATGCCTAGTTGTTCTTGATGATGACCATTATTAAGATAATTTTTAGATGATAATGTTAAGAAAGAAATGGGAAACTTTATATTATAGAATAAATGGTGTAGTAACCCTTAGTGTGTTTTACGTAAGTCTATAACACTTTGAGGAGCGTGCACCGATATCAGCCTGTCAGGTAAGAGTCTATGAAATGGCAGGATCGTGAGTACTTAAATCCTTATGGAAAAAAACATACGCGCGAATACAATTTACAAGTACCGGTGTGCGCGCTACAATCTGCCGATGTCAAAAGTTTGATTAACATTGCAGTGGTTTTAATAATGAGCTCTACTTAATATATATTTTTGCATGTGTGCACTACGCGATTTAAGCACTGGCTGATCCCGCCTACCCAGCCACGGACCTCCCTACGCATTAATTCTTGATGTACATTGAAACGAAAAGTCCAGAGCATTGGTTTTAAAGAAGAGGTGATGGATTTGGGGCATGTGTGTCTAGGTTAACGGGAATGATCCAAACGTCTTTTTATTTTTCATACCGTAAGTGTTGCAATATAGGGGCAGGGATGAGGTGCACAGAATAGAGGCTCTCTGAATGAGCTGAACACACAACACGTCACTTTTTGGCCCCCCCACTTCTTAAGTGAATCTGGCACTCCTGACTTACGTGAGTGGTGCTGTACTAGCCTGCTGAGCCATACCAATTTAACCCATGTTTCTCTCCCTATGCTGAAATCTGGCGAGATTTTCCCAAAAGGGATATTACTCTGGGGTATATCATATGCATGTCATGTGCTGCGCTATGGAAAAAGTCCTGTAGTTATGTGATAAACCGTGAATTTTTTTGAGCCATGTTCACTTGGCAAGATTTCGACTGTGCTGCCATGGCGGAGGTTTGCACTCTCGACATGCCTCTTGCTTGCTTGTGGATCGATTGGAAATGGCAACATTGGTAAAGTATAATAAAATAAGATGATAGATAAGATAATATTTTGCAGTATTGCGTAATTTACAACAGTCAACAACGTTGTAGGTATGTATTGCTAACATGGAGACTGTGAGTATAGGTTTGCATTATTTTTCATTCTGGGTACTGGCTTACATCACATTGGAGGATTGTGTCAGACTTCTATAGCTGTACAACTTTGTTTGTTTTCTGTTTCGTTTCGAGAGTGAATGGATTGGTTATACACTGGGGTGCAAAAATTTGGGCACCCCTGGTTTGAATGTCTGTTACAATTGATCTCCAAGTGATTGAAAGCAAACCTGAACACTAAATGCTACAAAGTTAAACATGACATCTTTCTGCAAATTTAAAAGCAAGGTTTCTTTTTATTTGAAATTTTCAGAGTTTTTATGAAATGATAAGAAAGGAAAAAGAGCCCTGTGCAAAAGTTTGGTAACCCTTTTGGATTACTCTTTGTTACCTTTTAAGAAAATGATTACTAAGGCCCAGACCCAGGTGATTTACTCGTTAGGGCTTCAGTTAGTCAGGTGAATATAATTCCAGGGTTGAAGTAGATATTCTGAAGTAACTTCATGCCTTCTAAGGTATCCAACTGCGGTGGCTGTTGTGTCTGGTGTTGAAAACCATGTGTTTCTCTAAACAGTTGTCTAAGGATGTCAAAATCAAGATAATTCACCTTCACCAACAAGGAGAGGGCTACAAAAAATTATCGCAACATTTTAAACTACCCATTTCTACTGTCAGAAACATCGTAAGAAAATGGAAAATAAATGGAAAAATTGAAGTCAAGGCAAGATCTGGAAGACCAAGAAAAATTTCAGAGAGCATTGCCCGAGATCTTGTGAGAAATGCTCAGATGAACCTACACATCACTGCAAAAGAGTAGCAGACGCAGGTCTAGTTGTTCACAGGACGACAATACTGCGTACCTTAAACAACAAAGACCTTCATGGCAGAGTTGTAAGAAAGAAACCTTTCATACGACCTCATCGCAAAATGAGGCATCTGAAGTACGCAAAAGAGAATCTTGAGAAACCGCAAGTCTATTGTAACAATGTGCTTTGGACTGACAAAATCAAAATTGAACTTTTTGTCCACAACCAAAGAAGGTATGTTTGGAGAAAAAAGGGTGAAGCATCTGTAGAGAAGAACACGTTGCTAATTGTGAAGCATGGATATGGATCCATGATGCTTTGGGGTTGTGTAACAGCTGGGGGCCACAGGCAATATTTGGGGGGAAGGAAGAATAGATTCCAGCAAACATCAAGACATTCTAGAGGCGAATGTTCAAAGCTCTGGCAAGAAATTGAAGTTTAAGAGACGTTGGGTATTCCAGCAAGGCAAAGACCCAAAGCATATTTCAAAATCCACCATGAAGTTCCTCCAGAAAAGACGGATGAAGGTTTTGGAATGGCCCTCACAGTTCCAGACTTGAATATTATTGAAAAACTGTGGAGAGACCTCAAAGATGCCGTGCATGCAAGAAGGCCGAATAATATTTCTGAGCTGGAGGTGTTCTGTCAGGAAGATTGAGGAAAAATTCACAAGACAAGAATTGAAAGACTCTTAGCTGGCTGCAGGAAGCTTTTGCAAGCTGTTATAGCTGACTGAGGAGGAGTCGCAAAGTCCTTGCTGACAGAGCTCACAAACTTTTGCACAAGGAGGGGGGAGGGGGAGGGAGAAGAGAGCTTTTTTCCCAAAAAGTGGATTTCACCCCCGGACCCCAAATGCACGAGCACACTTCACACGTTTTAATTAATATTTTTTTTATTCATTAAACCTTCACTTTTCCATGACCTTTCTTTACTCAGTGGTCTCTCTGTTGATCTCCACTCCCCATCTCTGTTGCTCTCCTCTGTTGACATGAATGAACATGGAGTAATTAAATTGAAGTGTACTACCATCCAAACTTTCCTTTAACATGAATTAATTAATTGAATTAAATTTAAGTGTACTGTCTCTCTCATTCAAATTTTCCTTCAACCGTTGTGATGTGACCATTTTTGGCCACTATAGGCATACTGTCTCTTCTAATGTGGCAGTGGACGAGCTGGTGCTGATCACATGTGGTACAGGTGATTACTTTTAGATTAATTTTCAAATTCCAAACACAGCCTATTGCATCAATTTTTCACCATTTTTATTAAAAAGAAAATTCTGATTATGGCCACTTTTCAAATGTAATATTTTCCCACTTTTTAACCCTCTCAATGCCAGTGTTTTTGTGGCTTTCTCCTTGTCTGTCTCTCTGTTGCTCACCACTGCTGTTTGTCAGTTGTCATTCATCGCGTGCGCCATGAGTTCCGTTAGCATCACTGAAGTGACAATGACGGTCAAGCACACCCTCGAGTGTAATAATGCGATTATATAACTATTACGAACAAAATAAAATGTATGATCAAAATGAATTCCTACTGTGGGTATTTCGCTCTCAAAATATATTTATATCCCCAAACGCTGAACAGCGTTTCGGGGATATTATGTTTTTGGTTCGGCCGCCACCGCGCCGCCCTACGCGTTAACGCGATTACTTCAGTAATATTTCAATTGAAATTTCATGTTTCGCAAATAATTAAGTATCATAAAGAGGAAGAACTGATTCGATTTTGGACAATTTACAATTTCTAGATTGGCCACCAGGGGCCAAAAACTGAAAAATCACTGTTTTTATCATATCTATGGAACTATTTGTCCGATTGTCACGGGAATGTTGAAACGTAAGATTCTGCTAAGTTTTGGATCACCCAAAAGTTTATAAGATCCTTGCCTTGCTGCTACTGCTGGCGATCATCCAGAGGGGAGCTTCATGCACGGGGGACTTCTGTGAGTGTGACTTACTGCCGTCTCAGCGCTCCCCCAATTTTCACGCATGTGCAGATTAGTGTAGAAGATCTCTCAGACTGGGGGATCGCTGAGATCGTGACACTGGTGTGATTTACACACTTCCGAAGAGCGAAGCCTCTTCTTGAGGGGGCACGGACCAATGGGGAAAGGCGGAAGCGCTTCTGGGAGCTTCCTCTTCTGAAATTGCAAGTCGCACCGGGATTTTATCTACAACCAACTTAGGCGGAGTAATATTTTCAGTGATGAGGCATTTTTTTTTTAAATAATGCAGAGTAAAACGCAGCTCTTTTTTTTCCAAGAGCGATTGCGGGGAAATTGTTTGCTCACCAAATTTCGCGGGAATCAACAGTAAATAGATGGCTATTGGGGTAAATCTTGTAAGATTGCATATTTCTTTGCAGTTAGGATAAGACATAACCAGTTGACATTAGATGTCATTATATTGCTTTAATGTAACTTGAAAAAAACCTTGACGGGGGTTCGAACGAACCCTCTGATTCCCCTAACCTGCGGGCCAGTTAATGCAAAACTTTGTACCATGCGTGAACACAGCTGGTAGTAAAATATTTGCATTATTTGTAATTCACCCAATGCAAAAATTCTCAATTTTTGGGCTGGGCCGAGCAGCGGCCTGGTCGCTATAAACGGGAATGTCGCTGAGTATCTGAGTGACTGACTGACTGCCTGAGTGATCAAGTTCAACGATTGGCTGGCCGGCGGGGAAGAAGTTCAGCGATTGGTCGGCTGGTGGGGAAGAACTTCAATGATTGAGCTGGCCGACAATTGGCTGGCTGGCTGGACGGTCGTCGACTTCACTGGTATTAACTGGTCTGTGCATTGTAAATAAATGGGTCTCGGAATTTTGGCATTGAGACATTGCAACAGAAACCGAATACTTTGCTGCTGTTGGATCTTGCATTTGAGAGTTTCCTGCAGAAATGGAAACTAAAAAGTGGATTTGAACGCGTCACACTCATTAATGCGTGCAATGGACTATTTACGTACACCTTGGAAGTGGCGCCGGCACTATTATGTTTCAGTATTTTCAAGAATATCAGAAGAATTTGCTTGAATGGAAGCAGTTGTGGTGGCCGGTTTGATTGTATCTATGAGAGCGACTGTAACTGACACCAATGAAAACAATAAATTTAAGAAAAAAGTTTAAAAGATCGCGCCAAGCTGAATTGGACACCCCATCATTGAAGTAGCTACAAAACCCAAAACCAGTGAAGTTGGCACGTTATGTAAATCGTAGATAAAAACAGAATACAATGATTTGCAAATCCTTTTCAACTTATATTCAATTGAATACACTGCAAAGACAAGATGTTTAATGTTCAAACTGAGAAACTTCTTTTTTTTTGCAAATAATCATTAACTTAGAATTTAAAGGCAGCAATACATTGCAAAAAAGTTGGCACAGGGGCCTTTTTACCACTGTTACATCGCCTTTCCTTTTAACGACACTCAGTAAACGTTTGGGAACTGAGGAGACCAATTTTTGAAGCTTTTCAGGTGGAACTCTTTCCCATTCTTGCTTGATGTACAGCTTAAGTTGTTCAACAGTCCGGGGTCTCTGTCATATTTTACGCTTCATAATGCACTACACATTTTCAATGGGAGACAGGTCTGGACTACAGGCAGACCAGTCTAGTACCCGCACTCTTTTACTACGGAGCCATGCTGTTGTAACACGTGCAGAACGTGGCTTGGCATTGTCTTGCTGAAATTAGCAGGGGCGTCCATGAAAAAGACGTTGCTTGGATGGCAACATATGTTGCTCCAAAACCTGTATGTACCTTTCAGCAGTAATGGTGCCTTCACATATGTGTAAGTTGCCCATGCCTTGGGCACTAATACACCCCCATACCATCACAGATGCTGGCTTTTGAACTTTGCGCCTATAACAGTCCAGATGGTTCTTTACCTCTTTGGTCCGAGGAAACGACGTCCACAGTTTCCAAAAACAATTTGAAATGTGGACTCGTCAGACCACAGAACACTTTTCCACTTTGCATCAGTCCTTCTTAGATGAGCTTGGGCCCAGCGAAGCCTGCGGCGTTTCTGGGTGCTGTTGATAAATGGCTTTCGCTTTGCATTGTGGAGTTTTAACTTGCACTTGCAGATGTACTGACGAACTGTACTTACTGACAGTGGTTTTCTGAAGTGTTCCTGAGTCTATGTGGTGATGTCCTTTACACACTGATGTCAGTTTTTGATGCAGTACCGCCTGAGGGATCGAAGGTCACGGGCATTTAATGTTGGTTTTCGGCCTTGTCGCTTACGTGCAGTGATTTCTCCAGATTCTCTGAACCTTTTGACGATATTACGGACCGTAGATGATGAAATCCCTAAATTTCTTGCAATAGCTCATTGAGGAATGTTGTTTTTAAACTGTTTGACAATCAGCTCACGCATTTGTTCACTAAGTGGTGACCCTTGCCCCATCCTTGTTTGTGAATGACTGAGCATTTCAGGGAAGCTGCTTTTATACCCAATCATGGCACCCACCTGTTCCCAATTAGCCTGTTCACCTGTGGGATGTTCCAAATAAGTGTTTGATGAGCATTCCTCAACTCTCTTAGTCTTTTTTGCCACTTGCGCCAGCTTTTTTGAAACATGTTGCTGGCATCTGAGCTAATATTTTCAAAAAATTACAAAGTTTACCTGTTCGAACATTAAGTAACTTGTCTTTGCAGTGTATTAAATTGAATATAGGTTGAAAAGGATTTGTAAATCATTGTATTCTGTTTTTATTTACGATTTACACAACGTGCCAACTTCACTGGTTTTGGGTTTTGTACTTCTCCACTATGTAGTTGTACCCTCTACGCCAGCGTAACACGAACAGTGCTTGAATCCAGTCTAGCAATAGACTGCAGTAATCAGGTAAATGTACTGTTAAATTAAAACACATTTTGTGCATATAGAATGTTCACAATGTGCAATTTCTCAAGCCAATGAATGTTTCTTGCCGATATTGGTTGCCATTTTACGAAAATTATCGGTTTTATTTATTTTTTTATAATTATCAGTATCGGTTGCGAGGTTGAATAGGGGAATTAAAAACACATTCTGACCATTGTTAAGATTCTTTCATGATAGATTGGTACGATGTGTTACATTCCTCCATCTCCCTTTTGAATTTTGTCGCCGGTACTAGGATTATTTCCTTAATCTTGCTATTGAATCTCGCAACCGATACAAGAGAAGACGGGCACAATGAAGCTACTTGGGATGCACTATCGTCAGAGGTGTATAGTAAGGAAGTACATGCACTTCGAATCAATATGTGCATAGTTTGAGGATATATACTTGAGTTTTTTTTTTAAACCTGGACTTTTACTGTACTGTATTTAAAAGATAAAAGTATACTTTCACTTTGTTAGCCTTTACACTGGCCACTTTCTTTACTCGTTACAAATTAAAAGATGAATGTAATTCATCATTTAAGGATTATCTGGATTTGGCATGTTGGAGAAGAACAACGGTGCTTGGCAGGGTATCTTTGTGCAGATGTGTTTGCCAGCAGACATGGAGCTGCAAATCTATGTGCGCAGTTACAATATTCTACCACTAGAACTCCGTTAATAACTTAGATCAGTTATTAAATATTCACAAGCAAGCTGAGTTCAAACACTGTATAGAATATGGACGAGTTCTCTCCAATCCATGTTTTTCAGGAATTGCCTGAATAAAACTCCTCAGCTAAGCCTGATGTGCAAACTGCACTATATACTTGCCCATAGTATCTAACCAGCAGCTCAAAAAAAATAATCTCTTGCTACAGAAATAATCATTGTCCTCTGTAGCAACTACTTCAGCTACAGTGAGCAAATACTATCCCAATTAGTAGTTAAGAAAAATCAGTTCTCTGAAGCAAAAATTTGACATGGTATTGATACTACGTAATTCTACCATTAATTGTAGTGGTTTTAAAACTGCCAGTGAACTCAAAGAAGAAGTGTATATAAAGGAGAGAGTGCCTGTTTTTTGAATACTGTACTTTTCATTCACCTGAAAATTGACTAAAGAGCACAAGGAGAGAACCAAGAGCGGTTGCTTTGCTTCTTTCTATACGTACTATGAAAAATACTTTGTACTTATCACACTTATGATACTTCAGTAAATTCTTCCACAAAATACTTTTGGTACCTAAGTACATTTAATGTGAGCTACTTTAAGACTTTTACTCAAGTAATTTTCTTATCAGTCACTTCAACTTTTACCAAAGTAACTTTCAGTAACTGTACTTTTACTTAGTTCTTTTTTCCCCCCAGTACTTTATACACCTTTTCTAGTTATATTAGCTATGTGACAAAGTGCAGTACTCAGTCAAACTGTAACTGTCACTCATGAAAATTATTCATGCTTACTTTCCTGAATTCCTGTATTTTATCTAATTTTTTTAAACATTGATTTAATCTTTTTTTAATACGGCCTCCCATATTTGAGGTAAAATTGACCAAAATTGCTCACTTCGCAACACTTCTTTTTTTTTTTTTTTTTATTTTTTTTTTTATTCGTAGTGACTTTTGTCCGCAGTGACTGAAATAAATACCAAACAATTCGCTATTTGGGGACACTATAAAATTCCAAAACTTTCTTATTTCTCGGCCAATTCTCATCATTGGTCATTAATTCATTAAAATTAATTGCATTTCAGTTTTTTTGGACTCATACTTAACCATATTCAACCATTACCAATATCATCTAACGCTTCATGTAAACACATGGCAACTCCTTCACTCAAACATATTTACTAAGCAGTTTTACTTAAAACTGTGGATTCTTTGTCCATAACATGTCCAGAGAGGAAACATGGAGAGAAAAAAAGGAAACTTTGACGTTTGTTCTGACAGCCTCACTAAATAGGAACTGCCATGTGTTCACGAAAGTGACGTCACTGATTAGCACAACTGTAATGATAACTTTGTTTCATTACGATTCATGCACTTGCATATATAATTTTACTGCTATCTGCTACTGCTGTCTCTCTCAAATTCACATTCACAAAGTCAATCACTGCTACCCTCACTCTAGCTCTTTGTCTATTCAAATGTATAACTTCCTTCTGATATGTTTTCTTCACTCAAGAACTGGCATCTGCGCAAAAGGGTTAATGTTCATTTTACAGAGCAACCCAACTTGTTTGGAAACAGGGTTGTTAATGAGGGGATTTTTTATGGGCATAGATTGCTCTTTCATTTTCTTTATGGTTAATGGAGTTAATTTTTTTGGATCCTGTGAAGAATGTTATGGTTTGACCAATTCTTTTCTTTTTCTTTTCTGCAGTAAGCATTCCCTTCCTTGGGTACTAAAAGCACAATTTCCTTATTTGCTTTTGTTGTGATTACCTGTGAGTGGAAATGGCTGGTGAATGCAAGTGAATTTAAAGCCATTGATATGGATGTAATTACGAGGTGGCCTGATGTATTGACCCTTCTTTTCTTGACCAAGACTTCTGCGATATGACTGCGTTCATCCATTTAGAGTTGCCATGGGATCTTTACTTACTACAATTTGTCAAGATCGTGACCTGACAGTTCCTTTAACAGGTCAATTTCGGTTTAAGTTTAAAGTTTAAAAAAAATGTTTTCGCTGCTCTGTGTATCACGGTTTGCTTTTAGGTGAGCAGCTCTTAATTGTGGGAGAGGTGTACCTGCTGAGGCCGCTGCAGCTATATGCCATTACCCAGCAGCTGAAGATGGCTAAGCCTACCTGTGCGAATGGAGATGCTAAGGCAGACCTTGGACACATCTTGGACTTCACCTGTAGACTGAAATATCTTAAGGTGAGGGTTCACTTCCATTGCAATTTTTCAGTGGGCTGTGAATCAGTATCACACATGCATACAGTACAGGCACTGTACAAGTCTCCAGCTCTTGTTTACATTTGGGAACAGCATGCATAATGTAACATTTCAATAGTAGTTTCCTATAAATTAATGTGCAAAAATGGGCATCTTTATTTTTTTTGAATATCCAAGAGCATTTATCAAATTTGCGGTCCACACAGGCCACCCTCTCTTTTTCTTTTTTTTTCTAGAACAAAAGCCAGAAAATGTCTTGTTTTTCAATCTCTAGATTCCAGGCACAAAGGGAGTGGTTGGCACCAGCAACATTCAGGAACACTCTCTCCCATTTGACTTGTCAGTCTTCAAATCTCTCCTTCAGATCGAGGTAGTGACAAAGCCTGTATAACCACTTTAGCGCGCGTTATTTCGCTGGCAGTTGACAAATGACTGTCTTGAAATAATTTTTTTTTTTCCATCTTGCAGATCAGCCAGTGTGATTCAAAACAAATCATTGGCCTCCCCTCCTTAAAAACAACTCTGGCTACAATGAGCATTCACTACTCTGCAGAATCAATGAAGGTATAAACGTTTTTATTAATTAACCCAGTCCGGATAAAATTTGGAAACTTGGAAATTAATTTTGCACTTCTGTGTGATGTAGAAAGTCACAACATGGTCTTTCTTAGGCCGCTTTCACACCGGACGCAAAACACGCGTTTTGCGTGTATTCGCGTCTTTGCATTGACTTAGAATGTTATCTGTCGTGCGAAAAATTCGTTTCGCGTCCGGTGTGAAAGCAGCTTCTGAGTGGCTTATTGCTTATTGCTGCTCAGCCCGCTGCTGTGTTTACAGGACATCCTGGTTCCAGAGTCTGCTGAGTTTGCACAGTGGGAGGCGGAGGGAGTGACATCTGACTGCCCTGTTACGGCCATCATTCCAACATGGGGGACCCTAACCACCCTGGACATGAGCCACAATCGCATCAGCTGCATTGATGAGTCTGTGGTTAGTGCATCTGCCATCAGTCTTACGAGCTGCAATTGCTTTGAGGACTTTACTGATTTCGTAGTTAGCGTTCATATTATTGTATTAATTGGAATGCATCAGCAGTATAAATGTTACACTCTTGCTTAAATTTTTATTTTTTATTTTTTTTAATGTGCAAAATTTGTTTATGAAATTGTGGGCGCAAATGGCTTTGTAATTTTTTTGCTTCTCTGTTTTCTTAAGAAATTGATACCAAAAGTCGAATTCCTAGACCTAAGTAACAATGAACTCTCTCGAGTGGAAAACCTGCAGGTAATATCTGCTTTCAATTATGTCCGTTAACTGCATTTTAAAATATTTTTATTATTTCAAATTACCTGGCCTTTTGCTAAATTGAAGAAGCCAGGTAGTCCTCTGAATTACATCACGGGCTCTGATCACATACACAGCTTTTCAATTCGTTTACACTTGTTTTAATTTAGGGTCAGTAGTCATTTCGTTATTACTGATTTGCACAGAAATACTAGCATGTTTAGGGAAAAACTAGCTTGTTTAATACCTCGAGAAGAGCTTCAAAGAGACACAAACCTGATGGTGAAAAGTCATTGACAGTTTTTACATTTCAATGTACAATTTTAAACCCGGTATGAAAGATATTGTGAGAACTTGTGTAAAACAGCTGATTTTGTCATGTCAGTAGTTTCACACTTTTGGTGATTTTCATTTCAGCATTTGTATAATTTGATTCACCTGGACCTGTCCTACAATAAGCTCACTGTTCTGGAGGGAGTCCATACCAAACTCGGGAACATCAAAACTCTCAACTTGGCTGGGAATCAGTTGGAAAGTCTCTCTGGACTTAATAAACTCTACTCCCTCGTTAATTTGGACTTGAGCAACAATAAACTGTCGCAGGTATTGTTTCTTCTTCCCAGATTGGGGCAGAAATCCTAACTTTGTCAGTGTCTAGATCAGAGGTGGGCAACGAGGGCCGTTTCTGTCCCTGGTTTTCACACCAACTTCTGGCCTTTAATTAGTTGATCATCTGAATTAGCCAAACTATTCATGAAATCTGACATTTCAGGCGCATTTCTTAAAATTATCATGAATGGCCAACAAAGACTGTTCTCATCTCCCCGCATAAGTTTTTTCTTTGATCTAATCTTTGCACAAATCTAAATTTGTGTTTGCAATCAATTAACTCAATTAGTCAGGGTAATTGATAGAAATAAAAACCTGCAAACCCACCGGCCCTCCAGGACTGGAATTGCCCATCCCTGATCTCGATGGTAACTCTGCTGGCACGGTTTGTGGTGACTGTGCTTCTGCCCCTTTTAGTTTTTCTGTCGAACATCAGACCGTCATTGATGGGGTTTTGTGTATTTTAACAGTACTAAGGTGGTTGTAAAATTCAGTTGGGTGTTAACTGCTGTTAACTGCTCATCTTTAAAGACAATGACAGAGGAACAACTAGCCACTCTACCTGAAAAAGTTGCAGTCACACCCAAGTGTTATGTAGGACTGGTGTGTGAACGTTGATCATTTCATGGAATGGTTACCGTTTCCTTTCTGAAGGGAGCTTGCAGCGTGAAAACAATTGAGAAACGCATGTCTTCGCGTCTTTGCATTGACTTTGAATGAAATCTGTTGTGCGAAAAGTTCGTTTCGCGTCTGGTGTGAAAGCGGCTTTGTAGTTGAATATGATACTGTCATTCATACAAAACTAAAGAGAAACAAGCCCTGCCAGATGGGTATGATTAATAATCGCTGTAAGCACAATTTTTATTTTTTTTTTGTTTCACAGTTTGAAGAGATTAAACACATTGGAATGCTGCCGTGTTTGGAAAAGCTCTGCCTCTCCATGAACCCTCTGAGCATCATTCCAGATTACAGGACCAAGGTTCTGGCACAGTTCTGGGACAGAGCTTCTGAGGTAGGCCCATAGCATTGCACTGCTTTTCCCCATTAAAATAGATTTCTGCACGGTAGGAAGCCCCAGACTTATCCTTCTGTGCTTCAGGTCTGCCTAGACTGCACGGCAACCACTGCGAAGGAGCTGGACACCGTTGAGGTACTGAAAGCCATACAGAAAGCCAAAGAAGCAAAGGACCGAATGGCTAACAGTGAGCGGAAGGTGTGTGGTAAATTGGTACACCTACCTTAGTAGTTCTTGTATTGAAATGAATTGGGTAAATTTAGTTGCGGTTGTTTGGGGTTATTTTTTATTTATTTATTTTTTGATTCGTCAGTATCCTTTGGCTGGATATCAAGTCGGTCTGTCTCTGCTTTTCAGACCAGTCCTCTCTGGAAACACTGCTTCAGTTGCATCACTTGCACAAACTGACTCAAGTTTGGAATCCCTGATTGGCATTGGCTCATTCTGATTTGGGAGGCTCTCAAATTGCACAAAAATGTCCTCCTCTTTGCTGGTGTAACGGATGTTTTTTTTAAACATAGCTCTTATAGTTTAGCACGATATTTCTGAATATGGCAAACAGTGGGGTTTAAAAGTTATTAACCCATTCGTTTGTATAATGCTGCAAATAAAAAGCTTCCTAAAAGGAACCCTTAACATCACAGTAAGGCTGTCGCAAAATATTAATTGCGATTGTTCAAAGCGCAATAAAAGTAACTGCCACTATGAGGCAGACAGACATGCTTGCTTATTACCTTTTCTTTGACACATGCCTAATGCGGTCATGTTAACTGCTTCCGGGAAGAAAACTGTGATTTGAAGTCCACTAATTACCAGCGAGGTTGGACAGCCTCCATCGCCTGGGCATAATTAGCTTACCTTAAATCAATTCCCGCGTACTTTACCTAACTTGCAATGAAAACATTTATTCAGCCAACTGACCAATCAAAACCAAAATGTGGCCTATAATGTTAAAGAAGAAATGATGAGAAGCAGACAGACTGAACCAGGCTGCTGTGTTAGATAATAATGTGAATAAATAGCAGACCTCTCAAATTCCACACCTCATAGAATGTTCACATATCATTAAAAAGATTTCTTAAAAATAAAGTTATTTTTTAGATGGTCCTGGTTTCAAGCGTTTCAAAACATACATGAAGTGGAAAACATTTTGTGAAGCATATTGAATGTGAAATTGAGAGAAATTATTTTCGCATTGCACGCAATGAATAAATTCAGCAAAGACTTTGCAAACATTTGTAAATTTGTGGCATTTTTTAAATTTGATCATACAATTAATTTGAAAAAGTAATTCATAGCTCTTGATTTTGGTTACTTTTGAGCGACTACATAGCCTTCAGTCAAGGTGGGAAAATAAGCGTAGCCTATCGAACAGGACATGTTAATTGTTCGCAGGCAGCGCGGCCAAACGTAAAATTAAAGGCTAATCTACTTGTAGCAAACATGCAGGCAAATTACGTGCTGAACAACGTAAAGTTAAGGTCTGCAAAGTCATCACGACTATTGCTCTCACCCCCTTCCCAATTACTTTGCTCAATTTGCAATCAAACGGTTGATTCGCTCAATTCGGCTAACGATTAAAATTGGCATACAGTCTGATTTATTTAGACATCATTTTTGTTGGTCACATTTAGAAATTTAAATAACCATGAAACACAACAGATTTGCCAAAATGTGTTTGATGCTGCGTGCGAATGCGTTAACAATTTACTTGTGTTCTATATGCTTAAAAAAAGTGTTTTCCACCTTCACTGTCGGTTATTTAGATGCTCAAATGTAAATAAAGTTACTCAGAGCACTTGATTTTATTTTAAATTACTCTCGTTCAATTATGTTATAAAAAATGCCACGAAGATTTTGTCTGAACGAGCATTGCCAATTTTCGATGCATTTGACTATTGCGTGCAATGCAAACATACTCTCTCTCGCATTCACATTTGATATGCTTCACAAAATGTTTCCACTTCATGTAGCCTATATTTTTAAGCCTTTAAAACCAGGGCCATCTTAGAATAATTTCATTTTTTAAGAAATATCTTTAATAATACTAACAAAATTCCTCGATGAAAGGTGGAATTCAGAGGTCTGCTATTTATTCAGATTATTGACATTCTTTCAATCTAACACGGCAGGCTGGTTATTTCTGTCTGCAGCTCATTATCTTTTAACCAGAATGTGGCCTATAGTGATTATGATTTGTCAGTTGACTGAATAAATGGCTTGACTGCAAGTTAAGTAAAGTACACGGGAGTTGATTTAAGGTAAGTTGATGATGCCAAGGTGATGGAGGCTGTCCAACCTCGCTGGTAATTAGTGGACTTCAAATCACAGTTTTCTTCCCGTAAGCAGTTCAAATGACCGCATTAGGCATGTGTCATAGAAAAGGTAATAAGCAAGCACCTCTGTCTGCCTCATATTGGCAGTTACTTTTATTGCGCGTTGAATAATCGCGATTAATCTATTGCAACAGCCCTACATCACAGTGGGGTGGTTTTGCAGCTGCTCTTATTTTCCTTAAAGTACCCATTCCGCAAGAAAATTTACTTATCTGTTTGTATTCAAATATGGTAGGTCCATAATCAGTTTGTGACATGTCGTGGTTGTTGACCTCCAACACCACTTGAAGTACTGGTTTTTGCGGATAAAAGGAAATGGGCGGAGAATTTACGCCAATAAGAAAAGTGTTGCGGTGTTTCGTAACACCGTAAATTGAATATTCATGTTTTTGCCGGTTCTCGCCCACTCTGGAGTGTAAACGCCAAATGAAGATTCGATAGGCAATTGTCTTTATTAAATCTCTAATGCGCGTTGTAAACTTATTGATGTCTTGCAACTTTTTTGTAAAGCTGCACATTAAATGGGCAATGTGTGCTATACATTGCTAGAACTACCGATCTGGTTCGATGATTTGTCGTCGTCTGCTTGTGCCAGTGTGACAATCACTGCACTACAATGTTCATATTAAGCTGCTTTCTCACCGGACGTGGAACAAATTTTTCGCACAACAGATTACATTCAAAGTCAATGCAAAGACGCGAATACACGCGTTTCGCATGTATTCGCGTCTTTGCATTGACTTTGAATGAAATCTGTCGTGCGAAAAATTTGTACCGCATCCAGTGTGAAAGCGGCTTTCCATATACACTCCTGATCAAAATCTTAAGACCAGTTAAAAAATTGCAAGAATTTACGTTTTGCACTGTTGTATCATAAGAAGGTTCTAAGTAGAGTTTCAAAATGCAAAAAGAAGAAATGTGAGCAAGAGACTAAATGTTTTGAGCAGGCAATTTATTGAAAAGAACAATTTAACTAAAATAGGCTGTTCATCAGCTGATCAAAAGTTTAAGACCATAGCTCAAAAAAACCCCTAAAACAGAAATTAAAGTCTCAAAAACAGACTCAGTAATGAGTAGCTCCACCATTATTGTTGATTACTTCAAAAATTCGTGTTGGCATGCTTGATGCGAGTGTTTCCAAAAGGCTTGTAGGAATGTTGCTCCAAGTGGTGAAGATGGCTTCACGAAGGGCATCCACTGTCTGGAACTGATGTCCATTTTTGTAAACTTCCCTTGCCATCCATCCCCAAATGTTCTCAATTGGATTTAGATCAGGGGAACATGCAGGATGATCCAAAAGAGTGATGTTATTCTCCTGAAAAAAATCCTTTGTCAGACGGGCATTGTGAATTGCAGCATTGTCCTGCTGAAAGACCCAGTCATCACCACACAGACGAGGGCCCTCAGTCATGAGGGATGCCCGCTGCAACATCTCCACGTAGCCAGCTGCTGTTTGACGCCCCTGCACAACCTGGAGCTCCATTGTTCCATTGAAGGAAAAAGCACCCCAGATCATGATGGCGCCCCCTCCGCTGTGCCGTGTTGAAAAAATCTCAGGTGGCATCTCCTTGTCATGCCAGTAGCGTTGGAAGCCATCAGGACCATCAAGGTTAAATTTTTTCTCATCAGAGAATAAAACTTTCTTCCAACTTTGAACGTCCCATGTTTGGTGCTCCCTTGCAAAGGCCAAACGGGCAATTTTGTGGCGTTGAAGGAGACGTGGCCTTTGAAGAGGTTTTTTGTTTTTGAAGCCGTTCCTTTGCAGATGCCGTCTGATGGTTATTGGGCTGCAGTCAGCACCAGTAATGGCCTTAATTTGGGATGAGGATCGTCCCGTGTCTTGACGGACAGCCATTCGGATCCTCCGGCTCACAGCCGGTGAGATTTTTTTGGGTCTACCACTTGATTTTTTTGTTCCATAAACCTCAGGATCTTATAAGAAATGCAAAATGACTGTCTTACTGCGTCCAACCTCAGCAGCGATGGCACGCTGTGAGAGGCCTTGTCTATGCAGCTCAACAATCCTGCCACGTTCGAAGGCAGTGAGTTTTTTTGCTTTTCCCATCAAGAGGTCTTGACAGTGTGATTACTTGACAGAAAATGACATGGAATCCAAATTTTTTCCACAGATTTGGGCTTTTAAAGGATGTGGTCTTAAACTTTTGATCAGCTGATGAACAGCCTATTTCAGTTAAATTGTTCTTTTCAATAAATTGCCTGCTCAAAACATTTGGTCTCTTGTTCCCATTTCTTCTTTTTGCATTTTGAAACTCTACTTAGAACCTTCTTAAGATACAACAGTGCAAAATGCAAATTCTTGCAATTTTTTAACTGGTCTTAAGATTTTGATCGGTATATATATATATATTTTCTATATATATATATATACACACAGCACCCTCAATAATTATTGGCACCCCTGGTTAAGATGTGTTATTAATTTATTATAAACTAAAGTTTTTTTTCTAAATAATTTATCATTTAGGACCACAATGGGGGAAAAAAGCAGAAAACCCAAGAGCATTTATTCAGTGGGGAAAAAAATCCCACTTTAAGAAATAATTATTTTACGTCAAATCATGTGTGCCACAATTATTAGCACCCCTGATGTTAATACTTTATACAAGCCCCTTTTGCCAACAAAATGGCACCTAATCTTCTCTTATAATGTTTCACAAGATGGGATAATACAGAAAGAGGGATCTTCAATAGGGCTGGGTCGATTCAGGAATCGCGATTATTTTAAGCGCAATAAAAGTAACTGCCACTATGAGGCAGACAGACGAGCTTGCTCATTACCTTTTCTATGACACATACCTAATACGGTCATTTGAAATGCTTCCGGGAAGTGATCTGTGATTTGAAGTCTGCTAATTACCAGCGAGGTTGGACAGCCTCCATGGCTTTGGCATAATTGGCTTACCTTAAATCAATTCCCGTGTACTTTGCCTAACTTGCAATCAAGCCATTTAACTGACTAATCAAAACCAAAATGTGGCCTATGATCAGAAAGAAGAGATAATGAGAAGCAGACAGACCTAACCAATAGCAGACCTCTGAATTCCACCTCTTGTATAATTCTTACCCATCATTAAAAAAACTTTTTAAAAATAAGGTCATTTTAAGATGGTCCTTGTTTTTAAGCGTTTCAAACCATACGCGAGGTGAAAAACATTTTGTGAAGCATATCGAAAATGAGAGAAATTATTTTCGCATTGCACACAATACATAAATTCAGCGAAGACTTTGCAAACATGTTCAGGCAAACGCAAATTTGTGGCGTTATATAATTGATCATTGATCAATTTAAAAAAGTAATATATAGCTCTTGATTTTGGTTACTTTTGAGCGACTAAATGGCATACAGTGAAGGTGGAAAAAATTGTGCTTAAGCTTAGCCTATCGACCTGGACATGTTAATTGTTACACGCAGCACGGCCAATCGAAAAACTAGAAATAATCTAGCAATCATTCAGGCAAATTACATGCTGAACAACGCACAGTTAAGGTCTGCGAAGTAATCATCCTCTACCCGACAATCGCTCTCACCCCCTTCCCAATTAGCCTGCTTTGCTCAATTTGCAATCGAACAGTTGATTCGCTCAAGGTTGATGATTTAAATTGGTTAACAGTCTGATTTATTTATATATCATTTTTGTTTGTCGCATTTTAAAATTTAAATAACCATGAAACACGACAGATTTGCCTGAATGTGTTTGCTAGATTATTTCTAATTTTGCATTCCCCCGCGATGCCTGCGTTTACAATTTTCTTGTTACGTTCGATACGCTTAAAATGTTTTCCACCTTCACTGTTTAGACGCTCAAAAGTAAATAAAATCACGTGCTATGAGTTACTTTATTTTAAATTAATCTTGTTCAATTATCTAATGAGAATGCCACAAATTTGCGGCAAAGATTCGCCTTAACGTGCATCGCGAAATCTTCGGTGCATCGGACTACTAGATGCAAACATATTCTCTCTCGCATTCACGTACGGTATGCTTCACAAAATGTTTTCCACTTCACGTAGCCTATATTTTATGCGCTTAAAACCAGGGCCATCTTAACATAATTTCATTTTTTAAAGAAATATCTTAAATAATACATCCAAAATTCCTCAATGAGAGATGGAATTCAGAGGTCTGCAATTTATTCAGATTATTGACATTCTTTCAATCTAACACGGCAGCCTGGTTAGGTCTCTCTGCTGCTCATTATTTCTTAATCATTATAGGCCACATTTTGGTTTTGATTAGTCAGTTAAATGGCTTGATTGCAAGTTAGGCAAAGTACACGGGAATTGATTTAAGGTAAGCCAATTATGCCAAAGCCATGGAGGCTGTCCAACCTCGCTGGTAATTAGCAGACTTCAAATCACAGATCACTTCCCGGAAGCATTTCAAATGACCGTATTAGGTATGTGTCATAGAAAAGGTAATGAGCAAGCTCGTCTGTCTGCCTCATAGTGGCAGTTACTTTTATTGCGCTTAAAATAATCGCAATTCCTGAATCGACCCAGCCCTAATCTTCAACCATTCCTCTGCACAAGCTGTCTAAATCATGCAGCAACCAGGGTCCTCTCCTCTGCACTCCCCTCTTCAGCTCACTCCACAGGTTTTCAATGGGGTTGAGGTCTGGGGACTGAGATGGTCATGGGAGGAGCTTGATTCTGTGTCTGGTGAACCATTTCTGTGTAGATTTGGCCACATCTGCAGGGTCATTATCTTGCTGTAAGAACCAGTGACGACCCATCTTCAGCTTTCGGGCAGAGGTGACCAGATATTGATTTAGAATGTCCTGGTATTTCATAATGTTAATGATGTCATGCACCCTAACAAGGTTCCCAGGGCCTCTGAAAGAGAAACAGGCCCACAGCATCACAGATCCTCCCCCATACTTCACAGTGGGCATGAGTTGCTTTTCTGCATACTGTTCTGCCAGACCCATTTAGTGTTTGTTGCCAAAAAGCTCTATCCTGGTCTCATCTGACCAAAGCAGACAGTCCCAGTTGAAGTCCCAGTACTGCTTAGTGAACTCCACACGTTTGCGTTTATGATTGTGAGTGAGAAAAGGTTTTTTTCCGTGCATGCCTCCCAAACAGCTTGTTGGCATGTACATAGTGCCTGATGGTTGTTTTGGAGACTTTGTGACCCCAAGACGCTACCATTTGTTGCAATTCTTTAACAGCGAGCTTTGGAGAACTTTTTATTTCTCTTACCATCCTCCTCACTGTGTGTGGTGGCAAAATAACTTTGCGTCCTTGTTCCAGCTTGTTTACCACTGTTCCAGTTGTTTTAAACTTCTTAATGATTCCTCTGACAGTAGATATGGGCAGGTGCAGGCGAGTGGCTATTTTCTTGTAGCCATTGCCTGACTTGTGAAGGTCGACACACATCTGCCTTACTTGAATGGTGTGTTCCTTTGTCTTTCCCATGTCAAAGAGTGGATAAGAGAAATGACCTCTGTGTCACGTCATATTTATACCCCAGGAAAACAAAGTGATGAATTACTAATTAAATGTTTCTAGATACTCTGATCAACTTTGTAAACTACTGTAGAAATGAGAGAAATGCTTCAATTACATTTATTTCCTAGGAGTTGTTGGGGGTGCCAATAATTGTGTAACAGGTGATTTTATGAAAAAGAATAATTTTTTCTTTCCCCATAAAATTCACTTGAGTTGAAGCTTACATTTTTTAACTCATCTGAACCCGGGGTGCCAATAATTATGGAGGGCGCTATATGGCAATATTTCTGAACATCGTGTAGCCATTGCTTCGCTGAAGTCTTCCTATGCTACCTGTAAAATCTGTTGTCTTTCACCGTCTTTGGTTGTAGCTATCTAGGCTCTGGGCCAGTAGGGCATCAGGGTTTTGTAAATATTGAATATTCACGAATGTAGCTGAACTATCCAATCAGTGCAACGCTCATTTAAACGCCGGATATTCATGAGGGAACTCACCCGCCTTCTCAGACTGCCTTTCAGTGATGCTGAAAAGGTCACGAAATAGGAGATCCAAGGCACTTTTCCCACAGATATTGGTATGAATACGATGGGGGATTAACACAAAATGTCAGGATGTGTGTGGAATGGGCACTTTAACATTCATCCCCTGAGATTTTTTTCTGGGTGCAGATATGACAAACTACGATCCCTGGCCGACATTCATTTCCTGAAATGTTAACATGGGCCCTGCTGCTATGCTTCTGGTCTTCTTGACTCCATTTCGCCTCTGGCGACATCTCTCTTTCCGATTTTGTCTTGCGCATCAGTCAAGGGCTGCATTTGAAGTCACATGATGCTGCTTTCCCATCCCCCTCTGTGCTGCTCATTGGGAGACTGCCGCGCATTTGCTGCTTGCTTATGTCATGATCGTGGGCGTGTCTCTGAGCTTTCGCCCTGAGCATCATGTCACCGAATGTGTGCAGGCGTGCCTGTGGGCTGAAGATATCATTTGCATGTAATATACCTGAACTGAAAAATCCACTGGTCTGCTGATGACCCCTTGTGGAGATATGGGGATTCACAGCTCCTGTGGAATGTAAATGACTTACATTTTGTGTCATTAATGGCATTGATGGTTTTGAGAATTTCAATGTCAGGTTGGTGAGCTGTGCTTGGTCGGTTTTGTTTGTTTTATTTAATTTTTGTTCTTTTCATTACACAAATATAATGACTCTCTGAATGAGGGAATGGAGTCTAAAGTACCACAATAAAGGCAATAGTTATTTTGAAAGCATGCTTGTGCATATGAAGACAAAGTTTATTTTATTTTTTCTTTTGCTTAAGTTTTTTTCTCCCCCTCTCTGACATTTAAGCTAGAAGCTGATGGAGCCTCTGTCTTTTGTTTCCTCCTGTAAAGAACAGTCTTAACAATCTCTTTGTCAGATCTGTGAGGAGTCCAGGCTCTCGGGTGGTGGATCCCCCTCACCCTCCTCCTCTCTCGCTGCTCCGCCCTCTTCTCCCCCTCTGTCCCACCCACCCAGCTCCAGCCAAGGTAATCATGTATGTATCAGGCTGATGGGCAGGGCTGTGGGAGGGGCCTGCTTTGCCTGTCCTGCTCTCACAAACTGGTTATGGCTAATGGAGGGGATGAATGTTGTCCAGCCTGCTGCTTCAGTCTGCAGAACCACTTCATTCTTAAACCGGAGATCTGTCCCCTGGCCTATCCGCGTGAGAGGTGTAGGTGGATCTAGTGCCAGTCAAATCGGAAGGCATTGCCGTGGCAACCAAGCCTTTTTTTTATTTATTTATTTTTTTTATTTTCCGCTCTGCTGGGCAGCATTGATCCCCTCTGATGTACCATGTGTGTCTCATTCTGTGTTTTCCACCTGGAGGATAATGGGGTTACAAGTCTAGAGGTTACTTTTAGGCAGCTGTAGAAGTTTCCTCTAAGCTTCGCCCTTGTGCTTGAGCCATGCTCAATTGTTTCCAGCCATTGTTCCCACCTTTGGGTCGCTAGGAACATTCTCTTTCTGAAACCCACTTCACTCTATACCCCATAATGATTACATTTGATGCTTCAATGCATGTCAGCCCACAGAGATATAAAAACACTAGAGTGGACAAAGTCTTCATTTCTGTGGCAGCACTCGCCGCCATCTTGTGTCAGTATATCTGGGCAGACGTTCAAAGGAAAATCGTTCGGCTCGCTCATACTGGAGAACCGGACAAGAGCTGATGTCCAGATTTTTATTTTTTTTTCTCTCCCCCTCTGTAATGTTTTTCCATGAAATAAACATCTAATATCCCTGAGTTTATATAACGGATTTTCGCTTACATTGGACAAAATGTCCAGTCCTGTCACCATGCATTTCCATTCAAAAGCACTCGTGTATACCAGGCAAGCCGGTTTGCAACATGCACACACTCAGTGGCAACAGAGCAACAAAATGAAGTTCGCCTTTCCTACACTGTTATAAACTGACAGAATTCTTCTGTTAAAGGAACTCATTGTCTCCTTGTCATTTCAACTGTAAGAGGTTCCTGCGCGCATTTAACCGTGGTTTACACTGAACATGTACTGAACTCCTTGGTAAACTTATTGTAAAATTACAGTTAAAATAACGGGTAAAAAGGTGCCAGTTAAATGACCTGGAAAAAAAGGCTTCAGTTTATTCGTTTATTATTAACAGTGTATTTGCGGAAACTGAAACTGTCGCGGTGTCATTTACATACTTTAGTTTTGAGACTCTACATTGATCCCAGTTGGGGAAACGCGCAAAATCATCCTGTTATCCATTGTGTCAGGGCAAAGACGGATTAAATGAAGACAACAAGTAGATATGAACACTTCATAATGAAGTTGTTTTGATCGTAGTACACAAAGCACACATATAAATTCACATATGCAGATAACGACTAGTTTCTTCCAGGTATAGACCTGAGTCAGACTCCCAGGCACAGCTGAATGCAAACGCTTTTTCTTTGAGCGAAACGGAAGCGAAGTTAAAGGGTACGGCAATCGTAGAGCTCATTCTTTAGCTTTGCCAAATAATGAAGCATAAATATTGTTCAATTACAATTCCTTATTCGTGTCCTTTTTAAGTTTGAAACGATTAAAAGAAAAACAGCGAAAACAAGTCTCTCCCCAATAAAAAAAAATCTAAATAACATTTTTTCGACACCCATGTTTAGCCTGTTTACATGTGCCTTAATGGATATTTATACATGCACAAGATGGCGGAGCTATTCTGCCGTGAGCGCTTTGGTCCAGCCATTGACGTCTCCTCTCTAGTGTTTATATATCTCTGTGTGTTAGCTTTTAACTTCAATAGCACTATTGTGTTACATTAGTTTTGCTACAACAGCAGTTTTAGCTCAAATCCTCATAATGACAACATATGACACTTGTTTGTATATCAATGAACCTTTATCCAAGCTACCGATTGGGTCGTCATTCTGGGGAAAGGCAAGGGGAAAAAAAGAGTTAAATATCATAAGCTGTGTTTACTGGCGCTCGAGTACGCAGCTACGACTGTGCAACTACGACGAATTTATTTTTTTTTGCTAGGTGTGTTTATTGAGATACGACTACAAATTTCTGGTTCGGGCCTGGGGTCCTCGGGCATTTCCATCATGGCACCAGTCCATTCAACACTAGTACATTGGTTGGCTGAGGACATTATTGTGACTGGAATTGTGATATTGCTTACAATCTAATTTTACGGCGTCCATATGATCAGATTGAGTGGAGTTGTAAATAAAAGGATTTTTACCTACTATTTCGACTAGGCGTTCTGCATCCTCAACGCTAAGAACTCCTTTTCGGGGCATTTTCTTGGGTAAAATTGGCCAGAAAGCTTGTGTAGTGAAAATAAATGTTGGGAATCCCCTGTTTATTTGCGCGACAATGATCTGGAATGCCCCATCGAGCAATCAGATTTTTTTTGTTTCGTAGTCACGTAGTCGTTTTCATGTGCTAGTAGATACCGTATCGGAAAAACGTGCATAGCAATAAAAAAATTGTCGTAGTGGCATAGTCGTAGCCGCGTAGTCGAGAGCCAGTAAATGCAACTTAAGTGTGCTATTCAGAGTGGAATCAGCATTGTACATATGCTCTGACTTGTATTTGAAACCAATTTATCCTTAATCATGAGTCATGAGTAATTGTTGCAACATTTTTCTTTCCAAGTAAATGTGTGTCGTCCAGTTTGTAACCAGAGGATATTTGAATCTTAAAGCTGTGATTTTTTATGGAAGTATTTTCTGTTGAAATATGCATATTCACCTTTATTGTTCCTGTTTTTGTTTTATTTTTACAGTAGGGCAGATGCACTATTTTTCCAGCCTGTCTCAAACTCACTGTTGGAAGGCCTAGTGTTGAATCTGGCTCCTCCTTACATGAAATGTTTGCATACATATCCTATTAATGTAGTGAAATCAAAGTTACCATAATATTAGGCTTTGTGATTCTACCCCAAGAATGCAATCAGGAGCCCGAGTTGGGAATTTGGATCCTGTTAAATGATTGCATATTGGGCCCGACCACCTTGGAAAATCCCAATAAGTAATATTTTTGAGAGCCCCTATTATTTGGGGCCATTGACGTCCTCCTACTTTCCCCCTTAGAAAGCTCTGGAGCTGCATTTTTCATTCTAATCTCTTGGCGGAGAGAGCAGAGGATCTTGGTTAGTGATGGTTTCAGTCAACCGATTGTTGCTCATATGAATTGGACAGCTGCTGGAGGGGACCTGAATTTGAGTGTAGAGTCAGCTACCCTTTGTGGACTGAGCAATGTGGGATTGTTTACTGCTGTTGGGTCATTCCATGTCAAATGTCTGAATTTCAGAGAAACTTCCCACTTGACCATCTCAGATTTGGCTGAAAAAGATCCAGCGGATCTAGCCATGCCCCAAGCAAATGGTGAACTTTAATTTAAAGGGATTTTGGAGGCCAATATCTTTGGATCAAATCACAGGTATGGGCTGAAAATTGCTGTCCAGGGTAATTTGAGTGCAGGCTTTCAGAATCTCTCGACAAATCTATCTATTTCTTTTCATTTTCAAAATATTGGCCTCTCAATGGCCTCTCAAATATTAATATTTTAATTGGTGGAAATCAAAAATTCAGTTTTCAAGGGCCCCCTGTGAGGCCAGGATCCCTTACAGAGGGTAAATTTTGCTGGATTCCTTCTATTTGAGGACAGGTCTGTCTGTACAAGGAAGATTGACTGCGCCGAAGGCTGTATAATTGGGAGACCCTGAAAAGGTCCGAGCTGAAAAAGTCACTTTTCACCATGTGGGCAGTTACCCATGGTAATGAAACTTGTTCCACGTAAATGTATACTGTATATCCTGACTTTGTTTAATCAAAATTACAACTTGTTTTCTCATCTCTTTCAGTATTTAATCATGTTATCAAATATAGGGGTTTTGGGGTAAAAACGCCCATAATTATCCCCTTTTTTCTGCAACTAGATGTTTTAAATGGACAGTGCCTACTCAAAAGTAACATCATTTCCTAAGATAATCCGACCCCTGACATGATGCTGCGTTCCCTCCCTAGGATCTCCCAGGTATTGCATCATCTTCCATGGGTATTGCATCAGATCACCATATGTTGCATCTTCCTCCATGGGTATTGCATCACCTCTGGTTAAAACGATAGGGTGGCTAATTAATGAATTCATTGAAGCTTCTGCATGGCTTCTGACGGGTGCAATATTGGGATTTGCTTGGATGAGGAATGCGACAAACATGCATACTGCAGAAAGACGGGACAAATTTCATTCGATGACGTTAAACCAGCTGACCGACAACTTCTGACTTGGCGGTGCGATGTCATATTCAGTGAAGATGACCGAATCTGTTTCCCTCACGAAAAAGTGTATTTGTCACGCTTTGAAAGTCTACAGCGTGCCGATCCATTTAACCATCGTAAGAAGCCCATCACTAGTAAGTTCATGGTGGCATCATCTTGCATTTCTTTTTGCATAACAGAGAATGGATGTTATTAATTTACTGTAAGGAAGTTAATTTCTCTCAGTGTGATGCACTTTATTTGCAGAATCCCTGAAATCTGTTGAAGAAGAAATGGCCACGAAGTTCAAATTAAAACCAGGACAGAAACTGCCCTAATTCAAAAGAAGTTACCATCATTTGAATAATAAGCTCTTTTGTTGTGATAGTGATCTTGGTTGACAATTCTTGAAGACTAGCTTTCACGCATTTGTGATCATTTATGGTCAATTGTTGGCCGTTGGCCATATACTAACTCGTACTACTAAAACAATAGCATACGACTTATATTAGCATCACCTTATGGCATTTCATCAAAACAAAAGCCATAATGGGGGGAGGGGGGTGTTTTTTGGAAAAAAAAAAAGACGAAAAGCAAAAATATTTTCTAGCATGACTGAAAAGTGAAGATGATGAGAGAACAAGTTGTTATTTTGATCAAATAAAGCCAAGATATATACATTCATATAGAACAAGTTTCATTACCTCTCAAACCTAAAGCAGTTGCATCGATCAAGTGCTCGAAGCCACAAGCTGTTAGTAACGATATAACAGCAAGTAATGCAAGTGAAGCTAATGTGTTACGGGTGGCTAGCAGGACCGCTAGCGATGGTTAACACTAACAACTGGCCTCAAAGGCAGGCTTTGTAAAACATCTGAAGATAAAGCCTGTATCGGTCGCGACTGTCTGTGACTCTCAGACACAAAAGCTGTAAGTTGCTTTTTACTGCATAAGCCAACCTGACGTGATAGCCAGTGATTGTGATTGTGACGTGATTGTGGCTGTAGCACAGCAGCTAATGTATCCAAGTTACCGTTGCTAAGGTTTGTGTCCTAAATATGCAAGCGTGATATCAGGGGAAATTCTACAGAAGGTGTGTGAACATGAACCTCATTTGATGCTAATTTTTTATACTTGTTTGTAATTTGGATGCTTGGTACAACTGTTCACAGTAACAGAACTTGCTGTCTGTAAAACCTGCATTGCAAGGGGTTGTCTCTGTGGTTATGACCGCTTGGTTACCAGCTACTGCATGTTAGTTTGCATGCTGTGCAAATTAAAAATGCTTCTGGTTAACTTTTATGCAGCAATTATGATCGGTATGCTTGTGTTACTTCGGTAAGCATCAGTGTGACAGTTTCATCATCATGTTGCCTGATTCTAGCCACTACAGTTGAAGTTAACCGGAGAGGTGCTGTATGTGTCTGCCTACTCAGGCTGCAGTTAGACCAGACGTAGGTTTTGCAGAGCTTGGGGTGCGTTTTTGGGTGCTTATGAAACGACCGCTTTACTTATCCATGACCGAGGTCTGCCTGATACATTAACAATGTCTGGGTAAGCTCTCTGATGCTACCGGTGAAAGCAATAGGGAAGCGCACAGGCTATAACGTGTCTGGTATAACAAACGATTTCTCTGCATTGCCATCGATTGAATATTAAATTCTTTCCTGTAGAGGTGATCGATTCGCTAGCTCCACATAAGTAACGGTTCACGCAAATGGAACTTACGGTCTTTAAAACCTGTATTATGCTCATAACCGTGCTCTATCTAGCTCTTGCGCACTATGCATAACGCTCCCATTTTCCGTGAGGAAACGCTGGTCATTCCAAAGCAATAAGTAAACCATTACCACGGGCAATTTCCGAAAGGCCGTTTAGCCTGGAGATTTCGCCCCTCTGTCATATGCCAGCGCAGAAGCTGTTTGTTTCTCCGCTAACAAGACACCACAGCTTTGGACACAAACCAGCGGGTCCTAATACACTCCGAAGCAGTCCATAAGCTGTTGGTCCACTTTTAGCTGCTCCTCACTGTCCATGTTTCCCTCTTAACTCGGACCCTCCGGATTTCTACGGTCTCCGGTCTACATGTAGGCATGCCGACCCGTTCTACAAATATGTCTATATAGAGTGGATTCTGGCTTTCCCTCAATCCTAGCTATGGAGTAGAAAAAATGCTGTACTCACCAACTGTTGCCGTAGCAAACTGTAGCCGATGGCAAATTCGTGCTTGAGCTGCCAGACTTTTGCACTGTGTCCTCCACTTTTGCTGTTGCGTTTATTTGAACAAGTTCATTTCATTAGGTCTATACACGTGTACTGTGTTAGATTGCGGAATTTGCCTGCCGCTTCCTAATCAGATGGCAGACGTGTCTTACGTTTCACTCTGGGGAGGAGGACCTGGAAAACTGCGTTCTGCTGCCTCGTCCCGCCCAACTCGGCCCTCCACAGAGGTGGCCAATCAGAAGAAAGTGGGCACACTGGGAGTGGGGGACATAGCAGAAGAGCCTCCCCTGTGAGGCATTTCAGGCAGAGACTACAAACAAGGTTTTTTTAGGATGGCAGTATGAGCTAAACAAGGACCCTGTTTTGGACATTGAACGATCAGGAGTACTCTACGGGAGTCCATCATCAAAATATAACCTTGGAAATATAGCAAAATCCCCTTTTACATGAGTCATCCTCTTGACCGCAAGTTGATTAGACTAGTGTTGGTAGCTGTGTGATTTCGTGATCTCAGAATTTTGGCTAAAAAGTGCAGTGTTTGCTGCTCCTTGTGTTCAGGGCGCATCTGTGGCAGAGTTGTGTGAAACTTTATTTTCAGAGGTTTACGATGGCAGGCTTATGAACGTTATATCTATTTTTGTACAACGTATATTAGAGTGACATCGAATATTAGAGCTAGTAATTGTTGCGGAACGGACATCGTTAATGTGGCCGTGTACGCATGTCTTTATACTTGTATCAGGTTTCCTATTAGACCGACATAATAATGAACACCCCCAAGATTCAGAGCTCCTTCTTTAAAGAGTCAAGCATCCCCATAGCACCTGCCAAAGAAAATCTCCGCTGGCAGTATTGTCATACTGGATGCAGGTGCAGCTTTTTGGCATATCGGTGCTGTAGATTAACAATACAGTACCTCGACTGTAAACAAGAAGTGACGTGAGGTGCCTGTGGTGCCGCCAGCTCACGTAAAACGGCTCGAGCGAAATAAATTGATTTCATTTCAATCCAAAAGGCTAATAAATACATTGACAAAGTCTAAAACGAAGGGACGTTTATCTATAATTTTAGTACGTTTTTATTAGTTTTGTAAACGCACATCACAGTTTCATTTGTTTTTTTGAAATTATCGTTTTTATTTATTTCTGTTAACGAAAATGTTTTTTCAATTTTAGTTTTCGTTATTTCATTCATTTTCATTAACGATAACAACCCTGCCACAGAGCTGGCTAATTAGAAGAAAGAGGGCACACAGGGAGAGGGGAGGGGGGGGGGGGCATAGTGGAAGAGCCACCCAAACAAGGTGTTTCAGGCAGAGACTACTATGGACTACAAATGGGGTTTTTTGAGGACGGCAGTATGAGCTAAATAAGGACCCTTTTTGGACTTTGAACGATCAGGAGTACTCTAATATAAACTTGGAAATGTAGCATAATGGGTCCCATTTAAATGATGATTTCATTTATTGAGGGAACAAAGCCATCCAGCCCTACCTGGCCCTCTGTGAAAAAAGAAATTGCCCCCATAGTTCCTAAATCAACCACTTAAACAAATTTGATTGATATTTGGGTTCAGTTTTTCTAGACACCCAGGCATGATTACTGCCAGCAATCTAAAAACCACTTGAATCGAACCTGTGTGGCATTATGATGTAGGCAAAAAGCAGTGCAGAATGATGTGATTTCAAGTAATACAAGAAGCAGTTGACTTCTATTAGTCTGGAAAGGGTTGCAAAGCTATTTCTATGGCTCTGGCAGCCCAGCGAACCATGGTGAGAAATATTATCTACAAATGAAAAGAGCTTGGATCGTTGGTGAACCTTCCCAGGAGTGGCTAACCTGCCAAAATTCCCTAAGAGTGCATCAGCAACTCATTCAGGAGGTCACAAAAGAACCCAGGTTAGCATTTAATGAACTGCTGGCTTCAATTGCCTCAGTTAAAGCTATTCTTACCTTTCTGGCATGTGGCACAGCACTTAGTGAAAATTTGAACATGGACAACTCTGCCTCCCTCCAAAGTCCCACCCTCTTCCCCCTGATTGCCGGACTTCTCCTACGAAAAAAAAATATAACTAATATAGTTTGTCAGACTACAAAGGTAACTAAACGTTACGAGGGCTTTTTATTTTTTCCCACATATAGAATTAAATATTATTTTATATTTATAATGTATAAATATATATAATTATAATTACTGTTGGTTAGTTTTCACTTACAGGTGCCTCTGAGTCTGACTCCGTTGACCTGTTTCACTCGCGCTCAACACTTCCTCGCTCCGCACGCAATATTTTTTTTTCGTAGGAGAGCGAAACCTGGAGTCAGTTTCAGAGGCACCAGCAAGAGAGAAACTAACCAACAGTAATGACATAATATTCCATTCTATATGTGGTATAAAACAAAATGCTCTCGTAACATTTAGTTACCTTTGTAGTCTGACGAACTACCATTAATGTTATTATCTTAATTATAGCATTTCAGCACCCGTTTGTTTACAGTCAAATGCGTCATTTTTTTTTTGCCAGAGAGGCGCGTGACTCGCAAGCGGTGACAGCGGTAGGCAGCTGTAAGGGGCACTGCGACGGATGACGGACAGAAAGCTCGGCAAATCATTCTATTCGGACCGAAGAAAATGATTGGTCACACTTATCAGAAATATATGAGAACTGAATATTGAAGAGTTTCAACACCTGGTGGATTTCTTTTACATTTTAGTGTGACATACGCTTATTAGGAGGATTTTAAGATTGCAAAAGAAAAGTGTAAAAATGCCAGAAAGGTAAGAATTGCTTTAAGGCCAGGGTTCCCGTTTTCACAGTAAGTAAGAGAGAGAGCCAAAATAGCATCTGTGGGAGACCTGCAAGGTGAAAGCCATTGTTGACCAAGGAGAGCTCAAAGGCTTGTCATTTTCCTAGAAAAGATCTTGATGTGCCTAAGACTTTTTGGATAATATCCTATGGACTGTTGAGTTAAATGTGGAACTTTTCTGAAGATGGAGGTCTCATCACATCTGGGGTATTGCTAACTCTGCATTCCACAATAAGAATATCATACAAACAATCAAACATTGTGGTAGTGTGATGGTTTTGGGCTGCTTAGCTGCTTCAGGACTTGGGCAACTTTCCATATTCTGTGGAACCATGATTTTTGCTCTTTGGCTGAAAGGCCTGAAGGAGAATTTCCAGCCATCATTTCTGAACCTGACGCTTAAGTGCAGTTGTCATGCAGCTGGAAAGTATCCAGAGCATATAAGCCAATCCACCTCTGAATGTTTCAGAAGAACCAAAATAAGGCATGACCTTAAAGAGGCAATTAATGCTTTAAAACACCCGAACACAGCTAAAGTACAATTCTGTTCAGAAGAGTGGGCCAAAATTCCTCCACATCAGGGTTACCCATTGCCTGGTTTCATGAACGTTAGATTGCAGTTGTCTCCACGAAGGGAGACACAACCAGTTATTACAGTTTTGGGGGGTGGGGGGGCAGGGCAGCAGTTATTTTTTCAGATGGGTGATATGTTTTGAATAGCTCTTTACCTTTAATAGATGAAATAATCATTTGAAAGCTGCATTTTGTGTTCACTCACATTGTCTATGTCTTCTATTAAAATTGGTTAGATGATCTGAAACATATGACAATATGCCAAATAAGCAAAAATGGAGGAAATCAGGGAGGGCAAGTAATTCATTATAGCTTCGTAGAAAAGAAATGGTGAGAAGGACTTTTTTGATTTGCAATGTTAATTTAATTTTAAAATGTCTGTGCATTTCAGTACATGTCAGTTGCATACTGTATCTGTCGTTTTATGTCTTAGTATATTTTCTTTTTTCTTTCAGAAGTAATGTGTATAGAAGAAGCCTTAGTTACCAATAAATTACTGACTCCTGTGGATTCTGCAATAACCCAGAGATGCTACAATTTACATAACACTTCTTGTGAGGAAACAATTCAGGTATCTGTATTTCAGTTGAGCAATATAAGTAAAATGTGTTGTTACATTAATATTATATTTGCATTTCTTCCATTCAGCTAAATTTTTTTGCTTGCAAGTTTTTTTTTCATTTTTGTTGAGTTATTACAGTAATTTGATCTTCCAAAAAAATCCAAAATGTGACTGATCTAATCAGAAACAAAACGACTGAATGAACATCAAATGGCTTTCGAGGTTTATGGTTTTTGTGTGTTCTGGTTGACTTTAGACGATAGATCCTTTTGTTTCAGATTCAGACACCACCCCCTGCTTCATATTTGTCTGGGAAGATGGGCAGTGAGCGGCAGCAGATGAGGTAGGGGGGTGCGTGTGGATTTCCCTCATGAATACAGACATTTGTGAGGATGAAATATGCTTTTCTGAACTCTTGGGAGTGTGAGTTGCCTGGTAACCAGACATGAATTATTGTTGCTACTTTGACTTTATAGGGAGATGCAAGTACACTGAAATTCACAGTTAATATTGGAAAAAGAATGATATCTGATCTTTTCTGAAGTAATTTTTACTCTTTTGGTAAAAAGATATTGTGAGAGGATGTATTTCTTTAATAAGGAAAAAAAAAACAATTTTAGTCAGTGTTGACTTTTTTCAGCATTGACATTTCAGTTTTAAATCGGCCTTCATCACTGGCTTCTTCATGGAGCTCAGAGACTGCCTCTAATGGTACAGTTGGTTGCCTCTCTCCTGCATTACTCACATGTATTGTCCAATCGAACCACACATTTCAGAAGATTCTGAATGTAGGCATGCGCCACATGTTTATGATGGTGGCGGGTGATGTTTTGGGGCTGATTCTGAAATAGGCCTGTCCGATTGCACAAGGTGCACATGAATTATCTGCGCTATATAATAGCAGTGAGCAGCAGGCTGAGCTGATCTGTGTCTCTGTGCTGTAGCTGTTGCTGCTGTGTGGAGGAGCGGGGCACATGGACAGAATCTGGGGTCACCCCAGTGCTGCCCTTCTCCCTGGCCACCTACACTGCGGGCAACCTGGACTTCCTGGCGCAGTTGGGGAACCTGGTGGGCAAGGCTGCACTGGAGGGGGAGGGGAGGAGTCCCGTTCAGCCCGAGCAGGAGCATGGTGATGGGGGGAAGGGGGAGCGGGCCAGCCTCAGCTCGGGGGATGGGTACTTCGAGATGGGCCTCTGCCAGGGCGAGGAGGGCTCCGTCGGCTCGGTCTCCTCAGATGGCCTGACTGAGGACGCCGACGGCGGCGTGGAGATCTCCCCTGTCACCAAGGTGATGTGGGCGTACTGCATCCGCGTGGGAAAAGGCGTCGGGCAGCTACCCATCTGCGTAGCTATGACAGATAGTCTGTTAGCGGCTTTCCGCGTTCAGGATGGAGAGCCGCCGAGAAGCGTGCAGGACCTGATGGGGAGCCTGGAAAGTGAGGTGCTTGCGCCGTACGAGGAGTTGGAGGATGTCCGTTTTGATGTTCCGGAGATGTGCCTGTCGCTGAAGGTGAGAGGTGGTGAGACGCGGTGGTACGTCCTGTCCGACTCGCGCAGCTTGAGTGAGATGCGCTCCTCTCTCTCCACGGTCACCTCCAGGGGCTGCTCCCCTCCCTCGAAGGTCTGGCCAGCGACTGCCCAGCAACTCCTCCAGCTGCTGCTGCCATCCTGGGAGAATGAGGAGAGTGACTGTGCTGTTAAAGGAGCCTTTCCTGCCCATTTCCTCGACCCAGCCACGATGGACTTCATTACCCAGCATGCCTCTGGTGGCTTAAGGATCTCCACTCACTCAGACATCCTGTCACACCTTTGCGCCACTGAGAATGGAACTCCCCGCTGCCTGCCCTGCTTCCTGTTTCTCACTCTGCGCCACCTCTGCATCTTAAAGCTGGACTTCACTGCCTTGGCCAGGGAGCCCTCAGTCGCCCCACGGGCACGCCCCGAAACCAGACTGACTCGCGTCCCCTTGGCAGCAGTGCTGCTGAGGCCCAAACGAGGCTGTCCCGGTGCCACCACCCCGTTGCCAGGACACTGGTTCCGGGACGGCCACGTCCTGGAGCTCTTGGTGGGCCATGAATTTGTCACCGCTGTTTTCCTGCTCCCTCATGACAAGTTCCTGTTCCTGAAGCTCCTGGGCCAGCTGCGATCCGGCCTGAGGGACATTAAGACTGTAGCCTTCCTGCAGATGGGCTCCTGTCATAGGAAAACAAACTTTGACCAGCCCCCCTCCAGAGCTGTCCAGAGGGAGCCATTAACCAGGTACAGGAACCTGCGCTCAGCATTTTCCATGTTTTCGCTTCGACTGGTCAGGCTTTTGTTAAGGTCTATTATTTTGATGCTAAAAATGTCTGGGTCCTTTTAGTTTCCTGCCACATTGACATGCAGCTCTAGAAAGTAAACGAAACCGGTCGATGGGGGTCCCCCATGGTCTTTGAACAATCCTGCAAGATCTGCACCACTGAATCTCATAAAAAATAATTCTACTTCCTTGAATATCCCTGTTTTTGGAAAAATGGGGAACATTTGCAAAAAAAAGTTTTTGCTTTTATTCAAGTGGATCGCACATCAATGCCAACTTTATCTTTTGATTCAGGCCTCGCTGTACCTGGGCGAAAAATCAGGAAGCTGATATTTTTTTGATATTCAACTTTAATTATTACCAGAAGTGAATACCTTAGGAAATCATTTAGAAAAGAAAGAAATTCCAAATACATGTTGATTCCTTCGAAAGGTGGAGCCTTTTTTTTCCTAAGCAAAATCAAATGGGAATGACCCACTTTTTAAAAATGTTATTTATATATATTTTTTTATGTATATACCACCGACCCATAAGGGGCGCAGGTACATAGTATATACCAAAGATTTCCGTCCATCTGTACTTCTGTCCGTTCACCCAGGTTTGTGACCGATTTCTTAAAAACTGCTCATCGGATCATTTTCAAATTTCACTCATGCATTCTATACTTTATGTAGAGGTGCAGTGCCAATTTATATGAAAATATCTCATAATTTCTTCACTGCACAAGGGATGGGGGTATCAGTGAGCTGTTCTCTCTTTTACATTGATTTTCTTTGTATCTGCAGTGTTCCTCCAGGGCTACAGAGGCCTCATTTAACCCTGTCCTTGCTGTACCCTGCGGATTCCCTCATCCAGAAGCTGTCTGATGAGAACCAGTGTCCGTCTCACCTGTCAGTCTCTCCCTCCCTGCGCCTCCTCTCTGCTCTGAGAGGGAAGGATCTGGTGGAGTTTTTCTACAGCAACATTGCTGAGGTATTTCGGTACATCCTCTGTGCACAATCAATCGGAGGCTGCTTCTGCTCTTTCATTAACGCGGTTAAGGTCTTTAGCTAGCCAGCTTACTCAAGAGCACTGACCTGGCTCTGTCAGATTGGTTACAAACAGATCAAATTTGTAAATTGTAGTAACTGTAAAACTGAGAAGTTCATTTTCCCGTGCGCTTGAAGTTCAAGGCCAAGGGAACTCTTGATGGAATTTTAGTCAGTGCTGTCTTTTGTTTGGTGAAGTTTTTGATGGCGGGAGTGCTGGGGTGCTTGTTACGTATTGCAGAAACGGTGGGACATTTTCGTAAGTCAGGCTGTCTGAAATGCAGGTGGAGAACGAGGAGCTGAGACACATCCTCTGGTCCTCTGTGCTGTTTTACAAATCTCCCGATGTGGAGCTGACAGCCTGTATCCTGCTGTCCACCAAAGCCATTTACTTCATCCTGGATGACACCGCATCCACACTCAGCGATCAAGCATGTGAGCCAGGCTTTTGCTTATAGAATACAGAAATGACTCTTCACGTTTTTGCCGAATGGCTGGTTTGTGACATGCAGTTTTCTGCATCTGCGTCCCTATACAGTGCGTTGGAACTGGAATCCTTCGAATGACAAGGACTCAGACTTCATCATTTCCTACTGTTTTGCCTTGAAACTTAATGACCTGCTGAGTGTAAATGTTGGGCTGTTCGACCAGTACTTCAGAGTGGTTGGTGAGTTGTGCAGAAGTCCATATATCCTTTGCATCAAATCTACCAATAATGAGGGGTAGCGTGTGGAGCAAATCCAATGACTGACTGTCTGACCCACTATGCGATTTTATAAAGTAGCTTGATTTAATAAAAGCAGTGTTTATTTACCTCCGTCCAGTTCCTTGGTGGAAGTACGTTTTCACTCCCGTTTGTTTGTCTATTTTTAAGGGGGATTAAGTTCAAGACCACTTTAGATGAAGCATTGAGGGAAGGTTATATATGACAGCAGTGGGAGGTGATTAGATTTTCACTGGACAAGGTCAAAGGTTAATGTTGACATCACAGAAAAGGTAAAAAATGATGGTGAAGGTGGAGCTATGCACTATACCGAGTGCCACTCTAGTTTTCAGACATGCTCTTACTTAAAGACCGTGGAGTGGTTGCTTTGGTGGAAATATGTTGGCTTTTTAAACTGTTTAGCCATGTTACTATAAAGGCTTCTTATTCTTCTTGCTTCTTTTTGAAATTATTTTATGAGTGCCTGGAATTCCTACGCTGTTGGTCTATACAAGACATATTGTTGCTGTACTTTTTTCGAGGGTAGTCTTGTTCCCGTTTGCGCTAATGATTGTTCTCAGCAGTGAGCATGAAAACGGCATTTGTATTTCCAGGTCCGTCAGCAGATCATATCATCTCATGCCTGACCAGAGACAGTTATGGAACACACCATTTCCTGCAGCAGCTGATGACTGTGTTATCTTTACTGGAAAAACTGCCCTCCCCAGAGCCCTCCGAGCCAGATTTCTACTCGCAGTTCGGCAACAAGAGCACAGGCATGTGCACAGCTTCCCTTCCTCAACTTTTTACTTGTGCTGTCATGTGCGTTTATTTCTTTCAGTAAATTTAAAAAGGGAAATACACTTCCTTGCAAAAAAAAAGTTGCCATATTGATTTAATTAAGCAAATACTCAAGAGCCTATGATTAAATTATTATTACAATGATTAATATGTTTTCGCTGGCAACAGTTATTTTAACCCTGATTGATGCAGTGTGCAGCTTCTCATTTCTTTTGGCTTTTTGACTTGATTGTTTATCTCATGGTTGTGCTGAAGATGTTCTGTGTTTCAATGAGGGTCAGTTGGCCTGCATCAGTCAGTGAGAACAGGGACTCCGCTGAAATCAGTGGAATGGGATTAAGTAATGTTCAACATATTAATGCAGTCAAGTTCACTGAAGAAAAAAATCATGAATTATTATGATCAGCGATGACTAATATGCTTAGTGAAGTCTAGTCATAAAAAATAAGACCGAAGTCATGGCTACATTTTCAATGATGAAAATAAGAGCATTTCCAAACAATGCAACCGTTACTTGCATGATTGTATTGTGGCTCTGAAGTGGAAAAGCACAAAACAAGAAAGAAAATACACATACAAAAATTTGCAACCCCCAAGTGCAGATACAAGCGGACAACAACAACAGGTAGATTGCACTCAGCACTGTGTAGCCTCTCAGGGTCATTATGTGAAATCAACCAAAATTTAGGAACTTCCCCACCAAAAAAAAGTAATATATTCCCCACAGTGGAATATTTATATATCTGGTGTCAAATGGAGAAATAATTAAGCTCTATTATTGGGCGGGTTGTGGTGGTGGTAAGTTTTAAGAAAATCACCATCATTTTGGAGTAAGTTTGAGGGCCTGAGATATGCATTTGCAGAGCAAACAGACCCATAAGTTTTATGTTGTCATCAGAATAGTTGAAAAAATTAAACTTGTGGGTCTGTTAACTCTGAACATCCATATCTGATATATTTTGTTAAAATTGACCCCCCTGCCCTAAAATAGGCTACATTTCAGGAACTAGCAATAATTGAGCTGAAATATTTGACCTCAGTTCTGCCAATGCATATCTCTTGAAATGTGCAAAGTTTTATCAAAATTTTGAGTTGATGCAGAATGACCCTTCAGTGTACATTACAGTTGGGTGTGGCCAACCTTGAGGGCTGTCCCTACAATGGTTCAGCAGCTTGGGTGATGACAAGCGATGGGAAGATGAACGGACAGCAGGCTGGTGGGGTGTGAGCCACTACTTTTCATTTGTTTGCCTTGTGCATTCCAAGGCTGCACCATTTTGTTTTTATATGCTGTTTCTTCCCGTGAGGCTACTTTATTCGGTTTGTGTTTTGCCGTGCTGGGCTGCAATTTTATGTTTTTATGTTTTGATTTTGTGTTTCTGTTTTTGCAACTCAGGAAAGCAAAAGCAAACACCAGGAGCCCTATCTGTCTTGGTTTTGCACTTTAAAGCCACCATGCAACAGTTGCGAGCCACTAGAAAGCCATTCATTAGTCAGGCTAATGAAGAAAAAACCACTTCAGTTTTCTGAGGAGCATGAACATTGGACTGTGGGGCAATGGAAGAAGGTCATGTGGTCTGATGAGTCAGTATTTACCATATTCCAGAGCGATGGGCGCATCAGGGTAAGAAAGGAAGCCCTTGATATGATGCACTCGTCATGCATAATGCCCACTGTACAAGCCAATGGAGGCAGTGTTATAATCTTTGGTTGCTTCAATTTGTCAGGTCTTGGCTTAGCAATGTTGCAAAGCAATAAAATGAAGTCCGCTGAGTACCTGAATGTAATGAATAACCAGGTTCTCATCATTGATTTTTCTTTTTATCTGACCGCACCGGCATATTCAAAGACAACAATGCCAAGATTCATCAGGCTCAGATTGCGAAAGTGGGTTCAGTGTGCTTGAGGAATCATTTTCACACGTCCTCTCACCTTAAAAGTCCCATGATACCCAAAATTTAAAAAAAAAATGTTTTTAAGCCATTCTTTAGTACTTTTGCCTTGTGAATTTGAATCTGACACTGGTTTTTCAGTATTCATGAGAGGTGTTAAATGCAAAAAAACCAGGCTTGGGAACGCTCCTTGAAATTTGCTAAATGGCTTTTTGGAATTGAGTAATCCATGAAACGTCAACTCTAGAAAGACATTACTCTTGAGCAGAGTTGCAAAAAGTGAGTCTTGTCTGCAGTACCGTGTACATTCGCCTACACCTACAACTGAATGTGTGTATTTTTCACTCCCAAATTCAATACAAATTATATCCGCACTACTATTGCTGGAAGTGTTGCAACAGAGAGAAAATGATTTGTTTCATGAGTCTGTTGATATATCAGTTTTGTCAGAAGATCATGAAATTCAAGGTGGAATTTAGGTCTGCTGTATTGTTATGAGCCCTAGTGGAATTAGGTTTTAATAACTCGATGCAATGTTTCTACAATGCTAAATAAATAGCATTTTTTTGGTGCTGTCCAGTTGGCAAAAGCGGGGACTTGTATAACAACGGTGCTTCGTGAACTGAAAATAATGGTCTTGACCTGTTTTCAGTCATTGAATTAAATTGACTTTACATGAACTCCGAAAACAGTCGGGACCCTATGTTCTAACCAGCTCTGCTTGTTAAGATAAGGAGAGCGCTTCATAAGCCTGGATCTGTTTTCAATTGTTTTCCTAGATGAACACTTTTTTCAATAATTAAAACAAGTAATCAGCAGTGAGTTAAATGCACGGCTTCCATGCTAATGTCGCAACAATTCAAGAGACTATGTTTTAAAAGATAAATTATGATAACTTAAATGTTTGTTTTTAAGCACATCCTGCTCTTTCAAATCTTGGCTTCATGATTCTTTAAATAGAACAAAGAAAGCGAAAGTTGGCTACAAAAATCCGCAAATGAATAACATTGATTGAAATGGAATTTCATGTCAAAATCACGCATTTTCTTTGTGTCAAATTACTTAGGAAAACTCATCAAATCAGATCATGTAAACTCCAAAAACACTCAACATTATGTTAAAATAAGTTGATGATTGAAAACAGTTTAAAACCAACAATAATTATTTTCAAGGGATTTTCAGGGCTTCACCAAATATTATTTCACCATGCATCACTGGTTTACGGTACTCATGACCACGGCCGTGTCTGTGGTGTAGCTTGCTGCAGCTTGCTTAGATTTGCAAGGTTACATTATTGACATTTGGCATTGTTTATTCTTGCTGACTGACATGCAATGATGTATATTTTGACTTTCAAAGTTGCATCAACTGTAGCTATTACCTGTAGACTGCTGTGCACGCCAGCTGCCTCTCACTGGCCAGTAATGGTAAACAAACATGCAAATTACAGCATGCAGCAATGAGATGGTAGTTTCAGGCCTTAATCTGTGCAGCAAGTAAGCATGAAATGGCCACCTTTTATGTTCCACAAAAAATAAATCCATATCTAGATGCACTTTGTTTGAAATGCTAGCTTTGCACCAGTGAATTTCCCTTCCAGAGATGAGGTATGTGGAGGCAAAACTCACATTCTTGGCAAGTGAACCTTTTTAAGGGGCGGGGCTTAGGAATTTGAAAAATACACACAAACAGGATAGAAGTTTCCATTTATTTCTCCAAGTAGTGATTTCACAGACAAAACATTAAAAAAAAAAAAACTCTTAGTATACATACTACATTATTATTATTACAGTATTAACATGTACAAATGGGCAAAATTATTTAGATTTCATGGGACCTTTAACCAGTTGAAAGTTTTAGATGTGCTTGAGATGGCTTTTTGAAGAGGCTGGACTTTCCCAACGTCAATACAATTTTCATTAAAAAATTATGGCTTCTCTGGTTGGAAATGAATGTTTTTACATTGCAAACATTGCATAAGATCGTTGAAACAATGTCATGACAGATGTGCACCTTGATCAAAGTTGAAGGGAGTGAACAAAATGTTAGCGTGACTTTTTTTGTCTCGGCAGTTCATCTTGCTGCTGATCCCTGGTAGTTTGTAATGATGCTCCTGACCAAATTTTGCAGTCATACACTGAACAAAAATATAAACACCCCATGTCAAATACTTATGCCACATGGAGTTAACAACTCTAAGTGAGCATATGCTGAGTTTTACTTGTACAATAGGGATATTTCTCTTGATTTGTGTACCATTTTTTAATCCATCTCTCCGTCAGTGAGCATTTGCTGAGTGATGCAGTGATGTCACTCAGTACATGGGTGTGGCATTTCCAGACTATGATCAGACAGAATGAGCAGCACCCAGACACTCCTTATACTGGGGACAATAAAAGGCCTCCCCAAAATGTCAAACTTTTTCAAAAGTCATCATGCATCAGATGTCTCGGGTCATGTGGGAACGTGCCATTTGCATGCTGGATGCAGGGATGTCCACCAGAGCGGCCGCTGTGCAGCTGAACATTAACTATCGGACGATAGGCCGTTTGAGAGTTCGCTTCCGACAGACGGGCAGTAGTTCAAATCGACCTCATCCACGTCGGCCACGTGTGACCACACCAGCACAAGATCGCTACATCCGGCTCGTCCACCTGCGGGATCGGCTCAGATCAGCGATACGCACAGCAGATGAGACCGTTGGTCTGCACAACAGACCCATCACACCACAATCTCACCGCTGTCCGGCGTCGAAACCAACTCGCATGGGCAAAGGCGAGGAGAGTGTTATTCACAGACGAATCCCGGTTCCAGTTTTTTGTGAATAAAAACTCAAAAAATTTGTGGTGGGGCGTTTATATTTTTGTCAGTGTACTTTGTAGACATTTTTGTTGTTGAGAAAATTGATAGCTGTCTGCCGAAATGCCTATACATCCAATTTTGTTTTTTTAAATAATGTTGTGCCTTGCTAATTTTCATTTTTTTAAAATGTGCTTGTGATTCTTGCGTGACTTGTGCTGTTAAAGTCCATATCCTGGACCAAATAGTCTTTTTTTTTTTTTGTCTAAAAGATTGTGCCTTTATTCACCAAATCCTAAGGTTTATTTTGCCAAGGGTGGTCTGCATATAGAACAACTTCTGAAAATTACCAGAAGCTTCTGGAATAATCCCCAGGGAATCCTTAGCCATATTCATCCAGATTTGTGACGTCACCTGCTGTTCCCCCTTGTCCAGGGCGCTGAGAGACCCAGCGCCTGCAGGGATCAGTACGCCGTCACCGGGCACAGTTGCTATTCCCTCCCACAACACACCTGTTGACCATTCAGACCAAATTCTTGCCCAAAATCGCAAAAAAAAAAAAAAAAAAAAACGCCGTAAACAATAACGCAACCTCAGAGTATATCCACTATCAACAGAATGACCAGCGCCGCCTATGGGCTGTGGGAACCATACATGACATCAGAGAAAGTCATTTTTTCCGGGAGATTAAAATCGCAAGCTTTTTTCATGCCAGACGAATTCTGCCTAAATACTGATATTAAACCAAGTATATCTGACACTGACTGATGTGTAATATTGGTTTAAAATGCGTTAAGTGACTAAAAATTCTAAATAGCATCTCAAAATTGGGTGCATTTTACGTTTTAAATCAGCACGGATATGCACTTTAAGGCACTGTTCTAATGCACGAATGAGCCCTGCGGGTCCTCATTGAGTCTGGAGTGGCTGTGTAATGGCCGACCGCCAGCCAACCGAGTGCTCAGATGAGCTTATATGAGTCTTTGTTAGCACAACCATTGTCTTGTCAGAAGTGACTGTGAAGGTTTGTGTTTATGAGGAGATGGCAGCGGCTGTGATGAATGCTTTGCCGTGAGTCCAATCATTCATTGTGAGAAAATGTCATCTTTCCTCATTTGCTGCAGGTAAAATGGAGAACTATGAGCTGGTCCATTCCAGTAAGGTGAAGTTTGTGTACCCTAGCGAGGAGGAGATAGGAGACTTAACCTTCATCGTGGCTGAGAGGAAGGGAGCACCTGGCCGCTCACTCTCCTGCAACATCTTGCTGTACGTCCTTGTCTTCCAAGTGCACAGTGACCTGGAGCCCACCCTCACCCTCACCGACACCTCGCGGCTCCTGAAGCCCCGGACCCTCACCCTCACTGACACCTCGCGGCTCCTGAAGCCCCGGACCCTCATCCTCACCAGCTCTGACGTCTTCCTCCTGGAGGAAGACTACATTAGCTACCCGCTGCCCGCCTTCGCCAAAGAGCCGCCCCAGAGAGACAAGTACCGCCTGACGGACGCACGGCGCATTCGCGACCTGGACCGGGTGCTGATGGGGTACCAGACGTACCCGCAGGCGCTCACGCTTGTGTTCGACGACGTGCCTGGCCCGGACCTGCTGTGTCACCTGACCATGGACCACTTCGCAGACAAGCAGTGTGGTGCAGAGAGTGCGCGCGGCGGGGACCAGGGCGAGGTGCAGTGGTGCGTCTTTGTGCCCGGGGCGGACAGCAGGGAGCGACTCATATCGCTGCTCGCCCGACAGTGGGAGGCGCTGTGCAGCAGAGAGCTGCCAGTGGAGCTGACTGGCTGAAAGGCCTCGCACTCAGCACACAGACTGAACTCCTGACAGCATCTTACAACGAGGCAAATAAAAGGGGGATTTGTGCCCAAAATGACTTCTCCCGAGACTCAAATTTTTTTAAGTGACTTTTCCTCACAGTGCATCCTGGGATATAATGTATACACTTCTTTTTTAGACAAAGAATCCACAAGAGTTGGCTTTTTATTGTTGTCTTGGGCTTCTTAAATAGCTTGCTGCTTCATTACTACCTACCTAATATATCGCTGCTGTGTACAATCTGCAATGTGTCAATGATTCCACCTGTGCATGTTTTACCTGCATCTTACATTGTATTTCTGCCGGCTGGCATTACTTTGGCCTGACAGAAGTACACACATCTATATTTTCACTCAAGGATGGTTGGCGGTCTCAAACTTTATTTTATTATAATTTTTTTTTGGTTTCTTTTTTTTTAGGGAAGCTCTCCCTGTTTGATGAATGTTGTTTTTATCAGAACTTTGACATAATGTATTTTACTTGGAATTTTCAGCTTGTTATTTTTAAATGTCTTAATATCGATGGGAGGAAACTTTCCTGACGTTTACTTAAAGGTGCAGGTTTATATTTTAGGTCAGTGGTTCTGAAGATTGTAGTCATAGTAATGGCTGAATTAATGAGGAGTTTTAACTTGCATTTTTTAATTGTTGATGTATGAAGCCTCATCTGCTCCCAAGAATCACTTGAACAGAGAAGCGAAAATGGATTTTGTCATTTTGGCCACAGGGCAGGCGTCAGCCAATCCAGCATTTGTTCAGCTTGTGCCCTTGTGCAATAAGTCCAGTGTAAGGAGTCCTAGGCTGTCTGAGTGTAAAGAAATGGTCAGCATCTTTGCACATGGCTTCTGCTTAAGTGGATTGCTATTGTAATGACTTGGCCTTTGAATGTTGAAGCAACCCAAAAAGGGGGAGGGTTTGTTGGCCTGCCATGGAGGTTGATGGAACCAGCCTGAAGTATTGTTGTGCTGACCTTACCACTTCCTGTTTTTCCTTCTCTGGGGAAGTCAGGGAGACGTAAATGACACACATCCAGCAACTTATTGTACCAGATTGGCCAGTTTCACTGCTGGAGGAAATGTCTGGATGTCGTCTTCGCACCAGCAGTGTCATGTCTGACTTGAACATTGAAAACCGCTCTTGTTTCCCCCATGGAAAACCAACCAATTTATAGAAGTAACTTTAAAAAATGCTGTCACTCACATAACTTTGATGCAACGCATTTTATAGAACTTACTTCTAGCGGACTTCTACTCATACTTATGGTTTCAATAATAAAATGAATATGGTTTCCCAAGAAGTGAAATAATTATTTTATGTCTATTTTAATTTGCCATGGAGCAGTGATTGCAAATTTAGCCCTATAATGCCCCCTGTGTCATACATGATACACCAAATTTGAAGGACCATGACCACCTGGTAAGATGCAACACAACCTCGACTGCTCACTGTATCATATCTGATACACAGTGATACACCTGGAAGGCAGAAGTGAGATTACAGGAGTCTCTCCCCGAGTCACTCACTTCAAGGTAGTAGCTCCCATGTGAATGGGAATTCATGAATTTCCTTGGACTTTGGCAGTGAAGTTTGGCATTCCAAGGTAAATATTACACAAAAACTTATTTTTATGCATGTTAAGGGATAGCTATAGATAGTTGAGAGCATATAAATAATTTGAAATTTTGAGTGTTGAGTTCTGGAGGGGTGCTGATTTTTGGCTGTATCAGGTATGATACTCCTGGAATTAGAAGAAGTTCTGTTCAGCAATGTATATTTAGCTGTCACAAAACCTAATGATGAACTGTTGATCTGAATACTACCGTTCAATACTTCAAAAATATTACTGGGTCATATTTTTCCTATAATGATGTCTGTGTCTGGGCATTATAGGGTTAATACTAATTTGAAGAGATGCGAAACCATGACTGAGTTGGTGTTTTCCTCTGTCTTCTTGGCTTGCCAGCTGAGGGATTTGCTCAGGTACTTCCAGGGCAGACCTTAGGAAAGTCAACCAGCACCCTGTTAAGAAAATTCATCCAACCAATGGAAAATGATATGAATTAAACCCCAGTGGGATTGCAGTTGTCGGAGGCATATCAGGAACTTAAGGCAGTTGTTTTTCAGTTTATTTAATTCTGGCCATAGCTTTACTTATTTGTCACTGTCATGACACAATATCTTAACCTCATTGTGTTGCATTATATATTGGATCATCTGTCCTTTTTGATCGGCATTATTCTTGGTAGCGTTACTTCGGAATCAATTCTCAGCCAATACAAATGAGAATTTTAGAAGTGCAGTGGTTTATTTATATGTATTATTATAATTGTTTTATATTGTCGGGTGTTTTGCATAAATCTTGTATGTCCATTTCTTGTGAAGTTTTTTCACCCATGTACTACAGATGTCAACTCATGTAATAAAGTTTGTCCAAAGCTGAAAAAATGACCAAGTCATAATGTTATGCTTGTGGGGAAAAAAAAAAACTGTTGCTCTTAAGAAATGCTTTTACATGAAGTTTTAGCACAAGGCTGACCAGTTCAATTTTTACAAGATCAAAACTGTGATCTGTGGTGATCTTGGTTTCAAGTATCCATTTTCGCAGAAATGAGAGATCGGTAAAGAGCCAGTTATGGATCCATAAATGATGGTTGAATGGAGAGGGTTCCTCTTTGGAAAAGGCTCACCTTCGCTGATTTACAGGAACGCCACAGGAAGCTGGGAGACCTGAGAGCAAAGTCATCTTTTATTCGCGCCTTTGTTTTGTCATGATGATCTATGCAGTATTCTTCCTCTGAAGTCCATTTCTCTTGTTTCAGGAATATTATTTTTAACTGTTATGTGTTGAGCAATAAATGCTGAATTGTGATGATTATATGGGTCATTTCCCATTCATTCATTTCTGCTAAGTGTAGACCAGCAGAAGGTCAGATGCACACTGGGGGTGATCTAAAGGGGCAGTTACGGAGTTTTTTGCCCTAAAGATCTGGCAGACCTTCATGGCCCACAGAGAGCTGAGTACCTGCTTGAGCCGGGCCCGTGTGTGTGTCTCCTTGAAATACTCCAGCAGTCATCCTGACTTCCTGAAGAAACAATACCTGGGGACTGTCGTTCCAAAAAATCTGCAAAAATTTAACTGCTGATTATTGTAACCCGTGTATATTTGACTTCATCTTGAAGTTCACAAAACTGGCATTAATGTCGTTGGCCAACAATGTTTCCGAAGTATTTTCAAATATATTTTAAAATTACAGGCAGAAATGGTTTGGATCTTGAACTTTTGGTTTTGTATCTTGAACATCTATTCTAATTGCTTTCTCGCAGCTCCAAGCTCACGGTAAGTCTGCGTTTCCTGAGGCAAATGTTTCTGAATGACATTGTGAAGATGGTCACTCTCCCCTTTTTACTGGCTCTTCCATCCAAATTGGAAACAATAGCTTGTAAAAACACCGACATAATAGTAGGAAGTGGCTGCATCCAAGAATGTGATGAGTGAGCAAATTTGCACTATGTACCAAAGCTGATCATTTAGTATTGTCAGCTTGCTCTGAATGCAGAAAATGCCAATTTTTGCCCTTCATTGTGGTTATTGCTCTTTAGAAAGTCCTTGTCTTTTCTCTCTTCATGAGGAGACTGGTGACATCGCTTTTGTATCGGGTGAATTCTTAAAAACTGGACTGCTAAGCATTGCACATAGACCGCCATTTTGTGTTCTATGTTACTTCAGGAGTTAAAGTTGGATTTTAGAAATCTTCTCATTGTTCAGTATAATTAGAGAGACGGCGGATACATGGGTATGAAAATGCTACTGCTACGCAGATAAAGCTGTTTTGGCCTGATAATAGTGACTATAAATTGCAGCTAGAACACACACATGATGGCAACTGCTAATTGTTTTGTAGTTCTTCATTGGTTTTTGTGCTGAATCTAGCAATTTGGTCAGCTGACACGAGAGGATATCCGGCTGACCGTGGAGGTGGTCCGGGGGGATATCCGCTGGCTTTCCTGTCAGGAACAAATATTTTTTTTCTCACACCTCTCTGCTCTGCACCAAGCTCCCTTCACCCCTGCATTCCAGACATTGGACTTGGATGTATCCCGGCATTAGACCCTTCCATCTGAAGTCTGATATTAGAGAGCGAATGTGCTGAAGAGATTTTTTCTGCTTCAGCCTTTGCCTCCTGACCATGCCTCTTAGGGCACAAGATTAGAGCTTCTCTCGAAGGTGGAGCAAAACTTCTTATCTGTTGCTTACACTGAGAAAATCAGGCACTGTGCTCCCTGGATTCAGACATGCTTTTCTTGTTCACTCTTGGGCTTGTGGTGTCAACTGCAGTGCAGCAGGAGGTGAGCAAACTTTTCAAACTTTTTACAGTGAACTGGTGCTTTAAAGAACCTAATTTCCTTTATAAAACTATTCTATGTCATTCTTGAAAATTTTAGGATTGTATTAGTGATTCTGTGAATTTAAATAAATCCATGCAATATGCTTCTATATATATATAGCTCAAAAAATAAAGGGAACACTTGGAGTTATATTGTGTTGTTGAAGTGTTCCCTTTATTTTTTCGAGCAGTATTTATATATATATATACACGTTACAGTCAGATTGTGATGCCAGGCATGAAATGACTGGTTTCACAACCTGACTTACACACACACACATAGCAATGCTAAAATTGCAATGGAAATGAACACTATGTGCTAATATGGATAAATACTATATAACACTGCAGAACATGGTATATGCATACTTTATGTGGTTGATTTTTGTGCTGGAATTGTTTCAGTTCATAATCTACTGATTACCTAAACCAAATCTTAACAACTGGCACTTATGGTCACAATCCCATATTCATTCTGCTGTGAGTAGTATTTATACAAGCTCAATATAAGAAGTGCAATGAAGTGCATGGAGTCTTGCATAATAATATGTCTCACAGCGCCCTTCATTGCAGGTCATTGTAAATCGCTGTGATGCCCTACGTACTGCCAGTATCTACACCCAGTGCACTAGCTGTGCTGCTTCGCCAGCTTCTCAGTGTCCCAGAGGCTTCAAGAAGAACACTGTGGGCATGGGAAATGCTGACTGCAGGTACTCTGCCAAGTACCTCTGCTATCCGCCAATATCTGTCTTATTCAGTGCTTAATTAAGTCTGAAAAGGTTTAGGCCATTTTAACCCTCATGACCTCTAATAAAGCCAAGTGAATGAGCTATGGAGCATCTGCAGTGTCAAAAACTAGGACGGCTGTAATGCAGCCACAGGCTTGTTTTCTTCAAAAAATTGACATTTCATTATCTTGTCACGAAAGGGTCATTCTTTACATTTGAATTTTAGAGGCACGCTTGCCCTGGCATGAAGTCCATAAATTGCCTGGTTTGCATAAAGTCAGATGCTGGTTTTTATTCCTAAAAGTCGGGTTCAGTCGGCCGTGACCTAGCTCATAAGTGCAATGGAATCGCGGAATTCAAGTCACAAATTTTTAGGCGCCTACCTCACCGAGCACCCTAAATGGTAATAAAACCTGCACATGTTGTCTGCAGACTTACATACCTTGCCATTTTCTGATTCATTCCCAAAGATTGAATATGCAAGCTGCCTGCAAATTTACCCTTAATTTATACCGGATAAAAATGTGACCCATTTCAGGATTAAATTTGCCTTGAATTCAGCTGTAAAAAAATTGCGTTGATAACCGCTTTGGGCAGTAGTCATGAGGAAAATAGTTTGACTGGACTCTTAATTAACAAGCGGCATCTAAACACTTTGACAGGGATTTCCCCGTCAGTCATGATTCGCACATTATTCAATACGTAGTGGCTATTGCCCCGGACACTGGCTATATTTTTCGAGCTTTTCCTGCCATTGACCCGGACATAACTTCTAATTTAGGATGAGCGCCCCCACTTCGTACGGCTCAATAACTGGACATTTGAGACGACTGAACCAGACGCTGGCTATATTACTCAGCCTCTACCTGTTATTGGCCCGGCTGCGTCTGGGTCAATAGGCTTCACCGATTCAATATTGCCTACCTGATACAGGCTTCTGTTGGAGTCCATTAGTGGACGAATACCAAGGTCAATAATGACCAAAATGTTCCTAGAAAATATCTTATGATGGTTGTGAAGGCAATCAGCATTATCTTGTTTGCTTCCATTCCGGGCGGCGAATGCTACACTGCCGATGCAGATTTTGTTGTCTGAAGTGTACACTGGGTAGACACAGGTATCGGACACATGTTTCTGTTATGACACTTTAAGTCGGTCGAATGGCGGTGAAAAAAAACTAGATAACTTGCAAGAGAAATATTGGAAGTGTGCTTCAGGACCTACGGCACAAAATGTAGTCGTTGCCGTAGCTAGTTAGCTACACGACCAGATTTGGATTTGTAGGTTACCTCTGCCAGCCTCTCCAAATGCCCAATGTTATGCATATGTTTTAGGTACGCCGTGGAAATCGCAGGGCGGCTGGTTTCCCTCTCTGGCTGCAGGCATGTATGTACAAAGGAGGTGACTGATCACAGGTGTTGCCCTAACTTCTGGGGTCCATTGTGCTTGCGTGAGTTACCATGTGATCTTTTTGCCTTGCAATGACTGCTTCCTTTGGTTCTTCAAATTGATTCAGTTGGTGTCGTCTTATGACTGTTTTCTTCCCAGCTTGTCCCAGCTGGAATAGTAGACCTTGTAACTGGCACGGTACCTGCATGCATGGAAATACAGGAAATGGAACCTGTGTTTGTGATGTAAGTTGCCCTGTTTTACCGGGACGTACTGAAAGTGGGTCATGGATCGTGACCAAAAATGCCGTTAACCATTTAAGTTGCTCATTTGTTTATTTTCATTTCCTTTTTCTTATTTTTTTTTTTATCTTAATGGCCGATGACAGGAACGTTTATGATGGAAACTTGCTGCATAATAAATTTCAGATAAGCATGTGAAACAGAAATGGGTTCGTGCAACTACGAAGAGGCCATGATATATGTGTTTCAAATTTTCAATCAATCGATTCAAATAGGTTTATTTCGCAATGGATTTCCTGAATGCCTCATTGACCTGCAAACATAGCTAATTTTTTTGTTTCCTTTGTTTGTTCAGGAGGGGTTCTCAGGGTTTGCGTGCCATGAGTGTAAAAATAAGAATTCTTATGGTGAAGACTGCAAGTCAAGTAAATTAATTTACCTTTTGACTTCAACTTATCTGAATATGTCCCCATTTTCGTTGTATTTTGGTAAGGGCAATTTGATGTAGCGGTTCCCAAACTCGGTCCTGGGGCCCCTCGTATGCGTGCTGGCCTTTGTTTTAACCGCTATTACAGTCTATGGATTTTAATAAGCTGTTAAGATGTCCTACTTTGAGGCATTTCATGCTTTAAGCAGTAATTCACTGTCTTAAGCCACATCTTGACTAAAATATCCATGTGTGCCGTGAAGAATAAAAGACCCTTGAACATATTTTGTGTTGATTTTTGTTCATGGCAAGTAATTTCAGGTGACATAATTTTTTAACAGATCAAATCAAACACTAATACAATCACTCAGATCTGAATTGCATTGTTGAACACAAGTTTTCAGAGTTCTTATGGAGCAGTTTGCTTAAACATGCCACAAAACAGGTTTGGCTATCATTTGCTTGCCTAGTATAGAACCATGTGTTCACAATTTCACATCTAAGGAACCAATGCATTGTTTACCTTGATTATTTCATTTTTTCCCCTCTTTTCATCCAGCTGTTTCTAATGTATCACAATGTGTACCTGGATTTTTTTATTCTTTACGGCATGTGTGGATCTATAAAAATGTGGCTGAAGAGGATAAGTTAAACAGTTAAAGCAAGTTTACAGCATGTTAAAATCCACATCTGGGCAGAGGTTTTTGGGGGGGGGGGGGCGCCCGAGTTTAAGAACCACTGTTTTGAGGGAATGCCTCTTTAAAGTCAAATGACTGCTCTTAGTATTGCCTTCCACATTCAAGTGCATGGTCTGGTATCTGTGAATACACCTGTTTGAGTGGTTTAAAATTGAAATGAGCATTTCTGGTGCTTGGCTTTAGAGTGCAGCTGTGTCAATGGCGAGTGTAACAGCGGCCCTAGCGGTAATGGGGAATGTCTCTGTCAGCCTCCTTACTCTGGTCCAAAGTGTGACCAAGGTAAGATGTTTTCTGTAATAACTGCATCATGCATCCTTGAAATAATATGCTAATATGTTGGACTGCCAATCTGTACTTATGAACTTAGCAAGGGGATGTGGCGAAACACGGATTTAAAAAAAAAAACTAGTATTATAAATTGAGTACCTGTGTGCAAGAATTACCCAATTCACAAAATAACATTTTTGTGATTTTGGGGGGCAAAGTTCTCAAAATATGTTGCAGATGGTGTTTTTTTTTTATTTTTTATTTTTTATGACAGCATAACATGGAGCTTATTGCTGTTTCCATGGGCTAAAGAGGGCTGACGAACCCTTTTTGTGAAAAAAAAAAAAACTAATGTTTTATGAAGTAAATAAGAAAATTAGTTTTGGACTTTAGTATTTTTTTCTGCTAAATACTTGGACTCGTATATTTCGCCACTAACTTGGACTTGAACACTTTTAACAGATTGATGGCCAGTCTCTTTGGATGAGTTTCCTAACCTTTCTTGATTTAATTTTATGCATAAATACTCTTTTAAAGGTGCACTATGCAAGTTTGTTTATTTTCTGCGCGATTATATTTTTGTGTCAATTTGCCGACATCTCCCCACGATCCGCTAGCTGCCTGCCCCTGAATTCACTGTAAAAAAAACCCTGGGGTCTGGAGACCGCAGAGGTGTCACAAACTGCAAATAAACTGAACAAACTGTCCCGGCCAATCGCTGACTAGAGTTCACAGTTACGGAAGCATGGGTGGGAGGGGCGAGCTACCTCTGTTGTGTTTGAAATCGAATGTCAACAGAAGTGATGTCAACAAACTTGCATAGTGCACCTTTAAGTCCAAAATTACTCACTTAACTAGGAAATGATTCACATAAATAAAAGAAAATTAAACTGAGTGCTAGCTTTCTTTCACATCACAAGTCCCTTTTTCAGAAAAGTCATAACATTCATTTATACTATGCTTTTCACCCTCTGGTTGCCATCTTCACAGCGTGTCACGTGACACATACTTGCATTTTGATTGTACAGTCATGAATTTAGGTACTTCTGGCTCAGACATTATTGACTTTGATATTTCTTGCAATAAAGTTTTGTGAATTTGACAATAGCAACACACCAATACACAGAACTTAGTGCTTCTTTTATGAAATATTTTATGTCCGATCTTGATCTGGCCATTGTGGCTTTTAATACTGGTGTCAGCTAATTTTTTTTGCAAAATTTGACTTAAGTACTTCTTGCATGCATATCCTCAATTTCATGATGGGCTCAGTGGCAAATTGTTACATTCAAATGATCACTTCAGGATGAGCTCTTTGATTTCAGGGAATGTGGCTTTGTAAAAACTAATCGGAAAATGACTGCAAACCAGCTGTCATACAGTGGAAGCAATTTTTTCACATTTTCTGTACCTTGGTGAATAAAATGATCAACGTTTCTTTAAAAAAGTTCTGGATGCTTCCTAACTTTTTGAACGGTACACTGTGTATAAGAATCCATTACTGTCATTGTAATATTATGTGTCACCGAGTTCAGTTAAGACAGGCCACTTCTGGCCCATTTTATACTAGGCATAGATGGATTTGATGCACTAGAACAATGCGCTTCTGTTCCATCAGCTTTACCTTCAGAAATAGTTGTTGCATAAATACTTCCTGATGAAGTATGCATTAAAAATGGTTTTATAAAGACATTCCAGAGTGACTTGTGCAAGTTGAAGTAGAAGTGTTCCATGAACTTGTGACTCAGCACAATTTTTGTGTCATACAGTGACTGCCTCCTGTTCAAACTGCCCTGCTTACTCCTACTGTAAAAAAGAGGGAGACCAGGCAAGTTGTGAGTGTCTGCCGGGCTTCACAAAAGTGGGAGGCATTTGCACAGGTATTGCAGACAAAAATATATCTACTCGCTGCATTTGAGGTTTTTATACAACACTTTTAAATATAGGACTCTGGATAGTTGCTTTATTTTATTTAAATTTTTACGATTTTCTTGTTTTCTTTGTATTAATCTCTCAGGGGTGTGCTCTGAAAATACCTGTGACGCCAATGCTGAATGTGAATATTTGGGTGCACGGAATTTTCAGTGCATATGCAAGAAAGGCTTTGAGGGAGATGGCAAAGTTTGCTACCCTGTGAATCTCTGCTCCACTAACAATGGGGGCTGCCCCACAGACTCTACAATTTGTGTGTACACTGGCCCAGCCAAGGTGAGCCTTATCCTAAACCAGACCAGAGTGAACCCAAGAATCATTAGTTGTGTACAAGTCCCAGCCAGAGTGCATTCACAGTTGAGTGGCCATAAATTCTCCAGGCAGCGCCGCATATTATGTTGTTATTGTGAGAGTTATTTTTTATGGCAGAGAGCCTTTAATGAGATCCTTCTGGGTAAAAGTGATGATTCAATTTGAATAAAGACAGGTGGCTTAAAGGTTGGAAGTTGATTGGCTGTGCATGTGCTCCACAGTCCGTCTGTAAGTGCAGAGAGGGGATGGCGAGCTCTTCTCCCACCCTTGGCTGCTCTCTCAAATCTGCCTGCACCGACAGCTCATGTGACAGGACTGCAGGCTGTGAGACTGATATGGATGGGCAACCCAGGTATGTGAAGCATGAAGGAGGGGGATTGTGCTGGCAGTCTTATCTTGACCTTGGAGAAATTTCTCCAACCAAGGTGATTCTAGCTTTATTCTGAGCTGTGGTTGTGCAACTTAACAGGTTTTAATTATTTAAGCTATCAGTCCAAATTTTAAAAAAATTAATAATAACATATTTGATACCTTCTCACTATGGCATTCTTTTAGCAATATTGTTTCAATGCACTTGCATATGTAAAATATTTTATCTGTAATGCCTCTCCCCTTTGGCATTTCTCTGTCTGGCTATCTGCCCTTATTCAATTATCCATTTAGCCTCTGTTCTCTTGCGTTAATTATCTTCACCTGTCTCCTTTTAGTTTATTGTATTCCCTCTGTTATTCATAGCTTAGCCTCTCCCCACTCGGGCAGGTAGCCACAGTCGGTTTCCCCTTCTGGTTGTGTACCAGTGGCGTAGCCGGAACTGAAAATCGGGTGCCAGGAACATCCCTTTTCAACTTTTATTAGTCCTGACTTGTTCGCAATCATCTTACCTAATGAACTATGCATTAACTCAGAAAACACTCCTCTCTGTCAGGTGTTGCCAGTTCTCCTCGTGAAAGATGAAAATCATTCGTTTGGACACGCTTTTTCTTTTTTTTGCCTTTCAATCAGCGGTACTCAAAATTGCGTACAGGTGTTTCTTATCTTCTTCCTTGACTTAATTCCAACAACGGAGGCGATCGTGAAGAGCGTGTTTGATCGCCTGATGTGCCAAAAAAATGTAGCGCGGAAGATCCAGAGCAGTTTCGTAAACCGTGCAGCTACGAGTAAATTATTTTTCTGAACTGAGTTTAGCCTATTATTTTGTTACCCTTGGATCGCATTCAGAAAAACACCATGTCTGTAATTGCCAATACTGTATCGTTATAATTGTAAAACGTTTTAATGAAGGAAAATGATTGAGAACAAGTCAGGAGCAATAATTGTTCAACCGCGTCCAAACGAATGATTGTCATCTTACCTTCGCATGGAAAACTAGCAACACCTGATTGTGTGGATTGTTTTCGGAGTGAATGTATTGTTCACTAGCAAAGATGATTGCGAACAAGTCAGGACTAATAGAAGTTGCGAAGGGAAGCTCCTGGCACACCCGATTTTCAGTTCTGGCTATACCACTGTTGTCTACATTCCCGTTTTGTTCATCTTTGGAAGTTTGTACTTACCTTTGTTATCCCTTCACTCTTTACTTGATAAAATCCTCATCCCTGCTCTTGGGTCCTCAACTCCGCTCCTAGCCCTGGTGCCCTTTTACCATCTCTGGGTGCAAGGGCGTAACATTATTGTGCTAGATAACATTTCACTGAGACAACATTCTCCAAAAATTCTACATCTGGATTATCTTATAGTTCTTGAAGGACTCCCGATAGCTCCATTTAGAAGAGAAGTCTGGTATTTGAATTTTGAAAACAAATATTTGCATTATGATCCCGAAAAGGAACCAACTGCAGTTTCAGAGTTCAAGCCACAAGGGTATATTTATCAACAGGAATACGGTTACTGAGGAAGATGGGCCCATAATTGAGGTCTAGCAGTCCAGCAAAGTTGTTGGTATTACTGGAGTAGGTCAGGATTTTTCCGCACCAGAAACTATCTCAGAGCAGAATCCCGCAAAAGAATCCCACTCAAGGCGCCGGACTGCTTGCCTACAGGAATGAAGGATTCCCAATCCCAATCCTGGACACCAATGAAGATTTGGGAGGTAGTTCCTGTTAAACAGACTCAGAAAAGGAACAAACAGGTACGAGGGTTTAACAGGAATGCTGGCCTAATCCTGGCGACGGACAAAGGTTATTCCTATGAAATGGACTCAGAAGAGTCACAAACATTTCTTTTGTTTACTATGACTGAACACACAGAGGAAGAAGAGGGCTATGCTCAACTCCAGCAGGCATTTACCCTCTGGAAGATTTTATGGGGAATGAACCCGAACAATTCAGAGCTGACACAAATGCCTCAGCAACGTATATAGATGAAACAATGACACAGAGCGGGCAAGGTTTACAACGGAGCATGTTGAGGGCGTTGAGGGCGTGGGAAGACAAATAAATCAATTTGAAGGGACAAACCACAAAACTCACATGGACTGCTGGAACGGAGGAAGATTACCTAAAGAGACAAGGGGACCATGACACATTCGTGAATAGCTGTAACTATAACTTAAAAACTATGGACACCCGCATTAAATATGCATTTACAAAAATTACACATGAGAAGTTCATGTAAACCCATCCTCTGGTTTCACAGACTCTTTGTGTCTGTAGCTGTAACTGTGTGTGGGCGGGGACCTGTGTTTCAGGTGTACTTGTGAGGCACAGCAGATTGGTGATGGCCGACGTTGTTATGGCAACATCATTGAGCGAGTCTTGGAGCTGAATGGAGACGGAAATCATAAAGGAAAGCTGTCTGGATCGGTCTCACTTTTTGGTAAAGGGTTTCATCGACATTTGAAATTGAGCTCATCATTTTGAGCTCTGCCTCTCTAAAGTGGCTGGTAGTTTTTGCACACAGCAATGCAACATTGCACTTAATTGTTTATGAAATGGGTAGCTTATTGTATTTGAAAAGCCTTATTCTAAACAAAACCTTTTAAATCATCCTTACCGATGCATCAGGTTTTGTAGAGCTAGCAGCCTGTGAATTCCATCGTGAGATTATCTGAATTCCAGTACCAGAGTGATGCTATGCCATTACTACGTCCAGACGTGTGCCACAAACCTCAGAAAATGTTATACATCAAAAATAATGCACTTTAATAGACCTCCATTACTCTCTTTTTCTAAGGGACAGTCGGCCTGTTTGACGTGTGGATCCTGTGGCATAATTCTAATATCTTATATTCATGAATTTTAATTGATTGATAATACAGTATATTTCCCAATGTGGAACAAGTCGCTGTGTAGATGTCATGTAAAAGTCTTACCACATTTTAGTTTGACTTTGATCCTTTGGTACTTGATGAAATGTTGCTGTTTTCTCTGGTGAATGGTTTATTTCTGCCTGACATCACAAAGAAACAAGCTGTTAGTGACTACGAAATGCAAATTCAGGACCAAGTGTTGCTATATGAAATTACTGTTGCACTCCATTCCAGCCACGGGCTGCCGGCTTACTTTGAGCAAACATGGCCCTTTCACAGTCCTTCTGCCACTTCGCCAGTTACCGATGTCAGTAAGTCGAACAAATACTTTTTGTGTCACTTTATCATTCCGCTGTAATTTGTTACTGGCCTAGATGTCCTTGTGGCTGTTTTCTATACACAAATCTTGTTATTTTTTTCTCAAGTGAAATGTTCTCTTCCCTTTTTTAATTTGAAGGGGATCTCAGAACGATTCCTGTGCAAGCATCATCTCATTCTGGGCCAACATCTGTACAGTGATTTGCAAAACAATGACTTCTGGACATTAGGTGGGGAGGCAATCAGATTCAAGGGCAACAAGGTACAGCAGACAATTATAACACGAGAAACCTAATCAGTTTTGATAATGTGATCATACAGTGAGCTCCAGAATTTCTTGACACTCCTGACTAGATATGCACTAAAAATTCTATAAAAAATTAAATTACTGAGATAAACTCGGAATTCCGACTTGAGAGATTCTGCACCTGTTTAATATTTCAATGGAACCAACCAAACCTATTCATTAAATGAAAAATTAATTCCCTTAAAATCAAGGTTTTTTGTAAAATTTATTGGGAAAAAAAATCAAACAAATAGACCAGGAGTAAAATTGATTACATTTAAAGCTATTAAAGTTAGCCTGTTTTCAGGAACTATAATGGGCTTCATTCACCAATATCTTCCAAGTATCTTCTTAAATTCCTTAAAATTGTTCTTAAGAAAGTTCTTACATAAAGTCTACGTCAGATTCACGATCGTGTTCTTAACCCGCAGAATCATTTGCACTCGTGTTCTTAGATTGATGAATGCAACTCTCCTCGTAAAATGAAAGCGTTTGTGTGTGTGAATTAGCATAAGTAAACGCCCACAAATGCCCTTTAAAGAGCATGAAACGGAAATATTATAAATTACAAAAATATTACTGTAATTCAACTAATATTACACAACTGTAGAACAGAAAACAATGCAATTACCACATATTTTGCTCAAATATGTCAGCACCCACAATTGCATAAGAGTGCTCTTCAGTGTGCGTGGATTCTGTTCATACCTAAGAATAAATTCCAAATAAGAAAACATTGGTGAATGTCAGAATCTTTGTAAAAAGTGTGCAAGCGTGTTTTAAGAAAAATTTCCTCTTAAGAATGGTTGGTGAATGAGGCCCATTGTGTCGCATTACCTGTTTTACTAGGTTGTAAAAATGAGCTGACAAGCACACAAAAATCACTGCTTCATCCAGTACCATGAAGAAAACAAAATAACTTGCAGTTCAAACGAAGTGGTTTTAGACCTTTATAGACCTGAAAATGGCCGTATGAAGATCTACAAAAGATAAGAAATGTCACTGAACTCTGCGAGGGAAATTATGAAAAAATGTAAAAAGTACAGAGCAGATGAAAACTGAACAGATTGACAAAGAAAATTCATTTGCCTCTGAGGGTTGGAAGGAAGATGGCGAGAGAAGGAATGAAATCCCAGAGAATCGCTGTGAAGGAGTTGCAAGCCTTGGTGACATTTTGGGGTCATCAGGTTTCAAAAAGCTCCGTCTGAAGTAGCTTCCATTCCCACAGGCGCTTTGGAATGATTTCCCACACCACAGTGAATATGAAGGTGATGTCTGGGGCTGTTTTTTTAAAGATTATTTTTTGAGGAATTTTTCCTTTATTTGATAGTTATACAGTGTAGAGAGACAGGAAAGGTAGAGAGAAGAATGGGGGAAGACCGATGAGCCCCCGGGGCGCCCCGTCTGGGGCTGTTTTAATCCCAGAGAGTTTAGGGCCCTGATATTGGTCAATGGCTTGATGGATTCCAAGAATTATCTAGCAGTTTTGGCTAACAATTTGGTGCAGTCAGTCAGAAGTTTGAGACCTGGCTGTAGAGCAGGACAAAAGCCCAATGCACACATCAAAATCTATGCAGAAATGGTTCTAAGAATCATAATCATTGCTCTATAATGGCCATCCAAGTGACCGGACCTCAATCAGAAATCTGTGGGCTGAGCTGAGATTGATGAGTGCACACCCAAGAATGTGACTGACCTTGAAAGGATTTGCATAGAGGAGTGCTCCAAAATCCCTCCAAATGTGTGTGTTAACCTCAAACAGTATGAATTGCCCCCCTCCTTGAATCGCCACCTTATCGTAGTGGAGGGGTTTGAGTACCTGAATGATCCTAGGAGCTATGTTGTCTGGGGCTTATTGCCCCTGGTAGGGTCTCCCAGGGTAAACAGGTCGTAGGTGTCGGGTCAGACTAAGAGCAGTTCCAAAACCCCAAATGAACATATTTACATCAAGGACATTTACGTCGCCTAGATTAGCGTCACCGGGACCCCACCCTGGAGCCAAGCCCGGGGTTGGGGCTGGCAGGCAAGCACCTGGTGGTTGGGTCTCCACCCACAGGACTCGGCCGGGCACAGCCCGAATGAGCAACGTGGGCCCGCCTTCCTGTAGGCCCATCACCCGCGGGAGGGTTCAGAAGGTGCCGATGAAATGCATTTTGGGTGGCAGTCGTGGGCGGGGGCCCCGCCGAGCCAATCCCTGGACATGGAATCTGGTTATGAGGACATGGAATGTCACCTCGCTGGGGGGAAGGAGCCTGAGCTGCTTCGGGAGGTCGAGCGGTATCAGCTAGAGATAATCGGGCTCACCTCCACGCACAGTCTGGACTCTGGAACCCAATTCCTCAAGAAAGGCTGGACTCTCTTCTATTCTGGAGTTGCCCCTGGTGAGAGGCGCCGGCCTGGCGTAGGTTTGCTTATAGCCCCCCAGCTTAGCCGCAATGTGTTGGAGTTTTCCCCAGTGAAAGAGATGGTCGCTGCCCTGTGCCTTCGGGTCGGGTACAGGTGCCTCACTGTCGTTTTGGCTTATTGACCAAATGGCAGTGCAGAGTACCTGGCCTTCTTGGAGTCCGTGGGAGGGGTACTGGAAAGTGCTCTGTCTGGGGACTCCATCGTTCTGCTGGGGGACTTCAACGGCCACGTGGGCAGCAACAGTGTTACCTGGAGGGGCGTCATTGGGAGGAACAGCCTCCCCGGATCTGAACCAGAGTGGTGTTCTGTAATTAGACTTCTGTGCTAGTCATAGTTTGTCCATAATGAACACCATGTTCAAACATAAGGGCGTCCATCAGTGCATGTGGCACAAGGACGCCCGAGGCCGGTGGTCAATGATCGACTTTGTGCTCATGTTATCTGACCTTAGGCCGTATGTCTTGGACACTCGGGTGAAGAGAGGGGCTGAGCTGTTCACTGATCACCACCTGGTGGTGAGTTGGATCCGCTGGCGGAGGAGGAAGCTGGACAGACTTGGCAGCCCAAACGAATTGTGAGGGTCGTTTGGGAATGTCTGGCGGAACCCTCTGTCAGAGGGGTTTTCAACTCTCACCTCCGGGAGAGCTTTGACCAGATCCCAAGGGAGGCTGGAGACATTGGGTCTGAATGGATTATGTTCTCCACCTCCATTGTTGACATAGCCGTTCAGAGTTGTGTCCGTAAGGTTTCCGGCGCCTGTCGTGGCAGAAATCCCCGAACCCGGTGGTAGACCCCAGAAGTAAGGGAAGCCGTCAAGCTGAAGAAGGAATCCTACAGAGCTTGGTTAGCCCATGCGACTCCTGAGGCAACTGACAGGTACAGGCAGGCTAAGCGTGCTGCGACCCGGGTGGTGGCGGAAGCAAAAACTTGGGTATGGGAAAAGTTTGGGGTGGCCATGGAGGAGGATTATCGGTTGGCTCTAAAGAGATTCTGGCAAACCGTTCGGCACCTGAGAAGCGGGAAGCAGTGCCCTGCCAACACTGTTTACAGTGGAGGTGGGGAGCTGTTGACTTTGACTGGGGATATTGTCGGCCGGTGGAAGGAATACTTCGAGGATCTCCTCAATCCTACTGACACGCCTGCCGTAGAGGAAGCAGAGGCTGGGGACCCAGAGGCTGTGATTCATCCATCACTCGAGCTGAAGTCACTGAGGTAGCTCGGAAGCACCTCGGTGGTAAGGCACCGGGGTTAGATGGGATCTGCCCTGAGTACCTGAAGTCCCTGGATGATGTAGGGCTGTCTTGGTTGACACGCCTCGTTGAACCGAAGGGTGTTCTCTGACTACAGGGGCATCACACTACTCAGCCTCCTTAGTAAAGTCTATTCCAGGGTGCTGGAGAGGAGAATTTAGCTGATAGTCAAACCTCGGATTCAGGAGGAACAATGCGGTTTTCGTCCTGGTTGTGGAACACTGGACCAGCTCTATACCCTCCGCAGGGTGCTTGAGGGTTCATGGGAGTTTGCCCAACCACATGTATTTGTGGACTTAGAGAAGGCATTCGACCGTGTCCCTCGTGGCATTCTGTGGGAGGTGTTTCGGGAGAATGGAGTCCGGGGGCCTCTACTAAGGGCTGTGCGGTCTCTGTATGACCGGAGCAGGAGCTTAGTTCGCATTGCTGGCAGTAAGTCAGACCTGTTTCCGGTGCATAGAATTTCTAGGTGCAGCCAAGGGCCGGAGGGAGTCCGGTTTGGGGACCACAGGATCTCATCTCTGCTTTTTGCGGATGATGTTATCCTGTCGGCTCTTTCGAACCAGGACCTTCGTTTTACCTGTATTCTAGTCTTTGCATTGACTTTGAATATAATCTGTTGTGCGAAAAATTCATTTCGCGTCCAATGTGACAGCAGCTTAACTCAGACATAATCAACCAAAGAAAGGGTTTTACAGGCGGAATGTGTGCTTGATTTGCTTTGCAACAAACTATGGACATTAGGTAGGACTAGCTTGTGGACTTGATGATCTTAAAGAAGTGGTCTGCTCGCCTGCATCCAAGGAACTGCTCTAACAGTGGATTATTGTGGAAAATTTTGTTTGTCTGATTTGAAAGCAGCTTAGGTAGGACTAGCTTGCGGACTTCCCTGCTGAAAATTCCAGCTTTGACCAGCCGAGGCTGGTTTAAGCTGTGTTTTGGACGGTTTTAGTTGCTCAACCAGCACTTCACCAGCTGCCAATACCAGCTTAACTAGATTTGACCACCTTCTTCTGGGTATAGAGACCAGCTTTAAACATCTAGACCAGCAATGACCAGTTAATCGTGTTAAAACACAGCTCAGACCATCTTAAACCAGCTTAGAATTCTAGCTGGTCTTAGCTGGAATTTTCAGCAGGATTGTTGATCATAAAGAAGTGGTCTGCTTGCCTGCATCCAAGGAACTGCTCTAACAGTGGATTATTTTGGAAACATTTCTGATGATGTGCCAGACATAGCAGATCATGATGGAATTGGACTTTCCTGCTAGACATTTTACAATCGACTAAAAAAAGTTTCATAGCCGGAATGTTTTTTAACGGTTTGCTTTGCAACCAACAGTGGACGTTGGGTAGCGTAGCTTGCAAACTCGTTTTGATCATAAAGAATTGGTCTGCTCGCCTGCAGCATCTAAGGAATATTTACTCTAACGCTTGTGGATTATCGTGGGAAAAATTCCAGATGAGGTGGCCGGCATGGATTTTATCGGTTTACAAGAAAAGGTAGGATGTGCATTTAATTATTTTTGGGCCTGATGACAGGCAGGCGAGCGGACAGGGAGGAGTGTGACTGAGACGTAGGCGAGCCTGCACCGACTATAACTCACCGTACCTTCAGGGCTGTACAGTAACAAAGCTATGATGCGCGGCTAAACAAAGCGAGAGTACCTTAACTCCACATCAGCATCCCGAAACAAAGGCTAAGCTCAGTAACTGCAGTTACGGCGTTCTGGTGTTTTCTGGTGGGATTTTCGGAGTTACTGTTGACACAGACCTAGATTTTTTCATTAAAACAACCAAATCGACTCAGAATATTCATCCACATGATAAAGGAGGTCTTCAATACCCCCAAAATGACAATCACTCATTTTCGACCAAATGCGATGTCACAATGTTTTGCCTTTGCACGGCAGCATAGAACATGCAACCATGCTGCTGACCTGAACCAGTCCTGCATGTACACCCAACCGCTGTCTGTGCAGGTGTATTGTTCTCTCTCTCTCCGCCTTCAAAATGCCTTCTTGAATATTTTCACGAATGTTTGTGACTAACAATGTCCTTTGGCACAGAAAAATTGTGACAACTGTGAGTAATTTAACAACTATCCCGATGCTTGTGCAGTGTCACTCGCCATGTATAACTTCAGCGTGCTGCGCCCATGTGACGTCAGAGCATCTCGGTGAGGATTCTACTGATTGGTTGAAATATTTTCGGCATCTATGAAATTGTCAATTCTGCTTCAGAACCGACTTTCGGAGATGGATAGCTTAGTTGTATGAGCTCTATATGTTCAAACATTCACAAGAATCATTAGTTTATGACATGATCTATCTTCCAAACTGTATTTTGAAATTCCGTTGTCTATTCCTTTAAGTAAATATATGACTTTGGTTGCTTCCATTGGAACATCTTTAAACAGAAATATTTTTCAAATCTTAAAATTTGAATTTATTTATATTGATATTTATTTTCATATTTACCTATAGTATTTTTGGCATATCTCCTGGTAAGGGTGCCAATAATTCTCAAACCCAGTGTACAGCATATTCATCTCGCATACCTCATCTGACAATACTAACTATGATTTTTCTTAACTGGATAGCATTTGATCTTCATGAAGGATCCAGACACATTGTATTCAGTCATCCAGAGTGATATCGCTGCAGCCAATGGGATCATCCATATTATTGACCAGCCCTTCACAAATATAGTCTCTGCTAGATCTGGCAATGAGCAGGTAGTGTATTTGAAGTATTGGTTAGATATAAAACAACCGATTTCATTGGCAGCTATTAATGTCTATCTTTTTTCCTTTTTTTTTAAGCATATCAGTAAGACCATTGGAGAAATTGTTGCGAAGGATCCAAAATATAACAGATTTCTGTCACTGGTAGATGTAAGTGTCCTCAGCTGAAAATTAATTTGTTTTGACATTATTGACTAGGATATTGTTTTAAGTGGTTTTATTTCCGTAGAACCCTTGACTTTGCTTTGTCTCCTCAGAATTGCGGCACGCCCATGCCTCTGAGGGGCCCAGGTCCTCTCACAGTGTTCATCCCAACCAACGATGCAATAGACCGGTTCCGTGATGGCAGTTTAATGTACATGCTGACAGATGTGAGTATCCACATCCTCACCTTCATTCTTAGAACATCATTCATGGATTCAATAGGGAGAAATACAGTGTCTTAAGAAGATGTTTCACAATGGACATTCATTCCTATTCATTCCTCTGTGCCTTCTGTATCTGGAATCATGCAAAAAAAAATAAAAATAGTGGAAGCACTAGTCGCATTGCTACTGTCATGAAATTAACCACACAATAAGCAGATATCCCATTAGGCGCCTTTCCACTAGGTACTTTTTGCCCTCGTGAGCCGCTATGGGTATGGCGTGGGAGAGAGGATCCGCCCAAGTTCCGCCCACATTCACGATAAGCAGCTCATGAAGCGGCTCAGAAAGTACCTACCTCGGGTAGGTACTTTCTCAGCCACTTTCTGAGCCGCTACTCACTAGTCGATGCTGATTGTATACTGTTGAGACGGGATATGACGCAAGTAGAACTCGACACAAACTACAACATAAACATCGCCAAGAAATTAGCAGAGCAACATTTGAGAGAATCAAATTCAAGAATAGAAAAACAATAATGGAAAAAGTTAAATGAAAGACCGCCGACAAGAGGGTTGACTGCGAGGTCCAGGCCTTGCTCGTCTACTGGGGGCATGAGAGGGTCCAGACGAGCCTAGAAGGATCCAAATGAAATGAAAGCACTTAAGAGTCGCAGGAGTATTAACGTCACACTCCAATTCCGTCGGTGAGCTGCTTCTAAAGTACCGAATGGGAACGGAGGGCTGAGAGGAACTAAAAAGTGGGCGTAGCCAAAATACTACAACTTTCCAAAAAGTACCCAGTGGAAACACACCTATTATTTTGGTTGCAAATTGGTACTGATTAAAGCAAGAGTAACTTCTTTTGGGGGAAATGTCAGCACCTTGTCTGAATAATTATTTAGGGACATAAAAATCAGTAACCTTTAAAATTTTACAGTGAACAAAAATGTAAACGCACAAAGTGATTTTTTTTCAAATTATTTTTTATCATTTGGGAAATATTTCAGCAAAACAATTATTATTTTATTCTTGCCTTAAGATTCAAGCAACAGATACATGACTAACAATCTACTGTACACAGTTCATGAGTTCATCGCAGCCTGAACCCAACAGGGTCAGCGGGCAGAGTTCACAGCACTCAGTAACGAGTGTGTCCACCATCGGCATCACGTGAAGCGGTAAACCTCCGGCGCATGGAGTTCACAGAAGTCTGTAACGAGTGTGTCCACCATCGGCATCACATAAAGCGGTTCACCTCCGGCGCATGGAGGTCACGAGGTTGTCAATAGTGGCCTGTGGACTGTTGTCCCATTCCTCCTGCAGCCCGACTCGGAGCTGGCGCACGTTTTCTGGACCCGGAACACGTCTGACCAATCGATCCAGAACATTCCAAATTGGCGACATATCGGGTGAATATGCTGGCTGGTTGAGAATAGGGACATCCTCCTCATCAAGAAGATCTGGGCAGTGTGTGGCTGGGCATTATCGTGCTGGAATGTCACGTGATGGAGTCGCACAAACGGTAGGACTATGGGTCTCAGGATCTCGTCACGGTACCGCTGCCCATTCAAGTTGCCCTCAACGGAAAGCAGACGCTGGTAAGCTGTCCATGGCATATGCCTGCCCATACCATTACACTTGCACTACCATGTGCCACCCGATGCACAACATCAGCGTAACGCTCGCCCACACGTCGCCATACGCATTGTCTGCCATCAGCGTGGTACAGTGGGAATCGTGAATCATCGCTGAATAACACCGTCCTCCACTATGCAAGCGTCCAGCGAAGGTTACGGTTGGCCCAGTTGAGTCTGTATTAATGATGGACGGCGGTCAGGTCGAAACCTTGGTGCGGTCGGCGGGCTCGGAGGTCTACCTCCCTCAGGCGGTTTTGGACAGTTTGAGCTGATATCCGTCTGTTGTGCAGTCCGACGGTCTTGACAGGTGTCCTGGTGGCTGGTCGGAGCCGATCACGGAGGTGCTGGAGCCGCATGTGTCGATCCACGTGGTTGTGGGGCATGTGGACGATTCACAGTGCTGCCAGTCTCTCTGAATCAACTTCTCAACTGGCTGATGGTGGAATGACGCACATTCAAGTGTGTTGACACTGCTGTCACAGATATCCCAGCATTCAGCCTGCCAATGGCACGCTCACTCATGACTCGTGACATCTGTGGCATTGTGACTTGTGACAAAAGTGCACATTTTGCAGTGGCCTTTTATTGACCCCGGTGCAAGGAGAGCCTGTGTATTGGTCACGCTGACTGACCAACTCAATATTATACTCTATGCAGCTCAGGGGCGGAATAACTCACTGAGTGAATAATCTCACAGGGAGAGGTCAATGAGAAGTGGGTCACCCGAATTGAGCAAAACAAATCATTCTGTGCACCAATAAACACTATTTGTGGGGATATTTCATTATAGGTCAATTTAACTCAGCATTTTTGGTTTGTGCGTTTATATGTTTGTTCAGTGTAGATACAAATAATTTCTTGTCCTTGTTTGACTGATTCCCGAAATTCGCAAACTTTTGAGCTGCCACAGTTTCATTTTCTTCCAGGCCAAACACAAGCTTCAGGAGCTGCTGAGACACCACATGTTCTCCTCTGCGATGGTAAGGGAATCATTCTTTGCATTTTTTCCTCATGAGAAAATATTGCATTGGCATGAAATATGTTGGCCGGAAAACCCTGTGTGGATTATGACTTACTCTACATGGCCCTATAAATGATGAGTAATGAGAATGCTTTATAAAATGGAATAAGAAGAGCTTGTTGATTGTCATTCACTATAAACATGAAAAAAAATAGCTCTTTTTTCCAATGTGAGTCGTCACCGTTTGATGTCAGTTGTTACATATTGTTGTCACATGTATAGAAGTGCAAAATTAGATAATCACAGTCAAATCTGTCGACAGATAACAGTGGATCAGATCGCTAGCATGTCTGAGATTCAAACAATGGCCAATCAGGTTGTGAGAGTCAATATCACGAGTGATGTAAGTGATGTCATTTGTTTTTTTATTGTGTCCACCTTGTGCTTGTCGATTTCATTGCATTGCTGCAGTGGCACATTATTTATTTATTCATTTACTCATTGACTTATTAACTCATTTATACTTAAGATAGTTCATTAGTACTGGCATGGTTACAGTATACTCTTTAGAAAACTTTGAAAATTTTTTAAAAAGCCTGCAGACTCAGATTGTATGGTCTCTATAATATTTAGTACCGTCATGTTATGTTTTTGGTGCAAACCCCTTCCAGATTGTGTGCTAATTCTTCACATTCACATGTCTGTCCTCATATTTTTTGACATTTCATTAATTTCTTTAACATCCTTGTAAACAATCTCATTTGTTACGTCCTTTGTTTGACTTCAGACTCCAATGTCCTTCGAATATTTTCGGGAGGTATGAGAGTATTATTGTCATTTACTGTGGTTCTCAAGCATTTCTCTTTAAGCTTTAATTTTTACATTTTTTTCTGAGCAGGGAAAAGTGTTGCTGGGAGAGAAAGGGATACTTCTAGAAACCACAGATATTTTTGCATCCAATGGGATCATTCATACAATTGATGGAGTTCTAGTCCCACCCTCCATTCTGCCCATCCTGCCTCACAGGTGTGATGTAAATGAGAGCAAGATAACTGTGGTACGTACAGGTGTTCTCATTTAATGACTACACTATATACATGAAATTGAATTCATTAGCTGCACTTGCATTTAGTAAAATTGAGTTAATGCTATTGTATCAGCCCAGGAGCACTAAGTCCTGAAAGCATTTGAATCTCTTGCCTGCAGGGACCCTGTGTTCGGTGCAGCTACCTGTATGAGACGGTTTGTCCTTCTGGAAGCATAGAGCTGGTAAATAGGAATACGATGATAATAACAACAACAACAATTATTGTTATCATTATTATTATTACTACTACAGATTTCATTTATTATTCATCTCGCAATTGGAGAGCTTCATCTCATAAACTTTAAGAATGAAATGGAAGGAAATTATTTTGCCATTGTAGTCGTTAAATGAAACACACTATTACTATTCAGGTTAATAGCCCGCCATTAACACACTCAATTACATGTTCATTATTGATTTGTTACTGTAACATGTCCATGTAACTGTCTTGTATATGAAGCTAAAATTCTGTGCTGGCAGAGTGAATGATTAGTGTTTGTTTTGCTTGCTTTCCAAGGACACTCATTTACGGGACTGTGAGTATCAGGCTTCACAATTGAGCGCAGTCATGAGCAGTAAAGGCTGCGCCAAGTACTGCAACGTCACTCGGCCGGTGAGCTCGCACAGTGCCTCTCCACTTTATATGGCTGAATTGTCCCCACTGTGGCCTGACTGACTGCCTGCTGTTTTCACCATTTCAGAGAGCAGAGTGCTGCAAAGGCTTTTATGGACCAGACTGTAAACCCTGCATAGGTGGATTCCAGCATCCTTGTTACGATAATGGCATTGTGAGTAATAATTAATTGCATTCACGCTTAGATAGAAACACTTGAAAAAAATGTCCCGAGCAGCAGCTATGACAGAAATCAGGGGCCAAATCTGTTGCATGTGTTATATGCTGTTAAATTGGCTTCATAGCAAGCAACTGCTTTTGCTTTGACCTTATTGGACAGTTTGTTCCTGAGAGCTCCATTTCCTCCCTCTAGACCAGGAATGCTTAAGGTTTTTTTTTTTTTTTTTTTTTACTTAATGAGCACCACCCCTCAAGGTCAAATGCTTTATTTGAAATTCTTTAACGCTTTTGCCAACAGAGAAATGGCTGCTTATTACTGACCATTTTAGTTGGTAAGATTATGTTCAGCACAAAGACTATTTTTTATAGGAAAGTATTTTGGCTTCTTAGTTTTTTCAAGATTATGGCACTTATGTTACAAATATTGAAACCATTCGAAGTTGTAGTTACAGTGAACTGCCTTTAAGTGAGAGTGAGTCATGTTTTAGTCTGTTAAAAAACAGTTGAGTACATTGTGACAGCTGTCTTGTATTACAGTGCTTTGACGGCATTCATGGGAATGGCACATGCAGCTGCAAGCCAGGATTCGAGGGTATAGCCTGTCACATCTGCTCGGATCCAAACAAGCATGGGGAAAACTGTGATGAGGGTGAGTGAGATTTCTAGCAGTTATGAGTTATGAATTCTTCATATCTTCATATCAAAGAATTGCATTTTAAGGCGTCTATCTGTAAAGGTTACATTTTTATGGATTTAACAAAGACGTCCTCTTGTTATTGACACTTGCAGACGTTTGCTCTACAGTTCAAGACCCAGAATTGCACATGAAACTGTTCTTAGAACAGTGAAACTCCTTGCTGTTCCAGGAGGCCTACTCTGTATGCTAGTTTTTGTTCTTACCACGCTTGCAATTGTAGGATTTTAACAAGCTGATAATTGGTCTTTATTTGGTACATTTCATGTTAAGAACAGTCATTTACTCTCTTACGCCACATTTGTACAAATACAGCCATGCATGTCATGAAGAATAAAAGACCCTTGAAAATATTGCGCTTTTACTTCAATATTGTAAGTACGGTAATTTCAGGTAATAACATTATTAAACAGATCAAATTAGACACTGAGAAAATTTAGGTTGCAGTACACTAATGTTTCAAGTTCTTTCAAATTACTTCTCATGAACTTAAAGTGAAAGACAACTTTCATCTGATGTGAAATGCAACTGAAATAACTGTCCCTTAAGTATTACAATCTTTTCTGGTAACTTTTAGACAAAGCTGAACTTAATGACAAGACATATGCCAATGTATGTCTTGCAAGTATAAAATGGCCTTAACAATGATGCCAGCTAGGCTAACCAAATAAGCAAGGATTTAAGGTAGTTCGCTAAACATGCCAGTTGTGTAATGAGATAATCTACGACAAACTTTCTTGATCCCAAAAGTATAAAAGGAGTGACATCTTCATTACAGCTAGTAACGGTAATACCTGCGCGAATGAAAATATCCATACAATATGTGTCAATGAATAATAAAGGCAACTCATATTTTACTCACGCATACTTTATTGAGAAGAAACTAATGACAAGAGATAAAATTGAACATAAAAGAATCTGCTGTTGGCAGACAACCAACACAGAAAGGGAGGGAGACCACTGGCTTGTGCATTATCCAATTTAAGCTCACAGAACAGCCCAAAATGAGTAAAAATTTAGTACAAAATGAGATGAGCCTATACAGACTTTGGTTAGTTAAGCTATAGTCAGTTGATGTCACTGTCACTTGACTGCCTAAGGGTTATTGGGTCTGTCATTGGCTGGGCCTTTTCAAGGGATGGAGAAATGGGAACCTTCAATTTAAAAAAAATAAAAATAAAAAATTCAGACGCATTCTCCTCGTTTGAAGCATTTTACAACTTTTCTAAAAAATTGTTAGAAATCCGGGTCATAAAATCCGGACTCCATCTGGGTAAGTCTTTTATTTAACCCTTCTTAAGTTAAAGTTTTCCTTAACTAATTACATAAGTATGACGCAGAGGTTTTTACTCATTGCTTGCCTAGCAAATGGGATGTTTTTGCAACCATGTGTAAATTTGTTTTAACCAACTGAGAACTTACTAATTATTTCATTTTTTCAGTTACATTTTTCCTTATTTCAATTCAGTTTTTTTCCCCCAGTATATCACAATGTGGATGTGTAATCTTTATCATGCATAGATACTATCTTTGTCAACATATGGCTTATGAAGGTAAATACGTGCTGCATCTAATTAAGATAGAATAACAGCTTGTTGAAATCATAAATTTGCAATTGGAAAAAATAGCAGCATACGCACTGGGATCAAAGTTGAAAATCACTGTCTTGGAAGATAACACTATGTTTGAGTATTTTAGGAGATAACACTGCCCAGAGACTAGCTTTCCACCACAGTCATCCCATTTTGGTGACTCAAGCTCTTCCTTCCTCAGAGTGCCATTGTCTGCATGGCGTTTGTGACAACAGACCAGGCAGTCTGGGTGTATGCAGAGAGGGGTCTTGCCCGGATGGATATTCTGGAGTCTACTGTGACAAAATATTTACGCCTTGCAACTCTGATGGCGTATTTCAAGACTGTCACGTCTATGCGTACTGCACCAATAACGGGAACCACCCAATGTAAGTATTTACCATTTAGGACCTAGAATGCTTATTTTTTATTATTAATATTTAATGATCTCATTCAAGATGAACCTAACTGCGTGAGTACCATAAAGAGGCAAAAAGTTTGGAGAATTAGCATGTTAATTGAAATGTTATGAAGGAATGGTTGCATCCTGATGATTTGTGTAAATGTCATCTGAATTAACTGGAGTCATTGGATATATGGCTGCTGTGACCCTCATTTCTGTTGCAGGTGTGTCTGCATGACTGGTTATGAGGGGGATGGCCATTCCTGCATACCTACGAACCCCTGCCTCAGAGTTAACCGAGGTGGATGCCACTCCAATGTAAGCTTGACTGCTGTTTTTGCCCACTGTTTATGCGATCTCTAACTGAATAGAAATGCAGACATTTAGATGCAGAGCATCAGTTAGAAGTAGCAGCGTTCCAGAAATGGCTAGTGTGATTATTTGACTTTTGTTGTTCGCCCAGGCGCTGTGTGTTTACGCAGGCCCGGCTAATGTCTCCTGTGTCTGCAATGAGGGATGGACAGGCGATGGGCTTGTTTGCATTGAAATCAACAACTGTCTCTTAGAGGATCGAGGCGGCTGTGATGGCAATGCCACCTGCACGTTTATAGGACCTGGGCAGGTGAATCCATGTCTTGAATGTCCTTTTGAATGGATGCTTGTTTGCTAAAGTGCTACCTGTACCATAAACATCCATAATCTTCTCCAATTTTCTTTCTTATCTTTGTTGTCCAGCACGAGTGTATATGTAAAACGGGGTTCATGGGAGACGGCAAGCGCTGTGAAATGATCAACACTTGCTTGCCTGACAATGCAGGCTGCCATATGATGGTTAGTAAAAAATGGATGTAACATTATTATACTGTATATATGTTGTAATAGAAGAACCATATTTAATATATTCACTCTTAGGAATCATAAAATGGCCCTCATAGATTGAGGAATCATGCCAGGTTGAAATACTACCTTCTTAGACAACAATGCTAGAGCCAGTATTTTCTCCTTTGAAATTTCCACTCCGGACCGGAATGTTTGTTTTGGCCCACCCACTGCCTATGCGCTGCCAAAGTCATGATGTCACTCCGAGTTCAACCTGCCGCAGCCATGGCAACTTGTTCACGCCGAACGAACCAAACAACTTGCACAGCATGTTGCACAGTGTGTATCGTCATGTCCCTTGTGTCTATGTTTGGAATTATGCTTTATTTTCAGCGATCTTAAACCCAAAATATGCTTATTATAAAAGAACAGAAAGCATTTCTCAGTATATGCTGATAGTCAAATTTTTTGGCATTTTGTGCCGTATGCTAAGTGTACGTGTGAATGTGTTGCTATGTTATGAGCGTGAACCATTGTCAAGGAAGTGAGTGTTGACCCCAGCGAAAGTGCATTCAGTGCATTCCGACAGAAACAGTCTGCCGCAATGGAAACACGCAAACTAACTGGAGCAGCTGAGATAACATTAGGTTCTACTCAACCTAAGAAGCCTCAGCATCCTTATTAAAAAGCTCCATGACCAGAGAAATAGTTAAATGCAAGTAAATATTGGGATACTTTCGAAAGATGTAGATGGCTCTAGAGCCCAGATAGATTTGATTGAGTCGATTAATTTTCGCCTGATCTGGTTTGCTTTCTGCTTCTGCCTATATCAGATCATTCGCCACAGCTAATTGAGCAATATACAATGTATTATCAGCAACTAGAAAGTAGTAACTCTAACTCCAGTGTGTGTCTTTTCTGGATTATGGGCTTGGCTTGGCCATTGTACAAATGCAGCCATGCATTTTGCTAACATCGACAGTTATAAAAAAATCAACATGAGCTGGTATATTATTTGAAAATATTGGAAACATTGAAAATGCGTACATTAGCTAATCAACTTGCAGCGAAGGATTGGTTGTCGCTTGCTGTTGTCAAAGCTTAATACTGCGTTCATCATGCACTCGTTAAGTGTAAGCGCTGTGTCCTCAATCTTGCATCCTACGGAGGCTCTGTGTCCTCAATCTTGCATCCTACTGAGGAGGCAGAGGGGGAAGACTACTGTTTTAAATTTTGATTTCAGTACCCATAGTAAATGCTTGGTGTCAGTGTTACATATTGTTTTTTGAAGGAAGGCTGTTTGCATAGTAATTTTTTATCTTGTTGCATTATTCCTCATCAGGCCAAATGTACAGTGCTGCAAGATGGAGGACATGTCTGTACATGCCCCGAGGGTTATGGAGGAGATGGAACCATATGCTATGGCACCTTAATGGAGGTGAAGTTAACTAAATATTGTATTGAGTTTTGCACCTACTATTTTTGGTGTTATTCTGTCCCCTGAAACTCACTGTGCTGCAACTACAGGGTAAACTGTCTTGAATCTTATGTAAATGTCTCTGACGTGTTGTCATCAGGAGCTGGACAGCAGGTGGGAGTATTATCTCTTTAACAAGATTATACAGGTTCGTTTCTCTTTATTTTTATTTTATTAGTGAATTGTGAATTGTGTTGATAGTACAAGGCAAAAAATAGAATGCACTTTTTGTATTACATAAAAGGCTGTCTGTACACCCTTTCTCTCCCTGCTAACAGAGCATCCCTTTGCATTTTGACGGCAATGTAACAGCACTGGTGCCTCAAACCTCGGCAATAAGAGCGCTTAAATCATCTGGAAAGGATTTCTGGTTAAATCCATATGTAGTGCCCCATTTAATAAAGTGAGTTACAGACAGATGAATAAACCAATTTTTTTCATGAGAATGCCCTCCAGCTTGGCTGAGTCAAAGGTTGTGTTTGTTTCAGAGCGCACATTTTAGATGGTATATTCACTTCTGAGGACCTGAGGCAGCTTTTCAATAAGGACGTAGCAACTCTCAATCCGGGGACTAAATGGGAAGTAAAGAACAAGAGTGGGGTAAGGAGACCAGATATTATTCTACTCTGTCAGCCCAGTGATTTGGATGGGACCTTGGTCATCCACATCTCTGTTTCAGGAGATCATGATCCATAGTGCCACCATCCAAAATCCAGATGTTCGCGTGTTGAACGGTTATATCCATGTCATTGATAAGGTAATGCAAAACCTACACTACCATTTCCATGTATTTTATTTGTAAATTTGGTTATTCAGACTGATAAAATAAGATGAACTAATATCCTTTTGTGGAAGGATTCTGTGATCTATCTTGCTCTTTTGGCATCTTCTCTTTTTCACTTTAATTTTCTGTGCAAAAGTAAATGTCTTTTGGCACATACTAGAAAAAAAATGTTCTGAACAGAAAAAAAATTGCATTTCTTACTGATGACACTGTTTCCAGAAAAGTTGGGACACTGTGTAAAATGTAAATAATAACAGACTACAATAATTTGCTTTTCATTTAAACTCTACATTTCATTGAAAATAGCACAAAGACAATATTTAAGATGTTGAAACTTAGAAATGTTATTATTTTTTGAAAAATACCTGCTCATTTTGAATTTGATGCGAGCGACAATATTAGAAGATGGAACAGAGGGATGTTTATGATTCACTGTGCTGCATCAACTCAACTGTTATAGTTTTGAAAACAAAATGTTTTCCCATTCTAGCATGAAGTAGATTTTCAGCTGCTCAGCACTTCACGGCCACCTCTGTCATATTTTTTGTTTCATAATGCAAAAAATATTTTAATTGGGTGATGGATCTGGACTATAGGCAGACCAGTTTAGCACCCAAGCTGTCTTACTACTGAGTTATGATGCTGTAATACAAGGAGAGTGTGGTGTGTACCATTGTCTTGCTGAAAAGAGCAAGGCCTTCCTTGAAAAAGACATCTGTTGCTTTGAAACCTGATTATATCGTTCAGCATTAATGGTGTCTTCATAAATGTGCAGTCTAACCATGTCCATGCCATGTGAAATAAAGCATCGCCATGTTACCATGGATGTTGGCTTCTGAAATGTCCGCTGATTACAAGCTGGATGGTTCCACTCCTCTTTTGCCCAGAGGACACAGCATCCCTGATTTTCAAAATTATTTTTCTAAGACAAGGTATTGGCCAAAATTTGTTTTTGACTTTTTAAATTTTTTACAGCCCTGACCTTGACATTTAGTCACTGGTCTATATCTGTCATTTTTCTGAAGCATGATATTGGCCAAAAGGCAGTTTTGGAAAAGTTTGGTTTCCTTTTGAAAACCAAAACCTTGATCTTTTACCTTAACCTGCCAAAACTAGAGAACTAGAAAACTTTAACCCGTAGACTAATGGGTTCTTATGGTGTAAATCTGAAGTTTATACCTCAAGAATTGTGTACACTAACATGCTCACAAGTAGACAGTCAGACTGATGGACAGATAAACACAACAAAAATTGTTGCAAGTTATAAATAGTCTTCAATATAGTTGAAGGTGAATAGACATTTAAAAAAACTTTTTTACTTGCATTTTCCATTATGTGCCAACTTTTCTGTGAAACTGGGGCTGCAGCTACAAATGCCCAAAATTAAACGCTTTGACTCTTTGTAATTTATCCTGAAATTCCTTGATTTCAGATCCAGTGCATATCCAAAAAAAAAAAAAAATGGTGTTACTGTTGTACACGTTTCTTTCAGGTCCTTAAGCCTCCTCTCTCAGATATCCCTCCACTTCCTCCAACTCTAATGGAGTTCCTGAATCATACCTCTTCTTTCAGTCTCTTCCGACAGGCAGCTGTGGTGAGTCGCATGTGCTCTTATGTTTACCATAGCATTGCAGATGTGAGGTAGCTGTAATCGGTAAAGCTGAGCAAATTTTATTCTGATCTGTGCTGGTGATTTAATTATTTATTTATTTAAGTTTACTCTCAATAGTTTGTCCTGTATTTGGAGCAGAATACTGGCTCTATTAGCTTGATGATTAGCTTGGGTGGCACAGTGGTTAGCACTACTGCCTCACTGCAAGAAGGTTGTGGGTTTGAATCCGGCCTGGGGCCTTTCTGTGTGGAGTTTGCATGTTCTCCCCTTTTTACGCGTGGGTTTCCTCCGGGTACTCTGGTTTCCCCCACCCACAAAACATGCAATATAGGAACACTCCTGTATGGCTGTGTGTGAATGTTTGGGTGGTGGTCGGAGGGGTCGTAGGCGCAAACTGGCAGCCGCGCTTCCGTCAGTCTGCCCCAGGGCAGCTGTGGCTACAAAAGTGTAGTTTACCACCATCAGAGCGTGGATGTGTGAATGAATAATGCATCCATTGTGAAGCATCTTTGAGTGCCCAGAAAAGAGCTATATAAAACGGATGCATTATTATTATTAATAGAGGAGCAACCTGTTGTAAGCAGAAGTACCCCACTGATTTCAATATTAAGGCCAGACGGAACCATCCAATAAATGTTGCTCTTCCTGCAAGTAGTTAAGAAAGCTTGGAGTATATGTTCTTATAGTAGCCACCCTGTTACTTCAGAGTATAAACTTTTGCCATCTGGTGTGCTCCTAAGTGCTTCTAGGGCCAGAACAAACAGAACAATCTGTTGCTGTTCTCTGTTCCCTTACTGGGGTGGCAGCTGTGATGATAACTGTGGATATTATGAGGATACTGATGATGATGAAGGTAGCACAGTTGTTGCTGTTATTATTTATCATTTTAAATTATGTATTAATTATTATTAGTGGTAGTAAAAATTGTGTATTATTATTTTACTTAGGACATGTCATTCTTAGTGTATCCTGTTTATTGTATTTTTATTGCAAGATATGTAGTGAGTCTCTTTTATATTTTTGTGATTGCTGCTGTACAAATTGCCCATTCGGTACAAATAAACTTGAACTTGAACTTGAATCATTTTGCCACTGGATGGTCAGTTTGTGGTTTAAAATATCTGCATAATGTTTTGTGCTTTCAGTGCCCCCTATGGCTAAAATTGGTACTGCATGTGGGAGCACTTCTTACATTCTTTTCTTTCCCCGATAGGCTTATAACCTTACAGGCAGCATAGCTGGTATCGATTATACTATTCTTATGCCGACTGATGAGGCCATCAAGGAGCATCTGCAAAGAACAAATTCTACACAACTGGTATACTCTCATTTGAATTATGAAGTAACATTGACTTTTTCTGTTGTCCACTAATCAGTTTGGTGCAGTGAAATACTTCACTGAATGCATAACTAGGCTCCAGAGGAGAGACCTTTGTTGCATGGACACTTTTGTATGACTTTAATGTAAAATTTTCTTGGCATTTATTTTCCTAATTCTTCTTGCAAACACTGTAAATATTGAAGTCTAATATCTGTTCTAATATCCTGGCAGGAAGAAGATTTATTCAAATATCACATAATTACTGATGGAACTGTCTTTCCGGAGCATTTTGACCATGGTATGAGCAAAAACACATTGCTTGGATCCTCCAACCAGATTTTGTTTCATTTTAACCATGAAAATCAGGTACTGTATCTTGAGAATCATGCAACATATCAGCTGTTGAAAAGTGAATATTATGAATTTGTGCATTTCAGACATAAAGACCTGCTTTTTTGGTCAGAATTGCATGGAACTTGCAATGTCTGAAGTCGTATTTTATGTTATGAATATTTCTAGACTCTGGCAAATCAACTTCTCCTTAGTGGAAACTTCAGCAGAACCTTCAGAGGGGTTGTGATACCTGTTCCTCATGTTTTAGAGCTGCACAAAAATCGTTGCAACCAACAAGTTATTTTAAAGGCTGCGGTAAGCTTCCCTTTCTTTTAATTCCTCTTATTTATCTATTTATGTTTTCATTAATTTCATGGCGTTTACTCATTTTAATTTTCCACGATGACAAATTCAAATTTTGTATCATTCAAATTAAGATCATTGCAAAAGTTGTTGCCTGAGGGGTTTGAAAACATGGGAGGCAGTAGCAGAGAGGCCTTGTGATGGGCAAATTCACAACCTCCTCTGGCCCCAATACTTCTTGTATATTTCTTTGATCATTTCCTTTGTGTGGTGACCTCATCATCCCTCAGCCCTGTGCATTAACCTGATCACCCGTCAGCCCTCACCCCAATGTCCCCACACCTTGTTTTTCTCTCCCCCACCGTCTATCATTCTGGGCAAATTACCCTTTTGTTCCTAAGCATCCTTTGAACTTCAAGCTATAAGGGTTCATATTCTCCCTCTGTAGTTGGTTCTTGTTCATCTGTGCTTGGGGAAAAGACCCACTAGTTCCTCTACTCTATCAAACTATCCATTTCGCAACTAAGATGTTCTTGCATTTATTTTTCTACTTACAAAAGTACGGAGGAATACAGCAAACTATTAAAAAACCCCACTTGAGGCAGTTTGTGAGCTCACCCTATGAGCATTGGGGCAAGTAGCTGCCATAAATATAAACTTTATTTTCAATCATAAATCACAGCATGCATCTTCTCCTCTCGTCAGGTTGCTCCCTGGTGTCTCTCACCCGACATGCTTCTGCTAATTTTTCCATTTTCAATCTGCTGATAGTGAAAGAACAAAAATTCTAAATTTGCATTTCTTTCTTTAAATGGAAAGTGTTACTGTTTATGAATTAAACTATTGTGTTGCCTATGATAAAACCTTTCTATTTTCCTGCACGTAACACTTGGGACAATTTCAAAAATTATTCTTAGCCGTAGACTAAACTGAGTTTTTTATGGAGAATTCAGAGTAATAATCTGTCTCTGTTTTAGGGGTACTGCACTGGCTGTGATTCAAAGCCTAGATGTAACTACATAAATAAGCCAGTAAGATGACTTTCCCATTGCTTGTAATGTTTGATTTTTATTTTGGCATACACCCACTCACATTTGCACGCAACATCTGCATGTTTGTTTTCGATATTCATATAATTTATATGTTGAATCTATTAATTATTTTCATTGAACAATGTAATTTGATTATCTTGTTTGAAAGTATGCAAATGAATAAAGGATCAAATTAAATGATTATTTGTTTTACAATGGATCGTCTTCACCACACTTTTTCCAGGCCATTTTGATCACTTTCGGGGAGCTTTGATAATGTCCTGTCTGTTTTCAGGTGCAGAGTGAATTTCCTGCAAATATGAAGTCAAACTGCAAGTACAGGAAACGAGTTGGAACTCGGAGGAGAACATTGCCTGGCTGTGTCATAGACTGTTATCGGTATTCAGAAGTAAATGTTCTATTGTTACATACCATATGAAAATAACACATTTATTCTCCAGTTGTATGCTTGAAATATTACAGATGGCATAACAGTAATTTCAGGTTTGATTTAACATCCCATTTGGTATATTTATAAATCACATTCTACAGTTAGAGAATATAAACATTCTTCTGTTTGAAAATGCATTTTCTATCTTGTAGTTAGCAGGTGGGCTTCTATTTCTGGAAAAGATGACAATTGTGGGGAAAAAAACAAATTTTTGTTATTTTTTTCACAGTTACCGGTTTGCCAATTTTTTAAAAAGTGTCTTTCTGATATTTTCCATAAAATTTACACATTTTCTGAAAGTTTTTATTTTTTTATTTTATTTTATTTTTTTAAATTTGGCATCTCCAATCCCACCCGAATCTGGAAAGCCCAATTAGTGAACTATGTAAAAGTTTTTATTTTTAAGACTGAAATTGTGGCTCTATCGAAGCACAGGGGGAGAAGGAGTTAATGAAATTGATTATAACTGAATTTTTTCTGAATAACAAAAAAGTTTACGCCTCTTTCACTTGAACAAATGTGTACTTTTTGTTCAAAAAGGACCATTCCTGTTGTCCGGGATACTTTGGGCACTCCTGCTTTAAATGCCCTGGGACGATTGGTAATTGGTGCTCTAACAATGGAAAGTGTCAGGATGGAATCCTAGGGAATGGAGAGTGTCTGTGTAATGAGGGTTTCCATGGAACTGCGTGCGAGGACTGCGAGCCAGGAAAATATGGCAAGGATTGCAAGTCAGGTACTGTCGTAAGGGCAAAATATTTAGAGTTTTTTCTTCACCGCGGTATTGTTTTTTTGGAAACAAAAACTCATTTTGTATCTCAAGCTTGCAGCATTTTCCAGAATAGTCCAGATAAGAGTGTGTTTACCTCTGTGTTCCATCAACTTCCCATTTCACAGCCCACCAAGTACACTTAAGTCACCAGGGGTACTGAAGAAACCAATTAGTCCAGTTTTAAAGAATTTTTTCCCCAGTCATCTTTGATCTTCAAGGAGACTTAGGGGTGATCTGATTGAGGTCTTTAAATATGTTAAAGGGATTAAGAAAGTGAATCATGTAGGATTCCTTCGACCAAGTGTTGTGAGTAGAACTCGGGGTCACAAATGGAAGTTGACCAAAGGTAAATTTAGCACTGATATTAGGAAATATTTCTTCACCCAAAGCATAACTTCGATATGGAATAGCTTACCTGACCATATTGTTGAGGCAGAGACCTTGGGGGTTTTCAAGGGCAGGCTTGACCTAAAGCTAGATACCATTGAGTCTCTGAGTATCTGAAGGGATATATTCACAATAGTATAAAGAAATTGGCGAGCGTAGTTAGGCTGAACGGCCTGTCCTCGCCATTCATGTTATGTTATGTTTTGTTAATTGCTCAGACATTTTGCGTCTGTTTTGTCTTTTGCCCACTGCAAAGCAACACATATTTTCATTGATAAAATGGTCTGGACTGCAGGTTTCCTAATCAAGCAGCTGCACATGATTTGGAAGCCACGTTTTTGCAACACATGCAGAATATGGCTTGCTGTGGTCTTGCTGAAGAAAGCACCGTTGCTTTTGAATACAAGCAGGGACACCCCTCTGGAAGACAGTTATTCGTGACCGTAACATTATTAGGTTCTAACTGCTACAGACTAATATGGCTGATGGAACCTCGTAGTACTGAGGGCATGAATTGTTGCTCATAAATGCATAAGTACCATTTGAATGTTTGGACTCACTCCAACAACAAGTTGAGATTGAAGAAAAAAATGCCTTGTATATTACAAAAAACAGCTGACTTAAATTTGTGAAAATAAAACACCATTTGTTGTAATTACTGCTGAGCATACTCATAATTGCTCTCTTTGAGGACAGTCATATGGTTATGACTGTTGTTGCAGAAACACCTCAATGAATATTGGTTAAATAAAATATTAGTGATCTGAAGAATTTTGGGAGACCTATGGAAGACCATTTGACTCAGCTCGCATTTTCTCGTGCTGTCAAAACTGATACCGGCTTCTATAAAATCATTTATTAAACAGTTAAATGCGGAGCATAAAGAGAACAGTCTAAGTGTTCTTTAGTGTGGGAGAGTGTGCAAGTGCACGTACATGTGCATTTACATTTGTCATTTGTCAGTAAGACAAGAGAAGAAGAATGATTGTGTTATGTTAGCTGGGTTAGAATGTTAACTGGATGCAGGGAAACCTCGTGGGATTTGAACCCTATGAGGTACAGCGAGTCAATCGAAGTATACAGCTGGCATTAACAAGTTAGATGGTAAGAGAAATAACAATGCTGGTAGAAACACACTTTCACGAAGAACTTTGTTTGGAATTCACAGAACTACAGCCACAGGCTGGATTGTTCAGTCAGTTGTACTCAGGTCTGTCAGCGTGCGCTGTGGTTTCCAGGAATGGCTGTGGGCTGTCCTGGGAGGGCCAGTAGTGATGGTTTGAATAATGCACGGTGTTTTGGTTTGCTTGGGTGTCCTCCCGCATGCAGTGTGAGTCTTGGCCTTTTCCCAAATGCAATGCGGGGTCCACATTCATTTAAACAGGTCCCTTCAGTTAGTCGTCTTGGGCAAAGACTTCCTTGAGCCAGGGAACCAAAAGAATGAAAAACAGGTTGTGTCACCCAATAAGTTCATTTTATGCTCAAATTTTTATCTTTGCGTGCTTCTTGGGCCACTGTATTGGCCGACAGTCACTGCATCTCACGTTGCGGGCAGAGTTATATAACTGCTTTATTTCCTGTGGACTGCATATACATGTAGTTCCATGGAACCTATAGCTGCGCTGCACTAGTGGCTTGCTTGTCCTTTAACTTTTAGTCCAAATTAGCAGAATTTTTATAAAAATTTTGGAAAATTGAAACAACTGGTTGGTCTTATTTTTCCAATTATGCATTTTTTGTTGACCCCAAAATTTTGGGCATTTTCCTGTGATGTAACTTTTTTAGAACTTCAGACTATCTAATGCTTAACTTTACACCATTTGAGGTTATTACGGAGATTCAACCACTTCAATTAAAGAAACGACTGAGTTCTAAAGCCCTGTTAATCCAAGCCCAAGCTAGTATTGTACATGTTCCTCTGAATCAGTGGTACCTGCACAGATGTTCAGTTACACATGCCATGGGCACTAACACTCTCATGCCATCACAGATTCTGGCTCTTGAACTTAATATTGGGTTGAACTGGGTTGGTCCTTTTGCTCTTTGGCCTGTGGAAAAAAATGTCCATTATTTCCAAGAACAATTTGAGAGGTTGACTGGTCTGTCAACAGCACATTTCCTCTGTGCATCAGTCCACTTCAAATGAGCTTGAGCTGCCTTGGTGCATTGTGTTGACTTTACTCACATTTGTGGATATCCTTACAATTTTAGTTAACTGGCAAAGGTTTTCCAGAGTAGTCTCAACCCAGGTGGTTATATCCATCACAAGCCATGCTAGGTCTAAATACGGAGTCATCTGATGGATCAAAGATCAGAGTCTCAGTATTGCTTTTCAACTTAATGTTTTATGTAAAAGTATCTTCCTTATATCATCAAATAATATGCAGTTTAAAGTGCAAAATCCCTTAAAGCCTTTCAACAGCACAAGGATTGTGCTGGTTGTTGTCTTTAAAATGCTGGATCATACAGTCGTGCAGTTTTTTTTATTTTTTTATACCAAGTGACGAACCTCGACGATTCATTGCTTGTAAGCGACTGGGCGTTATGTGGATACTCATTTAAAGCAAAGCATGGTAGTGTAACCTGTTTGCCTTTTTTTAAGTATTTCCAAGCCTTATACCGCCCCCCTCCTAATTATTTGGTTCGTGTTGGGGGCATCAAAATAGAGTGACGTATATTCATAAAATATCAATGAAGCATGTTTTCTCAGGGTTTTCTCCCGGTATTTCTCCTGGTACTCCGGTTTCCTCCCAAAGACATGCTTGTCAGGTTAATTGTAGCATTTTCTGTGCCATTTGAAATTCTTCTGAAGTTGGTTGTTAAAAAAAGCCAGGCATTCAGTATAAATTCTTTAAATATTTTTCTTTTGCCAAATTAAATCTGGACATTGTTGCAATGCTGGGCTCCAGACAAACACATATGCCTGTAAAATGACTGACAAACCACTTTCTGAAATAATCCTAATTTTTTCGTTTGTTTTTTTTTTTTTTGTTTGTTTGTCAGTGTGTAACTGCATCCATGGGAAGTGTTTGGATGGTATAGAAGGCAATGGAAAATGTCTTTGCTATAAAGGATGGAGGGGACAGACCTGTTCTGATGGTAAGTGTAGTGTAGCAGCAGTGGAGTGTGTCTCTCTGGAACACCTTGCATACTTCTTCATAGTTTCTATTTTTATCAGAGCTGATTGTGAAGTGACATTTTTAATCAAAGTATTGTACACTGATACCTGTAGTTTTGAAATGATGTAAGACTCTACTGTACTTTGTGATCATGTCAATCTCATTTAGCTCGTCTACCAGGCTGGACCCTTATTGCATCTACTCTGTTCATGGCAGCTATGCCTGAATGTACATACATCCAGATCGCACCGTGCAATATGCAGTTCTGCAGGGAGAACAATCACCCATCATGTCACTTCATCCAATTTCTTTCCAGGTTATCCTTTTGATGTTTTATCAGATACAAATCTGGTGACTTAGAACATTATGATGGGGGGTATGTCCATAACCCTATTGTTCATGCTCCACTGGAAAGAAACCCCTTCTTTTTTTTCCACAAAGCAGGAGCTCACTGACTATGATATGGTCAAGTTAATATCTGTTATTTAACTATTTTATTTCTATACAAACTTCCTTAGAAACACACACTGGATGCATATTTTTGTAGAGGTACAGTTGTGACATTTTGGAAGCCTTCTGCAAATCCTATCAAAAATGTTCTAATTTCAGATGGATTTAGGCTTTTGAAATAGCTGGAACTGTTCTTTCTTTGCAGAGATAGTCATGGATGCTTGTGGAGGTGTCTGTGACATAAATGCGAAGTAAGTGCTGACAAACTGCAACAACGGTTATAGTCGTATATATGATAAACAGCTCATACTGTAAAAATCATCACGTCTTTTGAGGCATAAGATGCACTTCCAAATCTTTATGGTTTCACTCTGAGTGTTTCATTTTCGGGGAAAACGGGCTGCATAATGAACCTTCTCTTTCAGCTGTCTCACTGGGGCCCAGGGAACTGCGCCCACCTGCTCCTGTATAGCTGGTTACCAAGGGAACGGTACAGTCTGTAAAGGTAAGCTGTCTCACAGCTGAAGCTTAATGTCTATAGACATTGGAACATCCTGAAAATCTAAGCTGTGACGAACTGGATTCAATTATTTTCATCTGGTTTCCTCTGAAAGTAAAATGAAGGTTTTACTGGTCTGAGTATTTTTATTGAAATTGCACATACAGACAGGCTACAAATGAAAGGAAAAATATAAATGCATGAGTGGGAAAAATGCAGATACACATCTACTGCATCGTACAATTAAACAGTGAACATCTTATAATGGCCAATCGCTTGCGAATAGGCCCAGTTGACCTCTATTATAGATCAAGACGGCCAGTGTAAAAGATGGAATGGACTTTGAATGAGGGATCATGACTGCATGGATGGAATGATCATCAGGCACCAAGACTGAATCAGATTATAGTTTCAATTGTAATAGTGACATCTGTATTGAGGGAATCTACGAGAAAGACCTCAGGAAATGAGGTTAGAGGTTTTGGGCAAAAGTGCTCATTCATTTGCTTTTATGCTTGTGTATTAGTGCGAGATATATATACATATACAATGCCCTCCATAATTATTGGCATCCCTGGTTAAGATGTGTTAAAAGCCTTAAAATATATTCACTTTTTATTGCAGAAGCATACACTCACACTGAAAATTGTAGAAAAATGTAGCCTTCAACTCAAGTGAATTTTAAGGGGAAAAAAAATCCCTGACTAAGAAATAATTATTTATCATAAAATCACATGTTCCGCAATTATTGGCACCCCTAACAATTCCTAGGAAATCAATGTAATTGAAGTATTTCTATAATTTCTACAGTAGTTTGCCAAGTTGATCAGAGTATCCAGGAACATATAATTAGTAATTCATCACTTCCTGTTTCCCTGGTGTATAAATATGACATAACACAGTGGCCATTTCTCTTATCCACTCTTCAACATGGGAAAGACAAAGGAACACACCATTCAAGTAAGGCAGATGTGTGTCGACCTTCACAAGTCAGGCAATGGCTACAAGAAAATAGCCACTCGCCTGCACCTGCCCATATCTACTTTCAGAGGAATCATTAAGAAGTTTAAAACAGCTAGAACAGTGGTAAACAAGCCTGGACGAGGACGCAAGGTCTCCAAAACAACCATCAGGCGCTATCTACATGCCAGCAAGTTGTTTGGGAAGCATGCACGAAAAAAGCCTTTTCTCACTCAGAATAATAAATGCAAACATCTTGAGTTCGCTAAGCGGTACTGGGACTTCAACTGGGACCGTGTGCTTTGGTCAGATGAGACCAAGAAAGAGCTTTTTGGCAACAAACACTCTAAGCGGGTCTGGCAGAACACAAAAGATGAGTATGCAGAAAAGCACCTCGTGCCCACTGTGAAGTATGGGGGAGGATCTGTGATGCTGTGAGCCTGTTTCTCTTCCAGAGGCCCTGGGAACCTTGTTAGGGTGCATGGCATCATGAACGTTTTGAAATACCAGGACATTTTAAATCAAAATCTGGTGGCCTCTGCCCGAAAGCTGAAGATGGGTCATAACTGGATCTTTCAGCAAGATAATGACCCAAAACATGTGGCCAAATCTACACAGAAATGGTTCACCGGACACAGAATCAAGCTCCTCCCATGGCCATCTCAGTCCCCAGACCTCAACCCCATTGAAAACCTGTGGTGTGAGCTGAAGAGGAGAGTGCAGAGGAGAGGACCCAGGTCACTGGATGATTTAGAGAGATTGTGCCAAGAGGAATGGTCGAAGATCCCTCTTTCTGTATTCTCCCATCTTGTGAAACATTATAGGAGAAGATTAGGTGCTGTTTTGTTGACAAAAGGGGGTTGTACAAAGTATTAACATCAGGGGTGCTAATAATTGTGGCACACATGATTTGATGTAAAATAATTATTTCTTAATGTGGATTTTCCCACTGAATAAATGCACTTGAATTAAAGGTTGAATTTTCCTCTTTTTTCATTGTGGTCTGATATTATTTAGAAAAAAACTGAATTTATTAGAAGCTCAAGAACACATCTTAACCAGGGGTACCAATAATTATTGAGGGCAGTATATATATATATATATATATATATATATATATATATATATATATATATATATAAAGAAAAAAAGTGGCAACTCTTTCTCTAGTGACTGACAAGGTCAATGTTGGACATCTCAGCAAACAGTCTGTTGCCAATTTCATCGAGGTAAATTACAGTAGAGTTTCAGCGCAGAAACCCCTCATTACAAATCCAAATGCTCATTAGGGATTTCAGTGGTGCCAGAACCATAATCACTGGTCTACAGAGACATGGAAAAAAAAGTCACATGGTCATATGACTCGTGTCTCTCCATAGTCTTCACTAGGGGTGTCACGAGAGAATAATGGAAAGGGCGGCTGGGCCATCACTGGGGGTTGAAGGGAGCTGGTTTGACTCACTCTCCCCCATGTATTGATAAAGTAATCTCATAATGTACATAATTTGGGCTGGCTAAAGAACATTTTAGGGGGTCTTAAGCCTTTTATGCTGTGGGATGCCTTTCCCTGGCATGGTATAGGTCCACATATCTCTGCAGATCAATGAGTGACCACCTTTATCCTGTGCCCTGTCCTCATGGGAGTTGTCCCTTCCAGGATGACAATGCCAGACTGCAGGAAACTAAATGGATTGATGTGCAAATAAATCATGTGGCTTATATGCTATTACCTTGGCTTTCACGACATCTAAACCCAACTGAGCACCAGTGCACCAATGAGAGTTTTTAGTCTAACGTGTTAGATTCTACTACTGTCATAAAAACATGAAAATGAGGGAATTCCTGTAGAAGAATGTATTCCATCTCCTCAGTAGATTTCCAGAGACTCATATAATACACCAATGTGCACTGATGCTGCGCTGGCGGCCTCTGGCCTCCCACCTCCTCACTAAAGGACTGCTGTTTTCTCCTTTACACTGTACACCTGTCTATATGTTTCCTGTGAAAATGATTCCTCAATTTCATCCAATTGAAGATTCTAGTTCTGATTTAACATTAGTTTACTGCTGTAGGACTGGTTACATCAGCCCACTGTAAAGTTTTTTTTTTTTCTCCAGATTTGAATCAATTAAAAAGAGAAATGATATAATTGTTCTCTTGCAGAGATTAATCCCTGTGACAATGATAATGGTCACTGCTCAATGAATGCCAACTGCACAAAGACAAATCCTGGTGAAAGAATCTGTACCTGTCGTGAGGGTTTCAGCGGAGATGGCGTTGTGTGTGGGGGTAAGTTTCAGGTGTGTGGGGGCTTTTATGGGAGTTGTCACTGGGGTTCAGTCCTCGGCAGGATAAGTCAACTGTCTTGGGAGCTACAAGTAAGTCATTTGCATATTTATTTATAACCCCAATTCCGAAATAGTTGGGACAAAGTGTACAGTGTGGATAAAATCAAAATGCAATGACTTTCAGATCACATGAGCCAATACATTATTTACAATAGAAAATAGATAACATTTCAAATGTTGAAACTAAGATTTTTACATTTAACATTTTTATCCTCAAAATAAGCTAATTTCAAATTTTCTATCTGCAACAGGTCTTAAAAAGGTTGGGACACATTGATAAAAGAGCCAAAAAAGCTATTATTATACAAGAGAATCGGCTGAAGGAACATTTCACAAGTAATTAAGTTAACTGGCATTAGGTATGTTAACATGATTGGCTATAAAAGGGATGTCTTAGAGAGGCCGAGTCTCTCAGAAGTAAAGATGGCCGGAGGCTCTCCAACCAGTGAAGGCTTGCGTACTTTAAAAACAATGTACCTCAAAGTCAAAATTCAAAGGCTTTGAAGGTCTCATCATCGAGAGTGCATATACTCATCAAAAGATTCAGAAAAACTGTAAAAATCTCTGTGTAAGGGACAAGGCCAAAGACCTTTACTGGATGCCCGTGATCTTCGGGCCCTCAGACGCCACTGCATCACTCACTGGCATGATTCTGTCATTTACATTACAAAATGGGCCCAGGAATACTACAAGAAAACACTGTCTGTAAACACAGTCCGCCGTGCCATCCACAGATGCCACCTAAAACTCTTATCATGCAAAAAGAAAGCCGTTGTTAAGCAAGATCCAGAAGCACCGCTGTGTTCTGTGGGCCAAGGCTCATTTAAAATGGACAGTAGCAAAGTGGCAAAGTGTTCTGTGGTCAGACGAGTCCAAATTTGACATTCTTGTTGGAAATCATGGGCGTCATATCCTCGGGGCTAAAGAGGAGAAAAACAACACCTTCTGTTATCGGCATTCAGTTCAAAAGCCAGCATCTCTGATGGTATGGGGATGCATTAGTGCATATGGTGTGGGACACTTGCATGTTATAATAAGCACTATGAAAGCTATATGAAGGCCTTAGAGCAACATATGCTCCCCTCCAGACAGCATCTATTCCAGGGAAGGCCTTGTGTATTTCAGCAGAACAATGCAAAACCACATACTGTAGCTAGAACAACAGCATGGCTTCGTAGTAGAAGAGTCCGTGCGCTGAACTGGTCTACCAGCAGTCCTGATCTTTCACCGATTGAGAACATTTTGCGCATAATTTCACTAAAAGACTGTCAAAAGAGACCCAAAACTCTCCAGCAGCTGGAAGCCTGTATTAAACAAGAGTGGGGTAAAATTCCAATGGCTAAACTCAAGAAACTTGTCTCCTCAATGCCCAGACGCCTCCACTCTGTCTTATAAAGAAGAGGGGATGCTACACTATGGTAAACAGCCGTCTGTACCTACTTTTTTGAGACCTGTAGCAGCCACGAAATTTGAGATGAGCTCATTTTGTGGATAAAATTGTAAAATTTCTCAGTTTCAACATTTGCTATGTTATGTCTATTCTTTTGTGAATAAAGTACTAGCTGGTGTGATTTGAAGGTCATTGCATTTTGATTTTATTCACAATTTACACTTCTAGTCCTAACTATTTTGGAATTGGGGTTGTTGTTCACACAAAATAAACAATGGACAGCGTATGGGTTGTAGTCTTGTGACATCATCGTCTAAGTCACAGAAACTATTCTTAAGGCAGCTACTTTATGTCCCTAACTCGCGTTTCTTTCGTGGTGGAAATATATTGTTTTCGCGCTGCCGATTTGAGTTGCTTTCGCTGTACCAGTTGTCCAGTGGGTATCAAAGGCCATACTTACTGTTTTAATTCCAAGGTTTATTTCTGACCATGGTGACGAAACTTTCCAGCTAAGCAAAGAGAGCCAATGGCTGTGAAAATGTGCGATGACGAGAGATATTGTCTCAGAAGTGGGATTGCACTATTATGTGCTCAAACCATTTTGTCAATGGCAATGTAATTATTTTTTTCCTTTTCAAAAAACTTAACACGCCATTGTCAACAAGCTTGAATATCTGGATAATTAATTAAATTACCATGGAGAGTGACCAGTCATCCTGATAAAATTGGGACAGTATTTTAAGAGCCATATCCTGCTTGGTTTAAGTATGAATTCTACTATAAATTAATCATTTCAAGTAGCCTAATGACATAGCTGTGATTCTTCCCTTTGTATTTTTGACAGGCCTGTTGACTATTGGATGTTTATCATCACATAGCCTTTCAGTACAAAAATAACACCTTCATTTAAAGTTTGCAATGAGGATGTTTATCTATAACCTAACAAACTGCATTTCCTGCCGGGAGTCAGGACCCTTGTTCCAGAGAAAGATGGAGCGAAAAACTTGTGTTAATACTGGCTAGCTTCATGAAATGGCTAAATCTGCGGCATTTTTGAAGAAATTTTTGAGTGGTTTGACGAAAATCGTAGGCTAGTCCAAATTTGAAACCATGTGGCGCCCAAAATTGCAGTCACAAGTCAGAGCACAAATGCTAGCAAAGAATTCATAAGGTATATTTGTTGTTGCAGTTGCAATACAATATTAAGTGCTGCAGCAGTACTGGGGCATAGGGCAGTAAAGTGGCTGCGCGCTGTGCATTGTGGGGAAGGACGCAAATATTCGTGACCTTCGTGAATACAACCCATAAGGTGGGACATAATGATCACAAATCAAGGTAGAGGACTGCGGTTGTTCGTGACTTGAAAGGCTCTTTAGGCTGGATTTTTGGGATGTGCAGATGAGCCTCATGGTATGGTATTGAACCTGAACTGTGCAAGCGTTAACTGGCACTGATGGATCTGCAGAGTGGCATTCAGTCTTCAAGAACCATTCGTTCTTTTGGATTTTCAGAAATAGATGGCTGTGCCGAAAACAATGGAGGATGTCACATTAACGCTGAGTGTATAAGAACTGGGCCAAACACGGTATGAGACCATATTTGACATTTTGTATTTACCGCTGCCAATTGAGATTTAAGTTTGCGTCTGTTATGCAAACCATGCCCTTGCAATTCATGAAACTGTTTGACAGGTTGCCTGTAACTGCAAGCCTGGGTATTCAGGAAATGGATACTCATGCATTCCAGTGAACCCATGTAGGAAGGTAGGCTGTTTGTATGCTCTGTTTTTGTTTATTGCTTTTCTGAACAAGGCAATGACCTGAAAAATAATTGTTTGATGCTGAGGATCAGATGATCTGATGTAAAGACTCAGTTCAAAGCCCTTACTCTTTTGATTTTTTTTTGTCCTTAATGATCATGACCGTCAGATTAAAGAGGGGGAGTTTTGATTAGTTTTTTGAACTGCGAAGAATATTTCAGATGATTCATTGCTAACAATCTTGTCCTGTGCTCTAGCAAAATGGTGGCTGCAGCTGGAATGCAAGATGTGAATACCTCGGTGCTGGAAAACGAAACTGCACCTGCAGATATAACTACATAGGAGACGGTATCACCTGCAGAGGCACCGTAAAATCTGTGAGCTTTGTCCTGAAAAGAGGACTTTAAATTGAAGAGATACTTTATCGCCTTCTTACCTCATTTTACCATCACGTCATTTTTCAATTTGCTTTCAAATTGGGTGTTGTAGGAGATTCTACGCATGGCTGATGCTTCATGGTTCCACAGAACTTTGATGGTAAATATAAACTTAAAATTATTTTAGATGCATGTTATAAATAAAATGAGCCAGTTCGCACTTAAAATATGGATGAACGTTCATCAGTAAAGCTGTTTCAATGAATTGTTTTGTAGCGTTCCAAAATCACTTTGTTGACCAAGGGTCCTGTGACAGTTTTTGTCCCTCAATCAAATTATTCTTCCACTTTTCAGGTATGTGTTTTGTTTTAATTTTTCTATCTTTTACTGTCCTCTATGTGTAGGTATGGCTGCATTGCTGTGTTGCCCTTTAATTATAATGTATATTGATAGTTCAGATGTAGTTTGGTTACTGCTGTCAGGTCCATAAATATTTGGACCCTGAGAGCATTATTGTTATTTTAATTTTGCTCAAAATGCAGACTTTCATAGTAAATGGCGTAGGAATTAGACCAACGGGACAATTCACTCTTCAACTATTTCATTGCCAGTTGTATGTTATTCCCTCGTCATTTTTTTCCAAAGAAAGTAAATATAAGGCATGGAGTTGATTTAAAGTTTGTAATGTGCATTTGGAGTCTGTCGCTGCTATCTGTCAATATTAAGTCTAGAGAACAGTCACTGCATGGGAAGCAAGCCATCATTATGATGATAAACAAAGCAAGAGTTTCTGAGTTGAGGTCTGCATTCTCACGGGACTACATAGTAATTTGTGGCATGGTACTATTTTTTTGTCGTGGAATGCTGAACTGTGCTGGTATATATATATATATATATATATATATATATATATATATCGAATGCTTGCGTTCTATGCTTATTAAAGCCGCTTGCACACTGGACGCGAAACGACTTTTTCGCACGACTGATTACACACAAAATCAATGCAATGACGCGATAGTCGGACAGGGTTTTCATATAGCTCCGTGTCCAAAAGTCATAAAAGTTCTAATTTTTCCGAGTATTCAAGGAATTATTAGACGTGCAAACTTGGCCATGTTTGTTTTCGACCTTCACAAAATGCAAATTGATAGCTATCTACTTTTCTTGGTCTTTTTAGCCTATTCGTCTGTTTTCTTCCCTTCAAGATAGACAGCAGTCTTTATTCGGTCTTTCTTTTGAAAATTAGTCAGATGGACCGAACAAATTCACGCTTTATTTCCACAGCAGAGATAAAATAGTGCTTGTAGTCAGTGAGCAAATCAATTCCATGACCATTGACAGTGTGAAGAAATTATCGCATGCAGGATCAAGATTGTCCAACACGAAATGCAAAAATACTCCATGTCCACCAGCCAGCAAAAAGTAAGAGTATTGATATGAGAGCAGATTTATAACTAAATAAAGAATAAAAATATATCAGCAACAAATGGGATATCCAACAAAGATGACCCGCCAATAAAAAATCGCAGTGCTCATTGGATGCTCTGTTGTTAAAATGTTTCTTTTTATTCTTTATTTCGTTACCAATCTGTTCTAATCGTCCTTTTTTTTGGCTGTCAGACACGGAGGCATTGTACATTGTCTCGGGCCAGTGACGACAAACTTTATTGAGCAGAGATTAGACAGAAACATTGATTGAAATTCTCGGTACTCATCTTGAAGAACTGAGCCCTCTTATCAAAACATTCACGTTTAAAATCTAAAAGAGTCAGTAGATTTGAAGAAATTAAAAACAATAATAGACTGTCGGACACAGAGATTTATTAAAACCCTAACAGACTTTTGGACACAAGACGCAATCTGTCGAGCGAAAAATTTCACTGCCAAAATAATCCAAACTGCCCCTCCACCTCAACAAGCAGCAGGTGTGGCTCGTTGAAGTGATGGTGCAGACAGCTGGAGGGGGAGGGGCTACAGAGCAGGACCATCAGAACTATCCGAATGGAGTGAAGCGAACTTGCTTCTGCTTCACTCACAGGGCAATGAAAAGACCAAGATGAATGACACAGGAACACGAATAACTGCTGGTGACTATTACATTGTTGACATCTCATCCTTTAAAGCCAAGACTGATGTATGGAAGAAACTCTGATCAATTATAGATGGAGGCTGCTTCTTTTGTTTGCAAAACTGTAAATTATTTAAAAACAAAATGCAAAATTGTGTATATGATGATAGAAGCAGGATAACTTGTTGCACGTTTTGCATCAGTGGAGCACATCAAATTCTAAATTGATTTTGAGACAACTGTGGGCAACTGTTCGACATGTGCAAGACTCGGACCTGACTTATCCGAACATCTGAAGCGCATTTTCATTGCTCCAAACATTTATTCTTTTACAGCTTCTACTTTTGTGTATTTTTGATTGAGCGGCAGTAGTTTTGGGCATGATATGCTATGTCTTTAATGGAAAATCATTGTCCCCTACCAGCCACCCCTCAGGCGCCATCCCCTGGAGGACTGCAGGAATGACAGAGATTGCCAGTATCGCAACGTCATGGCTTTAAACAGAATAATTTGCAAATATTTTTAACCATTTAACCATTTGCACGTCTTGTCCCTGTATGCATAACATTCACAGTGCACGCACATTGTACACTTACCTACCAAAGCATATAATACTGTCGTAATAATGTGCCCTTAAAATAATACTCAAAAACTGACAATGGACTTTTGACCGAGTTTTTTTTTTGGTCAATCACTGTCAAGCAGCAAAGATGCTCGGCTCTGTTAAGGCGCTGCATTGCAGAGTAGGAGTGACCACCATAGCTCAGGTTCAAAACTGAGCAGTGCCAGTGCCGGTTGTCGCCAGTAGCCTCTTCAGAGCAGCGCACTGCTGGCTTTGTGCTGTGGGGTTTGGGAGGGATGCAGCTGGTGTAGGTTAGCATTTGTCGTTCAAAGGCCTCCTACTGGCAAGTCGAACATACATCAGTAAAATTCTAAGCTGGCAAATGTTCAGGTTACTTCTGCCCTGGTTTTGAGCCTGCAAAGATTCGAGCTATGGGTGTAAAGAAGCGGCAGCTGACAGTCACGTTTCGAAGGAGAACCGTGAAGTGCCTGAGCTCTTGATATTGCAGCATGAGTTGCATACAGGGTGACCAGGTGCCCTGCTTTACATTATACGTTACAGCATCTTCATTTCTTTTCCAGTGTCCAGCAAATTGAGACTCTGTCCCGCATTTAATGGCCTGGAGACACTGTTCTAAAATCATGCACTTTTTTTTTTCACCCCGAATTGCGGCCAAACCGTTACAGACCGCTTTGACAGCTTTTGCATGTTGAAAGGAACAGTTGAAGGCTTGTGAACAATGTGATAACCGTTACCTTCTGTGACCCAGTTTTTTTGCAATTTTGGCTGAAAGGTAAAACCTTTAAACATCTGCTCTGGAACAGCTGAACAGACTGCTCTCAAATTTGATATAGAGCTTAAAATGGGACGCAAAGTTTGAAGGAACTGTGAAGTTTTAGTAAAAACTGAAGAGGTTCACTGTGACCTAATTATATCTTCTGACGTCATCAATTTTAAAATTCCCAAATGGACTGACACAGAATACTGTTCTAAGTGTTGTTTTCCATGAGAAGGTCGAATCTGCAGTTATTTTCTTCGCACAACAAACTCTTAAGATGTTATTTCTGTTTAAAATTGAAAAACTGGCCATCTTTGGCAGTCACGTGACAGAAACTCATTGTCGCTAGAACAACTAAACATAGCATACTTACAGACATTGAATGGATCTAACCAATAAATCAAAATAGTGGCTCTGGATAAATAAACACCAATACATGTATATCTTGAGTGTATTTTTAAATGTCCAGTCAGAAAATCTTGGGTCTGTTATTTTTAATTATTTTATAATTATTCGAAACGCCTATAACACGTTCGTCTTTGAGCTCTGACTGACTGACCATGAAGAACGTTACAGAATCTGACTGGAGATTCGATGATACGCGGACATGTTACAACGCCCAGCAAACACTAGATCACACTGTCGATTTCATTCCTCACTACGCAAATGGGACCACCAAACCACATCTGTTTACTGATACAATTAAATATTAGAATATTTCTATTGCAGAAGAAAAACATGATAACTGATTGTCAGTATATAGATCATAAGCGGATGCCTTCACGGGAAAGCACAAGAAGCTACCGTTCCCTAAGGAAACCACATGCAAACTTTACGCTGTTTAATGACTGCTGACACTGAGATCTGATTTGAATGCATAAACTGAAATGGGGAACAGCAAATTGACTTGGAAGACGAGTTATCGCCTGCAGTTTCTGGTTTTAATTACACTTTCTGTTGGAACTCGTTCATAACAAACACTGTTGAAACGCTATATTCGATTGGCACTTAAAGTAAAACAAAACCTGATAAGTAATATATGAAATTGTGAACATACTCATTAACTCTCTAACGGATTAAATGCAGATGACAAGTAGGCTACTGCCACTCACTGGCTATAGGGGGGACTGATGCAGCCAAGGATGTGTAATGGTTGAGTAATGAGAGTCCTATTTCAGTCCTTCCAGACCGCCAGAGGCAGTCGATGGACTTGTGGAATTCCCTGTGCGCTCGCGCTTAGGTCGAGAAATGTATGAACTTACGTCATCACATGACCATGCCACCGCGAAGTACAGTATAAATACCATTACGCGGGGCATAACGGTCTTTTTCCCATTCTCCTCTTGAGATTTTGCGATAAGCATTGTATTACTACCGAATTGGAATATTGAGACGTGTGCGGCCACATGGAGTAGCTGATTGCCCTCACAGGCTGTGTCTCGATTGATTCTCCTCAAAGTTATGTGAGTATTGAGTTGAGGGCCGGTGTTACCGGCTCCACGCACTCATTTCTTATTCCTCACTCAGATTGTGAGTGTCCCATATTGGCACCACTCCACGGCATTGGTTTTTCAGTTGACCATCTGTGTTGTGGGAATTTTGATTTTATATTCCCGGTGTTACCTTCAAAAAGAACTCAGACAGAGACAAAGGAGTTCATATCCAAGCCAAAGTCAGTTTACTTCATCTGCAGAGAAGGATCCTTGCACACAACAAGTCCCGTCATACAAGGATGAATATAGTTTCTTTCTCTGTGATTTAAGTAAGAGTCCATCTTGACATCATCCTCTCCCCCCCCCCCCCCCCCCGGGCTGATTTACGCATCATAGTATCAACAGGAATGGTGCGGACACACACGCCCCACGTAAAGCCGGGCCGAAGTATGCTTACATCTTATCGTTCGGCTCTTCCAGGCTCTTCTTGTTCTGTTTTTCCTGATAACACAAACCTGGGAAAGAAACGGAACATCTTGGCCCTGTCAGGACTGCATGGCTCCAGATAAACTATATGCCATGACACACTGGATAAGTACAGTTATGCAGACCCTGGCTCATCAGAAACATGCAAGAGTACACACTGAGGCCTAAGAAAAATTTAGCCGGAGCAAGCAAGGATAAACAATTAATAATAAAGCAAATGAATCAAATATTAAAAATGATTCCACAATCTATGCATTCGGAACGATCCACTCGATCTTTTCCCTTTGGAATTAGCAGAGTTTCTGTTGCGCTGCTACTTAGTTCCACCCTTAGGTGACTATTTATTTTCACGTGTCTCGAGTGTCCGCGTGTTTTCGGCTCCACACATGGTCGCATGCCTCTGGCGAGATCGGTGTTGCTCTGCTGTCATTAGATTGCCTAGCCTCACGCCTGTGTCTATACATTACCCACCGCTTAAGGTGACGTTTGCGCCTGAGGCTACTGAGCGCCTGTGTCTGACTGGCTCCACTCACAATGTGAACAAGCGCAGCTATTGTTGACGGCTACCGCTTGCAATCACTTTAGTGGCGCTATACCGGTGTCCTCTCTGAAGCATTTGGAATGGCTAGGGCATCCAGACCTGACTGCACTATTCGTGCACTGGCAGCAATGGTAGAACCTGACAGTGTCGGGCTTGGGAGAATGCCCACAGTGGAGCCCTGCATAGCCTCTTTCTTCATTTCACCACACGAAGCCCTGCAGCAGGTGATTCGCTGCCCAAATGCAGAATGCTGCCGCACAGACAAGCTCTGGGCAGAGCTTACAGTGCTACAGCATCTCTTGGTAGAGTTGGTAATTCTTTAGCTCACCTGCTGCTAGCCATGCACACTTCTCTTTCATCCACTGCGCTACAGCGAATGAATTGATGGACACCTCTCTTCAGGCCCGTGGTGCCATTGCCAATGAATGTGGGCGGGCTCTTGGGCTTTTGGTACAGGCACGGAGGCAGGTGTGGTTGGCGCAGTCAACACTACCAGAGCCCTGTCGAAATAGCTTGAGGGCCTTACCCTAACTCCCAGGGCAGATCTTTGGGCCTGCAGCTGAAGAAGCTCTTGAACGCCGCTTGCTTGTATCGGAGAATCATAATCATCTTATTGGACATCAGCCTGTCTCTAGGTGCCCCACTCAGGCTCCTCAATCACGGCGTCGGGGGCACACCTTTCACCATCAGGCTGCTCCCTATCGGGCCCCTTTCCTGCACCCTGCTCAGCCTCATCCCCCTGCTCCTCGGGGACATACATCGGATCACAGACTTCCAGTCGCCAGGAGCCATGGTTCTTCAGGCCATCAGGGGCTCAATTTCATTAACCCCCCCCCAAAACATACCAAAACCGCTGCCCCTCATTGCTGACTCCCTCGAGTTGATGGCGGACTGGTTTACAAGGGCCGATCTCAACCGCTGGGGAGATTCAGCCAAATACTTCCAAGCTCTTTTGAGGTGGCTTCTCAGTGCAGAAGGGTGATGACTCAAAGTGCCAAGAAGCAAACCCATGAGTTTATTCTGGAAAGAGGTAGAATGTTCTGGAATGGCTAAGTCAGTTACCTTCCTTGATAGAGCATGAATTTCACTTGCTGAATGCAAAACACCCAAAGAACAAGTGGGAACTGAAGAGACCTGCAGTGAAGGTCTAGCAGAGTGTCATCAAGGCAGAAGCCCTGGAACAGCTGACATCTTTGGAATCCAGACTTCAAACAATTATTGACTGAAAACAACTTGCAACAAGAATTAAAAATGAAAATTTCTTTGATAATAACGTTAATTTGTCTGAATACTTTTGAGTCCATAAAATTAGGGAGACCTATGCATGAAAGTTGTTACAATTCCTCACAGTAAATACAATATTTTTGGCAAACTATACATTTAAGCTGAAAATATTACCTTCAACACATACTAATTGATTCATTTCTAATCCATTGTGGTTGTGTTCAGAGCACAAAATGGTGAAAATTGTGTCACTATCCAAGCACTTATTCACCCAACTTTATTTCATAAAATGACTATTTATCTACTTGTATGCTTTGAGTTCTGTGAAATCCTGTAAATATGAATTAATTTGGGAAAGGAGATGATGCAGAATCATTTGTGCTGATTATAATTAATATTTATCACATCGCTGTTCGCATATGTTTGAAACGGCCAACTCTGTTACCGTAAACCTTGCCTATTTTTGTTAAATAATGTAATCCCAATTCACTGGTGTTCAGAATCGGATTAGATTAGTTGTTTATTATTTATATTGGGACAATATGTCTCCGTAAAGCCGTCCTGCCGTTACCATCTTTTTTGCTTGATTATTTTGCAGCTCTTGTTAATATTAAACACAATAGATAATTAAAAGCGATGTAGCAGCAGTCGTAGTCCCAGCAGTAGTAGTGAGACACGTGATGGTGTATGCCCTGTGATGGATTGGTGAACCATTCGGAGTCTATTCCAGCTTCTTACCCAACTGAATCTTGGGCTGGAATGTAGTCTTTCCAAAAGCCTTTGAATGAGCAGTTACTGTAGATAATGGATAGCATGACATGCCATTTAACGGACGAACTTAGGTCATTTGACAGTGAAAGGTATTTTTCATTTAATGCTTGTCTTTATGGCAGTCAGTGCTAATGAGAAGCTTGATCAGGTGTAACTGCGTAATTACAGTATCAGAACCCATCCAGTTGAACAGCCAGTTTGAAAATTTAGGGAGTCCCACTGTAATATGAGACAGAGTCAGACTCCCCTGGGTGTCTAGGTTGCTGTGTTGGTCACCATCTGATTGCTTTATCTGTGGGCAGGTGGATTCGTGGAACAACAAGAGCCGGATAACTGACTTGCTCCGGTACCACCTGGTGGGTTGCGAACAGCTCCTTGTGTCTGACCTCCAATCCATTGGGAAAGTGGTCGCTCTTTCGGGACATGAGCTACGCTTCACCGTCAGAGGGGTAATTGGTGATTGGTGGTTGGCGTTTAGGAAATTCTCTGTGCTTCTAGATGCAACTGTTCTGTGAAAAGTTTATAAAATACTTGATATTCCTGTCTAACATTATCTGTTTCAGGGCTCATTGTACATCAATGACGAGGCCAAGATAATTATGAGCGACTATACTGCCTCAAATGGGGTAATCCATGTCATTGATAAGGTCCTCATCCCGTACGATCTGAAGAACAAGAGTTTCGTACCACCAACGGTACATTTTTTTCTGTTCTTCCTGCCACAAAGTGGAGTCAAATGTCAGTGTTTCTGTACATTGACAGTTGCAACTATGTTCTTATACAATTCAGACAATATATTTCTAATTTCAGTTAAATGTGACATCTGCAGCAGAGGCTTATGGCTATACCACATTCAGCAAACTACTGGAGGTAGGCATATGGATCTTGGTGCCTTCTGTCTGAGATGTAGAACATGATCGAAACTTTCCAGTCCATTACATGCTTTGTACACATTAGAAATTTTGCATTTCTGAATATATTGACATGTAATATACATTTTCCCTCAGCAGTCCTCCCTACAGTAGTCTTTGAATGGATTAGAGTACATGCAGTATTTTGCAGGATGAATACGTGAGATGTTACCAAAGGGATACATTTCAAACACTATAAAACCATTTGTGGCAAATATTTCTATTTGGCTTATACCTGATAGGTTATTTAGAGGAAATGCCTAATTAATTTTTCCATTGTTATCTTTCGGATTATAGCTTGTCTAATAATAGCCCACTTACGTTTCAGCTATTTAAAGCTGCAGTTGGTAACTTTGCGGAGAGAGAGGACTTGGCATTAAAATTTGAAAAAATGCTACTTTCCCTCTCCCTCTCCGCCCTCTCCTCTCCGCAGTACTCCAGCCCTAAGACCCTCCCCCAGAAGGCTGCTGTGCACTCGAAGGCACGCAAGCATGTTATGCATGCGACCAAGTTGCCGAGGCTAGACATTACTGTTGTGAACAGTCCACATCGCTGGCCAACAAATGAGCAGAAATAAATCGTGTCGACATGAAAAGTAATCTACAGCCGTATGTATTCAGTAAAAACCCAGCACACGCTTATTTCAGTAAGTCACCCGTTTTTTTGAGTACAGAAACTGTCGTAAATCCTGCTGAATGGCCAGTAAACCATGTATGACAGCATTTAGCTGTGAGAGCACAGAAACGTTACACATATTTATGAGGACAACAACACAACCGATAAGACTGCCAGGTTACTTCATAAAGATATTTTCTGCTACTTTCTAAAACAACGCCAGTAACGTTAGCTCTAGCATCAGTAACAAGCTAACATTAGCTTGATTGCAACATCACAGTAACATCACATGCACTACGGAGTACTGTAACAAATACTAGATGCTGGCTATCCGAACTGCGACTGTGCTTGTTAGAGACGTTTACTTGCTCATTTGCAGAGCGAAACTGAATTGATGCCCGTTAGGGCTGGGGTTAGTACCAGCTGTGCATGTGAGCGATGCCAACTCGCTCATTCCAGAGCACTGCGGAGCAAAAATGAACCAACGAATAAAGCAGGGGTTTACCTGTCGAGCTGAAAGTCACCAACTCCGCATTATTTATTAATCCTTCCAGATCACGGAGTTCCCTCCACTTCTGAAAAGCCACTCCGATGTTCACTCTGGTTTTATCCTGGCTTAGTCTAATTCTTTCTTTAGTGCTTTTTTTTTTCTTCTTGCTTCCTCTTCTGACTTGTCTTAGCCGTGTGTGCTGTTATCGGTAACAGAGGCATCGGAATTTCTTTCCTCGCTGATGGCTTTTGATGCGCCATTAGTTTCTCTAAGCTCCTGAACCCTCTCTCAGAGATTTGAGCTTGACTGAGGACTGACGTGAACTGAGGAGGAAGGGGGAGGGGCTGTCTGCAGCGCGTGCATGTGCACTGTTTGACAGCTGTCAGACACCATCCTGGCTCTAATTGGCTCTTTTTGGTTGGTCCGAACGATTTTTTTAAATTGCAGTAGGAGCAGTAAGTGGGTTTATCCCTTTGAGGCCTAATGGAAAAATCCCAGCAGAGAATCATGCTGCTGTGTTTAACATAGTAACCTGTATTTGGGCTGAAGCACAGCTTCTCAGCTTTCAGGAAGAGTTGGAATTTTTTCGATTGCGCAAGACTTACAATAATTATGGTACTTTCAAAATTATGCGCATATCTGTTTCGGCAACTACACGTTCGGCGTAAAAGGGTTAAAGGAGCCTTTTTTAATTACAGAGTATTCATTTAATGTAATACTGTCTGTACACAGTGACAGTTTTAACAAAAATGACAAAAAGTTACATTTGAAAGACTTACCAACTGCAGCTTTAACAAAATTAAAAGCGACTATGTGATAATCAAGGGTTACCCTATTTTCCAGCTCATGTACCTTAATGTACTGGTGCTATAGTTCCTTGAAAATTTTGAAGTGTATAGTTGCAAGTCAGAATCCACGTTTAGCCTGATTAGTAATGCATTATAAGGCCGGATCAAGATCCCTTCGATTCCTTCAGCACACTTGATGCCAGTCTCTGAAGCCAAGAAAGGGCCTTCAATTTGAATGGCTTCAGCGGTGAATGATTGTTTTGTCATCTCTAGTCCTCCAAACTGACAAGCATGCTGGAGAATGCCTATCACCATCCCTTCACCATGTTCTGGCCGACTGACAAGGTATTCAGCTCTCTGCCTGCGGAGAGAAAAAGGTGGCTATTCAGTGAAGACCATCAGGACAAACTGGCAGCGTACCTGAAAACACACATTATTCGTGACACAGAAGTGAGTGCCTCTTCCCCTTTCAAAGCTTATCTTATAAGATGGGACTTATCCTCTCCAACCCCCCGATCTTGGTGATTGTGTAGAACCTGAGAGGGGATACTTTCATGAGAATGTACCCTGACTCCCAATACCTTTTTTTTGGGTGGTGTCAATTTGTCATTTTTTTGTACAGTGAATCAGGAATCACATTCCAAGTCGATTGGTACTCTTTCTTCAGTGAGCCAATGAAAAAAAAACAGTGCAAATGTGCAAACAACAAATAAATAATTTATGTTAGAAGATATATTGTTTACATGATCATTTCTTCTTCCTTTACAGCTCCTGGCTATAAATCTACCGAATCAAAACTCTGTCAGGACAATGTATGGATCTGCTTATTCTTTCTCCTGTGACAAAAACAAGATTGTGAGTATTTGACATTGATTGTATCCTAGTTGATCAATTGACAACAATATTTCTATTTGATATCATTTGTTCACTCTTGATGATTCTGCGTATGGCATTATTATTTCTATCATCAATGTCTCACTGGTTTGTTATTGATCAATATTGCTTTTTAGCTCGCCGGGATGAATAACGTCCGGAGAGCTATTGTTGTACCCCCCGCGTCCGCGTCCGCCCGCGTGCAGAAAAACTTTAACCTTGCCCCCTGGCGAGCTTTGTTGTCTTTCTGACAACTCTTGTTGAGAAAATATAGTCAATCAATGTTTCCTTTTTTATTCTAGGGAGATATTTTGGTTGATGATGGAAATGCCAGACTCATTGAGCGCCACCTCTTATTTGATGTGGGGATTGCTTATGGGATTGATCAGCTGCTGGAGCCACCCAGCATAGGAGCTCGCTGTGATGAGTTCGAGGAAGTTAAGAGTCGTGTGAGGACCTTGCTCTGACTGTATTCTTTTACTAAACGATGAACCAAAGCCCAAGATGAATGGCTTGTTTTTTTCCCCCCAAAATTTGTAAATATTATTTTATTCCCTCAGGGCAGGTGTGGAAGCTGTTTTGCACCTCCTCCATGTTCATTTGGATTTAAAAGCACGGTAACGTTCGAAAAACAGCTCACAATTGAATTGTATTATATTGACCATTATTTAAGGCCGACAGGCTTAGTTAGTTTTAGCTAACTGTTCACATTTTCTGCCTGTTGATTAGGTTAAGCTTCATACTCTGTATTGATAAATTGACTTGATTTAGAATGACCCCAAAAAATAAATATGTAAATTTGTGCCACTGTTTTTTGTAGGATGAAAGTTCCTCGTGCCAATTGAGAAGGTCGTCCATGATTTCTCCATACTCACGGCGGTTTGGTTATTACTCTCCTTCCTATCGTACGTTTGGACAGTACCGAGGCAGGAGGACAGGATGTCAGCGGACATGTATCAAAGTAGCTTGGGCCCCTCGCTGCTGCAAAAACCACTTTGGAAAAGACTGCCAGGGTGAGTGAGCCATTTCACACTGAATGATTGTGGTCACCGACATTCATTTGCCTTTAGTTACTCGGTTGCAAATAAATTGGGGTCTGAGGCACTGTCTTGCCTCAAATGCAATCGTGACGGTATAGACTGTGATTAGCAGCGTAGCAGTGGATGGATTACTGGCTTTAGCATTTCACAGAGAATTGAGTGTTTTGAGGTAGGCGGACTATCCTATTAAGCATACATATTTTCATTCCCCGCAACAATGTTTTTTGCGGGGGGGGGTTGGGGGGGTCAAAATGAGCTCCGTCCATCCGTCTGTGCAGCCATCTGGAGCTATAACTCAAGAACCAATTGTCGGATTTCTGCGAAACTTCACAGGCAGATACATATATTATGACATCACAATGTGCCATGCTGAAAGGTTGGTCACTGGGTCAAATGTTGGTCTGTCTGTTGTTAATTGTCTAAATTTCTAGTGCTATTCTGTCTCATATTATTTGGCCAATCCTTTTCAAACTTGTCAGGTGAACACATCACATCATGACCTAAAGGTGTGTCATGAAGCAAAACTAGGTCACTGGGTCAAATGTCCGTTTGTCCGTCAACACTTGTCGTATTCAGCCATCTCCCTATGCAGTGTGTTCCTGTTCGGGCTGTAACTGTTTTATTATATGGCTGATCCTTTTCAAACTTGGCAGGTGAAAACATCATGACCTAAATGTGCGTCATGAAATAAATGTTCTAAGTTATAAAAATGTGCGATTGCGGGGGATACGGATGACTGTGTCAGCTTCCATAGACTGCTTTTGGCTTAAAAATCAGTGTACAGAATTATGGAAATTTTAACACTGACTCTGTGTCTTTGTGTTTCAGTGTGTCCAGGGGGTTTGGAAGCTGTATGCAGTAATCATGGGAATTGCCTTGATGGCATGGAAGGCAAAGGAACGTGTAGTTGCTACCCTGGCTTCAAAGGTGTAGCCTGTGAGCTGTGTGCTACGAACCACTATGGCTCCAACTGCACACGTACGTATATTTCTTCAGCTTCCGTAAGGGCATTCTCAGAAAACAATTTTTAAAACTCGTTTTAGTTTCACCCTCAAGCTATATTCTTTTAGATGTTTTGGGTCTGTCTTTATTTTGATTAAGTAGTTTCAAATTATATTCATAAAATACATCAGACAAGGTGACTTGCAGCAGTCTACCCTGTCATCATATCGTATATTGATCGCACAGTAAAGTTGCAATACAGTATGATTTTCAGCCTGTGTATTGATATTGAAATGCCCGTGTAACTTGTTTTGGGAAGGATGTGAATGTTCTCAAAATGGGTACTGTTACGATGGGATTGAGGGAGATGGGAGCTGCACCTGTCGGAAGGGCTGGACTGGAAAGCTCTGCGAATCAAAACTGGGTAATACAGCCTCCAAATCATCCACAGTATATACCTTTAACAGATCTTTGTAGTTTTACAAAACATATCGAACACATATCTGCAATATGTCCTTCAAGTTTTTCTGGCCACATCTGCAACATGCCCATAGAATATAACTTGCCACATCTGCGACACAACAGTGGAGTTTTACTGACCACATTTGTATCACACCTGTAGATTTTTACTGACCACATCTGCATCATACCTGTAGAGTTTTACTGACCACATCTGCATCGTACCTGTAGAGTTATACTGATCACATCTGCATCATTTCTTTAGAGTTTTACTGATCACATCTGCATCGTACCTGTAGTTATACTGACCACATCTGCATCATATCTGTAGTTTTACTGACCACATCTGGTCAATGAACGGGAACTATCAGCATGGCATTGAGGACACAGACATTGGAATGAGGGCCGTTGGTAAAACTGTAATGGACAGACTAATCTAAGTTTGATGTATTTTGATCACAGAGAGGAACATATGTGATGCATAGAACAAATGAGAAAATGTTAGAGGAGTGTTTGACACCATCTGTCAAGTAAAATGGGAGAAATGTGATGGCCTGGGGGTGCTTTGGTGCTGGTAAATCTGAAACAAAAAATCTGAAACAAGGAAGGCTGTCACTGTATTTTTGTGGACAGCACTTGTTTAGAATAGTAATGGGATGTACGCTGATCAGAATAACCAATGTCTCTTTGGCTCAACAGAAGTGAAACCCATCTGCACCCCTGAATGCCATCCTAATGCTGTGTGCCAACCAGACAATTTCTGTGTGTGTGAATCAATTTACGAAGGGGATGGCAGAAACTGCACCGGTATATTTTACTCATTTTCATTAAACCATTAAAATATTTTGAGAGTGGTGGGTTTTGGGTGTCAGTCAGTTGTCACTTCCTCCTTCCGACAGCTCCTGACTTGTGCAGTGAGGACAATGGGGGCTGCAGTCAACATGCTGACTGCAGTCAGAGCGGCATCAACGTCACATGCACATGTTTATCTGACTATACGGGAGACGGGTACTCCTGCTCTCCCATCGACAGATGCGTGGAGGAACCAAATGGTGGCTGCAGTGATTTCGCCACATGTTACTTCACTGGTCCGGTAAGGTGGAATTTTTTTTTATTTTTTTAGAATTGATTGTACCTGAAAAGCATCGTGTCCCAACTCGACTACCGGTCTATATGCTGTAAATAAATAGAAGTAGGCAGTAAAATCCTATGTTATCAGTATAGTAAATGCAAGTATAACTTACTCAATGGGTCATGCAGTGAATAAAATCCAGAAACTATATTATTTGCTCTCATTGGGCTAAATAAATAATGCAAAGTAATTTTATTTGAATTTCACAGAATCAAATTGAGTGCAAGTGCTTACCTGGCTATGTGGGAAATGGGATCCAGTGTTTGGAAAAGGTTATTCCTCCAGTTGATCGCTGTCTGGAGGACAATGGAGGCTGTGACCCAAAGGCAGACTGCAAGGACTTACACTTTCATGGTGAGAGAAGACTGTGTGGTCAGTGCCATTATACATGGAAGGCATGTACTTTGACTCCTGAGATTCTGTCATGCTTGTTTTTACACAATTCTGCTCCAGGGCTTAGAAACTGTTGCCCTGTCAGTATGTGCTCCACCCACACGCTTTTAAAAGTCCAATCCCTTTCAATGGAGCCTTCAGTAAAGGCGGGGGTGAAAGGGCATTCAAAGTGCTACAAAATCCTAATGGTGAAATGGATTTGAATTACAATGCCCTTAAATGGAGGCTGAATGTCTGTCCTATCAGGCTTTACTGACTGATTCATTCCAAAATCAGTTAAAACGCCACACATTTTGAATTCAAACATGTATATTTTCTATGTAGCTCAATGGGGTTTCAGTGGGGTGTCAGCATACTTTTGGCTGTACTGTGCATTTTTTCCAAAACTTTAAACTTACGGTGAAATTCACTTCAATCGTGTCTTGACTGTTTCATTTAAATGCACTGTGGTGGCATACAGAGGAAAATGACGAAAGCTCTCTCACTGTCCGAATATGTATGGACATGACGGAATATCGTCATCATTTGTGCAAATTGTAGTCATGACTTGTTCACTGTATCTTCAATGAGAGATAAAAATGTTGAAACATTTTGTACAAACCCCAATTCCAATGAAGTTGGGATGTGTTAAACATGGAATACTATGATTTGCAAATCCTTTTCAACCTATATCCAATTGAGTACACTACAAAGACAAGATATTTAATGTTCAAACTAATAAACTTTATTTTTCTATTGGATATATTCCTATTGGATATGTTTTGGAGTGTTGCAGCACGTTTGCCCCTATCGGCCACCGTATGTTAACTTAAACACTTTTATACAATAATTTTTGTTTACTTGATATTGATTGGAAACTGTTTCACTCAAAACGAGTGGACACACCTGGCATCACCCAATGCATGGTTATGATATTTCAAGAATGTTTCTCTATGACTTAGTGTTTCCGCTATCAACTCCAGTGAGGAGCGACTGGTGTGTAATAACGAGTTGCGACTGGTGAACTGAAAATTGATGAAGCTCAGAACATCCCTTGAAAATAATCATAGGTCTTGACCTGTTTCCAATCATGTATTTAAATTGAGAGACAACTCTCAACTGAAGCAAACTGCAAAGGAAAGAATTGTCCTTCAAGTGTAACAAAATATTTTTGGTAATTTTAAGACAGAACTGAACTGAATGAGCTGAACATCCAGACTGAAACACTCAAAAATACACCATTTGCTTGTTAACAGTGAACTTGAGTGATGTCAAATGTCCTGTAGTTTTTCAACGGCAGGAGCCAAAAAAAAAAACACTTCCTGATGACCGGAAGTGTCTGCTTTCCCATTAGCATTCAAACACTCAACAGACAAACACGCCAGCATTTTAAAAATCTGTGAAGGATTATACTCACCAAATCAACAAATGCTCTGCTGCCAAACAAACACCATGTACCATGAAAACAACTCATTGTCAAAACTGCAGGAATATGTCAATGTGGCGCATATAAACAGCTGAAAATGAAATGTTGAATGTTAAGAATAAAAGCTATTATGGAAATTTAGTAGCTAAAATGTACATTCACCGCTCAGGGCTCCGGCTAGAAGCAGATAGGAGATAGCTTACCCTTTTATATAGCATTGTTCTCCTTATTTGAAGTGTTGTACAAATTTGCAAAAAAAAAAATTTTTTAAATAAATGATAAATTCCAAGGCATTGGAACTCATAAGCCTTAATCTTTTTGCACTCATTTTACTTGATTAACAAGTTTCCCAATGATTAAAAATCAGCTATCAGCAGTTAAATACACTTCCTTCTTAATGCATTGCTGCAACAAATAAATGTAAAATGTCTTATTCACTTCACAAAAAAGATTAACATCAATGTTAACTTCCGCATTTGCTTTTAGTACATCTGTCACTATCTAAGTAGTGTCACCACTTGGCCTTGTAATTGTCTAGTTATGATAAAGTAAGCAAAAATTAGCGACAAATATCTGCGAATGAATCGATTGAAGTGCAATTCTGTGTCAAAATGACGCCATTTCTTTCTTTTTACCTTGATGAGGAAAACTCTCCGCAGCTGATAGTGTCGAGCATTTTTGGAGTTTGTGACGTTGATTTAAATGACTGATTGAAAACAAGTGGCGAATAACCGTTATTTTCGAGAGATGTTCTGTACTTCACCAATTTTCAGCGTACCGTCCGCCTCTGATTATAACAATAACCATGGTTCTCATTGTGCCATAGAGAAGAGGGCTGGAGTGTTCCATCTGAGGTCACAAAAGGGGAAATATATGCTGAACTATACGGAAGCTGTGGCAGCCTGCCAGGCTGAGGAGGCGACCCTGGCCACTTTCTCACAGCTGTCTGATGCTCAGCAGGTAATGCCAATGCTCTGTGTAAATCTCCCCCTCATTTTTAGCTCACTTGATCCAACAGACCAAAAGGATGGTGCTATAGAGATGTGTAAAGCATTTCAGGCAATATCTTCTGAACGGTAAGTCGTAGAAATGCATTTTTTTTTTTCTCCCTAGATTCTGCGGATCAAGACAAATCAGACTGTATAAGACTCAAATTAGCATATTTGCAGATTTTTTGCCATTTTGAATTGCTTGTAAAAACTTTAATTTCTATCTCCTTCTAGATGGTGCAATCAATTTACACAAAATTTGGTAGACAGCATCTTCTGACCAAGATCTAAAATCGCCGCCTCTATGGATGTAATGAGCTGTAAATCCTGAATACAATGACCAATTTTCACCACACTTGAGATCTGTCATCCACAGGCCAGGTCACTCAAATACAATGATAAATAACAGGCACTCAAATACCCTGATTGAAAACAGGTCAAGACCAATCATTAATTTGAAGGGATTGTTTGAGCTTCTTTTATTACCAGTTCATGAGCCGCCACTGATCACTGTCATTGTAAAATGCACCCAGTGTTGTCTCAGCCAGTTAATCAGCACAGTTAACCTGAGCTCTGTTTGTTAACAGTGTGTAATGAGCTATGAATGGTCCTGCCAAATGTTTTGTTGTTTTTTCACATCGATAATGCCTTGAAAAACCAATCAAAGCAGTATTCAGCACTGCCAAGTTAAGTGCCCAGCGAACCAGAACCTGCTCCTGCCGTGAGTAATTATGGGTAATGTTAAAACACCGAATACTGTTTATCCATGCAGCTAGCTAGCTATATAAGAGGAAAGCAAGTAAATGTCCACAAAAATTAAGTTAATAAATAGAGTTTAATGTGATTCGCACTGTTTTTCTTTAAAAAGATATCTTAACTATGTCCTCAGTCTGCGGGAGTTTAAGGGGTTAGATACATTGCGATTCACTGGCATTATTAGATGCTGGCCAAGTCTGAGGCTTCGTCTGAATAGTCTTTTTTACCTCGGAAAGTTCCTAACCCCTAAAAAATGATCCGGTGTTCTGACAAATTTTGCTACCCATCAAAATATGCTACCTCGTGGTTCTGCGCTTGCGCAAACATAAAATCTCCGGCTGTTTCCTCGCTCTTATCTTAAGTATCTTCAAAAATCATAAAATAAGATTCATTTTCAGGGTGCATTTCGACCTGTAAGCGTACACATATTTGCATGTTAACGCTGGGTTTTCCTGAGAATGCAGAAATTAGACGATGATGGCGTATATGGGCATATATCTTCAAACAGACTTATCCAACTCGTTACAAAATATGCTTATGTTATTAAAAAGCTAACAAACAACAAAGTTACTACTGTAAACTGATTCATATTGCAATATCAAGGCGAAAACAAAGACTTTACGATCACTTTGCATGAAGGTAGCATTTTTTTGACAAGGTAGCAAAATTTGTCAGAACACCGGAAAGAATTACGTGGCAACCATGACAAGGGGATTCGAATTCTTTAAATGCTGAGGAAAGGTGTCTCCGTGCTACCTAAATTACCTCCTTTAACAGAGTCTACACTGTAGAACCATCCTTTTCAAAAAGAAAGGAGATAACGCTATCCTACAATTTTGCGCAGCAGCAAGCGGCAACCATTCATCTAGCCAATCGGGTAAAGAAACGTGTATGATGGGTAGTGGACTGATGATTACGTTGCCTAGTGTTAGTGCATTTGGATTCTCTAATTAGCGCGGTTGTCTTCCTAAGTCGTTAGGAATTCCCCTTTACACTTTTCCTTTATCTTCATGACCACAAAGTTTAAGAGAAGTGGTTAGGTTTTAGTGGATAGGACGTAATTTTCTATTCAGAGACTATTCAGACACAGCCTCACTGTTTGAATGAAAGGCGGGATGTGGAAAGAAGATGAAAGCGAAGTAGAAATGGACTGGCAGCTTCAGCGGGCACTGTTTCTTCGAGGTCCTAGTGCAGGCCTACCAAAGAAAACGTAGCCTCAGCACACAAAAACTTTGAAATGCCTACATTAATCGCGGAAATAGCAACTTGACGACTTTCTCAAACAATCCCGATTTGGAAAGTCGCCAGATTTAGCGAGAAAGTCGTCAAGTTGGCAACTCTAAGACTATAGCGAAATCGACAGTGCATCGTTCATTTTCGGCAGGGTGACATGCTAAAATAAGCGAATTTACGAGAATGTGGATGTAACAGCTACGTCTTACAATTCATTGTTAAATATCTGCATAAACAATAACGTCATATTTGGAAGTTTGACTTACCAACCGAAGGAGACACGCCTGATTCCGCCATCTCTGAAAGCAGCCTGGGCCGGTACGCGCAAGCGCAGTAAATGGCAAAGACGGATGCGAGAGAAGATGTTGCAGTTTCATAGTCTTATGCTACGAGTCAACAGTTTATGTTGCAGTTTTTGCAGTTTCGGTAGCGGGGTATTATTTTTCTGTTGCTATTTCCGCGATTAATGTAGGCATTTCAAAGTTTTTGTGTGCTGAGGCTACGTTTTCTTTGGTAGGCCTGTAGTGTGTGCAGGGTTTTTTTTAACATTGAATTTTTGGACTGCAAATAGTGGGGGTCGGGGGGACCAGCATTGACTGAAAAAGTGCAGGGGACATGTTCCCCCTATTCCCCTCGGAAATTTCACCCCTGCTTATGAAACTGATGTTGTGTAAGCTCTATAGGGTCAATGCCTAATGAGTTCTTTGGTGACCGCTGATGTTTAATGAGGGTCATTAGTATTTTAGCAGAAGCAGTAAGACTATCCAAAATGCCAGTGACCTACATAGCACAGAGCTAAAAGTGAAACCCTAAAACTCCTGAATAGAAGTTACCTTGGTCTTAATGGCAATTTCTGCTTTATTTCCAGCTGGGGATGCACATGTGCCTTGCAGGGTGGATGGATGGGAAACAGGTTGGCTATCCAACAACATATCCATCAGTTAAATGCGGTGACAATCATGTGGGAATTGTGCAGTACAAAAACCCTGTTGACCCCAGCAGCAAATATGATGCTTACTGCCACAGTGTGAAAGGTATTATAACGCCTGGTTATGACTGATTAAGAAAGTTTATTGGATTTTTTTTCTGATTAACTGATGTTGTGTGGACTCTGCTTTCAGAAGTGTCATGCGAGTGTGGACCCAATTATGTTGGCAATGGGGATTTCTGCAACGGAAACATAGTAACTGTCGTTGCCACCAATTCTAATTTTTCTGTGTTTTATGGGGTGAGTATGGCATCCTCTGACCAGTATTACTTGGAATTGTAGTACATTTCTTACAAATGGATTTATCACAGTTCAGAATCACCCAGGCCGAAAGAGCACTTTGAGATGAACTAGAATGCATGGCTGAAGAATATGCAAAAATTGGGTTATGCTGCTGAGACCTTAGTAGACCAAAATCCCCAATGCAGTGCTCAAAAAAATAAAGGGAACACTTAATCAACACAATGTAGCTCCAAGTCAATCACACTTATGTGAAATCAAACTGTCCACTTAGGAAGCAACACTGATTGACAATCAATTTCACATGCTGCTGTGTAAATGGAATAGACAATAGGTGGAAATTATAGGCAATTAGCAAGACACCCCCAATAAAGGAGTGGTTCTGCAGGTGGTGACCACAGACCACTTCTCAGTTCCTATGCTTTCTGGCTGATATTTTGGTCACTTTTGAATGCTGGCGGTGCTTTCACTCTAGTGGTAGCATGAGATGGACTCTACAACCCACACAAGTGGCTCAGGTAGTGCAGCTCAATCCAGGATGGCACATCAAATGGCACTACCAGGAGACAGGCTAATACATCAGGAGATGTGGAGGAGGCCGTAGGAGGGCAACAACCCAGCAGCAGGACCGCCATCTCCACTTTTGTGCAAGGAGGAACAGGAGGAGCACTGCCAGAGCCCTGCAAAATGACCTCCAGCAGGCCAAAAATGTGCATGTATCTGCTCAAATGGTCAGAAACCGACTCCATGAGGATGGTATGTGGGCCCGACATCCACAGGTGGGGGTTTTGCTTTCAGCCCAACACCGTGCAGGATGTTTGGCATTTGCCAGAGAACACCAAGATTGGCAAACTTGCCACTGGCGCCCTTTGCTCTTCACAGATGAAAGCAGGTTCACATTGAGCACATGTGACAGACGTGATCCTCAGACCCCTTGTGAGAACATATGCTGGTGCGGTTGGCCTTGGGTTCCTCCTAATGCAAGACAATGCTAGACCTCATGTGGCTGGAGTGTGTCAGTAGTTCCTGCAAGACGAAGGCATTGATGCTATGAACTGGCCCGCCCGTTCCCCAGACCTGAATCCAACTGAGCACATCTGGGACATCGTGTCTCGCTCCATCCACCAACGCTACATTGCACAACAGACTGTCCAGGAGTTGGCGGATGCTTTAGTCCAGGTCTGGGAGGAGATCCCTCAGGAGTCTATCTGCCACCTCATCAGGAGCATGCCCAGGCGTTGTAGGGAGGTCATACAGGCACGTGGAGGCCACACTCACTACCGAGCTCATTTTGACTTGTTTTAAGGACATTACATCGAAGTTGGATCAGCCTGTAGTGCGTTTTTCCACTTTAATTTTGAGTGTGACTCCAAATCCAGACCTCCATGGGTTAATAAATTTGATTTCCATTGATAATTTTTGTGTGATTTTGTTGTCAGCACATTCAACTATGTAAAAAACAAAGTATTTAATAAGAATATTTCATTCATTCAGATCTAGGATGTGTTATTTTAGTGTTCCCTTTATTTTTTTGAGCAGTATATAACTCGGTCTACAGCTCCCCCTATGAAGATTTTAAGCTGTTCCTGAGGTTGAAGGAAGTCCTACCTTGTATTTGACTGGTTTGCCTAATTAAGTGGTCACTTCGTTAAATGCTGCCATGGCACTGTAATAAACACTGTCAAGCATCTCAAAGAAACCGGTTTGCTAAAAACTGGAGGCTATAGAGGTGCACAACAGGAGTTAAGGGCCTCTGGTCTTTGTTATCTGCATATGACAAGTAAAAAAAAAATAAAAATTGGCAGTTGACAGAATGACAATTCAGTGATACTTTTAATAGCGCCAGAAGAGATGAAAGTATCAAGACCTACTATTTACAGACACCTGTGTGAAAATGGTCTGACTGGGCGTGTTGCTGCCCAGAGCTAGCAACATCAAAAAAAAAACTGGAATTGGACAAGAAATTCAAGGATGGACACCAATACACTGGGAACAAGTCCTTTGGGCCAGTGAATCAAAATTACTTATGTGCGCCGTAAAGTTAAAGAACGTTTCAGAAATTAATGTTTAACCCCTTCAGTAAAACATTGAGGTGGTGACATTATGGTTTGGGGTTCAGTCTGCTCAAAAGGAGCCGTTGATCTAATAAAAATCGACAGAATCACAGCTCAAAAGAAGTATCACAGCATCCTTAGGAGGCGCGCATTGCCATCTGTGAATAGACTGATTGGTTGGGGATTTTATTTTCAACAAGGTAATGACCCTAAACACACTTCAAAGTTGTGCAAGAATGATCTCAGGGGGAAAGAAACATTTGGTGACATAAAAGTTATGACTTGGCCTGCTCAAAGCCCAGACCGTAATCCAACTTTGCAAATCTGTTGTAACATCAAAAGAATCTCTTATTAATTAATTTCAAACCATATGGAATGGTTTAGAGAGCGAGTAAATAAAACATATATGAAATCTATGCCTGAAAGGATGAAATGCCATAATGCAAGCTAAGGGTGGCCACACTAGATATTGACTTTTTCTCTCAGGAATGCATTTTTTTTTTTTTGTTTTTACTATATATTATTTTATTATTATTTATCTTGTTATTTTCATCTATATGATCCAATATTACATTTAATAAATACTTTAATATTACTTGGTTTCTGATTTATATTTATTTTAAGTGTGTAACCATCGTTGCGCTGTACTGTATTTGCTTTGACCTGAACTACTGCAGATAAATATTGTATTTTTCTGGTGTATCAGGAATTAATGATATTGGTTGTCTCTGGTTGTGCACATACAGCGCTCTCCATAATTATTGGCACCCATGGTTAAGATGTGTTAAAAGCCATTCCATTCCATCTTCTACCACTTATCCGGGGCCGGGTCGCGTGGGCAGCAGTCTAAGCAGGGATGCCCAGACTTCCCTTTCCCTGGACGCTTCCTCCAGTTCTTTCGGCGGTATCCCGAGGCGTTCCCAGGCCAGCCGAGTGACATAATCCCTCCAGCGTGTCCTGGGTCTTCCCCGGGGCCTCCTCCCGGTGGGGCATGCCCGGAACACTTTCCCAGGTAGGCGTCCAGGGGGCATCCGATATAGATGCCTGAGCCACCTCAACTGGCTCCTCTCGAGGTGGAGGAGCAGCGGCTCTACTCTGAGCTCCTTGGGTGACAGAGCTCCTCACCCTGTCTCTAAGGGAGCGGCCCGCCACCCTGTGGAGGAAACACATTTCAGCCGCTTGTACCCGAGATCTCGTTCTTTCGGTCATGACCCAAAGTTCATGACCATAGGTGAGGGTAGGAACGTAGATTGACTGATAAATCGTGAGCTTTGCCTTTCGACTCAACTCCTTCTTCACCACAACAGATCGGTACAATGACCGCATTACTGCTGCCACTGCACCAATCCGTCTGTCAATCTCATGCTCCATCCTTCCCTCACTCGTGAACAAGACCCCAAGATACTTAAACTCCTCCAATTGAGGCAGGAGCTCTCCTCCAACCCGGAGGGGGCTAGCAAACTTTTTCCGGTCGAGAACCATGGCCTCGGACTTGGAGGAGCTGATTCTCATCCCAGCCGCTTCGCACTCAGCTGCAAACTGCCCCAGTGCATGCTGAAGGTCCACATCATCCACAAAAAGCAGAGATGAGATCCTGTGGTCCCCAAACCGAACTCCCTCCGGCCCCTGGCTGCACCTAGAAATTCTGTCCATAAAGATAATGAACAGAACTGGTGACAGAGGGCAGCCCAGCCAGAGTCCAACATGCACCGGGAACAGGTCTGACTTACTGCCGGCAATGCGAACCAAGCTCTTGCTCCGGTACTGGTACTGGGACTTCAACTGGGACCGTGTGCTTTGGTCAGATGAGACCAAGATAGAGCTTTTTGGGAATAAACACTCTAGGTGGGTCCAACGGAACACAAAAGATGAGTATGCAGAAAAGCACCTCATGCCCACTGTGAGGTATGGGGGAGGATCGGTGATGCTGTGGGCCTATTATTAATACCAGGACATTTTAAATCAAAATCTGGTGGCCTCTGCCCAAAAGCAGAAGATGGGTCGTCACTGGGTCTTTCAGCAAGATAATGACCTAAACATGTGGCCAAATCTGCACAGAAATGACACAGATTTAAGCTCCTCCCATGGCCATCTCAGTCCTCAGACCTCAACCCCATTGAAAACCTGCGGAGTGACCTAAAGAGGAGAGTGCAGAGGAGAGGACCCAGGTCGCTGGATGATTTAGAGAGATTGTGCGAAGAGGAATGGTCGAAGATCCCTCTTTCTGTATTCTCCCATCTTGTGAAACATTATAGGAGAAGATTAGGTGCTGTTTTGTTGGCAAAAGGGGGTTGTACAAAGTATTAACGTCAGGGGTGCTAATAATTGTGGCACACATGATTTGATTTTGATTAAGATTAAGATTATTTGATTTAGAATTATTTCTTAATTTGGGATTTTTTTCCCACTGAATAAATGCACTTGAATTGAAGGTTGGATTTTCCTCTTTTTTCCATTGTGGTCCTATATTATTTAGAAAAAAAACTGAATTTATTAGAAGCTAAAGAACACATCTTAACCAGGGGTGCCAATAATTATGGAGGGCGCTGTACAGTGTATTTGGTTCTTCACATATAAATGGCAGTCAGTGGATTTAGTCTTTTTCCAAAAAAGGGATTGGGCAATGTTAGGCAGAACAGAATTGAAGAACTGCATGTGTAAGTTAAATCCAAAGAATGCGTAAAATTGAGGCTACATTCACTCAAATATGTTTTCATTTCAAAGCGCAAAACTTTTGCAACATTTTCATCTAGGGTTCACACTAATGTGGTGTTTTTAAGCCACTGAAATGAAGAATTTGAAAATTCTGCTGACCTTGTTTTAGTTTTACAACTCTTGTATTGCCCTTTAGTATGGACAAGATCATTTCCATTTAAAAAGCCATCATAAAATGACAAGTTATGTGGATGTGGCCTAAATCTTGTCTGTGTTTAATTCAGCGCAGTTATCGATCTAACCCAGATATACTGCTTTCTGAAATGTCTCAATTTTCATCTGTCCTATCTGGCTTGTGATTTTATCAGCATTAAAGACAGAAAAGATTACAAATGCAAATGGTCATCTCCGTTGAAATTCTGTACAATCATTCCACCCTGTCATCCCCCAGGCTCTACTGAACTACGCAAACTTGACGAAAGATGGAGAAACCCTGATGAACGACCTCTTAAAGCGCTCGACTTTTGTCACGCTGTTTGTCCCAGAAAATACCGGATTTTATGGAAATGAAGTAATGATTTGATCAGATCGTCGGGAAGTATTTAAGTCTTTTTTTTCAGCTCCACTCTAACTAAAGTATGTTTTACCATGATCATGAAATGTATTGCAGAGTTTATCATGGAGGGACGTGGAGTACCACATCTCAAGCAACAACAGTATTCACCTTTATAATGATCTAAAGCATGGTGCAGTCATCCCTTCTCGTCTCGGCTATAACCTCACAGTGACCATCAGCCCTGCTGACACTCCACTTTCTGATGTGAGTAACCTTTTTTGTAAATGACTGGTTCTGAAACTGTGAGTAAGAACTCTTGATGTCCTGACAAGAGTTGAGATGCTTGAGAGATAACTTGTTATTATCATTATTAGTCCATTTCATATTCATCCCTGTAAAATTAAATCCACCCTATCATGTCCACAGAACAACAGCAGTGCGCATAAATTGTATTATATATGTTCAAATAGTACTTTAACTCAAAACACTGAACCATCACTGCACTAAACAAGGAATTTATATGTGAGCCACTATGGAAGATACCAGGAGCCTTACACATTGTATGATAAATCTTCTGGCAAAGGTGTAATGTATTATGCTTACTTATAACACAGGATACACAACTTGACAAGCTGGTAAACCGCAAGAAGATCATTGACTGGGATATCCCAGCAACCAATGGAATCATCCATATCATTAAAGGGCCTTTGAAAGCCCCTCCCGCACCAGTAAGTAAATTGATGGTTTGTCTCAAAAAGTTATCACTAGACTAGGTTGGACATGGCCTTGTTTGGGGCAGCAATCACCAAAGGTTGGTAGATAATTATCAACCCTCTCCCAGACCCCTAGCCAATTGAACCTTCTTGAACCCTGCATGACAAATTTGCTAATCATCCATCGTCTGGTGGAGCTACTTGCCTCAGGTGATGCAGGTTTTATCCAGAATCCATTTTAGGCAATTCTGCTTTACCATAATTAACAGCATGCCGTTTAATGTGACGTAGACTTGGCCGAGTCACCTGGTAATATCAGCCATGAAATCAGAGGTTTTAATGTACTGAATTGATTATTACCAATAGGCTTTATCTATTGAGCAAAAATTTACTCTAAGGTAAGGAAGAACAATGAAGTCACTTTGTTTACCGTGTTGATGTCGTGAAATTCAAAAGGCCCGAATTTGATGACCTAAATGCAGTCACCAAACACAAGTGCTAACGATCTTGCAGATTAAACCAGTATGTGCCAGTGTTCCGGTAATTTTGTGACTGGAGGCGATCGTGCAACTGTGGAGATTTCCTCAAAAGGGTCAGTGTAAGACAAATTAATGAGCCCTTAGCTTGATGACTGAAGTGGGGTCCTGCTATCTTGCTTTGCACATTAACAGATACAGTGCAGCAGTTGAGATGATTTAAGTTTGGCTGAATATGTGAACTTGCATCATGCTAAATTAATATGCAAACATGCACCGCTTCGCACAGACCTGAACAATCCAGTAAGACTGCATGTTTCTTCTTTCAATCAGCTGGCTAACTAAGCTAGCAAGCACATTAAAGTTATTAGTGATTCATTATTATTATTATTATTATTATTCATTATGAAGGCTCGATGTCACCAATAGGTACGCAAGCAATGTTCATTTTGTGTTTCTGGCTCAGTTCAAGTGTACCGAACCAACATTACTTGCGCATACCATCATTCCACATCTGCTGTAGCCAGCTTGTTAAACGAGCAGCTAGCCGAGCAGCCCATCCTTCATTTAGCTCTGTGGCTAGCTAGCTATTATAGACATAAAATCATGCTGGCTGTAGCTAGCTGAGTTACATTCTCTAGACAGATCCAGACTTTTTAAGTGGTACTTCAGCCTTGTTGCATCATACTTGATTAATATGCAAAAAGATACCTCATCACAGGGTCCTGCCCAATCCAGTGAGAATGTATGTTGCTGGTGATACAAACAAGATGGAATGGAGTGAAAGGCAGTAATGAGTAGCAGTGTGTGCACTAAACTACACAACTACAACTACAGTGAGTAGTTTCAGGATGGCATTTTAGCACAAGTGTAGCATGCGATTCAGATTTAGTTGCTTTTTGGCCACGACACTCCATCCAACGTCATAGAGCATCTTTCGAGTTACTTTCCATACACCTCTCTGACAGCTCAGCAGCTCTGACATCCTCACTTCTGTGTAATACAATACTAATACCCACTGCCATTTTTGTCTTTCCAAGACCCCCTCTCAATCCCACAATTCAATGCGCAAATTATTACATCACGTCATCGGTCAACGGGTCCATTACCTGTCAGTGTAATGTTGATTTGGTTCCATTAACCTCTAAAACCTGTATGACCCCGGCACTGGGGGCAAGCTGGGTACGGAGGGCCAGGAGCCTCTGACCCTTTTACATTTAATTGCTTTCAAACTGTTCCTGTTTAAGATCGCTTAATTAATAATCACACAATTTATTTACTGAATAATTCAATTCAATTCAATTTATTTTGTATAGCGCTTTTCACAGAGACTGTCACAAAGACGCTTTACAGTGAGAGTTTAAAGAAATAAAAAGGCAGTGCCCAGCCTATTCCCCACTACAGCAAATGAGGCAAAAAACTCCCAGTAGGGAGAAAAATCCTCCAACAGTGGTGAGAAAAAACTCCCCGGTGGGAAGAAATCTCAGGAGGAACCCTGCCATAGTGGGGGAGCCCATCCTCCGCGGGCTAGCTAATTAAGAACAAAAAGTAAAATGGAGTGAAACGACAGAAGAGTTCCATTTAAGTCCATCTAAAGGGGCAACGGTAGCTTCAGAAAGTGGCAAGTCGAGGATGGTGCAGGACTGGACCAGGGCCAAACCGGATCGGATCAGGACAGCAGGACAGCAGCAGCCAGCGCTCCTGGTGAGGGACAGGGCTCATACGGTCCAGGACTCAGGGAAGTGGAAGGAAGATCCTCGGAAAGAGACACAGAAGAAAGGGGTGTGAGGCACTGGATAACTACTGCATGATAATAAAAGTACCGTCCTCTGGCATGTGCCAAGTGAGCCTGGTCAGGAAACAGTCAACACCCCTCCATCCACTTCCTGCAGCACAGAGGCCCAACACTTATTCCAGGCTGTTAGATCACTTTTCATTTTCTAAACAATAGTACCATATGGACCTCCCCGGTGACTAAGGCTATAGCAAGCCCCACTGGTGCCGTGTAAGTGCAATCTCAGTGCCACCGGTTCCACATGGATTTAAGCAATTTTAAAGACCAAAAGCTAGTAACCTTCATCCATTTAATGCAGCGCAGAGGCCCTGAATTCCATCCGACCAAGGCTGCGTAATTTTTCAATCAAATACCACCAACACCATGTGGACCTACCCGGTGACTAAGGCCGTAGCAAGCCCACCGGTGCCGTGTAAGTGCTATCTCAGTGCCGCCGGTTCCACATGGATTTGCGTAACACTACACCAGTACCATATGGACCTCCCCGGTGACTAAGGCTGTAACAAGCCCCACTGGCACCGTTAATGCATGCTCAGTGCCACCGGTTCCACATGGATTTACTTAAACTCAGGCTTCCAATAGCTTATGAACCCATCAACTAGGTTTTAGTCAGTCCCATCCGAGCCAAGTAATGTTTTATACATAATGATCTAATCATGATCTAATCATAGGCTTGACTAAAAAGGTAAGTTTTTAGCCTACTCTTGAACACAGAGACTGTGTCTGAGGCCCGAATGTCCGTTGGGAGATTGTTCCACAAGATTGGGGCTTTGTAGGAGAATGCTCTCCCTCCAGATGTAACTCTAGATATAGTTGGAATTTTCAAATATCCAGCACCTTGTGAACGAAGTAATCTTGGAGGGGAGTAAGGAATGAGAAGTGCACTAAGATATTCTGGGGCCAAATCATTCAAGGCTTTGTAGGTAAGCAGTAGAATTTTATATTCAATTCTAAATTTGACAGGCAGCCAGTGAAGATTTTTGAGTACTGGGCTAATGTGGTCATATTTCTTCGTCCTGGTCAGAACCCTAGCAGCAGCATTCTGCACTAATTGAAGGCGATTCAGGATAGAACTGGTGCAGCCTGACAGTAAAACGTTACAGTAATCCAGCCGAGAGGACACAAATGCATGAACCATTTTTTCGGCGTCCTGAAGAGACAGCATTTTTATAATCAAGACCGATATATAAGCCTGTAATTATTAAGAAAGTATTAGGAAATGACAGAGATCACTGAAGGGCTACAATCACAGCGTACCTGATAGTAGTACTGTAGGTATGGAGAAAATACTGAATAAATGATTAATTAATCCAGTTACCTTGAATTTCATCTTCCATTCGAGCATGTTTTTTTCCGTCAGTGCAACCTAATTTATTGAAAGATCGCACTTTGTCAAAATCTTTTCAGCATTCAAAAGAATAGGCTACATTTACAATTTGCAGGGAAATGCAGTTGCATACTGGTAGCTGTTAAGCAATAATAATTAATTTATTAAAGTACCAATGCTTCTTACGTCGAAACATTGGTAACTGATCAATTCAGAGAACTGGCTATTAGTTCATTTTGAAAGTTCGACACTTGGCATGCATTTAAAATAATTTAAAATGTATTCGGTGCATTGAACATTTATTGTTGCAAAATCATTAATGAGGCCTTTTAGGCCGCATTTACACTGTAAGTCTTGATGCCCAGATCAGATTTGCTGCCTGAATCAGACTTTTTTTTTCTGTGCAGTTACGCGTATTCTATCAAGTGACCCATATCTAATTCATGTGATTACACTTGCATATGCCTACAACATCTGAAACATCGCGCATGCCTACTTTTAGTTTTTACTAAACTTTAAGCCACGCCTACTTCTGTATCAAGCGCCAATTGCTAAGCCAAAAAAATGGATGATGCTGACGTATCGTCGGCCTGCTGATAAAACCTCGTATCTCCAAATTGATAAGAAACAAGACTCGTATATCCACTATTCTTACATGCAAAATTAAACATTTTTTATGTTATTTATATTTTAACTTATATTTAGGCTATATTATGTTAATTTTTTATTTTCCTGTAAAGTTTATCATTTTGAAGACACAAGGTTTTATCAGCAGGCCGACGATATGTTTGATGATATTGTTGCGGTGCATGAAAACTTCGCCTAACATTGCCTGGATTTTTAGGCAGAGAAGACGGAAAAGGGCCACAACTGCATCCTGTGCATATGCTGCAATTATTGCCTCTTCAGGCGTTCATAGGAATGTCTGGGTGCGAGACAGCCTCCATGTTCAGTCTGCCAGCTTCTCAAATATAAAACCTCGTTCATTTACAGTGCGTTCACTGTTTATGAAACAAAATAAGCTAAATGGTCGCAGATTTCATAACGTTAGAAATGCAATGTGTAAGAAAATCCGATCAGCCTGTTTACACGGCGGTCGCATTGGCACATAGTCCGATACATATCGGAATTATTTCCACATATGAATGCGGCCTGTATCTGATCTCAAAATATCCGATTGCATGCGTCTTTTACCGGTTTACACTGTCAACGAGCAAATCCGACCTGTGCCACATAAGAGCAAAAAATCAGAATTGGGTCACTTTCCACTGACAATGTAAATGAGGCCTTGGTCCATGCGAGTCGGTTCCGACGCCGGACAGCGGTGAGATCCGGACGCTGAGCGTGCAAGTTGGCTTCTCGCAGGCGGTTACAGACTGTCTGTGGTGTGATGCATCTGTTGTGCAGACCAACAGTCTCATCCGCTGTGCGTGTTGCTGATCTGAGCCGATCCCGCAGGTGGACGAGCCGGATGTAGCGATCTTGTGCTGGTGTGGTCGCACGTGGCCGACGTGGATGAGGTCGATTTGAACTACTGCCCGGCTGTCGGAAATGAACTCTCAAACGGCCTATCGTCTGATAGTTAACATTCAGCTGCACAGCGGCCGCTCTGGTGGACATCCCTGCATCCAGCATGCTAATGGCACGTTCCCGCATGACCTGAGGCATGATGACCTTTGACAAAATTTGACATTTTGGGGTGGCCTTTTCTTGTCCCCAGTATAAGGAGTGTCTGGGTGCTGCTCATTCTGTCTAATCACCGCCTGGAAATGCCACACCCATGTACTGAGTGAAATCACTGCATCACTGAGCAAATGCTCACTGACCGAGAGATGGATTAAAAAATGGTACACAAATCAAGAGAAATATCCCTATTGTACAAGTAAAAGTCAGCATATGCTCACTTAGAGTTGTTACCTCCATGTGGCATCAATATTTGACATGGGGGGTTTATATTTTTGTTCTGTGTGTGTGTGTGCGTGTGTGTGTGTGTGTGTGTGTGTGTATCAGTGGCGGCTCGTTAACTGGCAACAGGGGCGGCTCAAACAATACCTTAAAATTAATGATTGGCCACAACCTGATTTCAATCATTAATTTAAATTACCATTACAGAAACTCTGAAAACTCTCAACATTATCAGGTGTGGCCAGTTTCATTCATTTTAAGGGATTGTTTTGTGCCTCCCCTATCACCAGTTCACCAGCCGCCACTTATATATAAACACTACCAGTTTTAGGACACCCCAATTTTTGAATTGAAAATTATGCAGTTTAATGTCTCATTGTACTCTGGAATGAAAGCATAGACATCATAGAACAAATTAACAATCAAAGTAAAAAAAGAAATCATGGAATCAATTTATATACCAAAATGTTTTTTAAACTTTTGACTCAAAGAAACCACCTTTGGCAGATATAACAGCTGAACACACTCATGGCATTCTCTCTACAATGGAAATCAAATATTCTTCAGAAAGTTCTTCCCAACTCTGTCACAGAAGTTCCCATAAATGTGTGGCACTTGTTGGTTGCTTTGCTTTCACTCTTCTGTCCAGTTCATCCCTAACCATCTCGATGGGGTTTAAGTCTGGAGACTCTGCTGCCACTCCGTTTTCAAGCTTAGCATCTTGTTGTTTTTTCCTAAGGTAGTTCTGGCAGAGCTTGGACTTATGTTTTGGGTCATTATTCCGCTGTAGGATGAACCCCTGACCTACTAGCCTCATACCAGAGGGTATTGCATGGTGCTGCAGAATACTGTGGAAGCCATTCAGGGTGCCTTTCACTCTATAAGTCACTGACCCTGGATCCAGCAACCCAGCCCCAAACCATCACACTTCCTCCTCCATGTTTGACAGGTGATGTCACACACTGAGGAACCATCCTTTCACCTACTCAATGGCATTCAAAAACCCTGGGTAACCAGGTATTTGTTTAAAACTTCTGACAGTTCACCACTTACCTTTGTACCATTTCAAGCTATTCGTTGGGCTGGAACTGCATAATTTTCAATAAAAAACTGGAAAAATTGTGTCCTAAAACTTTTGATCAGTAGTGTACATATAATATTTTTAAAAATTATATATATATATTTTAATGCTGGGCATAGATTAATTTTCTTAATCTAGATTAATCTCACTGCAAACCTGTAGTTAATCTATATTATATATGAACATTTCCATTCAGCATTTGAGGGGTGAATCATCAACTTACTGGAAGAAATGGGTGATGGGAAATTATGAATGATGGTGATCAGAGATAACTAAAACCCTCGGTGAAGTCTCATTGTAAAAAATTGCGAGCAGAACTCATGGCTACGTTTATTTGTAAAAGTGAGAGTATTTCCATACACACAGTGTGACAAGTACGTGCAGGTTTGAAACTAAATAGCTGCTTGGCCACAAGGAAACCATTTGTTTGTGAGGCGTATCGGGGGGGAAAATAACCTTCAATTGGCTTGGGGACATAGAGATTAGAGCAAGGGGAAAAATAACGTGCTTTGCAGAGTCTAGGTTTACCCTATTCCAGAGCAATTGGTGTGTCAAAGTGAGGATAGAGGCCTATGGAGCCATGCACCCATCATACTCAGCACCCATGTGCTTCAGTGAGGATGAGAAATCATTTTCACACATGGATTGGCCAGCACAGAGTCCTTTTTTTACCAGATGAAAGTCTTATGGATGTGTTGGAGAAGGCTGTACAGAGTGGTTTGACTCTCCCGTCATCAATGCAAGATCTCAGTCAAAAATTTATGTGACTTTGGTTAGATAAAAATGTTGTAGCATTGCGTAAGATTGTTGTAAAAATGCTATGATGAATGCACGCCATGATCAAAGTTAAAGGTGGTCAAACAGAATATTAGTCTGCAGCCTTTTTTTGGCCCGGCAGTATATATTAATACAGCTGCTTTCCATTAACTATTACAGAATAATTATACAAATTCACTGGGTAATATCTTTACAGGCACAATGTTGATGTTTAATAATAAGCTGTAACCGCAAAACAAAGTGAGTGCACTTTAGAAAAGTGTGCTAGTGTTTGTACTCATGTTCTGACATAACTGGGTGCTGCATGGTAGCCTGGTAAAGCCAGACTCTGCTACTTCGCTTTGCTTCGTACATAGAGTCTGGGTAGTCGTCATTGACAAGTGTTTACTTTCTAGTAGGTGGGCGCTTGTCTGAAGTTTAAAATCATTGGTGTTCTGGTAAACTAATCGCTAACGTTTGGCGATGACGTATGTTATGCACCGGCTCAGCCGCCTAGTACCTCCGCTGGAAACTACAGTCCTTCATACCAGGAATGCAGCAAAAACAATCTGATCAGTACATGACAGTTAATACTGTACCCATACATATACCCATCTACCAAATTTTAGCCTTCACTCATTCCCTTAAAATAACCAAAGGTGCTCTTTCTATTCTCCTTACAATAAACAAACTGTTGAGCTATTGTTTTTCCTGCAGATACTGCTGCTGTTAAAAAAAGCGCAAGAGACCCGAAACCAACTGCAGAATCGGCGAGAATAACGCATTATTTACATCAGAACAAAATCTGCATTGACACGAAAACTGAACTTTTAACCATACTTGTGCTAACATCATAGCGAGCTCGCTATCTAACTTTATTGCTCTAAGTGTTTGGCTGTCTCAGACAGCCATTTCATTCATGGATAATGACAACATAACACTGAGACAGCGAATAGGTCTTGTGACATGAACAAAAACACTACTTTTAAAAAGTTCACTGCTAACTTAAATAGTGTGAAATTTGCGGGCAATGTAACACTGGCAGCTTCAAGCTTGCTGAGGTGGTTCGGCTGTCTCTCACAGACAGGAACAGGGTGCCTATTTCATGGTGGCTATTAAGTTGATATGACAATCTGTAGGGAGTAGCGCTACAACATCATTTCCATTCAAAAAACTAACCAAACATTCATCTTGTTGTGGCGATAAGTCGCTGATACCTGGAATTTTCTCCACGACAGAGCGAATGGCCTCCTGTGTATCTATGTCCGTAGCCATTGTTAATTTCAGAGACTACAATTTCAAACTCGGTGCAGTGGCTACATCAAGACTCTCTGCCACGCATTCGGTTCGTTGGTTGGTCCGGCGTACTTTCTGCCGAGGTAAACGGGGCAGAGCTCCGAGAGATCAGACTGAGTACTGAAGCTAAATGAAATTAAGCGGAAGTACGAAGGCTGGCGGAGTCAGGCTAGTTGCATGTTGCTACCTGAACTCATTGCTAACACAACTTCCCTCACTCAGCAGCATATAGTCTGGATCATTGTGGAAGAAGAGCTGCATGGACATGGAAATACAGTATGCTGAAATATTGCGTAAATGTGTCAAATTTAAAAATGACAAATAAGTTTCACTGACAATATTTTTTTTTAAATCATTCATTTTTCTGAAAGCTGCAGGGTTGCAATGATTTGTATATTGGGAAATAATTCATATGAAATGCCCCAATGATTTGCAAGACTTAGTAAATACATTAAAAATATAATATCATGGATGATTTATTGTGTGTCATAGCCAAATATTGTGTTTATACAGGTGCTGCCGGTGTCCTCTTCATTACAAGCACAGTCTGGATCGGCTGCCGTCACTGCTGTCCTCGTCATGTTTCTACTTATTGCTGTCGTTGCTGGCCTGGGATACTACTTTCTCAAGCAAAGGAGTAATCCTTTCAGATTTCAGTACTTTAAGGTAAATAAGAGCCAGTCTAGTTTTATTTCATCTTGCTTCATCTTCATCTCATTTCATCTTCAGCGTCCCCTAATTTATTTAGTTAGAATCTGTTGTTGATTCTGGGCTGAAAAAAAGAAATAACCACCAATTGTCGTAGAGGAGCTATATTATCACTCCTTTCAAATACAGTCCCTGACCTTTCTTGCGCTTGATTAGACTTTGATGACCTAAGTTTATGTCATTAATTGTAACCCTGAGATAAGCTTCTGCAAGCTAGTGCAGAATCTGAGATGACAAAAATAAAGCAGTCTTTAAAATAAAAAACCTGAATTTAACATGAGAATACTACGAAAATAAAATACCTATGTTCAAATTTATTACTCAGCCCCATTTCTGAAAATATAATAAGAAAGGGGAGATTTTCAAATCATGTTTGACCTGTATTAAATTGAAAACAGTACCTTATGAACTGCATTGGTGCAAAATAGCATCCCTTATGAACCCATACGTACCATTTTATGAGTCACGAAAATACAGAATCTTCGACAGACATTGACGTTTTATTTCATCATCAATGCAGATAGGAGAATGCCTGAAAACTTTGTGATGCAATAAACAGAAATGCAAGCTAAAAACAAACTGGCAGGTCATTCTACTGATTAGATTTTGATATTGAGCAATTTATGTTTTGTTGTTAGTTAGATGTTTAAGAGGGGCAGTTGCACACTCATAGTCACGATGCAATAAATAGATTATAAAATTTCCTGCTTTTCCTCACAAGTCTTCTTTAGGGCATTGAGGGATGATTCAATACCGTGAAGAAGACATTTGTGGAAATTGTTGATAATTTAATAAATTAAATATCGCATTGTGGCTACGACTGCCCGGCTCAAACACTGGTTCCAACTGATAAACTTTTTTTTTTTTAATATTCACTTATTTTGAATTTGATGCCTGTGACATGTTTCAAAAAGCTGGGACGGGGCAACAAAAGACTGGGAAAGTTGAGGAATGCTCAAAAAACACCTGTTTGGAACATTCCACAGGTAATCAAGTTCATTGGAAGCAGGTGAATGTCATGAAAGGTATAAAGGGATCCCCAAAAGGGTCAGTCCTTCACAAGCAAGGATGGGGCGTGGTTCACCACTTTGGGAACAACTGCATGAGCAAATAGTCCAACAGTTTAAGAACAACGTTTCTCAGTGCGCAATTTCAAGGAATTTTGGGATTTCATCCACAGTCCGTAATGTCATCAAGAGATCTGGAGAATGTGAAAAAATCTCTACACCTAAGGGCAAAGCTGAAAACCAGCATTGAAAACCTGTGACCGTAGGTCCCTCAGGTGGCACTGCATTAAAAACCGACATCATTCTGTAAAAGATATTGCCATGTGGGCTCAGGAACACTTCTGAAAACCATTGTCAGTTAACACAGTTCATCACTACATCTACAAGTGCAAGTTGAAACTCCACCATGCAAAGCAAAAGCTATATTTCAACAACACCCAGAAACACCGCCAACTTCTCTGGGCCCGAGCTCATCTGAGATGGACTAATGCAAAGTGGAAAAGTGTGTTGTGGTCTGACAAGTCAGCATTTCAGATTGTTTTTGGAAATCATGGACGTCATGTCCTCCGGGCTAAAGAGGAAAAGGACCATCCAGATTGTTATCAGCGCAATGTTCAAAAGCCAGTATCTGTGATGGTATGGGGATGTGTTAGTGCACATGGCATGGGTAACTTGCACATCTGTGAAGGAACCACTAATGCTGAAAGGTATATACAGGTTTTGGAGCAACATATGTTGCCATCCAAGCAATGTCTTTTTCAGGGACGTCCCTGCTTATTTTAGCAAGACAATGCCAAACCAAATTCTGCACGTGTTAAAATAATGTGGCTTCGTAGTAAAAGAGTGTGGGTAATAGACTGGCCTGCTAGCAGTCCAGACCTGTCTCCCATTGAAAATGGTGCATTATGAAGTGCAAAATACAAAAACGGAGATCTCAGACTGTTGAGCAGCTGAAGTCTTACATCAAGCAAGACTCCAACAAAGCTTCTACAATTAGGGTCCTCAGTTCCCAAATGCTTATTGAGTGTTGTTCTAAGGAAAGGTGATGTAACACATTGGTAAACATGCCCCTGTCCCAGCTTTTTTAGAATGTGGTGCAGACATCAAATTCAAAATGAGTGAACATTTCCAAAATAACAATAGGTCATCAGTTTGAACATTAAATATTTTGTCTTAGTGGTGTACTCAATTGAATATAGGTCGAAAAGGATTTGCAAATCATTGTATTCTGTTTTCATTCATGTTTTACACAACGTCCCAACTTCTTTGGATTCGGGGCTTGTACCTTTGACAACACGTCCCTGAGAATTCTGGGTGGCAGAGGTTGGAAGGGAAGGTGTTTTAACTTCATGGTAAACACAACCCTGTCCAAACCTTTCTGGAACCTGTAAGGGGCTTAAAATTCAGAAAGAGTGTTTATTTATTTATTTTAAATGGAGAAGGAAAATTATCACATACCTTTTCTTGGTGAAATTTAATTCAGGTGAAGGATGATTTACAAATTAATGTGTTTTATGCATTTTCCATTTGTCCAAACTTTCTTGGAAATGGAGTTGTATATAACCACTGTATTTGCTGTGTTTGTACGGCGCATTTTTCATAAAATGAAAATATGTATGTTTTACTGTATGAGGGAGCCTGCATGGAAATGCTGCTTGCTGCTTATGAAAAATGGCTGTTCTTTTTCAGTCAGAGAAAATGTTGTGGATTTGTTGCTCTTTCCACAGAATGATGATGACGATGGCACCTCGGGCAGGACAGAGGGAAACTCCTCTCTGGTGTCCATCCCCAATCCTCTCTACACTGGCTACAGTGCTTTTGCTGAGCCTTTTGGAGTAAGTGCAGCTTTCTACGATAGCAGTGACACCAACCTTGCATGTTCCGCTCCAGACAGCCCAGAATAATACCATTTTTATTGCAAATCACTTTTCAGAATTATATGTGGCAAAGCATGTTACTTTGTTTGAGCAATATAGAAGATATGAAATGAGGGTGGACTGTCTATTATTTGCCACGTGCAGCTGTGTACTTTGTGTAGTACTTTGTGTATCCTTGTCTACAAAATACCTGTAATGTAATGAATTAAAAGAAGTTGGGAGTCTGAATTGAATAGTGAGTCTTTGGACTGTGTTGCAATTTTAAAGAGATGCATCATTCCTTGGAGATGTAAATGCCATTGAACTGCAGATTGTCAGTTGTTATTTGTGGGTATTAACCTTTATATTGAGTGAAAACGTAAGAGTTACAGCCCTTTAAAATTATGCTACTGTCCACATATTTATAAATCTCAGGCTGCATTTGAAATATACATGTTTATTGTCAATATAAGTAGATTTTGAAACCTCTCAAACTCTGATTTTTCTCCATTTTAGGACTCATCTGAAGCTGAATCTCCTGACACACCCCAGATCTTAGACTAGTTAAAAGGAAATTAAATGTTTAGGAATGTATTTTAGTAAAACACTGAGAAATGTAAGTACAACTTCAGAATGTGAAAAAAAAATCATAAATGTATGGGACTTCCACAAATACTACAACGAGAATCCCCACGTTTACTTCATGAAACCAGTCCAGGTTGTTGTAGCACAAATTGTTTTCTTGATGAAGTAATCTTATTCTGACTAATATTACATTCCCAATTTGAAACGCACACAGTTTTAATTTAACCAGGAGAAATCAGGGACATTATGATTTATATTTGAGATAATACGGCCATTCAATGCCAACTCCCAGAGGTTTTACTTTAGCACTGCCATGACCTTATTTTTTTGTGATGTTTTTTGGAAATTAAAACGAGACATAAAATTTCTGAAACTTTAACTTTATACAATGGTTGCTGGTGTAGCAATTTGATGTTTCCTGGATGTTGTGATGGAAAACAAACTAACAGGAGTCACAATTTTGAGAGGTCCATAACTTTCTCGGGGGAAAATCTTAATCTTTGAGAAACAGAAGTGGGATTATTGTAATAATCCTTCTGACAGTGTGGTTCAGTTCATTTTGTCATACATTAAAGCGGTTATTTTTGCATTTCCATGTTTGCAATATGTAGATGGTACCATGAGAACAGTTTCATTCCACGCTGTTTTTTCATTTCCGTTAGGTAAGGGGCATCCAGCACACTGATCTGATACTAAATGGTGGAGCTAGAAGCTTTCCATTACTTGATTGATCGAGAGGGAACTGAAAGTTGGATGGAGCAGTGAGAAATGAAAAATTATTTTAACATGACTTACAACGGCTTCAATTTTTTGTCTGTTTTTAATCATTTTCCTTGGTTAACTAGTTTCCCAATTAGAAGAATAAGAATAGAATAAGCCATTAGAATAAGCCATTGGCACTTTCTTAATGCAATGTTACCATGATTAAATGGAAAAATAGATTTTAAAAAATCTTAATTTTACTTTGCAAAAATATAAAGTACAAAATAAACTTTTACTTGTAGTTTACTTGTAGTACATCCTGCTCTTTCTAACCTTTGCTTCATGATTGTATAATTACATCAAAGAATATAAAGGTTAGCAGCAGGTATCCAAAACTGAATAATGTTGATTGGAATGTAATTTTTCACCAAAAGTTATTTTAATGTGTTAGATTAACAAGGAAAACTGGCCACATCTGATAATGCGGAGTGTTTTCGGAGTTAAATTTAAAGAAATGATTGAAAACAGGTCGAAATCAATAATTAGTTTCAAGGAATGTTCTGTGGCTCCAAAATTTTCAGCTCACTTGCTACCACTGCCATTATAATTTAAACCTCGTCAGCCGAGGATTGACTGGGTGTTTCTGCACTTTTGAGGTTTTTAAGAGAATTGCAATTGAAAATCCAGAACTCTGTGGGTACAATTCTTTTTTGTCCAGCTGCTTAGTCTTTTTTCTTTGAATGATGAGCGCGCTGTGCGGCTCAAATGAACCTACTGTATCCCCCCGACCTGGGCGTCTTCCCAGAGTTCTAGATTGCCAGTTTTGCAGACTGTTGTTACTTTTGTAACAGAATTGACCAAATTGTGGCATTACAAGGGTCTATCTGCAAATTGCATGTTTTTAAAAAGATAGACTAAAAAAGAAGGTTTTGGTCTCAAAACTGCCATTTTGAGAAATTACATTACATTTTTTGATATTCATCAAATACTAAATTATTCTAGGCAAAGAATGCTTTATGGATTACAACTTCTAATGTGTTAACACACAACATTTTTGGATTGATCCTAAAACCATTATCACAATTGCTTGATGTCATCAGGATCTATACCGAAACATTGCATTTTAATAAATTATAGGTTGTAATGCATAGAAGTAGTCTTAGCTTGCTATGTCAACTTCTTAATGCAACGAAAATGAGAAATTATTTAAGAACATTATCAATGCTCCATGTTTTACAACCCCATTTTCAGAAAAGTTAGGACGGTGTGTAAAATGTAAATAAAAACAGAATGCAATGATTTGCAAATCATTTAAACCATTTTCATTAAATTGAAAATAGTGCAAAGACACCACATCCAGTGTTCAAACTGAGAAATTGATCGATTTTTTAACAAATATTTGTTCATTTGAATTTAATGACAGCAGCATGTTTCAAAAAGTTGGGACAGGGGCAATGTTTAGCACTGTGTTGCAATACCTTTTCTTTTAACAATAGAGCATTTGGGAAATGAGGTGAACTGCTGTAGTTTTGGAAGCAAAATGTTTCCTATTCTTACTTGATTTAGGGTTTCAGCTGATCAACATTTCACTTTGTCATACTTTCTGAAATAAGCAAGGTTTCCCCTGTCAAAGATGTCTGGATGGCAATATATGAAACTCCAAAACCTGTATATATTGTTTGGTATTAATGATGTCTTCACAGATGTGCAAGTTACCATGCCATGTGCAATACTGCACCCCCATACTGTAATGGATGCTGGCTTTTGAACCGTGCACTGGTAACAAGCTGGATGGTTCTTCTCCTTTTTAACCCGGAGGGTGCGAAATTCATAATTTCCCAAAACAATTTTGCATTTGTGATCGGTCAATCCACAGGACAGTTTCCGACTTCACCTCAGTCCATCTGAAATTAGCTCAGTTCCTCCAAAGGCTGTAGCATTTCTGAATCTTGGTTTAATATTTGCATGGCAGAGTTTTAACTTAATTGCATTAGTGGATGCAGCGATAAATGATGTTCTTCTACAATGGTTTACAGAGGTGTTCCTCAGCCAATGCAGTGATTTCCACTTCAGAGTCATTTCTGTTTTTAAGGCAGTGCTGCCTGAGAGCCTGAAGATCATGGCCCTTCAATGTTGGTTTTTGGTCTTGTCTCTTGTATCCAGTGATTTCTAAGGATTCTCTAAATATTTAGATAAAATTATGTACTCTAGGGGATGAAATCCCCAAATTCTTTGCAATTTTACAAAGAGAAATGTTATTTTAAATTGTTGAACTATTTGCCAATGCAGTCTCTCCCTCAGTGATGAAGTCATTGCCATCTTGTTTTCTAAAAGACTTTTTACGCCCAATCATGCAAATTAACCATATGTGCAGTGAGATGTTCCACCAGATGTGTTTTTTTTGCATCATTAAACTTTTCTCCCCTTTTGCAGTCCCTGTCCGAACTTCTTTAATTTGTGTTGAATGCATCAAACGCCAAATGAGCAGATGTTTAGAAAAATGATAAAATTTCTGTTTCAACATTTGATATATTGTGTTTACACTAGTTTCAATTAAATGTAGGGTTTAAATGATTTGTAAATCATTGCATTCTGTTTTTATCAACATTTTACACACCATCCCAACTTTTCTGGAAATGGAGTTGTAGTATTTTTAGTAATGCTCATGGATTGAAGGTGGTACATAAGATAAATTGTGTAGGACACACTGAAGCAATTGAAATTTTTCAAAATAAATTTTAAAAATAGAATTTAGCTAGGCAAATCATTACACATTGTTGCAGATTTTACAAACCCATGAACTAGATACTGTCCATCTATTGGCCAGAAGTCGATACACTGATAGACTTTTGTGGCATGGACCTTTGACAGCTATCTATGGCATGTATCAGCAGATCAAGTGCTCAAACCTGACCTTGTTAACTTTGAAAGCATTTGACCCATATATAATTATATAATCTGACCCACCTTGTTAATTCTCAGCTGATGACCTATGTACTATCTTTTCATTTAACTCCACCTCCATTTAAGAGCACTGTCTGCAGTGGAAATGCAAACCAGATTTAGGGTTTAGGGAACTGTCCATACAGGTTACGAATCGGCGCTAAGGTTACTATACTGAAAGTATTTGATGGAAATACGGCAATAGAGCATTAATTGCTGCTTCTAGCTTTGAATGTATCCATTTCATATTGGGAATATTTGGCTCAAAGAAATTCGCTTTAATCACCAGGGAACAATTTTTTTTTTTTTTTTGATGGTGGGGGTCATAGCTCCAAAAGTAAGAATATGCTTCTGTCATGTGAAAGTGGTTGCTTATGAGAAGCCCTTTTATAATAAAATTTACACTGAAATGGAAATATTTGGCCATTTTAATATCATAGATTTTCCTGAAAACCTGTCAGACATTTCATACAAACAGAAACTCTGGGTGAAGTCACATCCTTAATCTCCTTTTCTGGAGAGATATATGGGGCTTGGTTTAGGTAACATTTCTGACAATCATTTTGCCTGTTTAAATGCCTGTAACACCTGCATTATTTAAATTTGGAGAGTTCAGTTGTCACTGCCAGAATATCATTTACAAACTAGTACACCTTTCATATGCAGCTTAATCAAATTTTTTCTTCTAGAAAAAATACTATGTATTTTGTTTCTTTCCATTTGGCTTTCATCACAAAGCTCCTACAAAATTACGGTCGTCAGATGTGTATTTCATGCCAAAATGATCACTTTTTTGAGCTTGTTTTGCAACATTGTATATGACTGAGGATATTGCACTTCTTAAAATATAAAATTTTATTGTTGCAGAAAATACCATTTGATTTTGTTTTTCTGGTATTCATTCAGCATCTATAGTTTCCCTTAAGTCTGGAATGTCTGACCTGTGAATGATTTACACAGATACTCATATATGACTCATGCTACCATCTAAGAAGTCTGCAGACAGTTTTTGGTTTTCTTTGGAAACACTTGCTTGTTAACTGTGACTCATATGCTTGCTGAGAGCAGGTGGTACAGGAACTACCAATAATGCTCACCCAACTCGGCTTTGACCCTCCCATACAGTTATGCACTGCTCTCTTGAGGCTGTAGGCCACGACTGCCACGACCAGATTTGACTGCAGACTATGGTGGTTGTCCTTTGTCTCAAGGGCCAACCCAGCAGCTTCACAATCTGACTTGTATGATATGAATGAATAATAATAAGTCTAAAATCAAATAATGTTTGAGTGTGTTGAATGTTTGTACAGTTTGACAAAGATAAAGGATCGCCTAAATTCTAGGTTATTTGCTATATGCAGGAGGTGGCATTTGTAGAGATACCAGAACAATAAAACCCCATTAATTTTGAAAGTTAATTAAAGATGTAGTAATATTTTAACTCCTAGTTAAGAAGTGGAACAGTCTGCAATGGCTATGATGGTCATTGGTAATTGGACTTTTCCCTTTTAATTTAAAGGGGCATTGTAGGTATGGAAGTATTTATAAAGTCACAGCGGTTGATGAGGGATCGTTGAGAGCGCTGGATTAACAAAACCTATCCAATCTTTCTATAAAAATTGATATAGGATGCAACTTTTACATATGAGAAAGAAGTCTGTCGGATGAATTTTCTAACATTGGGTTCCAGTGGGTCGAAAAGTGCCAAAATTGCCACATTGAATTTTCCATGGACCATATCTTGGCTACTGTTATTACCTGGGCTACCTGTCAGGTAGCTTGAGTCTGGGTCTACCGTTTTGTCTATCTATTGTCTCTGTAGAGAATTAGAAATTGCCCAGAAGCATTTGGGTATCGTGTCATGAAAACGAGGCTGCGCAGGAGGTCAGTACCTGTTTCTATCTCGGTAAAGGGTGGCCGGAGTTTATGTTTATTTGGCATCTAGTTGACAAGTTTGTCTTTACAAAGTGAAAAGTGCCCTCAAATGACTCTCATTTACAAGTAGCATCATACAAAAAAAAAAAAACTTCAGAATGTTGGAAATCATTCGCTGGTGAAAAAAAATTCGAATTCATGGGATTAAATATCTCCAAAATACTTATACAGTATGTTTTCTTATCGGTAGATTGAATTTTTCAATGATATTGGCCCTTTCCTTGTGAATGTGTGGACTTTCAAAAATTGCCATTAAATTTTTTTCAAAATATCTGTTCAGCTATGCTTCATACTCGGCGGTAGGTAATAGCTGGATATAGGTGGCATGAAAATCACCTTGATTATTAAAATCCTCTCAAATATTTTAAAAGAAAACTGACTTTTACTGTGAATTTCCTAATACTCCACGAGATAAAAGACCCTCCTGATAACGGTCCTTTTTTCCCCAACAGGAAAGCACTAAATACACTTGTGGCAGCAGTGAGCTAAGAAGGACATCATATCTTTTAGGGACAAGCAGAATGTCAAGTGTTATAAATATCTGCGTAAATTGATATTTACAGCTTTAGCATTTAATCTGCAGTCACGTGAAGTAGTACTAGTTAAGAAGTAATTGAGTTACCGTTAAGATACACTGGCTGTCAAAAAAAAAATAATAGTAATTGCTGTTTGGATTTAAATAAGCAAATACTCAAGAGCCCATATTTTAATTTTTATTGCAGTGATGAATGTGTTCTGCTGGCAATAATTCTTTTAATCCTGATTCAGTGTGTAACTCATTTCTTAGAAAAAAAAAGCTTGTTGGAAGACCTATGGTCATTGAAAAGATTTTTCTGTGTTTCAAGAGGGCAAATTATAGGCCAGCATCAAGCAAAAAACAGCCGTGGAGACTGCTGAAATCACTGGAATTGGGTCAGGAGCTGTCAAACAATTTATTACAACCTGGAAGGGTGGTGGTGAATTGTCAACTTCATGCAACAAATCGTGACTGATTGTGATTGGAGATCGGTAAAATGCTCGAAGAAGTCTCATTTTTAAAAAATCAACAGTTGAACTCTTGGCTGTGTTTAATTATGAAGGTAAGAATGTTCGCACTTGCACGATGCAACAAGAACCTTGTGGATTGGGACTAAACAGCAGTGTGTCCACAAGAAAGCCATGTGTTAGTGAGGCATTTTAGGAAAGAACAACTTGCAAGGCAGCATTAAAATTGGACTGAGGAGCTGTGGAAAAAGGTCAGGTGGTTTATTGAGTCCAGATGTATTCTATTCCAGAGTGATGGTCATGTCAGGGTAAGAGAAAGCCCATGAGGCGATACATATTGCCCGCTGTACAATCCTTTAGGGGCAGTCCGGGGTTGCTTCAGTTGTGGAACAGTGCTGTTCCACAGCAATACAATGAATTAAACAGAATATCTGGATGTCCTGAATGACCAGTTACACAGCAACAGACTTTATTTCCTGATGGCGCGGGCATATTCCAAGATTCGTTTTGCTCAAATTGTGAAAGAGTGGTTCACCAAGCATAAGGAATCATTTTTATTATGAATTGGTCGCCTCAGAGTCTGGGCGTTAACCAGTTGAAAGCCTTTAGGATGGGCCGGAGAAGACTGAATGTAGTGGTTTGACTAACCCTACTGTGAATGCAATATCTTGGCCAAAAATGAATTCAGATCTGCTCAGAAATAAATGTTGAAACATTGTATAATATCGCTGAAACAATCCCACCACAAGTCTGCAGCGTAATTAAAGATAAAAGTGGACCACAAAAATATTATAGTGTGCATACCGTGGGCTTGGAAATTCCCTGGCATGAGCTAGCTCTTCTGTATATTTCAGCAGTATATTTTTCAGGAAGCAATTAAATTCACATTAGAACATCAAATGATGTGTTTTACTGTTTTCAATATAGTAGACCATGAATGGATAAATTTCTCCTTTTTTTAATTTGCATTTTCCACGATGTGCCAACTTTTTAAGAATGGGGGTTGTGAAATATAGAGAGTGAAATTTAATGATAATAGTGAATTCTTATTTTGGAGGACCTGTGTTCTGTGCTGATATTTACTTTTGTACACCAATGCATTAGCTTTGAGCCCTAATTCAGAGCAACTGACGTGTCGACTGGGGTTTTCTTTCTTAAAACCACTAATCAATTAAGGTCCAGGTGTGGTGAGCAAATTGTGAAATCAGCCTGCAAATTCATCAATTAATTGATCAATTCACTTGAATAAGTTCAGATCAGCAGACCCAACAACTTTGAATGTACAGCTCTGGTGTTCAGAGTCGCATTAAGCAAGAGAAGGAACAGGAATAATTTGTGTTCAAAATTGTGCCCCTTTGAAATTCACTTACAGCTTTCAACAAATGGGGAGAAAAGGTCTCAATGGCCCAGATGGCTTTTTAACAATAATAGCTTGGCCCAGTTTGGCACTCAGTGTGTGAGCTTGGATGGGATCACTGCTACGGTGTCATTATGGGAGGCATTCTGGCTTCATTGCTGATTCAAAGGACCAATGAACTGTGCAATGCTACAACATATGTGGCGGCTTCATTTTAGACGGGAAGTGCACCATTTTCTATTATTTTACATGGAATGAGAGGTTGCCTCTCCAAATTGTGGTCTGCTGCTTTTTGCGAAGAGAAAAATGTCCACAAAACATAGTTAGTTATTGGAATGGACTTAAATCATTTTGCAGATGATTAATATGAATATATTAAAATGGTCTTACTGCCTTGGACCACTAGAGATATCAGCCTCATAAATCAATGTGTTATGCATAATGGAATGCACTGCAAATGATGAATCTGCCCATCTTGGTATTTAAGCTTGGAAAGCAAACTATAGTGTAATGAAAGTACATTTGTGAGTTCATTTAATTTTTGAAAAAGAATGAGCCACATTGCAGGAAAAAAAGCTGCTGCAGGGCATTTTGTATGAGGCTGGAGGTTTTCATGCTCAGCGCTCCAGCACAAGATTTGAAATTTTAGATTGAATATGTGGTATAAGTGCAGGCTGTCAACCCTAATGAGGTTTCAAAGATATTACGCTTGGTTGCCAAGTCAACACACAATGAACAAACACAACAGACAATGTCCTCATTCCCTCCCAGTTGTACATGTAAATATGGGAGAGATGCACCCTTTTGCTGTAAATGTATCCATAAATTTCTCCATTAACCTTTCTGATTGTTAACATGACTTTATAACCCAAAAGATGTATTGCAAATTGAACAGTAAGGCTGTGGGTAAAATAATCCAAATGAATGACATTGCTTTTTGGATCAATAACCGAAAACCTTAAATTTACAGCATTATTTGTTTTATTAATTAATGTCATTCATCAAAGCAGCCTTTTATTGACCAATAACTATGCATTTTAGATTTTAATATGGATTAAATAATGGGTGTACATATGGCATTTCGTAAATTTATCCCCCACTCACTGTTATCTGCATTTGTCCGCCTCAGTGACAAAAATATCTTCCATTATAATCTGTACCTGCAGAAGATATCATGTATGCATGTTAGATTGTAATATGGATAGAATTACGAAATTCTTTTTTGTGTTCTGGAACACTTAGGACATGATTTAAATTCATCTTTATTCTGTCCCCACATTTCATCATGATATCGATGCATCTCACTGGAACAAAAACATTGTATTGGCACTAGAGAAACCAGTAACCTGCTCTGGTAAACACTACGTTGCCATCAGCCAATGGAAAAACCCTTGTTGGTCAACCATCCCAATGCAGCTGCCCTGAATTGTCCATTTACTTCATTTCCCCCGCTGAACAAGAAAAGGCTGCAATATTTAATTTTTAAATAATTAATTTAATTTCAGTCCAAGGTGCTGCATTGTAGAGCCAAAACAACAATGACTATATCAAAATCCAAATACTTGTGGGTTGAAGCTTATGTTTTCAGCATACAGCTGCATGCATTTGGAAGGGTTCTCTCGTCTGTTTCTATGGCAACAGGCAATAGCCTACTCAAACAGATGGCAGTGGCTGTTTTCTTCCAGCAGTGATTATCATGTTCCTTTAACAGATATCTTTTAACAAATTTTCAATTTTCTAGACTGATTTTTATGATATGAGTTTATGTAAAGCTGCTTTAGGTCTAATTAATTGCGTGAAAATATAATCAAACTGGGCCACCAACTTGGCAGTTTCTTTTGTTCTCTTGACCTACATACATCTTGCATCAATAGACTTGCTCTAGTAACAATCTCTTGGCTAGCTAGTATATACTAGCCATGTAATTAGGTACACCAGCAAGAATTTACATAAATTGCTTGCTCACTCAAACAATGAATCGTGAAGGTGCCCCTCAGTATATAAAGATTTCAGCCATGGTGAGGTGGCTTTTTTTTTTTTTTTTTACCTGATCAAGCTTTACAACAGGAAATATGCTTGAGTGACGTGGTATGATTGTTGGTATTTGACAGGGTGGTTCTTGCAGCTGAGAAACAGCTGCTCCTCTACAATTTTTATACACTGACGTCTCAACAGTAAAGGCCGTTCTATCCTTGCAAGACTGACAGGTGTCTTAAGAAAAGTATTGGATGCGTTTATGCTTAGTTGTTTGACTGCATATGAAAACAACACTGTTTACTGCTTTCAACTGCCCTACATGAGGACAAAATGATTAAGGAAATAGAATGCCACATAAAACATTCTTCAACATACTTTATTTTTCAATGTTGAAAGCTGTTAACCTTCCAACAAAATATCACTTCATGCTGAAAAATTTCCATTAGAAAACTTTTCTGGAATACCATTTAGGCCCAACTCTTCCTCACAATCCATAACAGATATCATTTTGATGTCACTTTCAGTCATTTTTATCAATGTTTTTTAAATTATAATGAATGAAAGAAGCAGGTCACAATGTATGCTTAATGTTCACCGTGTGTTAGCAATAGTAAACGAAGGATTTTTTTAAGAAAATGACGTCATTTGCTTTGAGAAGCCTAACTATTTTATTGATGGTCATATTATGGTATCATTGGAAAGAGCAGATTCTCAGCTTTCTTTTGATGTGTAGCAGATCTTGAGTGTTATAGAAAACCTAGCAAGTCTAATTTTGGTTGTAACGAAAGTAGGAACATTTTTGTACTTATTAGGCTTTGCCTCATCATGTACAGTAAGATACATGAAAAATAATCATCGATTTCCTATGTTTTCCTGCGGCAAAACCAAGCAAGTCATTGGTATTTAATCATTTGTGAAGTAAAAATTCAGCAAGTTGATCTTCCTTGGTTCTTCCGTATAAAATTTTCTATTTTTAATGATATTAGCCAGTTATGAAGCAGCGTACCTATATCAACTGATCTGTGAGGTAAGTCCCCATGCAGAGTGTTGTTCATAGTCAGAATTCATAATTCACGTGCTAATAATGATTGAAAAATGGCTTGAAGAGGGAAGCAGATGATGGAATAAACACTGAAAAACTGTCAAATTCCACTGCAGCTGCATAATCGTTAGGTTTTTGTCCATCATTTTTAGATTTGACATTTTATATTTTCAGATGGAAAAATTTCTTAAGTCATATTGCCATGGATACGAATAAAAAAATAAAAAAAAATTCCTCCATAAATATCCCTTATTATTTAATGTACAAATAACTACCATGTCAGATTCATTGTCGGACAAGAGCTTAACCCCAGAGGGATACAGTTTTCTGTCTTTTTCTCAGAATCAGCTTTTTGTTACTTACTAGGTTTTTCCATAACACTCATGAGATGTAATCAGATGTAATCAGACATACCATTGCGGAAAGATTGATAACATTTCTCGTCAGTCATATCTGGCTGGGATTTGGCAGTGCCATCAGGAGATAGTGAATAACAACAGAAAAATTAGCCAATGGCCCAAATAACTTTAATGGAATTCTTGTCAGCCTGAATCACAGCTGTACTTGTGAAAGAGTTGTTGGCGATAAAGCAGTATGTTAAGCATAGCAAGGAGAATGCTTAGGAATAGCCAACAGCTAATTTATTGGCTGGTGAATTTGGGATGTGTGATTACAAAACCCAAAACCAGTGAAGTTGGCACATTGTGTAAATCGTAAATAAAAACAGAATACAATGATTTGCAAATCCTTTTCCACCAATTTTCAATTGAATACACTGCAAAGACAAGTTACTTAATGTTCGAACAGGTAAACTTTGTAATTTTTTGCAAATATTAGCTCATTTGGAATTTGATGCCTGCAACATGTTTCAAAAAAGCTGGCACAAGTGGCAAAAAAGACAGAGAGTTGAGGAATGCACATCAAACACTTATTTGGAACATCCCACAGGTGAACGGGCTAATTGGGAACAGGTGGGTGCCATGATTGGGTATAAAAGCAGCTTCCCTGAAATGCTCAGTCATTCACAAACAAGGATGGGGCGAGGGTCACCTCTTAGTGAACAAATGCGTGAGCTGATTGTCGAACAGTTTAGAAACAACATTCCTCAATGAGCTATTGCAAGAAATTAAGGGATTTCATCATCTGTGGTCCATAATATTGTCAAAAGGTTCAGAGAATCTGGAGAAATCACTGCACGTAAGCGACAAGGTCGAAAACCAACATTGAATGCCCGTGACCTTCGATCCCTCAGGGGGTACTGCATCAAAAACCGACAGTAGTGTGTAAAGGACATCACCACATGGGCTCAGGAACACTTCAGAAAACCACTGTCAGTAACTACATCTGCAAGTGCAAGTTAAAACTCTACAATGCAAAGCGAAAGCCATTTATCAACAGCACCCAGAAACGCCGCCGGCTTCACTGGGCCCAAGCTCATCTAAGATGGACTGATGCAAAGTGGAAAAGTTCTCTGTGGTCTGACGAGTCCACATTTCAAATTGTTTTTGGAAACTGTGAACGTTGTGTCCTCTGGACCAAAGAGGAAAAGAACCATCCGGACTGTTATAGGCGCAAAGTTCAAAAGCCAGCATCTTTGATGGTATGGGGGTGTATTAGTGCCCAAGGCATGGGCAACTTACACATATGTGAAGGCACCATTACTGCTGAAAGGTACATACAGGTTTTGGAGCAACATATGTTGCCATCCAAGCAACGTCTTTTTCATGGACGCCCTGCTTATTTCAGCAAGACAGTGCCAAGCCACATTCTGCACGTGTTACAACAGCATGGCTCCATAGTAAAAGAGTGCAGGTACTAGACTGGCCTGCCTGTAGTCCAGACCTGTCTCCCCTTGAAAATTTGTGGCGCATTATGAAGCGTAAAAGACGACAACGGAGACCCCGGACTGTTGAACAACTTAAGCTGTACATCAAGCAAGAATGGGAGAGAGTTCCACCTGAAAAGCTTCAAAAATTGGTCTCCTAAGTTCCCAAACGTTTACTGAGTGTCGTTAAACGGAAAGGCGATGTAACACAGTGGTAAAAAGGCCCCTGTGCCAAATATTTATTGGAGCCACTGTATATTTCATACAGAATTGTTAATAAGTTAAGAAATTGCCATTCGTGTCCATCAAGTCAACTGTAGACCATATATTCCTCTCATATCAATCTTCAAAAAATAAGGATTTACAGTGGCTCCAATAAGTATTTGTACACTACTGTACTTCATGGAGCCGGTTACGGATGGCCTGGGCACAAACATGGCTTCCAGTTGCTTCCTCCTCTTTGGTGGCAAGACTGGAGGCCGAGGACTGTCTCTTCCTCTGTACCAGCAGGGAGATGTACCGGTCAGTGCGCTGGCTGGTCTTCCTGGGACGTCCTTTCCTGGCTGCATTGGCTATGCGTTCAGACTGTTTGTACTTCTTGATGATGTACTGCACGGTCGTGTGGCGTAACGATAGCAGAGTTCCAATTTTTCTGGTGCTTTGGCCTTCTTTATGTAGCTGAATGATTTGCTCCCGCATTCGACGGGGTATCTCGCCTGCCTTAGCCATATATCACAGGAATACATTATGGGCATGGTCAGGCCATTTACATAGGCCAGTCTGTGTACAGAGGGAGTGTCCAGTATGGTCACGCTTAACCAAATGAGACCAAGTGAGTCAACCATGTCCTGTAAACATCTTGAGTCAATTTTAGGTGAGTGTTATAAGTTTTGTGACTCACTAATGGAACTGTACAGATACTTATTGGGTCAGATAATCGCCTCTCTGACCAAATATGCTATTTTGACATTAAAAATTTGTTTAAAACATATTGATTATCAAATATTTTAATCACTTTTACACACAATAGCAAGCATTTAGCCGAATATACAAAAGCTGTTATGTAGTCGAATTTTCAAGTAGTGTACAAATACTTATTGGAGCCACTGTATATTCATACTTAAGTCTTTGCACAAACAAAATCTGGAATTACAAATAGCGGATGCACAATATTAAGGCAAAATCATGCTTTGTAGGCAATATGTTACTGCAAATAAGCAAGACTAGGTAACCACAGATATGTGCCTCATTAAACAGAAATTGGTCCAGACATCAGATCAGGCTTTTGCTTTTAGATATTATTTTTCCATCTCACAGCAGGGAACCGAAGTTAATGGTGTTAGCTAGCCCTTGTATAGCATTCAGTTTCTCCTCGGAGAGCTGAACTCTCAAATGCCCACTATGTACGCCCATCCCCCACGAAGTGCAGTCCAGCCCCCACACTACCCGCAAACATTTCCCAGTGAGCGCTCCCCAACCCCCACGCTATTTATATGCATCCTCCTTCAGACGCAACCCAACCACCCTCCCCCAACTGTATTGGCATACATGAAAATCACGTTACGAAAAAAATATTGAGTCATTATCCTTTATGTGGATTGGTCAACTAAGTTATTGAACCCAAAGCAAAACTGGCTGGTAAAAGATGCATTTGGATGGGGTGTTGGAGGACAGAGCTTGTACTCCCTTTATACTGTATGTAGTCTGAGCTTTCAGACCCCTGTTGACTGGCACAAAACGGCTAAATCTTTAGTTTGTCGGCATCTATTCCGCATAATGGTTGAAATATAAAAACTCTGCACAGCACAAGAACATTAACATTGGCAAACAAAGGCATAATGGGGGGAAAAAAACTGCAGATGTATTCCCCTGAATTCTGTTATTTTTAGCATTGTAGACAGTTGCACCAAGTTCTTTCTTGAATAAATTACACACAATATGTTATTTTGCTGTATATTGTATATGGTTAAGCTATGTACATTGGTTCCAGAATGTGATGTCACCCATTCAGAAACTGTTAGACACAAAATGGCTGACAGAAAAAGCAGTGCTCCATTTGGGAAACAGAGCCATTTCTTATGCAGCCGTGGGTTAATTGCAGGAGCACAGGAGCATGATTATTAGCCAGGCTGTAGGCTGGATTATTCATTGCATTTGCTTAGTCCATGCTCACCTGTCTTGATGAGACGGCAGCAATCAGTCTATAATTGTCCATATTTAGCCCACCTTTGTCAGAGATGGTGGGCTTTTCAAATTGCTTGTCGTCCGTGCTCCATGATCCGTCCTCCACCAATGCATCCATAAGCTATTCCTGTTATTGGTATTGCAAGAAAACGACTGAGTGGATTTTCAATAAATCCTCAATCCACATTCCTCATTTTGAGTGGGTATGCACAGTGTAATTTTGTGTCTCATTCGCAAAACCAAAGTGGCTGTCAGGCCTCCATCTTGAATTTTGACGATAAAATTTGTGATTGCAATTCCCATGAGTGCTGGCTGTCTCTCTCTCAAAGCTTGTAAGTGGGGTCTTCCGGGGCATAAATCTCCACCATGTAGTTTTTAACCTAAATGACATATCTAAAATGGCTGCCAGGTCATCATGTTGGATTAATTTGTCATCACTATTCCAAACAAGAGGCCTGTCGGCCAAAAGAGCTCCGCTGAGGATGACTAAAATGTCCAAGTCATAACTTAATTTCAGAAATCCTTGAAAACTATTGCAATATTAACACGACATATAAATGACTGAAAAAAAAATCTGCATAAAAACTAATTTTCTAAGTCTAAAATGCTGAATTTCTCAAAAACCGGGACGTGAAATGTTCTAATTTTCTCAGGGGATAATCAGAACATCATAAGGAAGGCCAATAACAAATTAGACAAAAAGTTATCGGACAGTTATTGAGATATTAATGAAAGACTGAAAAAATGAGCACAAACACGAACTTTTTAAGTCCAAAATGCTGAATTTCTGAAAAACTGACGTAGAGTTTTCCAATTTTTGCAGGGATCATCAGAACATCATAAGGATGGTTCACAACCAATGAGACAAAAAGTTATCAGACAGTTTTTGAGATGTGAATGAAAGACTGAAAAACTCATCACAAACACTGACTTTTTAAGTTCAAAATGCTGAATTTCCCAAAAACCGGGACGTAGAATTTTCACAGTGAATATTCAGAATATCATAAGGAAGGCTCACACCAAATTAGAAAAAAAAGTTATTGGACAATTTTTGAGATATTCAAATTTGAAGTGAAAAGTTGACGCCGAACGGACGGACGGACAGACAGATGGCCGCCAGACGACTCAGCATTAGAAAACCTCCGCTGACAGTGACTACAGTCACAGCGGAGCTAAAAACTACAGAGTGGATCCTCAACAAATTTGCATGCTGGTTCCGCTTTTATTCATCTTATTTATTGCCTCATTTAACAATTCAAATTGGCCTCAAGCCTCCATCCTGAATTTTGACTGTTATCACGCTTTCCATGGAAATGTTTGATGGAACTTACCTAATTTTTTGTGCAGATTCACCCAAAGGTGCAACAATGTGCACCATGTGGTTTTTCACCTCATCTACATTTTAAAAAAGTCTGCTAGGACACCGCATTGAATGAGTATTTTGCTATTCCAAGAAAATGACCGAGTGGATCTTCGCCAAATCCAGATTACAAATTACCCCTACTGCATAGTTATGCACCATGTCATTTTCATGCTTCGTTTCTATTTTCAAAATGGTGGCCAGGCATTACATTCCCATGTAACTGCCAAATATACACTGCTATTCCAAAAAAAAAAAGTCACACAGAATATTATATTACAGACCCACATTTGCTTCAATCAGGGAGCACATTCGTCATGGTATCGTTTCGACAATCTTGTAATGCGTCATAAAATTTATTTCCAACCAGGTTTGCTTACATTTTTGGCGGAGAGATTGTAGTGACTCTGTTAAGCCTTCTCCAGCACACCCCAAAGACCTCCACCTGGTGAAAGTCCAGACTCTGAAGTGGCCAATTAATGTGTGAAAATAATTTCTCATGCTTGATGAACCGCTCTAAGAGCACGATGAATATTGGCATTGCCGTCCTGGGATGCGCGTGTGCCTTCAGGGATTAAAGGGTCCATTGATGGATTAATGGTCATTCCGTGTATTCAGTTAGTCTGCTGAATTCATTTTATTGCTGCAGAACAGTGCTGAGCCTAGACCTGAGCGATTGAAGTAACTCCAGCCCATGGCACTGCCTCAAGAGGGACTTACAGTGCGCACTATGCATGATGGGTGCATCGCTTCATAGGCTTCCTTTCTTACCCCGACATGCCCATCACTCTGGAATAGGGTAAATCTGGACTCATTAGATCACATGCCTTTTTTCCACTGCTCCTGAGTCCGAGCTTGATGCTCCCTTGCAATTTGACCTCATTTTTTCCTCAGTTAGTCTCACTAACAAGTAGCTTTATGGCCATGCAGCCATTTAGTCCCAGTCCTTTTTTTTAGCATCGTGCATGGAGAAATACTCGGACCCTCATAATTAAACACAGCCATGACTTCTACTGCACTGAGAATTTTACTGATCTCCATTCAGAATCAGTCATTATTTTTCTCCAACCCATTTCATCTGCAAAGTTGTGGTTCACCAGTATCCTTCTAGGTTTTAATAATTGCTAGACAGTACATGACCGAGTTCCCGTGATTTCAGTGAGCTCCTTCGCCGTTTTCTTCACTTGATGCTAGCCAATAATTTGCCCCCTCAAAACACAGTAAAATCTTTCAAACAACTATAAAATGTTTCCAATGTTTTTGTCTTTCCTTTTTAAAAATTTGGCATCTCCAACCCCACCTGAATCTGGAAAGGCCGATAAGCGAACTGTGTACCAGCTTGCTCATATGCGACCTCATGTTGCCAACTTGGGAGAGCGTAGACATTTCGCAGTTCTCCGCTGAAACACGTGCCCGTCTGCCACTGCTTCTTTACACTCATTGCTCGAAACTTTGGAAGTTCAAAACGAGGGTGGAGGATAGTTGAACATGATCAAGCTTAGAAACTTACTGACAAGCACCCGGCTGACTAATAGGAGGAGCTTCAGCGATAAATAAAGCTAAGAACTGTGACAGTATCCCAACCTAGCAGTCCCACGCAATTTACTTGCTGCTCTCAAAAGGCTACCGACCACTGCCAGCTGGTATAACTGGAAATCGAACCCGCGACGTGGTGGTAAATACTACTCCTCAATGCAGCGCCTTAACCACGTGAGCCAACCTGGCAGCCCGGACATGGTAGCAAGGTAACGGACCATAACATTAAGATCACGCATTCATAGGCTGAAGTATTCGCCTATTTAAATACAAATGTTAACTTCTCCTGGGTAAGTTCGACAGAGCTGGCAGTATATGGGAGACGCGTTTTTGTAAAATTGGACCCAGTTATCGATGAAATTGCTCACGGGGTTGATTTTGCAACTAAGGGGGCAAATGCTTTTTCACATGGGGCCAGGAAGAGTCGGATGGCTCATTCTCTTCCATAAATGAAATCGCCATTCTGAAAATATATTGCGTGTTCAAGGCATTTTTGTATAATATTGTGGCGGTCCTGCCCCAGTTCGTGTTTGCCTGTTAAAGTGAAACTTAAAAAAACAGCGGAGTATCGCTATTGGCTGCACCTGGGGAGGGAGAAAGAGCCAATCAGGTCCGGGGTGGGGGGTATAAGAGAGCTGAGTTGCCAGCATGAGAAAATGTGTGTTGTTGTTAATGTTTTGTGTTGTTAAAGAAATGAGTCTGTTTGGGAGCTGTGAGGAAACGGCCCTTTTAAGGGCCGAACAGCAAGTAAAACGAAGCCCGCCCCGAGCGATGCGAGAACCGCTATTCCTGCCTCAGTCTCAGTCCTTCAGTAGCGAGACCGCTACATTGGTGTCAGAAGTGGGATTTGAAGAAAACCGCCGCGAGATCGCGCGCCTCGAGGGAGAACTGAAGACGGGGCTGCACGTGAAAGCGGACAGAGCCGCGGGGAGCAGGAGCCAAACAAGAGGGCTGTGCGCACCGGAGGGAAGGAACGAACCTCGTCCCGCACGAGCTCCTACAGCAGCAGCAGCGGCGGCAGCTGAGAGAGGGGGGGCGCCGGAACCACGGAAGGGAGTGAAGCTACCCCGATTTAGCGGCGCAGCGCCCTGGGAGCCCTACCAGGCTCAGCTGCTACGGACGGCCCAGTGCTGTGGGTGGAGGGACGGCGAGGCAGCAACCTATCTGGCGCTAGCCCTGGAAGGTCCAGCACTTCAAACGCTACTCGATCTCGACCCAACTGAACAGACTAGCCTAGCTTCGCTAACCAAAGCGTTAGAAAAGCGATACGGGCAGCGCCGGTCCACCAGGCTACACCGCCAGAAGCTGCTTTTTCGCCGCCGCCAAACGAGGGAACAGTGGGGGGGCCGTAGCCGCCGACCTGCGCTTCCACGCCCGCCAAGGCTACCCCACATTCGGGACGCGTGAGCAAGACGAGCTAGCGCTGCACAGCTTCCTGCAGGCTCTCACCCCGGAAAACTGAGGCACCACGTTATGCTGCCCACGCCCCAGACGCTCGATGAAGCCCTTCTACAGGCCAAAAGAGAAGACGACGTCATCAAAGAAGTGATGGCGACAAGCCCCCGGGAGTCACGCCCACAAGTATGCGAAGTGGCTCCGGAAGAGGAAGAGGAGCAAGTGAAGCAGGCTCACACGCCCGGTCAGGCACAACATCGACGCTGTCTCCGGTGTGACGAGAGAGGCCATATTTCACGGGACTGCACAGTGCCAGCACCAAAGCCAAGGGAGCCCCAGCTGTCGGGAAACGAGCTGGGGGCGGCGCTGTGAGGAGCCCGCCGCTCCCAGTAGCCATCCTCCCCAGTTGTGTGCGGCCTGCCGAACCTGAACCTAGCCCGGCCCTACCCGCACCTCTAGCTGAACATCATTCTGCCCTTGTAAGGGCGGGCGAGCAAAAATTCCAGATTGCCCTTTTTAAGGCGGATGAGCAAGGTGCGTTACCACAGGTGGGCCGGCTGGGTGGGGCCGGTGGGCTGCACCTAGACTGCCGACTGGACGGCCAACCCTGCCGTGCGCTGGTTGACACAAGAGCCACCATCTCTCTCGTCCGGCTAACGACGCTCCCCAACGCCACCTGAGAACCGACCGTGTCCAGGCTGCAATCCATGACCGGCCAGAGGATGGACATGAAGGGCAAGAAGTCAGTGAGCGTGGCTGTGGATAGCCACCTAGCCGAACAGGAGTTCTGGCTAGCGGACATTAGGGAAGCATGCATCATAGGCCTGGACTTGTTAGCATCATGGGGAGCTACAGTTGATAGCACAGGCTACACTCACCATCGGCCAAACCACAGTTCCACTGCATCGAGCTGCAAAAAGAAAGCGGGCGGCGAGAAGAGCTCGCCGGGCCTACACAGCCAACACACGGCCGCCCGCCGACCTGCTAGCTAGCCCACCAGCGCCCATGCAGCACAATAGCCGGCCCCCTATCCAGCGTGCCGGCCCCGGAAGCAGCCCCGCCACCGTCCACCCGTCTCCTTCTTCATGCCCTGCCTCACCCTCAGCCGAGACGGCTGAGGCCATCCGCGAGCTGTGGCGACGCAGCTGCAGTGAACTCGCCCCTTCCCGATGCCAGCAACTGCACCGCTTGTTGACTGATAACGCAGACCTTTTCGCAGTGCGCGATGAGGAATGCACGCAGACAGATTTGGTACAGCACACCATTGACACTGGTGATGCCGCACCCATTCGCCTGCGCCCCCATCGATTATCATTGTCCAAGCGGCTGGTAGCGGAGAAGGTGAGAGAGATGGCTGCAGCTGGTGTCATAGAGCCCTAAGACAGCCCGTGGGCGGCACCCACTGTACTGGTGCGTAAAAAAAATGGAGAGTGGCGGTTTTGTGTCGACTATCGGCAACTTAATGCTGTTACCCGCAAAGAAGCCTATCGTCTACCACGCATCGGCGAAGCGCTAGACCATATCACAAGGTCCAGTCGATTCAGCTCGCTGGACCTCCGCAGTGGACACTGGCAAGTGAGGCTAGCTCCTAGTGCTAAAGCTAAGACCGCCTTCACCATGGGGGGGGGATTGTGGCATTTTTGAGTAATGCCCTTCGGCCTTTGCAACGCTCTGGTGACCTTTGAACGGCTCATGGAAAGAGTGCTGTCGACCGTCCCTCGAAGTTGCTGTGTCGTGTACCTAGACGACCTCTTGGTGCACGCCAGCAACTTTGAGCAAGCCCTCGAGAATCTAAGTGAGGTGTTTACTGCAATTCGACTGGCTGGACTACGGTTGAATCCCCGGAAGTGCCAGCTTCTCCGGAGGGAGACGGCCTTCCTGGGGCACCTCGTAAGCGAGCGAGGGGTGGCGACCGACCCGGTCAAGGTAACTACAGTGTCAGAGTGGCCGACACCGGCGGACGTGGGCGAGCTGCGTAGCTTCCTGGGGCTGGCTAGCTACTATCTGCGATACGTGCGGGACTTCACCTCCATAGCTAGCCCTCTCCACCGCCTCACTGACAAGCACCAGGCCTTTAACTGGACCGACGAGTGTGCAGCAGCCATCGCACTGCTCAAGACAGCCCTCACTCAGGCCCCAGTGCTGGCGTACCCTGATGTCTGCCGGCCCTTCATCGTGGACACTGACGCTAGCAATACAGGCATGGGGGCGGTGCTATCACAGGCGGACGGTGAGGGGGAGCGTGTAGTCGCCTACTACAGTCATGTTCTGAGCCGAGCTGAAAAGAACTACTGCGTCACACGCCGAGAGCTGCTGGCCGTCATCCTAGCCATCCGTCACTTCCGCCCCTAACTCCAGGGTGGCTGCCGTGGGAAAATCAGCAGCTGCGGGAGGCGCAAGAGGCTGATGCTGTTCTGCAACAGGTGAGGGGCTGGCTGGAGGCTGGCGCATTTCCGACCTGGCCGGAGGACTCGGCTGGGGGGCTGGAGCTTAAGGCGTACTGGGGGCAACGAGGGAGCCTGGAGCTGCGAGACGGGCTGGCGTATCAGCGGTGGTGGGCTCCTGGCCGGAGCAATGACCTGCTGCGTCTACTAGTGCCTCACTCATTACGCTCGCAAATCCTTGGACTGGTGCACGGCTCGGTGGGGGCGGGCCACTTTGGGGTCAACAAGACCCTGCATCGTCTTCGGCAGCATTTCTATTGGCAGAGCTGCCACCGAGACGTTGAGCTTCACATTCACTGCTGCAATACCTGCATGGCCCAGAACTGGTCCTGGCGAGACTTCACACGCCCTGCTGCAGCGCTACGTCGTGGGGGCGCCCATGGAGAGAGTGGGTGTCGATGTCCTGGGGCCATTCCCCACCACTGAGTCTGGCAACCAGTACGTCTTAGTGGCGATGGATTACTTCACCAAGTGGCCCGAGGCGTACGCTATTCCTGACCAGAGCACTGAGACGGTGGCCAGCCGCCTGGTGGAAGAAATATTCGCTCGGTTCGGAGTCCCAGGGGAGTTGCACAGTGACCAGGGGCGGAACTTCGAAGCCAAGGTAATGGCCGCAATCTGCAAACGCCTAGGCATTGTGAAAACACGCACCACTCCCCTTCACCCTCAGAGTGACGGATTAGTAGAGCGCTTCAACCGGACACTCGCCACCCAACTAGCAACTCTAGCTAGCCAACAGCAACGGGACTGGGACCAGCATCTACCGCTGGTGCTGTGGGCGTATCACTCAGCCGTGCAGGAATTCAGCCTCTGCACTCCTGCCGCACTGATGCTAGGGCGCGAGCTCCGAACACCCGTCGATCTAGTGTTCGCCCCCCCCCCCCACAGAGGAGGAGTCCCAGATAGGTGAGGCTACCTAATACCACCAGCTCCTTGAACCCATGCGAGTGGCACATGACTTCGCTCGGAAGGCTCAGGAAACTGCGGGCCTTCGCCAAAAACGGCGCCATGACAACCGTTGCCGCGGGCGAGCTTTTGCTTCAGGGAGTCAGGTCTGGGTCTACTGCCCGAAACGCCAGAAAGGCCTATCTCCCAAGCTACAACCAAATTGGCCTGGCCCTGCAGAAGTGCTACACAGACTGGGAGAAGTGACCTACAGAGTGCGGATGCCTGACGCCGGGCAGGTGGTGGTCTTACACCAAGACAGGCTGGCCCCCTACCAGCCTCGGGCTGCCAGCCCTGCCCCCAGCGCCGTAACACAGCAGCCTGGGCCTACCAGCAGGCCTGTTCGTCAGCGAGGGACACCAGGACATTTTGGGGACTTCGTTGTGGGGTTTTCTTTATTTTTATTGTTGATGTTTTGTTGCTTGGGAGGGTTGTTTGTTGTGGGGTCGTCGGGGACAGTGACCCCTTAGGTGGCGGCAATGTGGCAATCCTGCCCCAGTTCGTGTTTGCCTGTTAAAGTGGAACTTAAAAAAACAGCAGAGTATCGCTATTGGCTGCACTTGGGGAGGAAGAAAGAGCCAATCAGGTTTGGGGTGGGGGGCATAAGAGGGCTGAGTTGCCAGCATGAGAAAATGTGTGTTGTTGTTAATGTTTTGTGTTGTTAAAGAAATGAGTCTGTTTGGGAGCTGTGAGGAAACGGCCCTTTTAAGGGCCGAACAGCAAATAAAACGAAGCCCGCCCCAGGCGATGCGAGAACCGGTATTCCTGCCTCAGTCTCAGTCCTTCAGTAGCCAGACCGCTACAACATTTAAAAAATTAGTTTGATGATCTGAAACATTTAAGTGTGACAAATACGGAAACATACATGAAATTGGGAAAAATACTTTGACAGCACTGCAACCTTCTTAAATTACTCGAAGGTCCAGTTCAATCCAATTTAAAACCTGTAAGGGCAGCTGATAAATGCAAACCCAAGAATATGAAGGCTCATGAAAAGATCTTCTTAGAGGATTATTTCTATGAAGAAATCAATGAAGTGTTTAACACATTGATGTATTCTGTTTCTGTACAATAATATTGCTTAAGTATTGCCAGTAGTGAAATGCCAGCTAGGGGTGCCAGTAATTTGAGCCCACTGTAGTATGTACACATCACCTTTCAGCAGAAATGCAGCAGAAATTAACAAATGAGTCAAATGGCATTTTAAAGATATTTGTAAATGGATCAAAATGCCTCAGACAAACTTTGGTGTCCTTACAGGTTGGAACATGCATGCCAAGTTTTAGTTTCATTGGCCCAGTGGTTTCTTGAGAGATGTTTGCACATGGACAACATGCAGCGACGGATAAGCAAGCCATGAGCAAAAAATGCTAAGCCACTTGGAGTCCACATTAGCCAAAACGGTCCTTGTGACAAACAACTGAATAGTTTTGACGAATCAAATAATAAAAAAAATTGAGAAATGGCTTAAACAAGGGCTTAAAACAATTAAGATGTGACCCCTTCCTGAGGCCAACAAGGAAACCCTGGTTGCAGCTTGATAAATTGAGAATTCTAAAAGATGCATCAATTTGAAGTAGGAAACTCAGAAAGCAGGGAATATCAGCTTATAACAGGAAAGTGCAGATTGCCGCCCTAACCAGGAACTCCAAGATGGGCTTAGAGCTCCAATGTCTGACTTCAAACAACTACCACTCAGGAAAGGAGGCTGGGCTTTGTCAATTGGCACGTGACCATTTCCCAACCCCAACAAAGACACCCATAACTCTATACAACAAACGGTACCACATTAATGAAGAATCAAGTTTCCAACAATCAGATAAGGGGGGCAGGCCTGCACCAATTATCATGTGACCCTTTCCTGGGGCCAATAACCCAACCCCGAGTGCTCTATGACAAATGGTTCAATAGTGGAGAGTTAAATGTCAGCCCATCAAGAGAAGGGCTTGGGGCATTGTCAGTTAATGTGAAAGGGCAGGGCAGCACCATTTAACGTGCGATCCTTTCCTCTCAAGTTCCAACAACCTAATCCCCAACTCACTATGACAATTCAAAAGTTACTAAGGCTCAAAGATTACCCATTCAAGAAATATGTGTGAAAAAGTGCCAGAAAAAATAGAGAAAAATTCTGTGCATTTGTGTCTGTGTGGGAATTGTGGGGCGTTAGGACCCATCCTTTGGGACAGTCTGAAGTGAGAGTCTGTAGGCTCTTGCTGGAAGTCACAAGAATTGGCAAATCAATAGTGCTTAGTGGAGGATGGTGTGCTGAGAAAGAAGGTAAAAAAAATAAATAATAGGACCAAGGGTCCAGTAGCTTACCGGCAAGCAGTCTTACAGTGATGATACAAGTGATGAAAGTTTCATGTAAAGTGTGGCATTTGAATCAAAGAAAATCAATGTCAAGGCCATTAAATAAAAGTTCACATAGATTTATAAGGCCTGTTATACAATCCTAAGCTCTGAAGCGGTTTTGGTGATACAAGTCATTAAAATGTCAATATGTATTCAATATGTCGATTCTGAACTTTAAAGGTCACAGAATGTCAACTTGTGGTTAGCAAATGGACTTCATATGAGACGTTGTTAAAGTCTATACAAACCTTGGCACAATCTGTGACTATTTTGGTGGTACAAGTCATTGTCATTTCACTGTGGAAACTGACCCTCAAACGTCACTGACAGTCAAGTTGAAGGTCACCAAATGAAAGTTCATATATGACTTCCTATGTCTGTAATACAAACCTAGACTCCAACTGTGACAGTTTTGGCAAGACAAGTCATGGTAATTGTATTATGTCAAGTTTGACCTTTGAATGTCAAACAGTCAAGCTGAATGTCAACAAATGAAAGTTCATATGTGACTTGCTATGTCAGCAACACAAACCTAGGCTCCATCTGTGACCTTTCCAGTGAAAGAAGTCATTGAATTTTCTCTAGGTTAAGTTAGACCTTCAAAGGTCAATATGAAGGTCACCAAATGAAAGTTCATACATGACTTCCTATACTTCTCCAATACAAACCTACAATCAATCTGTAACGATTTTGCTGATATAAGCAATTGAAATTTCACTGTATAGTTTGGCCGTTGAAGGTCACTAAAGGTCAAGTTCAAGGTCACCCAATGAAAATACAAACCTATGCTCCATTTGGAATAGTTTTGGTGGACGAAGTCATTGAAATTTCACAATGTGAAGTTTAACCTTCGAAGGTCGCTGAAGGTCAAGTGCAAGGCCACCAAATGAAATATAAGTGTTCAATGCACATACACTGCCCGGCCAAGAAAAAAGTCGCAGACTCAAATATTTAGTTGGAACCCCTGTAGCTTTGATTACAGTGCATATTCGTCTTGCCATTGTTATGACAACTATATGCAATGCCAGAACATTTATTTTTGATCAGAAATGCCATAATTTTTGGCTGAGATCTTGTCTTCTCGACATAGTGGTTGAACCACTCGGTAGTCTTTCTTGTGCACATCCCAGTAACTTTTAATGCGTTTAAGGTCAGGAATTTGTGGTGGCAAATTTGCTTGTGAAAATGATTCCTCATACTTATTTTTGTCTTTCATGGTTTTCTTTGCTAAATACAGGCCAATAACTTGCCCGTTCTGAAATTATGTAACATCTTTTCCACAATCAAAGGATGTGTCTTCCGACATGATTTTTTAAGAAATAACTAGCGACGTGCTTCATCATTCAGGGTTAAAATTATTATTGCCAGCTGAAACATATTAATTGCCGCAATAATTATCCAATTATAGAATTTTTTCAATAATTTCCAAACGGTGACTTTTTTTTTTGGCCGGGCAGTGTATGTTCCCAATGTTCAATATTTTCAAGCCTAGAAATCTTTAAAAATGATAACATTTTGTTTGACTGTTCAAGGTCATCTGAAACCAACTTTCACACAGCCAAAATATAGGTCATATATTACTTCCTATATATGTCAGTAATACAAACTTAACCTTTATCTGCAACTATTTGGCCTCCTCAGGCCATCCTGCATATTCATTAAGTACAGCGCCCCCAATAGACCCACTTTCGTCAATCAAAATGGCGCTTGCACTGTACAATGATGGTATGAAGGTAAGTTGATAGCCTGATGTAGAAAAAAATCATCACAGTTTTTGAGAAATGATTTTTTAAAATTTCTCAGTCCCATCTTTAACATTGGAGCCAAAACTTCAAGGGCCCATAAAACGGACAAAAATGATTCGATCAAAAATCCGAGAAAAAAAGACCGGAGATATGGTCTAGTAGTATGTTATTGAAAATTTATACTAATTCATCAGGCCAAAACAAAAAAAAAAAAAAAATGTTCCAGACGACGGATGCCATACCACGAATAAAAGCTAATTAAAAAAAAAAAAAAAAAAAAAGAGGAAGGGCAAAAGAAACATCACAATACCCATTCTTTGGGGCACTCAAAGGAGCGGTGTCACAGTAACTGCACATGCTCAGAATGTACATGCCAAGAAAGTGAATCTAGTCGACTGCAAGTCAACCTGATTCCATCCTTGCAAACTGCTCTTTGTTTTGCATTGTATTAATACATTTTAGCGACTCCAACATTATGCTTTTTATATTTAAGGAGCTTTCTACGGAAATCTGAGAATTCAAGGTGCTATTTTAAGTTGAAGCCAAGGGATAAAAAGAACATAAGCTGGTTTCCCATCGACAATAATCATAGAAAAATACCTTCAAGATTTTGACTTGCAGTTGAACGAACTAACTTCGTTCCAAGTTACGAACATGTGCAGACATTGTGATAGCTCCTTTAAGCTGTGTAGAAAGTTTAGAAGCTTAGGCCCGTATTCAGAAATGACACTCACACAAATTGAGCGTGAGTGAGTACTAAAACTTAGTGTCAGCTTATACTAAATGAGTCAGAGGTTTCCCTAACACTCATTTGCTTTCAGAGACTTCATTCACACTGAAAATAGGGTCTCTTTCTGAGTGAAGGTTGAGTGCAGGGAACACCTCCCTTGAGCCGCATTAACTTGAGCAGGTATTTTGTTGTCATGCTTTCAGGTGGTTGCAAACATTGGAAACTGTGGATCATTTACAGCCACGTGCTCGACGCAATCGCAACTACGCAAATTTTAACCATAATGATGGTAATGATGCCGGTAACTTACTGACCACCTGGTTTCAGTGTTTACGAACTGCACTGTGGTGAGCTGGAAGTTAGCATTTGTGTACCCACCAGTGGCTACTGGTGAACTGGAAATGGAGGAAGCTAAAAATCATCCCTTAAAAAGAATGATTGGACATGACCCGTTTTAAATCATTTAATAACATTTTATTTACTTGAACTCCAAAAATCCTAAGGATTATCATGTGTCGCCAGTTCTACTTGTTAAGTGAGAATGAGCACCGATAATCATTTCCCTTTTTTCAAAATTACCATTGAAGAAACTTCAAAAACTCTCAACATTATCAGATGTGGCCAGTTTTCGTTAATAACGCATATCTGTCAACTCTCACGCATTCGGATTTCTCGCGCTTTTCTTTACTGATGGGTTGGAAAATTCTGCGCTCAGCTGCTCGTGGGGCGTGTGTGGATTGGTCTGCGAGGCTCAAGTAGCTGTATGTCACGAGAATCCATTCTTTTCTACATTCTTAACCGCTGAATGTAGAAGGAAATGTCCGGCACATTTCACAGCCTGTTGCTTAGTGAGCCTCGCGCGCTGTCCTGCGCCTTTCGCGAGCCTCTCAACCACAGAATTTATGAAGACATGCTGATATTTACGTCATCATTTGTGTGTGAAAGAAACGGCTCAATTTTGTGAAGCAATGTATAACAACACTATCAAAAATAAATTTGATTGTCCTTTTACCAGATAGTCGGAGAAATTTTCTAATCAAGAAAAGTAAACTGCGACAGGTTTAGGTCATTCAGCACTGAAGGGTGAGGATTGAACGTCACTTTGCAGCAGCCAACGCACCGCCTGTGGTACCCAGTGCCCACTACTGTCAGTTAAGCTCGACTGGCGTTTGTGAATATCACCTGGCGAGGAGTGGGACTGCTCCCTCGGATAGTGGTAGGTCGATCTCTCTCGCACACTCGTTACATTTCAATCGTACTCACTATGTGGTGAGTGGAGGGTGAGTTTGAGTGGCGTTTCTGAATACAGGCCTTAAGCTGTCAAATTAGAAGCATGAGAGCTTATGAAAATGAATGAAATCTATGGAGCTAAAAAAAATGATGACAAAGGAGGAATGGCACAAAAAAAACCCAAATGTCACTTAAATTGGCAAATTTGACCCAATCTGAAGCCAGGCAGCAAGTCTGAGGTTTATAGCTGTTAAATTGCCCAAGTATGAGCAGTTTAATACATGGCCCATAATAAGTCTATGGGAATAAAACAAGAGTGGAACTAAGCTATCCCTTCAAACAGTACCAGCATCTTGAGCTGTCATATCCTGAAGCAGCCTTCCCATTTTTAAACTTGTATCTACAGAGCTGTACAACCACAAGCAATCACAATTTCAGCATAATAATAATAATAATAATAATGTGTAAGTTGACATGATAAAAATTTGTAAGCATTTGTGCAGTTTCTGGTAGCTTTGCAAGTCCATTTTCCTCTAGCCTCTGACATTAACAAGGAGTGCTTAAGGCCAAAAACTACCTGTTGGTACGCATCAACCGTTTATCTTAAATACTTAAGACTATTGCAGGAAAACCCTAGGAGAGAAGAAATTTCTCAGAGGCTGGAACCACCACAATTGCGCAAACAATACCCCGGATAAAGTCGCTGAAATCATACATCCACATTCTATTAGTTTGCAAAAAAGTAACCCATTTTACCCATTTGCATGCAGCACAAATTAAGTCACAGATAGATGAATAACTGTTAAGAGGAGCAGGTCATCTGTAGTAATGTGCAATGTACTTTGAAGCAATCAAAGTTGTACACAACTTTCAAATGATCTTGAAAACATACAAAAATATTAAGGCAATAAATACGGTCATTTGCTTTGAAGTACCCCTAGACAGCTTTCAAATATTTGAGCTGTTCAATGTTTTAATGCAACATAAACTAAATGCACAACATGTCAAATGGGCATTATGTGCAAAATTTAATGGTCCCCTCTGACTTGATAAATGCATCCCGCTGTCATTTTTGGAAATCTGATTTCTCAGTAAAGTTCTGTCCAGAGGAAACAAAATATTAAACCAAGGTTTATTTCATAAATCTCAACAGTTATACCAAATATACAGCACTGACAGAACAGCCTTTTCAACATCTCAATACTGTTCACAGAATCCACTGCATTAGGAAGAATTAATTTCGTACAAAGGGGGGGGGGGGGGTTTTTTTTTTTTTTTTTTAAATCAGTACTTTATAAAACTATTGGCTACTATAAGCCAACATGAAACGCCAGTGAGAATTATGGTGCATCTTTTCTCAAGTTAGATGTAAGTAGTTCATCACTGCAATATCCACAGGACTCAAGACAAACCGACAGCTGTTCGGTCATGACCCCAAGAAAATATTCAATTTATCATGTTGGGAGAATCTTAAAGAAGTGGCCACAGTTCAGTCCCAAATTGACATCAACAAATGGGAGTTTTCACCTACTTAATGTTACACAAACTTAGAAATCAACTTATGTAGACAAGCCAAGTGCGAGAGAGAAATCGTTTTTCTGGGGTACATTTCAAGTAATGCCTGCGGCCAATATTCAAATGCATACATGAAAAAAAAAAAAAAAAAAAAAAAGTACCCATGTTGTGAGTGACCTCATGTCATACACAACCCCCCCCCCCCCCCCCCCCGCCCCCAACTTCCCATTTGCGGATGCTCCCACAGAGCAACTGTGCTACAGTTCAGCCAGAGAAGACAGACTGAAAAATAAACCAAGCCTAACAGAAACCATACCAGTGACTAACAAATTCAGGAAGAACAAAATCAGATATTAAATATCTTACAGGAGGAAAAAGAGATTACTTGTGTCCTTCTTAAAAATGTGTTTAAATACTTCTCAAATAGGCACCAAGACATTGTGCAATGCAATTTTCATAAATCATTTCATGAAGACAAAGTTTGTGAATGTAAATTTAATCAAACATTGTGTTTCAAACTTGGTCTAACTATAATGCACACCTTGGAATACAAATAAGCCCAAGTTGAGGGGCTTCTAAATAAATACGCATCTTTAAACAAACCCTTTCATACCAATCATTTTCTCCCACTGTATAATTCTCCAAGCGTTTAAGCAAAATAAAATTTAAAGACCATTAAGACAGTTCAAGCAATTTACACTGGCAACATTCGCCGTTAAAAAAATACCAAGAGGAGTGAAAACTGAAAATCAAGAACCAGATAAGATGCATGAGGACAAATTTTCAAGAGCAAACACATGTTAATCCACTAAGGGCATCTTCAATTTTAGCCAAATTCGATCTGAAAAATAAAATAAAAAATACATGTATACCCAACACATTCCAGAGTGTTGCTAATCACTTTGGTAATAACACGTCAGAAAATGATGAATGAGTGCATGTGTATTCAGAGCTGGCAGTAGCCATTTTAAAAATGCACAACAGTGAACTGTGAAAAAAAATTGGTTTAAATCTATGTACGAGTCAATGGTCCATTTTCATGGCATTCAAGCACTTTCTCCTGTCTACATTCTCAGCACACTCACTATGAACAGAAAAGACTAAACTGGACCAAGATCAGTGCTGTTACTTCGAGAAGTTGGTTATGAATGGGTCTGAAGTCCAGAAAACGTTATGGCTGAAATTTACTCGCACTCATCCATCCACCCCCAATCAACCTTGCACCTGACATGCACACCCACCCCAGAAATGTTTTTGCAAGAAAAAGAAAAAAAAAGAAAAAAAAAAAAAAAAAAACAGAAGCATGAATACAACCACCCTAACTTACTTAAAATCAAGAACAATCAAAAGGTGGTTTTTCATTAAATCTGGGCTGCAACAATTGAGCAGTCTACTCTTGGTGCAAAATGCAAATTACTTGGCTCTCTGTACAAGGGTTTGCCTGTTGCCCATACAAACCCCAAACCCACCGCCTTCAAAAAATAAATGGGTTACAACTGTACGAACATTATACTGAAAAAGTTTCATGAATTTGTTAAGGAATGGAATACATCTGGCCTCGAGTCTCGGAGCGAAGTTTGCATGTTCTCCCCATGATTGCGAGATTCTCCTCCCACAGTAGAAAGACAGGCATGACAGGCTTATTTGAGATTCCAAGCTGGTCAGAGATATGAGTATTAGAGTGCCGTAGGATTCCTGCAATGTGGTAGTACACGGTCCCGGTTCCGTTCCAGCCTTTTGCCACAATTATGCAGGGATGGGTTCCAGCCCTACCTCACCGAGAACAGGCAGCTTTGATAATAAACGGATGAAATAAGAGTAATCACTTTTTTTTCCTTTTTTTTTTTATAAACACACAACTCATTACATTACTTATCAACGTCTATGCTAATCTTTTTCCAACACAGAACAAAAGGGCAAACCCATTTTAACAATTGGGAATGAACTGAAATGTGCATCAGACATTTTGGCGAGCGCTTCAAACAAGTATTAGAATGACACATTTGCTTTTCACATATCAATGGATACTGCATAGTAATAAGGCATGGCTTTGCTATCAATGTATGGTATAAATGGGGCGTATAAGCTTACAAAATCTGCACCATACTGAAGTATACCTAATGGACTGTTGTACATCCAGTGTCATGTGAAAAAGCAATGGTCTTAAACATTTATCTGGGAACATTGGTAGGTTTCTAAAATGGTAGGTTTCTTAACTCAAAATAACTCCAATTGGACACCAACACTCTCAGAAAATAATCAAGTAGTAATAGGAGTTGGGACACAGCAATAACTTCATTTAAAAGCTAATCAATGCCATTCCATATATTCCAATAGGGGGGCTTCACTGAAATGGCTTCAGTTCATACAGGATAAACAATGAGTGGCTGAATCTGAATCACTGGTGACAAATTAACTTGCAAGATCTTCTGGGCTTTCCTTCTGACTTCCTCATCAGTGTTAGAGTCATCCACCTTTATCACCTTCAATCTCAAGTTATCCTCACTTAGTTCAGAATCTTCTTGTCCATTCATGGCCCAGACTGCCCTGGACATACTCAGATCATTTCGGCAATTTAGCACCCTGACAGTACCCTCTTCCCTCCATCCAAGCTCGTTGCCAGCACCACTGACTTGGCCGATACTCAGTGGAACCATTTTGTAGTTACTACTTTCTTTCAAAAGTCTACCATTCTGACATACCACTGGAGCAGAGTCTCCAATGAGAGCCACGCCCACTTTGACAGGACAGGAAAGAGGTCTCATGTTCTCTGACAAAGCAGCTTTCGCCGTTTTACCTGCAGTCTCAAATGAAGGAACTGGAATCCCCGATAATATTAACGAGCGGTGAGAACTGGGTATGGTTACACTTTGAGGCCCATTATCAGGTTGTATCTGCAGTCTTGCTGTATGGCCCCCAGAAGAGCCACTTATGCTAGTCAATTTCAAGCATGGTTGCACCTGGAAAGGTCTAACTGCGTAGACTGGAGGTTTGGCAAGCACTGCTTGCTTCAGAGACTCATGCGAGAGATTAGTCAACATTATCTTGGGCTGATTCTTAACGATCATTTTGGCAACGGGACTCAAGAGAGTGTAGTCGATTTCGTTCTTCTTGCAGAGGGCTTTCCTCGATCTTTTCCTGGTAGGTTTCTGAACCTTAGGAACTTTGTAGGTGATGTCCAGTGGTTTGTTCATTTTCTCAACTGGTAAAGGTTCTGTTGTGCAAGACTGATAACCATACACATCTTTGCTCTTGAGCACGAATGGTTTGTGACCCTCATCTTTCAGTCCCTGCAGAAAGGACACAAGCTGCATCTCAGTGTCCGACATGTCCTTTGACATAGGACTGAAAACCCTCAGTGCCTCCACGAGAGCAGTTTTCCCAGCAGAGGCAATTCTGGACCAGGAGTGAACTGCCCTTTGAGGAACCTCCTCTTCACAATTCATGGCATATGCCAACAGCTTAATGACATAAGCCTTGAAAGATGTGCCCTGTGAAGACAAGAGCAGCGTTAACTTTACAGATCATACAACTAAGAGCCTGTAAGCCAACAAATAAAGTAAGTAGTATAACTTTTGGGGGAAAAAAAATTAATAATTCAATCATATCAGAAAATGCTTTTACAATCTTGTTGCCCAATATCAAACTTCATTGCTGCTGATTCACTTGACATTTCTGCCCTGAGTGCAACAACTTCAGTTGAAGAACAAGTATTTGCCACTAACGTGTCTTTGTCCCCCTCCAAAATATGTGAAATCGTGTCAAAATGAGCAATCCCTCGGTGTCACCTTGAGAGTGACGCGAAGGTCACCAAAATCGAATGGCGCCGGGGTATCACCCTTATACATGTTGACATGAAATTTGAAGGAAATCCGTCAATTCGTTCTTGAGATATCTAGCTGACAAGGATTTGGGACGTACGGACGGACGGTCGTGAATACTATGTCCCGCCGCTTCGCGCATTCCGCGCGGCGGAGGACAATCAGAAATGAAGGCACTATATAAAGAGCCCATGAGATTGACAATCTAGTCTTTTGTTCAGCAATTAACAGGGCTCGCGCTGCCCAATCACCGATGGCGATTCGTCATGACAGTTTGACGATGTCTCATGCATTTGGCGGAAAATGTGGTGAAGACCTTTTCAAAGTGGGTTCATGACATTCGTGCACATCTTCCGGAATAATGTAAGGCGGGGGGGGACCAGGTGTCCCAATTTGCGTTGTACCGCAGAGCATTTTCATCTCCTTACCAGTGTCCAGCAAATCGAGACTCTGTCCTGCATTTTTATTGCCTGAAGCCATTTCTAAAATCATGCTCTTAAGATGCTGACAGTTTAATACCGATCTGGATCTTAGGCGTTATGCACCGAAAATAGTTCTTTAATTACATTTTCTATTAGAGCTTGTACATTAAATAAAATTGAAACACAACATTCAATTGGTTTTTTAAAGCGAAACAAAAGCTGATAAGTAATAAATGAAATTGTGAACATGCTCATTAACTCTTTAAAGGATTGAATGCAGCTGACAAGTAGACAACTGCTGCTCACTGGCTACACTGGACTTTGCAGGGGCAGAAGCACAGCCAAGGATGTGTAGTGGTCAAATTATGAGAGATTTTAAAGCTGTGCACGATCTTGCTTTGATTTCTTGCAATAAAACAGAATATAAAGAATCGTGGGTAACCCAAGGATTATGTTTTGGCTTGAAATTGAGATTACGAGGGTAACATTACAATTCTCTCCAATATCAATAGCCAGACAGCTGCACACCAGCAACAAAGTTTGCAAAAGCATAAATCAATGTTAAAAAAAACAAACTCAAAAATACTATGAGTCTTGCGCCAAGTAACCAATTCGTTTCTGGAGAGAACAGCTCTGAGTAACTACAGCATAACGTTAAACTGACAATTCACACCTGAGGCAAACTTTGATATAAACTGGCCAAGTTTTTAATTTTATGATGCTAGCTCGGCCGTAAAAATGCCCTCTTAAAAGTGGATTCTGTGTTGTGGCTGTGGTTTGCTGTTATAATGGACATTGCAAATTAAATACACCTTAGATTTTTAAAACCCGATAACCAGGCTTACCAAAGAAAACTGCCAAGCTGTAGCAAAAGTTTGTCAGATGTCTACCTTTTTCAAAGAATCAGAAACACAATTTAAAACTCAATCGATTGGTCTCTAGGTTGTTACAGGTCGTGCGATTTTTTTGAGTATGGTTCTGGAGAAAATGAATCAACTTCAAAGTGCTGTGGAGTGAAGTTTATCGAGAATGTGGCATGTTTTCGATTTTGTGCTGCTAGTCACTTAAAGGTAGACAAGTGACAAACTTTTGTTACAGCTTGGGCGTTTTCTTTGGTAGGTCTCAACATGCTGCACACTTCACCAGAGTTAGTTGCAAAACAGATTCTATATCAACAGCCTTGTATGTGTTCAATGCAGCACTTAAGCTCTCACTCGTCACACTCTCCCCTAATAAGCCTTTAGTTGGCATAAAATCGTTTCGTCTTTAGTTAAAGGCAGTTATCTTGGCTGTTGCAGTTAGTGTAGTTTATTATGGTGATGGAAATAGAAATTGTTTTTATTACCGTGCATATTTATTTTTACTGTGTACCTTAGTTTGGTATGAGTCAGAGGGATGACCTGTGCCAAACTAAGTTAAAGCAAGTGATGCCAGCTGCCTACATTATGGAATCATGGGGAAAACGGAGGAGGCAATGAAATTAGTGTTGTGCCGATACAGGTAACAGTATCGGGTATCTGCCCGATACTATATTCGTACTCGTACTTGTCACACATTTGATGATACCATGCACCGATACCACTTAATGCAAGACGCAGGTAAGTGCCTGCTCATGGTCACATACAACATGCTGTAGCCTATTAACTGACTTGTATGTCTGGGGGGAGACAGCGAGTTAGAAAAAAAAAAAAAAAATACGAGAAAGAGAGCTTTACAGTCATCACATCACATGCAGGCATACGCACCCACAGGAGGTGTATAGCAATGAAGCACATGTAGGCAATTTCATTACAGTACTTAAGTAGTTTTTTTGAGGATTTTTACTTGAGTTTTTTATTTTTATTTTTTTTAACCAGGACTTTCACTTTTACCCGAAAACTTTTACAGACTGTCCAAAGTGACAAAGACATCTGCAACATCCAGCGGCGCCTTTAGATTTTATCTTCGTTACCAGCATCCATTGTTTTATCTATGTCTGACAACTCAAAACTATCAAAGCCCACAAAATCAGAAAAATCTGAAAAAAGTTTATGTCCAACAGTTAATTAAGCTTTAATACAGGGGCAAAATGTAACATCCAAGATCAACATTTTAACACACACTTATTCACCAAGGGGAGCAACTGATTAGCATTTTTGCTGTAGTTTTATGAAGAAAGTTAGCTGTGATTTACAAAACCCAAAACCAGTGAAGTTGGCATGTTGAGTAAATCGTAAATAAAAACAGAATACTATGATTTTCAAATCCTTTTCAACCTACATTCAATTGAATACACTGCAAAGACAAGTTACTTAATGTTCGAATAGGTAAACTTTGTAATTTTTTGCAAATATTAGCTCATTTGGAATTTGATGCCAGCAACAAGTTTCAAAAAAGCTGGTACAAGTGGCAAAAAAGACAGAGAGTTGAGGAATGCTCATCAAACACTTATTTAGAACATCCCACAGGTGAACGGGCTAACTGGGAACAGCTGGGTGCCATGATTGGGTATAAAAGCAGCTTCCCTGAAATGCTCAGTCATTCACAAACAAGGATGGGGCGAGGGTCACCACTTAGTGAACAAATGCGTGAGCGGATTGTCGAACAGTTTAAAAACAACATTCCCCGACAAGCTATTGCAAGAAATGTAGGGATTTCATCATCTACGGTCCGTAATATCGTCAAAAGGTTCAGAGAATCTGGATTAATCACTGCACCTACGCGACAAGGCCAAAAACCAACATTGAATGCCCGTGACCTTCGATCCCTCAGGTGGTACTGCATCAAAAATCGACATCAGTGTGTAAAGGACATCACCACAAGGGCTCAGGAACACTTCAGAAAACCACTGTCAGTAACTACAGTTCGTCGCTACTTCGTCAAGTGCAAGTTAAAACTCTACAATGCAAAGCGAAAGCCATTTATCAACAGCACCCAGAAACGCCGCCGGCTTCGCTGGGCCCAAGCTCATCTAAGATGGACTGATGCAAAGTGGAAAAGTGTTCTGTGGTCTGACGTGTCCACAGTTCAAATTGTTTTTGGAAACTGTGGACGTCGTGTCCTCCAGACCAAAGAGGAAAAGAACCATCCGGACTGATATAGGCGCAAAGTTCAAAAGCCAGCATCTGTGATGGTATGGGGGTGCACTAGTGCCCAAGGCATGGGCAACTTGCACATATGTGAAGGCACCATTAATACTGAAAGGTACATACAGGTTTTGGAGCAACATATGTTGCCATCCAAACAATGTTTTTTTTTCATGGACGCCCCCGCTTATTTCAATAAGACAATGCCAAGCCACATTCTGCACGTGTTACAACAGTATGGCTCCGTAGTAAAAGAGCGCGGGTACTAGACTGGCCTGCCTGTAGTCCAGACCTGTCTCCCATTGAAAATGTGTGGCGCATTATGAAGCATAAAATACGACAACGGAGACCCCGGACTGTTGAACAACTTAAGCTGTGGTCTCCTCAGTTCCTGAACGTTTACTGAGTGTCGTTAAAAGGAAAGGCGATGTAACACAGTAGTAAAAAGGCCCCTGTGCCAACTTTTTTGCAATGTGTTGCTGCCTTTAAATTCTAAGTTAATGATTATTTGCAAAAAAAAAAGTTTCTCAGTTTGAACATTAAACATCTTGTCTTTGCAGAGTATTCAATTGAATATAAGTTGAAAAGGATTTGCAAATCATTGTATTCGGTTTTTATCTACGATTTACATAACGTGCCAACTTCACTGGTTTTGGGTTTATAATACAGTACTATGTTTTGTAGGGTTGTATGCCATGAAATTTAGAACGGTAGCCCAAAAGTGTGTGTTGCGAATGTAACAGTCACTGTCCTCAGATGCTGCACTCAAACAACCCCTGCCAAATGACTGGGAAGAGTCAGAAAGCACATCCACTAATCCCAAATCATGTACAGGTTGATTATTTCAAACACATTACAGTCCTAAGTATCCACAGTGAAGTCTTAAAAAAAAAAAAAAAAAAAAAAAAAAAATCACAAAAAATTGTTTCATGTCCATTGTTACATTCGCAATCTAGCAAATTCTGAATTTGTATAAAATCCAAGGGTCAAATGAAAAATTATTCTGAATATCATTCAAAGAAGAAGTGCCTTAAGTTTTGAGAGAAGAATTAATGCCACAGGTAAAAATTAAGCAGTTGAGTTTGAAGAGAAGGATACTGCACACTCTTGTCCTACTGCCAAGTTTTTATTCAGACAATGTGCCTTTCGTGTCCATGTTACGCACGACACAAAAACAGGGAAAGTAAGGTTTCCTATCGAATTGGCTAAACTGTCGACACATTGTTCATTGTGCAGAACCTAGGGAGAAATTAAGTACTGAAATAATAGCAATGCATGGATCACCTGAAACTAAAAATGTTTACAGGTCGTTTCAGGTGTAACGGTGTCCTCTCTTTCAAAAAACCTTTTTTGAATCTTAATCCCATTGGTCAAATGAGTCTGCCCAGAATCAATTTCATTGTGCCACGTGACCAAAATAGAAAATGTATGAAAAGAAAATAGTTTGATTTTTCCCCACAGTATTTTACTTTATTTTACCACCAATCCAAAGATTTAGTGTCCTTGTTACACTCGCAACGACCTTTATCAGCCTGTTCTGCGCATTTCTGAGATGAGATTATCTACTGACAATGAAAATGTTGTATTTCAGGTTTGACCAATCACTTAACTAAATTTGATGGAAATTCTCAGTTTTAAAAAAATCAGACCAAACATCACATTTTGGCTCCCTTTTTCATGGAATGACCCAGTTATTCATGCATTCTGATTGAAGCTCCATAATCTGAAATCATATATCGCACAGGCTATAAAGCTCATTAGACATTAGCAGTTACATAGCCACGCTTGTTCGGCACCTACCGCTAATAACCTTTCATAATTTTCAATAGATCAATAAAAAATTATGTCAGTGGTGTCATAACATTAGCCAAGTAGCATGTGACACGGTCTTTCAAGTATCATCGGAATTAGCTGTGCAAAATTACATGGCAAATACTGGCAGTCTCATCACAAATGATTACTGGCGAGTGGTAAGCAATGTTAGCTACTGATCAGACCATTTCTGAAATAAGAATTTCTGTGGAAAGACTGGTTTCAGTTTACCTAGCTAGCCAATTTGGTGCAAGTGTTTGTAATCATGCAAGCTAGCTACTAGCCAACAGAGGGAATTTGTGCGACGTGATTAAAGCTAAATGTGGCTCAAAATATTCAAGAGCGAGCTAAGAAGGAAATGATATGAGTCTTGCGCTACAAGTGGATCAGGTGGGGATGAAATCTAGCAGCTGTTAACTTCTAAGAGCGGAAAGCCAGTGGCATGATTCTAAAATACATAAGCGGAGCCACGATTACCGAAATACATGCATTTTTTTCAGGCTACATTTACTCAAACGCCCGATTTCTGATAAACAAGTTTCAATTGCCGACACTCATACACAGATACAAATAAAAACTACTTGAATATGAAGGGGCTTCGAAAGAAGTATTGAATCTAACAAATCAGTACAAGGCAGAGTGTTTTGAAACACTTAACTGAACAAAATGCTCTTGGACATCTACGTTATCAATATAAGCACTGATCGGCCTCAAAAACAACTGTAGTCGACAAAGCCCAGTTGCGCACACACGCTACGAGACTTGGCTATGGCGCCATGTGTGGGGCACAGATAAGACAGAAGTGCGCGGATTGGTCATATGTTAATGAGTATATATTTGAGCCCAATTTCATGCACGGCCTACCAAACTTCAGTTCACTCAAGCATTGGACCCAATGGACAGAGAGAGGCATCATCCCAGATGAATGTCTCGCAACTGGCCATGAACAACCTTGGGCCATCTGGAAAACCCTGAACCGCCTGCGGTTTGGCGAAGGACGCTGTAAGGCATCCATGAAAAATGGAAACAAGCAGGCTCTGGTGCATGTGTGTGTGGTGCACCACAAACCATGGACCACATCATGAGATGAGTCTCTGGCCCACAATGTACTGGAGATGACCTGGCCGAACCAAATGCTGCTGCACTTGCCTGCGCCAATCACTGGAAAGACGTGATATAGAGGACGGCCGGACACGAAGAAGAAGACTCAAGCATTAAAGTCAAGTCAACTCCGCAGATTTTCGGGTCAACCATTTTTAATGCTGGAAAACAGCCCAATTTATAGTCGTCCAACTCTGTCAATGCGCAGACACGCATTTGTATCGACGGAGATGAGGACTTTTCAGACTTCTCCGTTACTTAATGGGTGTTGCAAAGCAATTCACCGCTAGGACAATAGGGGGCGTAGCACTTTTCTGGGAGGCCCGCCTACTATTTCATGATGGCTGAGCGGAATTCTGGGAACAATGTGGTTCGCTTACCAATCACAGGCTTGCGCTCTCCGTGGGCTTTCCGTCGTTTGGATGGATAGCTAGAAAATTTGGGAGATGTCCATCATGTGTCCGAGAGCAAGTCCGAGAGGGTTTGTGACGTTGGTGAGGGGGCTCTGCGTATCTGCGCATTGACGGAGTTGGACGACTATAAATTAGGCTTTACCCATCTCAGAGTCTCAGGTAAACATTGCCCGTCTCAAAGTCTTCCATTGCTCTTCGTTTCATTTTCCGTCTAAATCTTGTGCATAGTTACAATAGTAACTCTCAGTACCGTGAAATGGAGTGATTGACAGCGAGTATTAACCATTCTAGAATCAGTGCTGAGGTTTAGGACGTCACGCTCCTCTTTGGTTGGTCAGAATGGTCACCGTCAGCCCAAGGGAACGCACTGGAAGCGCATTCTTATACCAGTGTGCCCAGCTACGGTATGTCCAGTAGATTGAATGCACTGCTCTGAGACAAACAGAGATGGGCCTTAGGGCCATTTCACGGTATTTATCTTGTTGCGGACAGGACATTCACAGGCTTTTTTCATGAATAAAAATTATTCCTGGGAATAACTGAAAAGTTAACTGGTGAGAGGCAAGTACTACCCAAGTGCCTTATCTGATAAAAACATTAAATGTTTCGAATTTAACTTTCATTTTCAAAATGAGGCTGGAAGTTGCGTTGCAGACAGGACAAGAAGTGAAGTGGGTTTTTTTCTCACAGGGAAGTGAAAAGTTCTGTCCATCCACTGGAGTTTTATAATCCAAAGCCAGGTAATTTTGTTCCTCTACATCTTAGGTAGGTTTCAGAAGAAATTATGAATTTGTCACTCAAACAGAGAGCCGTGGGGGGAGGAACTTATTCCAATGGGTTGAGCACAGTGGACAGGATGTGTCGGACAGGACAATTTTTCACATGGATTAAAAATGAGCAAAAATACACATTTACTTCATATATAATGTATTATATTGCATTATTTACTTAATTACAACATAAAGCAGCATTATATAAAACAGTTGACATGTTTGAGAGGATATCAAAGACTTCAGCAGACCCCCCCACCAACACCACCAACACCTCACCATCAACCTGATGGGACACTCTCAGAAAATTCTAGTAGGATATACAAGTAGTACAGACAAAGTTCAAAATATGATTCCTGCCAAACAGTCATTTGAAATTCAAAGTGTCTGGAAATTAATCAAACAACAGTCCACTCAAATGAGCAAATATGCCTGGTTAATTAAGACTCCATCACTCAAAAAACAATTGATTCAACTGAGCAAAGCTGCCAGGTTATAATAAGACAACAATTAATTCTTGGGAGTCATAGGAGTCAAAATTAAGAATCTGATGTCCCAAAAGCCATTAAAAATTGCAACTGCATTTTAGTAAATGATTTGTAAGAAAAGGGCTCACAAACATGTCATATACTAATTACTCAAATGAGCAGAAGTGCCTAGTGGAATGTGACAGGGAATCCGGATTCAACACCAAGCTGCCCTGCCAGGGCCATGAAAACGCCCATTCAAATTCCGAGAAAGTTGACTGAAAAAACGCAACACTCTTGAAACATGTCAAACAATCTTGAAATCTGTGTTATTGAACTGAAAGACAAGACATCCTTGCTCCAAACTCATACCCTCTTTGTCTGTCTTCATTTATAGGACATTTATAGTAAGCAATCAGAAAGACCTAAATTTGCATTTGCCTCCTCTAAAGGTGCCTCAATATTAGTTAAATAAGAAACAACCTAGTATTTAAAAGCCTTAAATACATGAAAAACCTTCATTCTAAGTAGAAGGGGAATATTCATACCAACTAAAAGCCAAATCCATAAGGCCTGTCCGCGACGTTTTTGTCCTGTCCGACACGCAAAACGTTGCGGACCGGACAAGAGTTGTGGTTTCTGATGAGCGGTGTTTTGTTTTTTCAAAAACCTTTTTGTTATATTGTTTTATACTACTTAAGCTTGGAGAATTAACTTTGGTGTTTATAGGCTTATTATTGTAGGAGGAAAAAAAAAAAACTTTTTTGTTCCAACCCTGTGTTGGACAGGATACTTGACACCTGTGAAGTGGAAATTTCATCAATTCACAATCTGTAAAGGAAACTCACTGATGGATCATCGGCATGGACATAAAACATATCCTGTCAGCAAGGAAAAAATTTCAAAAATGAAACGCACCATGAGAAAATGACGAAAAAAATGCGTCCCCTGCTCTGGACCCATGAATTTGAGAAAATCTAATTTTCATAATTAAGAAGCAAGAATTTCTACTTTTCCAGTAAATTCAGATGCCTATCCAAGTCATCAAATTGTTTTTTGGCAAGATTCAGACTTTTTCATGCCACTTCACAATTACCATGAAATGGCCCTTGAGCTGCAGCAGCAGTTGGAATGCCTTCTGACAACCAGATATACCGGAAAAGAGGCATTTAATTGGGGGGGAAAAAAGCGGTCGCACAGGGGCAACCATTTTAATTCAAAGGTCACACAGTTTAATTTTAGTTGCATATGCAACCGAAACGGTCACAATTTCGAGCCCTGATTTGACAGATGATTCTAATCTGCGAATGAAGTGTTTAGTTCCACCAGAACACTGCATTTTTTCAGCCTAGTCTGACATTGTACACAAATTCAGTTGGAATAAGGTCACCGTATGATACGAGGGTCCCTTAAGTTCAAATAAAGAAACAGCTGCGACATTGGAAGCGAATTTATAGGAAACTGGGCAACACTCAGGAGTGGGAATACTTGAAAAGAAGCCAATCACGTGAGTCAAGTGATCATTTCTAACTAACTATCTATAACGGACCAGCTTTCTTCACATCAAATATTAGAGGACTTATTGCAAAATATTCAAGATAGTTTTCAAAGCAAAAAATAAATAAATAAATAAACAAATGATAATTAAAGAGCATCAGAGCAGTACTTTTCCGTATCTCTCACTCTGGCTATACATTAACCAGTTTCTAAATTATCTGAATTGTTCCTTTCACGGTCGTTCGGTGCCTAGCCTAAACGAATGATTTCAGCCTCAACTAATGTAAATTAGATCGCTTCTGAAAGCTCATTCCACATCCCGACACCCTCCCCCTACTCCGAAATTACCTTCAGAGAGAGAAAGACCAATTCAGAAGGGTTTGCTGTGTATTGTAATATGATCATGTAATTAGATTGTTTCTATGTACGCTCAAGCAAGCTTGCCCCACTGTCAATGCAAAATGTAGTAGGCTATAACGATGCGAGACAAAATAACATTTTATAGTGATTTCTTGGGCAAAGTCGTAAAGAGACAGAGTTGGAAGGAGGAGCCCGCGGCAGACCTGCCGCTGCAGATACGCAGGCAGTGTGACCGAGCTTGCAGAATACGCATCACAACTGCAGGCAGTGTGGCCCGGGCCTTAGCCTCGCCTTCCTTGTTTCCTGTCCGAGTAGCATGCTTTTTCACGTTACTACGCGATCCATTCAACCCAACTAACAGCTGCGTAGTCTATTATCTCGAGCATGAGCTGGTGGGTGGAGTATTCCGTCGTAATAAGGGTACAGTAGGCTACACGCGGTTCGTTTCACGCTTCATGACGTTCCTGGAGCTTATGCCCCGGACGGGAGACTGAGTGCGGTACGCGGAGTTGGAGAGCCGGAGTCTGCCTTTACAGATAGTCAAACTGCAGGAAAGATCGTCAATTGCGAATCGACGAACGGGTAGCGCGAGCCCTGCCACCCCATATCAAAATCCAGGCCTGTGACTAAAACCCGGGTACCCGGGTCCCGGGAAGAAAACTGCGATACTCATTTCCTGAAAATCAGTACATTGATTGTGCACACGATAAAATGATGGATAATCTTTAATGGCATCACCCAGACATTCGCTAATAACATGTACAGTATTTATCCCTGTAGCTCACGACTGTCGTGTACTAACGATTAGTTTATCAACTTATTTGAGTGGGAAACAGATGGAGAATTGGTCAGTGGCAATTCAGAGATTTTATATAATCAAGGAGGTAGTCAGCTCGCGCTTCTTAGCTGCCTTTCGATCTCATCAGCATCAAGGTTCTTTTTTCTTTTCAACCGTTACGATGATAAATTATGATATTGATGCAAATTACATGATATATTTATCATTGTTGTGATTGATAGTCCCACTTGATAGTAATGGTGATGATGAATATGGCGATTCGGTATTCCGTAACGACTGAAGTTGATGGAATAATTATCAAATGATAATGATAATAAGGAAATGGGAAATTCAGGGGCGCAGATATGATTGAGTGTTGATGATGGGTTTATGATGATGGTATAATGAAATACATATTAATGATTATAATGACAGTCGGACATCCGCACACTTTGAGATAGTAAGTGAATTTGGAAAATACATTTGCAAAGTAAAATATCGTATTCGTAATATACCTGATCAGTGCACCCAATGTTTGTACATGAGACTAGTTCACTTGGTTGTTTTTTGTTTACAGTTTAATCTCAGCCCTTTATGCTCACTGTTATCATGTAATTAATGGGTTGTTGGCGTTTGGTTTTTAACTCGCTTCGGTGTCTAGTAGAAAGTCTCCATTATTCCCATTACGAATTAATTCTTCTAGCTTACACGGTCGATCACAATGTGTGATTTATAAGATTCGGACTTGTAAATTATTCATACTTGACTGTTGACAATTAAATACTTACCACCTTGAACAAGCTATTCGTTGTAATTTATCTTTCTGGTTCTTGGTCTTTCTATTGTGTATGTACGTGTTTGAAACGGAGGTAAACAATGAACACGGACGTGTGCCTCGTAGAGCAAAAGACTGACATTTTCTTCACAGTCCATCTTTACTTTATCTTGTCTCAATTTTCTCCACCTGATTTTCTTTTCTGACCATGGTTTATTTCTACTGTCAATCACAAAAAGTGTCCTATCGAGACTGCTTTTCATCTAGACTTTATTCTCGGGGCAGTGGGCTAATAGCTGGGATGTGAGGTCAGGGTACGCAATGACTTATCCTTTTTTATCGCTTGATTTTGTCAACCTGTTTCCACGTACTATTCCTGATTGTCAATCAACCAATTTGACCTTTTTCTGGTCAATTAAGCCTATTATGATTAAAAGGTGATAGTGACAAGAAGATTAATTTAGCTTCATGCTTAGAATCGAGACCGCAAGGAGGTAAATCTTAATCAAAAGGAAAAAAATCTCAACTCTCAGTAATTCCGTATATTGTTTTGATTTTTTGTTTATATTGGATTATGAAAGAAGACTCCCGATTTCTAAAAAATGCCATTTATAAGTACGTGTTTAAGGGGGGAAATATTATCGTAAACATATTGACCACACATTGGACGCCGAATAAGAAAGATTTTAATATTTATTAATAGCATTGTGTTAACTTTCTCCAAGCAAATATAAACAAACTTGCTGTCTCGTGAGCATTTTAAGTTTGATGCACTGAGCGATAATGTCATGGATGGAACTAGCAAACCATTCTACCCTTTAGTCTTGTGAATTAGTTAATCAATCCTCAGATTGCTAATCAAGCAATTAGAGTTATCATTTGTTTAACGGTGAGGATTCTGCTTACCCCAACTGACCTCCGACGGCACATCACTGGCTAGTAGAGGTCTTGATAAAAAATACCAGCTTATTGTTCCTGTAAGTGATTTTTGGGGTACCCGGGTGCCCGTCCGTTTTGAAAAAATTCCCAGGCCTATCTACATCATTAAATAGGGGGCAAAATGTGCATTCAGTTAGCATGAGCAGGGTTCTGCCCAGGATGCTAGGAGTGCTGGTCGGCAAATTTCTGCCGTGCTAGTTTCATTATGTTAAGGGGGGGGGGGGGGGGAGCTGAGATGCATTTTGTTTTGTTCAGCAGGGGGCATGGCAGTGACACTGCGCACTGAATCGCGCGTCTTCCAGTACTTACAAATTTCTCCGTTTTTATGCCCCCGCCCTCGAAAGAGGAAAGGGGGCATCATGTCGACACCATGTCTGTCCGTCGTCCGTCAGCTTTTCGTTTCCGTGGGATAACTATAGAATCCCTCATCTGATTGATGCCATTTCTTAATGGCATATTGGAAGTGGCTAGAGGAAGGTTCCTTTCGAAAACCAGCGTCGTGCAATATCTAATATGGCTGCCACAGCAGCCATCTTGATTTTCGTTTCTGCCCAACAACTAAATAATGCCACATTCAATTGATGCCATTTTATGGTGGCGGCTAGAGGAAGGTTCCTTTTGAAAACCAGCGTCGTGCGATATTCAATATGGCTGCCACAGCAGCCATCTTGATTTTTGTTTCCGCCCAACAACTAAAGAACACCTCGTCGGATTGATGCAGTTTCCGGGTGATGTATTGGGGGCGGCTGGCGGAAGGTTCCTTTCGAAAACCAGTGTCGTGCGATATCCAGTATGGCTGCCACAACAGCCATCTCGATTTTCATTTCCGCCCAATAACTCAAGAACACCTCGTCCGATTGATAACGTTTCCTGGTGGTGTATTGGGGTGGCTGGAGGAAGGTTCCTTTCGAAAACCAGCATTGTGCGATATCCAATATGGCCCCATAGCATATTTATTATGGCCACCGCAGCGGAAACTGAACACCTGATCGAACTGATACCTGTCCTCGGTGATGTTTTGGGACTGAACACAGAAGGTTTTACTGCTAAGTTCTGTTTTTCATTTCTCTCACATTTGGCACTTACAAGGCCTTGAGCATCAATTACTGCAACCAGTAGCTTGTATATTGACTCACTCCTTTTAATTGCTACTTTGATGAGCATATACATGTGAATGTATGCAGCAGTTTGAATGACTTCCCCTCCCATGCACTCTGGAATCACTGCTGCAGCCTATGTTGCATATTTATGCCCCCGCCCTCCAAAGGGGAAAGGGGGCATTATGTCGACACCATGTCCATCCGTCGTCCGTTAACTTTTTGTTTCCGTGGGATAACTATAGAATCCCTAGTTTTTGATGCCATTTCTTAATGGCGTATTGGGAGTGGCTAGAGGAAGGTTCCTGCGTCGGGCGATATCTAATATGGCCGCCACAGCAGCCATCTCAATATGTCCTTGATCAATATACAGGCGGGGGCATATGCCACACTCTGCGTTGCTCGTTTTTTCTCTCTTCCCTCTTTTGACTGGGCGGCACAGCCTTCTTAGGTGAGAGTTGCCACAAATTATTTTGCGGAATTGTTGCAAGGAAAAAATAAATAAAATAAAAAGTTGACGCACTAGTCAAACCAATGGCTGGAGAGCGCGGTGGTTTAATTCTCAGGTTTACAGTATGATATACTTTCTATACATCTCGGGTTGCCAACAAAGTAAACATGCAAGCGATCCCAAGCATTATGGGGGCTCCTGTGACCTGCTTTCACGTAAATTGAGACAATGGTGTGCAAAAGCCATGAGAAAAATCATTTCTTAATTGATATTACGCAGAGGACAATTTATTTTTATTTTTTTTTAAATTGCATTGAATACACATCCATTTATCAAAGTTGAAATATGCTTTGGTTATTAAGACATAGCCAAGTGTACTATTTTTCTAGGGTTAGGAAGAACCCTACCGTCATTAAGGTCAGACTGGATAACATGAAACTTGATCATTTTGTTCATTCTAATTCATGAAACATCACTCTTGAATACCGTTCATGTATACCAAAGTGCGGGATAGCTATATAGCCAACATTGATACCATATCATTCAACATATCTGTGCACGCAAGAAGCTTACTTTTTCAACTGAGCTGTTTATTATGTATAATTTCACAGAACAGGTAGCCTATTCAATTCATAAGGTTAAAGACATTCATTCATCTCGAAAAATAAACAGTTACGTAGGCGATTTACCATTTTGAAGTCAAGGAGCTTCAAAACGGACCATTTAAATATAAAATGGGCGTTTAATTTCGCTTTGCCACCTAAATGCATTCGCGAATGGGTGGGAGGACGTCTTGCGATATGCCCCAGGGCAGTGAACACTGTTGGCGCCTTTTGAAATCGTTCTGGGAAATAAAACGCAGATAAAGAGGTTGGCCACGGAATTCTTTCCATGGTGATAATATTTTATTAGACACTCGGACTAGTTTGAAGACAAGTTTACGAGTCCGCCTTAATTTTTACTTTTGTGAGCACTCACGGACTACCGCCAATTTCAAACCCTGTTATTATCTTGTAAGTGAAACACTGAATCTCACCTTAAAAATCTGTCGGTTGGACCATGATTCTTCCATTTTGCCATCTATCCACTAGCCGTCTGCACGTCCGTTACACTCGTGTCAAAGCATAATCCATGTACAATCGGTGGATTGCTATGACGACCACCACAGAATATTTCCGGGAATAGACTGTTAGGGAGCGGGTCGAAAACAAAAGTTCGCAATTCTGACAGTAACATAAGGGGGGAGGAGACACATGTAGGGTCATTTTTGTTTTGTTTCTTGCGGTTTAATTGGACACTGGATGCATTCGTTTTAACTGATCTTTGATAAAATAGTGTCGAGCGGAAAAAGCACTTTCTGGCTGAGTGATGGTCAGCGGATTTCGAGTGCTGGTGCGCACCGCCGACCAGCATCAGCAGAACCCTGCATGTGTCAACCTGTCCAACCTGAATGCTCACATATTTTTTGAAGGATCAACTGTAACCATTCATCTGTCAAAAGCATTGAAGCCTCGCACTTTATGCATAATTTCTCTCAACCTGTTCCTGTTTAAGATCACCTGACGCACAGTTAAGGGTTTTTTTTTAATTGAATAATCAAGGCCATTACATAAGCTTGAAATGATTAAGAAATGATAAATAGAAAAACTAACACTAATACCGTAAAAACAGCTTACATGTGATCTTGTAAAGATGGCATTCATCCAAATTAATAAATCCAAAAATTACCATTAATTACAGTGCTCGTCTTAGTTGTTTTTTTGCAGTGCAACTAAAAAAAAACACAACACTACATTTAAAATGCAAAACATCTTGAGCAGATCAAACTGAACATTGGCACAAAACTGTATATTACAGCCTTAACCCAGCTAAATATGTGCAGTCTCACGAATCGAAAAATTCAATCATTGTTGGTTAATTTGTTCCTTAAGAAAAATTAGTGATCACTTCATCAAAAAAAGTTAACAGGAATGCAAGCAAAGAACAAATTTACCAGTCTTGAGGCACACTGCTAGGTTTTCAAAAATGAGTGAATCAATGCTTGATCACAGAGTAGATGTGGAAAATGCATAAGCACACTCGTAGTAACACAATTTATGTAATTACCTACATTTCAATGTAGGTTTTTTTGGGACATTGAGTCGATCCAATACCCTAAAGACTTATGTCAAAACCACTGGAAATCCTTTTCCCCGATGACGATAGTCTGGAGATACAATGGTTTAGTTCTGGGGCAGCCGCTGCAGAGATTTTCTGTTCCAGGCTCTGGAGGCTTCAAAGTTTATAGGATTTCTCTCTAAATTTGCATAGTCAAAGGTGTTTATTTGGCAATGCTCAAGATCAATACACATAAATCACACTTCCTGCTTCCGGAACGCCGAGCAGTGGGCTTCCACTTCCGGTAGTTCTATGGTAGTGATAGTCAAGTAAACAATGGCCACCTCAATGGTAGGTAGTGTGAATCCGGTGGAGTCAGTTTCAACGAACGCATGGTCACTTAAAGACACTGAATACCTAATTGCTGTAACAGCAGAGCCAAGCCCATGTTCAGTTGACATTCAATTAAATGCTGCATTTCCACTAAATGCAAAACTAACTTTCCCCTTACTTCAGTTGTGGGAGTTTGAATGTGGTATCATTTTAAATTTTTTTTGCTTCGAAGATTTGCTGCTGTATTCGCGCTAAGAATGCGTTCACCATCTATAGGAGACTAACTTGGTTGAAGACTGACATGCGAATTCTCACCGCCGATCAACAGCAATGCGAGTTGAACCCATTGTGTGCATACACTCGACCGTGTTTGCAGTCAAAGGGCGGTACTTCCTGGAATCTCCAAAAAAAAAAAAAAAAGATCAACAACGCTAATGTTGCAATGCCAACGTCATAAACATTTTACTTTAAGAACATTTTAACCATTTGAGAATAAAAATATTCACCAAACAGGTGATGTCGTCAAATCAAATGTTTGGCTAGACCACTATTTTTTAAGGAAACCGTGATCCATAGGTTATTTGGCTTAACAGCTAGCATTCTAGCAACCTAGCTAGCGAGCTTAGCAGCTAGCGTTCCCATTATCTAAATGAATGCAGCCAACTTAAGGTAGGCAACTAAGTTAGCTAATGTTGCTGCTAATAGTAATGATGGTAATTCCGATCGCTACTCCACTCGCAGAAATTTTTTTCACAAAAGAATAGTTTAACGTTGAGATGATTGCGAAATGTGCATTCGCCAAAAAAAAAAAACAAAAACACATACACATGCACATATATACATCACACACACGTACAGGGATGCATATTAATGTCACAGTAAGAGTAAAAACAGTAACATTGCGGCTGAAAAATTTGCAAGTGATCTCTCATGGGAATCGGGGAATTACACGACGTCCCTGTGGCGACTGAGTTTTCTAGTTTAATACATGAAATGATCACATAGCAGCAGTGAGAGCGCCCCTGATTACACTGCGGAATGTCATCGAAGGCTTCTGTTCTGAATGTATGGGCGATTGCTAGAGATGGCAATTGAAACGAAGATTTGAATGGTTTCGAACGCGTTTGAAACTTCCGGGTTTGACAGGGGTTTAGGACTCTGATTCAAAACTTTTGTCACATGACAATAGACGTTTTTGCTGCTCCGCCCAGCAATGTTCATGTGTTTTGTTCAACTTCAAAACATTTTAATAGCTGCAGTAAATGTTTTTACCACTAGGCTGTGCACAACTGAAATAAATCTGGTTACAAAACAATTTGGAACATTTTAAAACACTGGTCGTTTCCAAGGTTTCAAAACTGTTTCAAAGGTTCGAAATTGCCATCTCTAGTGAGAACTTCATCAGTGCTCACAGGCCAACCTCTCAACAGAATTAAATGCCATCAATTTATTGATATTGTTCTTGCGTAATCACAATGCGGTTTGGAACAACGTTTCAGTACGTTCAGTAAGATGGCTGCCACTGGCCAGAGATAGTCTAATCAACTTTAAGGAGCCTTAATGTGAAATTAAGTTGAATCGATCAAAATGAAACTGAGTATTACGTTCATGAGGTCTTCGTGGATATTTACAGTTAAGCAGTGTAAACAAACTGTCCCTGAATTGTTTTCAAAATTGAACAATGGGAGGTGATGGCGCAGCAGAACATGGATTTGGGTCTAATGCCAATTGTGCTATAAATTAATGAATTTGTTCCATTTCTGAAAATGCGAAAAGTGAGATTTCATTTTTTGTTTCCATCGATCTCAAATCTGACCAGGTCCAAATCTTACACTTTCAGCCCCTGACGGACGGTTCGCTTGAACCCCGACATTTCCGCTTGCAGCTAACGTTATATTTAAGGATTTAGAACGCAAGTTGATTGCTGTTGTGTCAAGCGAACTAGTGCCAACGTTAACCTCTAGAGGGGCCAGCTAGTTTTCTGTTGTAAAGAACGCAAACAAGCCAGCCACACAGAGTTAGTTGGCTAAGCTACCCGCATCTGTTTTTTTTTTTTTTTCCATATTCGTTCATGAACGACGTGACCAGTAAACACACGCCGGAAATACAGCTAACTAGCTAGTTTGCGATAACACAGACAATAGCTTGCAGGCGTTTGTTAACATCGCTCTAACTTTCATTGGTGCGGATAGCTGCCGTTACCGAGTCGGGGGGGTGAGTTGCCGTAATAGTAAGTCAATACTGTTCATAAAATCACACTGCCAACCAGCCTTGCCACCAGGCAAAAGGGTAATGAAGGCTCTCCCTCTTGGTAGCTAGGCAGTTAATAGCTCAATAATTTGGCACAATGCCATTTGTCACTAGCCGGCTAACACCGGGATAAGGAAATAACTGCTGTCTAGCTAGCTAGTTACCACTAATTATGGACTATTATTGGAGTCGTTGTTTTCCTACCATAACTAGCTACACAACACACAGACCTGGGACGCCAACTGATAGCCAACCACGCGCAACTGTTTACATTTTACCGCTGAATTCTTAAACTAGCGAGCTCACCAACCCGTGAGGTGCCAACGTTTGCGAAGTTAGCAGCGCATCAGCGAAAGAAACGAAGCGACTTTCCCTCTGTAGCTAAGTTAGCCAGATAACGTTGGCTAGCTACTCTTTTTTTCCCATCGAAAAAGCAGCGGTTCTTCACCATGTTCCGTTGTACCGTTTGCAATTAACGTTACGCAACGTAGCTAGCACAAAATTCAAACGTGTTTAATGAACTCAGAACCACTGACATAGGACAAGGTAGAACAACAGAACAAGACCCAAAGGCCAGCAATTCTCACCGCTTTATCCTGGCCTCAGTCTCCTAATGTTAGCTTGCGCCAATTGGTCCACAAGCCTCAGTAGCAACTGAGGAATCAAATTAAAATGGCTACCGAAGTCACAGTAGGGCGGATATTCATTGCGTTGCAAAAATCACAGAGGCGGGGCTTAGTGCGGAAGCCACGCAACGAATTGAGTTGGTAGGCGTTTGTCGTGGTGCGGGTGGAAACCTGGTGGAAACCCATTGGCGAGGGTGGAACCGCAAGTCATCGCTCAAGGAGGTGACTTAGTAGAATAAGAATTGTTTTATCATGATGATTGTCGGAGCAAAATCTTAGAAGGTGGGCACTCCCCCAAAGAGGGGTCAACATGATCATGCAAGGGTCTTACTGGGTGGAGTAGTGTGTAGTTGCAGTGGAGGAAGTTGCAGTTTCAGGACCGCAGTTGTTGGACTGAATTTCTAGGACCCAAGATTTTTTGCCCCAGCACCACCCACCAACTCGTCATATGGTACCTGACCAACCATCGTTATACAACAATACTCTCATTGATGCCAGTGTTTAAACAAACCCTATCCCCTAATCTTGGTTACGAGACCTTCTGTCCCCGGATTTTTTGTTGCCGAATTGTTTGTCTCCAGACTCCTTGTACCAGGACTTTTTGACCCCGAGGACTTTTATAAGGTTAGGGTTAGGGATAGTGTTATAATATAGGAAGAGTGCAAAGCATTATTGGGGATAAACCAACCAGAGACGAAGAGTCTGAAGACGAAAAATTCTTGGGAACGAAAAGTCCAAGGACAAAGGGTTCGGGGAATGAAAATTCCTAGGGGGTGAAAAATCCTGGGACGAAAAGTCCGGGCACGAGAAGTCCTAGAACCCCAACCATTAACGTCAAATAAGGACGTCTTTTGTCGCTACTTGACGCTTTGCCAGGTAGCGGGTCCTACAGCAGCAGTTCGGTCCTAAAACTGCAGCCTCCTCTATTGCAGGAACTTAAAGGAGCTATATGTAAGTTTGTGGCCAAAACTGGTAGTGCAATCCCATTCAAAATACTGCGCTCTGCACTATCCCCTCCTCCTCTCCACCAGACGAGAGGTTGCCAGCTAGGTTGCCGGATCCAGCAAGAACGTCTACTACATGGAGCTACCATGGTTACGTTTCAATATCTCCAATGATTTACTCTCACAGGGTTGTGTTCAGTTCAGTTCAGTTTAGAAATGATCGAGACTAATGACTAACTTTAGCAATGGTGATATTAGTCAACTTGCTCGTCACTCTGTGTGGATAGCCCACTAAAGTCCATACTGTAAAATGCGTGAAGAATGAATGAGGACTCATTTGACTGATTTACTGTCTCAATTACATTTTATATTGCCATAATGGCTGTGCTAACGTTGGAATGGTTTGCACAGGGTCTCAGCATAAAGTCGGAGAAACGGACTGATAATGCATTGCTAATGCTAGCAATGAAGAGCCACGGTTTTTATTTCTCAAACAATGTGTTACCTACTCAAATCAATTACCCAAATGCATACGCACTAACATACCATGAACAAACATACATAACGTTATTCAACTGTACAGAATATTTGAAATGTCTGTGCCTACATTAAATAGAATTAAGATAGCCAAATTTAGCTGAATCTTACCTGCCCTGGAGAAAATTAGCAACTTCGGCGTCGGTCTTCAAATTCTTCTCTGCTTTCAGCCATCTCCATCTTTCAAAGGCATGTCCTATACAGATCTTTGTTTTGTTTCTGACTTTGTCACAACGTATTTCGGAATCATAACGAGGCCTTTTAGGTTTAGTCACGCCAGACATTTGTGCTCCGAAACGCTGGTAGCTGCTGCTCAGTGGTAACTGGCAACCTGGATGCCGAAATGCAACTGACTTCGTGATTGGGAGATGGGTGGAGGGCGGAGCCACAGGCCAAAACACAAAATGTCAACATAAACATTAGTTGTGGGCTGCAACTTCGCTTTTGTAATGAGAAGATTCTGGCTGGACAACTGTTGTCAGTATTTGAAATTAACATCATTCGTTTATGTCTGGTGATATATCAGGGCCATTTCATGATTGATTTACATACATTTCTTTCAAATTGCTCCTTTAATGTTGACTGGGTTGGGAAACATTAAGAAGTAGATGGAGGGGAAATTCTTGAAGATGTTTCAGCCTAAAAATCATAGTGTGGGGGCTCTGTGCGGAAGCCACGCCCAGAATTGAGATAGTAAGGGTTTTGTCAGGGTGTAAATGAAAACCCATTTGAGAGGGTGAAACCCCAGATCTTTTCCCAAACTGCTCCCTGACCACTTACACTTCACAGCTGAGTGTCACTCCATTTGAAGTTTCCCTCGTAACTCTGGAGGGCTATCCTTGTTAAGGTGGAGGGTTTAAATATGCCTGTGATCTTTTATGATGCACTTGATTCCATCCACTTCGAAACAGAGGAAGAGGTGAAGCCTTTGCTGCAGTTTAACATTTTGCATTGGATGAATAGGGTTAGACGCAAAACACGATATACTCACAAACCGGTGTCATCTGCTCTCAACTGGCCCAAAATAGAATCAATCTATATATTTAGTGGAATAATAATATTACAATAAGTACAAGTAAAAAACACAAAAGAAACAACTAAAAAAACAATTGAAAAGAGATACAGTTACATTTTGAAGACTTCAACATCAGTATGGAGGGTTAATTAGTACATATGGTGACTTGCAGCTCACAAACCTCATCATAATCTAAACCAACATCTAAAACACATTCTCTCACTTGAATTAATTCCACAACTGTATGAGCAATTGAGTCAAACCTTTCAGGTAGCCAGAGCTTTTCACTAAAATTGAAGGCAGACTTTTAGTTACATTATATTTAAGTGGCAATTCTCTAGTCCAGGCCAGGGGTCCCCAATCTTTCCCAGAAAGGGCCGGTGTGGGTGCAGGCTTTCAATCTAACCAAGCAGCTGCACACTTGATGCTACTAATCAAGCTTATTAGCAAAGAGACTAGGGGTTGATTAGTAGTATCAGGTGTGTAAGTACTTGGTTGCAATGAAAGCCTGCACCCACACTGGCCCTTTCTGGGAAAGATTGGGGACCCCTCCTCTAGTCTTTTGTCCACAGACTGAAAATGTACAATCAATACAAAGGTCATTTACATGTTTATCAAGTGGACTGCACTTGCCATTGACAATAATTTTTATAAATTTAGCAAATCTGACTTCTAACATGATGCCTAATGGCACTGAACCCATTATTAATGGCAACAAGTAACAATGTGTTCTGTATGGTAAATTAGGGAGCATTCTGACAGCTTTTCTCCGTGCTAAACACAACTTGGAGAAATATTTACTATTATTTGACTAGAGCACAGAGCCATAATAATCACAACAATATATTTTAAATAACGTCTGTTTTACCCTTGTATGTAGCTTACCAAAGTCAGCCGTAGAAATATTATACGATTTCCAAAATTTACCTGCTTTAGCTGCTTTAAGCATGCTATCTTTGTCAAATGTATCAATAACATTTCCTAAATATTTAGCACTTCTTGCATTATATAAACTCACTCCATCAATTGACAAAGCAACACTATTTTCAGAATATACATTATTACTGAAAACAAGAAATTGGCTTTTACTGCCATTAAACTTCATACTGAACTAATTAGCAAATGTTAAACAAAACTCAGACATTTTCTCTAAACCAGCCCTACTAGGGCACAACAGTGCAATGTCATCTGCATAAGCAAGACAGCCGATGCACTTGTTGCCAACCCAACAACCAAGACCTGAATTTTTTAACCTATTCACTAAAACATCAATGTAGACAGCAAACACTACAGGAGACAATATTCCTCCTTGCTAAATGCCATTGCTAACCTCAAATTTATCAGACAATACATTATTCCATTTTACTTGTATTTTTTGCCCTTTTGTACATATTAAACAAGAGCCTCAAAACAATTGCTGACAATTATGGACGATTTTGTATGAAAAATAAGGCAAAGTGAAAAATGTGGGCGATTAGCTCAGGTTTTTAAAGTTTATTGCGTAAGGTGTTCGTATTGAAAGTCATATGTAATCTTTCCTTTACTTCTATGATACTTGGGCATGTGTACATATTCATAGATTTATGTATAGTTGAACGATGGTTTTATCATTTAAGCTCGCTTCTGACTGGCTTGTTAAAAAGTAGCCTGGCCTGAGACAACCAGACCCAAGTATGCAGTGTTGACCACTCTGAAGCCACAGCCCCCCCCCCCCCCCCCAAAAATAGAAATGAAAATAGTTAACTAACTCAACTCGAATTTATGGAAATTTGTCCTTTGAATATAAAAAGAGCAGTAACTAAGCTTTCGTGATTGTAAGCCAGCTCGTGTACAAAAGTAAAATAACTAATGAAAATGCCTATTTTTGATTTTAAAAAATAGGTCTGGATACATCGCATTAAGCAAAATATATTTACAGCAGTCAAAAGTGCAAAATAATTAGGATAACATTGTCGTTACAATGACCTCTGAATTAACCATGACACAAAAAGCAGGAAGTATGTACATGCAGTTCCATGGAGAGATTGTATTCTTTTGAAACCATGTGCAATTATTTTTCCCAAAACACCCTTATTAGATATGTCTCACTTTGCCATCAAACCCTTCAAATGCTATCTCTTCTATTGTCCAGTTCAGGCAAGGGAGAGTGAGATCAGACAGTCAGAACTGAGTCAGGCTTGATGTTGGAGGAATTCTGAGTCCTCTCCCAGACCCACATGGTAAATCCTCCCCGTGAATGTGCAAACACCATGGGAGTGGGTAGAGCAAGGGTGTAGTGGGTGATTTGGGATTTAGCCACAATGGTTACATGTCAATAGTAGTTCAACAAACCCACATTGACTGATCCCCACTGCCATCATAAGTGTCCTTCCTTTTGTCTGAAAAATTGAAGTGAACTTGGTGAGTTTGACCCTCAGAGGACGGACAGAGCGAGTAAACAACAATGGTCACTCCAGAGGTATATATCACCAACAACACAAAGCAGTTGAGCTATCAGTCCAAAAAAATGTGAGCAGTTAGGGGACTGTGATGCACAAGAAATTGAAGCACTAATTACTAAAACCCCACAAGTCAAGTCAAGTCAAGTGTGACTTATATGGTTTTTGTAATAGGTGCTTCAATTGGTTTCTTAATGCTTGACCATTGAGGAGGGGGAGGATAAATAAATTGAGCAATAATTATGCCAAACCTTCAGAATCGTTGATTTGCTCAGCTGTGAAAACAAATTGGTAAAATAAATTGCCAATTCATTTTTGGTAGCATTGTTGTACTTTGAGTCACAAAGTTACGCGGCATTTTCTGATGCGCATAAATGACAATGTTAAATGTTGTATGTCTTTGAATTCATATGCACAGATTTGGATAAATTAGGTTAGGAGGATTACTGGAATTAAAGACTTTTTTTCATCAGTTTGGCATGGTCAAATGCCCATTTCTCTTCAGACCTATTCTTTTGAATTCTTACAACTAGCTAATGATATCAACCACCATATTATGATTCACTAGAAAATTTCCATTTGGAAATTTGAAAGTGCAGTGGAATGCTGCACGGATGTAAGGGAGCCCAGCATATTGACCAGGCTCAAGATTCATTGATTGCTCTATTATAAGCACAGGCAGTGGTATGGGAACTAATCAAAGCTGATCAGGACAAGGTGAGAACCGACCAGTTGGATCATAGAAGTTAGCGTGTGTCTGTGCTGTGGTATCATAGAGGTTTCCATGTATGTTTGTGACTGCACAGTATGTATTGAGTAAATTTGTGCATATGGCTGTGTTGGTATCACACAGCTACACGCCCTTGTATGTTTTTGTTTGTGTGTGAGTCCGTGGAAGTTTATCCGGACAAGCAGCGATGCCAGGAGTTGGATAATAAAGATTAACACAACACACCTGTGTGTGTCTGTGTGCTGTGGTGATAATCATCTGACACGAGATCAGGTAGACACCAGGAGCGAGGTGAAGGGGAATATGGAATTTATTAAAACGAAAGAAAACAGGCACAAGGGCCAACAAAAAACTTGGCCCAAAGGGTTGCAAAATACAAACTAAGGTAAGCTTCACAGAGTTGAGAACTAAGATCAGAAAACGACAAAAAACAAAAGCCACGAAACTCTAGGGAGATAAACAAGAACAGAAATGAATAACAAGACTAAGAATGAAGATTAAATACAAAATGACTATGAACTTGAGCGTGACTTGGGAACAAGAACATGAGCGAGACACTGTCTGCCAGCCAACTTCCACCGCATCCAGATAAAGGCTTAGAAATCATGGCACATGAGGGGCAACACCTGGAGAAGGAGAAACAAGAGGCATGGCAAGATCAAGACATGGACTAAGATTGGATGACAAGACTTGCTCATTAAGAGAATGAGCGTGCTCAGCTTAAGTACCAATTAAGTATGCAGTTTGAAAGCAGCATGAATGTTCAGAACAGAAAAGCACAGCAAGATCTTGAAATAGCAAAGCAGGAATCATGACAACAAACTCCCTGTCTAAATTAGTAATATTAGTAATGTGCCTATCTAATGAATTACACCACCCAGTGAGTGTTAGTAAATGTTAGTAACTTAAAAACAGTTAATTGCCAATTAAGCTTAGAGAGCCCCGAATCAGCACAGAAGGAAGGGGGAAATACCAAAGTCAACCAGAGTTCTGAAATGTGCAACAACGAAGGCACGGGGCGGAACGCAGACAAGCGGTGGAGTGGCTTGGCAGACCTGGCAAAAACAAAAACATGGAAAAGTAAAAACATGGACAATAAATGTGAAACATGAAATGTAAAAACCTGATACAAGAAACTGTTAAAACTGTGACAAGAACTATGGAACTTGAACTATGGAATCTTGAACATGAAACTGTTAAAATCATAAATGCTGTCCTGGCCAAAGGCCTGAACCCCGGATCACAACAATCATCAACCGTCAAGCTGACCTTCAGAGCTTTGTTTAACATGGAAGTGTGCATGTGTGCAGTTATAAGCGCACCTGTATGTGTCTGTGTTTGTGTCTATGTCTGTGTGCTGACGTGTCATAGAACTTCACATTTTATGAAAAGTACAATGGCTGGCAAACTGCAAGATGTCGCCTACTGACAAGCTGACCTTCAGAGCTCAGTTAAACATGGAGTTTAATGAGACTTGGTGAGCGCTCTCTGTGCTTGATGTCAATTTATGAAAATTCCTAGAGTCATGTCACAACAAGAGTCATATTGGGTGAGAGAGGACAAGGTTCTCTGTATTTGTACATGTAAAAGGTCTCTGCTGGATGGAAATTGTGGGATTTAATAGAGGCTACCAGAGATTTTTTGAAATAATTTTTAGGGCTGGCTGTTAGAGTGTAAGTGACATCTCCCACTCAATCTCTGAACAATCTTCCCCATGAAAAGCCATTATAATCTCAAAATCTCTCTGAAAAAATAAAAAAACTTTCAGTGTCACTATGGAAAAACTATCATAGCTATTAAAAATGGACCTAACCCAAAGGTTTTGTGTCTTAGGACCGAAGAATTTAAAGTTTCAGCTGTCTTTTGATGTTGAAGTATGGCAAAATAGACTCCAAAGAGGGCTGGGTTTGATTAGTTTCTACACCTCCCTATTCACTTTGAATCAGAATTTTTTTTTGCAGTTTTTTGCAAATGACATTGTGAAAAATTGAGACTTCATCACAGGAAGTCACAGCATGCCGATCAAGCAGCACATTTTGATGTATATTTAGCCGAGGTTTTCTCAAAGCTGCGGGATGAGTTTCAAACCAAAAGGTGGTACAAAAGAGGAAAAATAAAAACTAGAAAATGTCCGCTAGGAAATTTGAAAGTGCCTCGGGATGTTTCATGGACGTCAGGGAGCCCGGCATGGTGGCCAAGCTCCAGATTCATTGATTGCTCCATTATGCCCTCGCCCCTTGGGCAGTGGTATGAACTTGGGACAAGGAGACGACACACCAGTTGGATAATTAAAGTTAGTGTGTGCCTGTGCTGTGGTATCTTAGAGGTTTGCATGTATGTTTGTCTCTATACAGTATGTGAGTGTAAATGTGTGTGTATGGACATCACACAGCCACCTACCTTCATATCTGTTTGTGTGTGTACCAGTGGAAGTAATCAGAGCTTATCAGGACAAGCAGTGATGCTAAGAGTTGCATTACAGAGATTCACATAGACACACCTGTGTATTTCTGTGTGCTGTGATATCATAGAGATGTATGTATGAATAACTACAAAGTGCATTATATAGACTTTAAGTCGTGATGTGGACATGTGTCCTTACCATGACTGTTGTCAAAACATGTTCCAAACACCCCCTTGAGACAAATAGATTTATTAGTCAACAAGGGTCAGCTTGTTTCACTATTTATATGTTTTTTAACTTGATGAATTAAAATGAATATATTTTGTATTTTATTGAACACCAGGTGAAAAACAGCACATTGAGAATATTTTTAATAAATGTCAAATATTGAATAAAAGGCTGACTTCAAACTAACATTACATTATGTTTAACATTTTTCAAACATCCAAAACTAAGTACAGTTCAGCATTTTGTTCAGATAAAAATTTGTTTCAGTGTACAAAAATGCAAACATTAAAACAAACTCTGAGTCAATCAACATGGAAAGTAGTTACAACAAGTAGTAACAAGTAGTTACAACAAGTAGTACAACACCTCTTTACTCAAATGTATAATTTGTTATGTGAAGTCGGCTCAAATTTTATGTACATTGCACTGGATCACAATTTTGCCTCAAGCGGCTTTAAGGTCTGGACACCACCCCACACCCTCTGCTGTTTCACCCTAAAATCAAATAAAGTGACTTCCCAAAAATCCTGACAAGGGAAAAAATGGAAGAAACCTTGATAAGAGAAAGAGACAAATCATCTCACTCTTATAATCTCAAAAGCTGCACATAGGCTTATTCTCTCTCTCTCTCTCTCTCTCTCTCTCTCTCTCTCTCGTGAAAAGTACATTGCTAGCCTCGTAGCATAATTGTTTAAGTCATTTTTTTGGCTAACTGTTGCAATATCAAAAAAAAAAAAAAAAAACCAACATGTTTGGTAAAAATTGTGTTTTTTCTTGTTTTCTGAAAACGTTCAAATAGGCAACTATGCTATTAGGCTTATGACATATTTGTATGAATAACAACAAAGCTCAAACATGGACTTTGAAGTGGAGATTTTATCTCTATCTTGATGATAGTCAGAACACGCTACAAACACGCCCTGGCAGATGAAGGGCTTGTGTCTATTGGCAGCGTTTTTTGATCTTGAAGCGCCCATGACCTCATTCTCAGAGCACTTCTCTGAAGCACTTATTAGGATACAAAAACTGTCTTCTGAGTATTTTCACAATTCTTTGTTGCAAAGGTCAAGTCCCTGTAGTTTAGCAATAGGTGCCATGGAGAGATTCGCAAAAACAATGACCAAAAAAAAATCGCAAATTGTCTTATCAACTGAGCAGATGAATGATCCTTTCCCAAAAGCATGACTGGAATCATAGGGTCAAAGGTTCGAACTCGGTAGCTAAGTTGCTAATGTAGTTTGCAACTATGTTTGGAAAGTGTACCCCTGTTAAAGTAAATGGGAATATAAGAAATAAAAGAGTACCAAGCTACAGCTGTTGGACTCTACATTTGTAGTAAACATTAATACAAAATCAATAACTTGTTTGCAAACCAAGAGTCCTGAGAAGAGAATTCCAAGCACACCTAAATTGTAGCTACCAGATGAGAAACACAATGGCAGTTCCGATATTGAAATAGATTTTATACCCTTCTTGACTTACATTGGACAATGAGGAACAAGTGACATTGACGAGCTTGTCAATGTTCCAAAAGTTTTACTATTTTCAGCTGAGAACACTATGAGTGCAGCCAAAAAAAAAGCTGTATGTTGCCAACCAGAGTCAGCTTTGTTCACTTTATATACAACCCCAATTCCAAAATAGTTGGGACGAAGTGTAAATTGTGAATAAAATCAAAATGCAATGACTTTCAGATCACATGAGCTACTATGTTATTAACAATAGAACATAGATAACATTTCACCTGTTGAAACAAACATTTTCATTCGCAAAATAAGCTTAATTCAAATTTTCTGACTGCAAAAGGTCTCAAAAAAGTTGGGACATTGGCAAAAAAAGGGCTGAAAAAGGAATTAATATATAAGAGAATGAGCTGAAAGAACATTTAGCAAGTAATCAAGTTAACTTGCATCAGGTGTGTAACATGTTTGGCTATAAAAGGGATGTCTTTGAGAGGCAAAAAAAAAAAATAAAATACTATTTATGCCAATTGTACTTCGATGTAGTTTCCAGTCGCTTCCATCTTGAAACTCACAATAAGTCAATTGTAATCTATTCGTTTGTCCTCGTTGATCTGTTCCCCTATCCTTCCTATTCATTCGTGCTCGTCAATCGACTTATCGTGACTTTCAAGATGGAGGTGACTGGAAACTACATCGAGGTACTTTTTGCATAAATAGTATTTCTTAATAAACTACCGGTGCATTTTCAAAGCTCTCAGTGCCTCGTTTTAAATATCAGGGCCTCGGAATTCTACCGATGAAGTGTGGAGCTACTTTGAGCCTTGTTTATGATGAAAAAAATAGCGATTTCTCTGCATGGCAACGCGATGCCCGATTCACAACCATTGTAAGCCTGTTGGGAGCTTTGGCTAAAAATCCATTTATTTCGAAAAGTTGCGTGCGTACGGAGGTGGGGTATTCGACAAAAGTTAGTACTCATTATCATTTTTCAATACACCCCAAGTCAATTTCACGCTGGAATTCTCATTTAAGGGTACACAGTACTGGATGTCTTATACTTTAATCATGAACTGTCACACTTCAAGTCTGGATTGACATTAGCACCACATCAGCGCCAAGCTGGGTAACTATGTTATTGAGCCGAAATTACTTGAGAAATCACAGTAAAAATTGAAAATGGGAATAGGAACAAAATAATATCCCAGACATATACCAAACTAGAATGCTTTATTATGTGTTTACTCACTACAAAACAATCATTTTCAGTTAATATTCCCTTGGTATCTTGCTGGGTTCATGCATTGGATGGCTGGGAAGATGGTCGAAATTGATTTTGCTGCACGTTTGCGGTATATTTTCTCAGTTTCCCAGATATGTTCCATGGTGATAAATGCTGTTTGTTGTGTTTTTGGAGCTCTGTTTTCAGGAATATTAAGAATTTCTTTGGTAGTATCTACCCTTTCAAGCTAGATGGAGCCAAAGTTGGAGGAAAACTCAAAATGAACCATTTCATGGCAGATTGTGCCAATGTTTCGGTGGCATTATTTTGTTTACCCAGCAAGATGGAGTGTGAGGTATGGTTCAGGAACCACACGCGAGAGAGGGAAATCCAAAAAACGTATGTCTTTAATGAGGTCCGTGTCAAAATCAAAAAACACAATTGCCAAGCCACAATACAAAATCCAAAAACAGTGTCGATTAGACAGGCAGGGGTCAGAACCAGGAAGGCAGAAGAGCAAAGGTACATAAACGTAGGCAAAAAGTCGAAGTCGATGAACAAAGCCAAGGGTCATACACAGGACATCCAAACACAGAAATCGTGGTCATACAAAAATGGGTTGAAATCCAGAAAGACAAAAACAATACAAAAAGGGCAATGGCAAGAATCGAAGTCAGACAAACCAGTAGAAGAAAAACAATACTCAATGGCATTCAAGGCACTCTGCACAATGGAGGATTGATCTACGTTCTGACAAGGCGCTGGCTGTGAAAAGACTCCTTAAATAGATGAGAGGGAAGTCACATGCTATGCAGGAAGCAGGTGAATTGGATCAGACTAATTACAAAGGAATGAACACGAGGAAGTTCCTGATTACAAGAAATTGGCAAAAGCCAAAACGCAGACAGGGATCACAGAGACAGCCTACTGACAAACATATGGCTCCGGTTAGGGAGTTCTACAGTGAGAGGCAGAATCGTGATAAGCCTGGTGCAGAAAATCTGCTGAAACACAGCAAAGTAAATTGAGTGAAGGCAAGGGGCGGAGACTAGAGCAGAGTGAGTGCTGAGAGCTCGTTAGTCAATTTTTATTGTGCAGCTATACAATCCCTAGTGCTTATTAGTAAATGAGTACAATAAACAATGTTAGTCCTGGTTAGTAAGTTTAACTAAAACAACAAACTGTTAGTATTGTTAGTAAAATAGAAAAGCAAGGTGAAGGAAGTAAACAACATTGGAAGGAATGGTTGAAATCCCAGAAACCATGAAATCACCCAAAAGTGTGGCACACAATACTGGGGCAGTGAGCGATCTCATGACAAAAGACCAGACAGGGGGAGACAAAGGGCAGTGCATAGTATGAGACCAGAATATGACTGAGGGAATGGAATATGGAAGAATATGCAGGAATAAACAGAAACAAAACATGGTATGGATCAAGACATGGCAAAACATGAACAGAGCAAGGCAGAATCATAACACGGAGATCTGAAATTCTCCTTTGAGGTACATGACAGCATTAGTAAAATCTCGATGGTAGTATTTTCAGTGTAGATGATTTAAACATCAAAACTTGGAAATCTTCGCCTCCAGGGGGCACTGTAGGCTGGATGCAAGTGCTGGCCATCCTCAACAATGTACCAAAGAAATTTTTTTGCATTGTGATACACACAGCTAGTTTTCTCAGAAAGTGAAGAGCTTGGTCTGGTCACAGATGCCGCTATCGGCAGGAACAGTGAAATACGGACCTACAAACTTGTCTTTTTCTGTGAGACACTCATATCTACCTATCTGCCAAGTTTCATTCGATTCCAGGGGGGGTCAACTTCGCACTGAATGTCAATCTCTCTTCGAATAGCTCTTAAAATGGACTGTAGCAAAGTGTCCTGTGGTCAGACGAGTCCAAATTTGACATTCTTGTTGTAAATCATGGGCACCGTGTCCTCCAGGCTAAAGAGGAGAAAGACCACCCTTCCCATTATCAGTGTTCTGTTCAAAAGCCAGCATCTCTGATGGTATGAGGATGCATTATCTAGTCCTGATCTTTCACTGATTGAGAACATTAGGCATATAATTAAATGAAAAGTCCGTCAAAGGAGACCAAAAACTCACCAGGAGCTGGATGCCTGTATTGAACAAGAGTGGGATCAAATTTCAATGGCTAAACTAAAGAAACTTGTCTCCTCAATGCCAAGATGCCTCCACTCTGTGTTAAAAAGAACAGGGGAGGCTACACCATAGTAAACATAGTAAACAAACTTTTTTGAGACCTGTAGCAGCCATCTAAATTTGAAATTAGCTCATTTTGTAGATTTAATTGTAAAAGTTTTCAGTTTCAACATTTGCTAAGTTATCTCTGTTCTATTGTGAATAAAATACTGGCTGGTGTGACTTGAAAGTCATTGTGTTTTAATTTTATTCACAATTTACACTTTGTCCCAACTATTTTGGAACTGGGGTTGTATTTTTTTAATGTGATAAATTCAAAATTGAAAAAAAGGAGGCTCCACGCATCTATTACATAGACAAGACAAGATGATCAAAAAAAAATGTAAACTCCCGCACACCATCTCACTTGCAAAAAATATTTAATAGTTATTAAATGGCCACGTTTTGGTCCAAGACCTTCATCAGTGAAACAGTTTGTTCAAAAGAGCAGGACATAATAAAAAGGTTTCAGCAGGCATGAATATAGACAGAGGAACAAGTCACCGGACACTAGGAGAGAGACTTATTGCAAATGAAATTGTTTCATGATGCACAAAATTATGTTTCGTGACAAGCATGTGGCATTTTCTTTAAATTCATGCAAGCTATCGTGACCTTCTTCTCTGGGTGTAGTGAGATCGGCAGCAATGCTTAATGCAGACTGATGAACATCTGGAAAGGCACTCTTAAAGGCTAGATTTACACTGCAAGTCTTGGTGCCCAGATTGGATATGGATCATATTTTATGGCCCATATCCAATTTGTTCAGCTGTGTGTTTACATCTTGCTTTGAGCCTGAATGATAAATCTTTCATTTCGATTCCTTTTGTTTACACCGCTTACTACCTGGCCATTGTCTTGAGCGATCCACATGCACACAGTGGAGAAGGCTACCGAAAATAAAAGCAAATGTATGCAGCGCAACAAAAGTATGCAGGCCTAACAGTCATAGAAATGATCAAAAAATAAAGCAAGCTCGCAACATTTCACTGGGTAACCTACATCTGATTCTCCCATTAACGCCTTTTAAGCCGCTTTCACACTGGACGCAAGACAAATTTATTTAGTTACTGATTTACTGATGAACATGATGAGAAATATTGAAATATAATCCTCAACACATTCAAAGTAAATGCAAAGACGCGAATATACGCGTTTCGCGTGTATTCGTCTTTGCATTGACTTTGAATGTAATCTGTCGCACGAAAAATTTGTTTGCGTCTGGTGTGAACTTTACACCTATCACCTGCATCATCACAAATGCGTAGGCTGACTCCGCCTTAGTCTAGGACTTTTTTAAAATCGAAATATCTGCATGTTGATATGCATTTACACGACGGGCACATTGGCACATATCTGATACACATCAGATACATATCCGAACAAAAACCACATTTGAATGAGGCCTGGATACGATCTGACCGATCCGATCGAGGGCAGAATTAATGTGTTTTTTTTCTGTTTACACAGCCAGGTGACAGATCGGATATTAGCCGCATTTGTGCAAAAGATCTGATTCATGTCACATTTATCCCACAGTGTAAATCCAGCCAAAGTGGCTTGATTCAAAGGAAATAAACTCTGCAAGATAAAAGACTATGCGTGGCAGTAAGCATGTCACTTTTCCTTTGATTTAATACAAGCATGCTGGGCCTTCTCCTCTGGGTGCAGGGAGATCAGCAGGTGTGCTGAATGCAGACAGAAGAAGACATTCTTTAAGTGGCTCGATACAAAGGAAATATACTATGTGAGATAAGTGTTATGATTCTGTTGTTGCCTGACCATGTTTTCGTTATGACTCTGCTTGTACCAAGCCATGTTTTCATTTAGTCCATGTCATGTTTTTTATTTTTCCTGTCTTGCCTTGCCATGTCTTTTCCTTGCCATTACTCATATTCACTCTTTAGTTATCATTCTGGTTTATGTTTCCCTCCATACTATGCATTGCACTTTGTCTCCCCACTCTGGTCATATGTGTTGAGACAGTTTTGTTCCCCAGTATTGTGTACCATGCTTTCAGGTGATTTCATGGTTTCTGGCTTTCCAATTATTCCTTCCAATCTCGTTTGCTTCCTTTGCCTTGCTGTTCTGTCTTTACTAACAAATACTAACAGTTTGTTATTTTGGATAAATTACTAACAGTAACTAACATTGTTTATAGTACTAACTTACTAACGAGCACTAGGGATTGTATAGCTGCACATTACTGATTGACTAACGAGGTCTCAGCACTTGCTCTGCTCTTATCTCCGCCCCTTGCCTTCACTCACTTTACTTTGCTGCAATTCGGCAGATTCTCCACACCTTGTTAAACACTGTTCTGCCTTTCACTTTCTGTGCACTTTAAAACTTCAAAACCGGAGCCGTTTGTTTGTCATAGGCTGTCTGTGTCATCCCTGTCTGTGTTTTGGCTTTCGTCAATTGCATGTGGTTTGGAACTTCCTCTCGTTCATTGCTTTGTTAATTAGTCTGATTCAGCTCACCTGTTCCCTATTATAGCATGTGACTTCCCGAATGTGTATTTAAGCAGTCTGTTCACAGCCAGCCCTTGTCAGAATGTTTTCCTTGTGGTGTGTTGTTTATGCCTTGTACCCTGCGTGTTATACTTCTGACTGGAACGTCCCGGATTTTGATTTTTGCTTCGTCTTTGGTATAACTGTGCCCATGTAACAAACCTGCTTTGCCCGACCCCTGAGTTTTGTGTTCGCTGCTGTGATGTGAATAGAGGCCACTAGATGGCAGTATTCACCTTTCTTTAATTCAGCCCAGACTGGAGCTAGGTTTAGACATGTCCTGGGCATGTCTGGGGAAAGTCCCAGAAAGTAAAAAAAAGAGGTCTAAATGTGGGTGGGGTCTGCAAAAGAGTATATAAGGAAAAGAATTGAGACAGCAAAGTAGTGGGAGAAATTGCAAGAAGAAGGATACGTGTGACCAGACCTGTCATTTCTGTTCAAGACCTGTGAAGTTTCTTTTGTGGATTTTTGCCTGTGTTTGAGCTTTTTTTTCCTCACCCAGCACATCACCAGGAAACTGTAAATATTTCTGTTTTTTGTATTCAATCTTGGTCAGAATATTAGTTTAGTCGTTATTGTCTTTGTTAAAAATTAAATGTGTTTAAGTTTTTGAAACTGTGTCTGTCATCCCTTGCTGTTGCTGTTGTGTTGTAAATTGTAATAACAAATTGGGGCCATAACAAATTGGGGGCTCAAGGTCCGGGATAGACCATTTTGTGAGTCATTTATTAAAAATCTAACATTTCAGATTGTAAAATTGTTTTTGTGAATTTTCCTATATAAATATATTGACAACAGCAATGGATGATTTCTTGGCATCACCAACCGTAGGGGTTTTGAAGTCTTTTAAAAAGACCGAACTGTTGGAAATATGCAAACATTTGGAGCTGACAGAGGTAAAACCAGCCATGCGAAAAGCAAGACTGGCTAGAGAGATAGTTGAATATTACATTGATGAAAATGTGTTTGCACCAGGAGATCTGGAACAGTTTCCAGTGGAAAATCCAAATATAGAAATGGAACTTAATTTTAAAATGCTAGAGATTGAAAGGGAAGAAAAAGAAAAACAAAGGCAGTTTGAGTTGGAAAAATTAGCTAGAGAAGAGAAGAAAGAAAGGGAACAAAGAGAATTTGAGTTAGAAAAATTTGCAAGACAGAGAGATTTTGAATTAGAGAAATTCGATAGAGAAGAAAGACTCAAAATGGAGCAACTAAAAATTAAAATTGAAACTAAAAATAAATTTTGTGCCAGTCAGGAGGTAAAACTGGTGCCTCCATTTTCGGAAAAGGATGTTGACAACTATTTCCAGTGTTTTGAAAAGGTAGCAAAGAGTTGCCAGTGGCCAAAGGAACACTGGCCTCTGATGTTGCAAACTGTCCTCAAGGGTAAAGCTCAACAAGCCTATTCGGCTTTGTCTGCAGATGATTCCTCCGATTATGAGGTTGTCAAAAAGGTTATTTTGAGAGCTTATGAGTTGGTTCCAGAGGCTTACCGACAGAAATTCAGAGGTTTGAAGAAATCTGAAAATCAGACTTATGTTGAATTTGCTAATGAGAAGCAGGTTTGCTTTGAGCGCTGGTGTACTTCTATGGAGGTCAAGGATGATTTCAACTCACTAAAAGAGATGGTGTTAGTTGAAGAATTCAAGAACTGTGTTAAGGATGATGTTAAGACCTACCCTAATGAGAAGCAAGCACTGAATTTGCAGTCAGCTGCCAAATTTGCAGATGAATATGTTCTCACACATAAGTCTAAATTTCAGTCTAGCAGTAACAATAGATGGTCCCAATTTCAGAAAACGGGTTATGGTGATACCCAAGATTCCTCACCCAAAGACAAATCTGGTGATGGTGCTCAGAAATCCAGTAACAGGTCTGATCAAAGTGTGAAAGCTGACAGTGACAAAAGTGGTCTAGTTTGCAGTTATTGCAAGAAATCTGGTCATGTTACAACTAACTGTTGGTTCCTTAAAGCTAAAAAAGAAAAGGATACCAAACCAAATGCCTTTGTGAAAACAAGGTTAGAAACCCCTGTAGTAGATAACCGATCTGCTAAATTGCCTGCTTCTTGTGGGGCTAAAAAGCCTGATAGAGCTGACTTCGTGAGGGAGGAATTTCTTCCATTTGTGTCAGAGGGATTTGTGGCTCTGAATGAGCATACTACTCCTGTCCCTATATATATCCTAAGGGATACCAGAGCTTCTCAGTCACTTTTGTTGATGGACTCCTTGGAGTTACGTGATGAGACCGCTTCAGGGGATTTCATACTTGTACAAGGTATTGAAGGGAGGACTGTATCTGTACCTCTGCGCTCTATATTCTTGAAGTCAGATTTAGTTACAGGACAGGTAAAGGTGGGACTTATGTCAAGTCTACCTATAAAGGGTGTTTCTCTGTTGCTAGGCAATGACCTGGCTGGGGACAAAGTAGTTCCCCCTGTACATCTTACTTCACAGCCGAGCACTGAAGATGGGGATGAGGACCCATCTCTGTATCCTTCTTGCGCAGTGACTCGTGCTATGGCCAAGAAGGCTAAAGAAGAAGATGTTGTGGTGCCGTCCAGCACATTGAATAGTCAGGACTCAGGTGGTTCGCCTCATGACTCTGATTGGCCTACTATGGTTTCTCCGTTTGAGGACTTATCAGATACTTTTATCAGTTCTCTATTCAGCCAGCCGGATGGGTCTGGTGATTTTGATGTGTCTGGAGACTTGTCTCTGTCCAGAAAGCGGTTGATTGAGGAGCAAACTAATGATCCTGAAATTTGTGCACTAAAGAGGAGAGCCCTTCCTGATAAAGAAATAGACGCAGTTCCAGTTGGGTATTATCTCAAGGATGGTGTGTTGATGCAGAAGTGGCGCCCTCCTGATATCCCTGCCAATGCAGATTTGGCAGTGGTCAGGCAAATTGTTGTTTCGAAGGTCTACAGGAATGAGATCTTAACAATGGCTCATAGTTTACCTTTAGGAGGTCATCTTGGTGTTAACAAGACTGTTGATAAGATCATGAAACACTTCTTTTGGCCTGGGCTAAATTGGCCAAAATTGTAAATTGGCTAAATTGTAATAACTAATTGGGGCCATAACACTGCCCTGTTTACAAACTGGATTATGACAACTGGATTATGATTTTGGATTGTGGACTCTATACTGTTGTCTACTGCCCTGCAGGGGTTTCCACCCCAGAACTAATCAAGAACAAGTTTTCTTTTGGTTCTTGCTTCTGGATCCTGAATGCACCCTCACAATAAGATGCTATGTGGGGCAACAAACATAACATTTGCTTTGAATTTCAACGAGCATGAATGACCTTTCCATCTGAACTCAGGGAGACCAGCAGGTGTGCTAAATAGAAACAGGAAAAATTTTCATAAAATACTGCTAAAGTCATTTGATACAAGGGAATATGCAGTGTGAGGTATGAGACTGTCCAGTTAAAAGCATGTAACATTTACTTCGAATTCATGCAAGCATGCGTGACCCTCTCATCTGAATGCAGGGAGATCAGAAGGTGTGCAGAATGTAAACAGAAAAATAAATTGACAAGACACGATTAGAGTGACTTAATATAGAGGAAACCTAGTGCATGATGTATGAATCTGTTTGGCTACAAGCAAGTTGCATTTCCTTTGAATTAATTTGAGCAAGCATTCTCCTTTGGGTGCAAGCACATCAGGGAGCATTCTGAAAGCAAGCTGATATGATCCCCTTCCATAATAAAGCCCAATTTTACTGCACTGCTTGGTTCTCGCATCTGATTCCAGATCGCTACCTCACACAAGCAGAGGAAGATCTGGCAAGACGCCATGAGATTGACTTAAAAGTAAGGAAATAAGCTATGTGAGATACAAAACCATGTGACATGACAAGTATGTTGCAACCTGCTCATCTGAATGCTGAAGATTGGCAGGCATGCCGAATGCAAACTGATGAACATCTGGAAAGACACTGTTATGGTGACTTGATGCAAAGGAAATCTATGTGAGCATGTCAGTTTCCCTGATCTGAGTGAAAATGCACAAAACTCAAAATTGAGAGTGCAGCACAGACCTACCCCAAAATGAAACCATGTCGGTGGAGCCCAAAAACTTGAGGCTATCATTTTAGGGCCCCTTGGAACCAAAATTGGCGTGCTCTTGCATTGAAGGCATCAGCTCAACTAAGGCGATTGATGTTACAGCCAGATGGTTGAAAATATATATTTCAAATAAGGCAGTGTTGAGTCATCCTAAAAAAACATCCGGATGTTGGAGCAAAAGTCTGTGGAGGCACTGAAAAATAGTTTCAGAAGCACAAACTCAAATTCAAATCAAAGGAAACGCATGGAGCAATTTTTGCAAGTAAATGAGTCCTGGCTTGGGAACGCGAAGCAGATACAGGCAGTGTTGTAGGAATTTTGATTTTATATTCCTGGTATTACCTTCACAAAAAGAAACTCAGACGACTCAGAGAAAAAATCAATCGGAGACAGAGAAGTTAATATCCAAGCCAAAGTCAGTTTACTTTTTCTGCAGAAAAAGGATCCCCGCATACAAGTCAAGTCAACAAAATAAAGGATGGAAACAGTTTCTTTTCTCTCTAGTTTATGTAGGGATACTTCATGACGTTTTCCTCCCCCCGTGCTGATTTACACATCATGAGATAATCTGGAGAGTTCTTGCCATCTCACGCAGCCCATGTCAAGCTGCCCTTGGTTGCGAACGGACATCCCCATGGCTCCAACTTATCTTTATACATTCCGGAGCTTTCTGTAAACACATAAACTGAGAGAGAGAGAGACAAAACATCTCGCCCCTGTTATGGGCCCATCAGGTCGGCATGGCACCAGATAATCTATGCCATGACGCACTGGTCAAATTTATGGAAACTTACAGCTATGCAGGCCTAGGCTTAATCAGAAACATGCAAGAGAACATCCTAAGGCCTAAAAGACTATGAACCAAAGCAAAGTAAGAGCAAGCAAGGATAAACAATTAATAATAATTAGCTGAATCAATAAAAAATGATTCCACAGGCAGGGTATCAGGATGTTTTGCCTGCTGGGCAGCATGGTCTGATGAAGATGGCACCAGCTCAGAACGTAAGGAATGACTCACAGCAGTGGGGATAAGGCTGACACTTGCAAAGTATTAGGAATGCTTGTGCTTCCATAGCCATTGCAATTATGCATGAGATAAGCCACAATGTGGATTCAAGCTAAAAACATGCAAATTATCTGGAATGGGTTGCCTGCTAGGCAGTGTGCTTCATGCTAGTTCACTATTGGTGACATTTTCAGCAGCTTGTGCACTACTATGGGTTGGGCACTACACTGTGTATAATCATACAAAAACTTAATTTGCCAAAATTTCTAGGGCTGTGTTTGAAACCGCGCTCTATGGTGTACATACACTATTCTCATTACACACTAGTCACACTACACTACACGCTACTCACTATGAACAAATTCTTCCCGTTGCTTCTTCTTATTATTATTCCTCAGTGAGTTTTTCTGGCGGTTTACGCCGCCTTCCATCTTGGCCAATTGACGTGTGAATAGTGAGCTTAAAATTGCTACGATGAGGAGGGACTATTATTATGGGAGACTTCAATTATCCTGGTATCAGCTGGGAAATGGTGAAAAGACAGGGTAAGGGGAAGTAAGAATTTGTAGATGTTAGAAATTACAATTTTGTCGGGCAGTATGTTAATAAACCTTCAAGACAGAGGGCAATTTTAGAGGTAGTCCTCTGTAATGTAGTAATTAGTAATTAATTAGTAATGTTGAGGTACTAGAGCCTCTTGGGATCACTCTACTGTTAATTTTGATGTTTCATGGGAAGTTAAGAAGGTGTCTTCTAAAACTGAAATTTTACATTTTAGGCGAGCAAACTTTAACAGGATGCGCTCATATTTAAGTAAAATAAAACGGGAGACTCTCCTGGACCGTGAGTCTGTAAATGAGATTTGGGAAAGATTTAAGGGGGTTTTACTTGATTCACATTGTAAATTCATTCCAAAGGTGTCCAAAAGTAAGCTGAAAAAGCAGAATCCTCATTGGATGACCACAGCTATTCGTAGAAGTTTGAGAGAAAAGAGGAATCTTTATAAGATGTACATAAAGGATAAAAATGAGAACACTAAGGCTGAATACTGTAAAATGCGGGCTATGGTCTAAAAGGAGCTGAGGAATGCTAGAAGACTGTATGAAAGACTAATTGCAGAGGGGGCAAAAACTAGCCCTAAGCGCTTCTTTCAGTACTGCAGCAGAAAAAAGAAAGTCAAAGAGCAGGTTAAGTGCATAAAGAATAAATATGGATCGCTGCTATATGATAACAAGGATATTGCGGATACCTTAAACATTTACTTTGTTGAGAATTTTACCTTGGAGCGGATTTTTATTCGGCCGAGGGCATGTCCAATGCTCAAGATTATTTAGCGGAAATTGAGGTTAGGGATAATAAAGTATTAGACAAGTATTAGACAAGTATTCAGACAACTCTGAAAACTCTTAATATTATCAGGTGTGGCCAGTTTTCATTGACGCATGTCTGTGAACTCTCACGCATTCGGATTTCTTGCGCTTTTCTTTACTGATGGGTTGGAAAATTCTGCGCTCAGCAGGCTTGTGGGGCGCATGTGGATTGGTCTGCGAGGCTCATGTAGCTGTAAGTCACGAGAATCCATTCTTTTCTACATCCTTAACCACTGAATGTAGAGCTTGTTGCTTTGTGAGCCTCGCGGGCTGTCCTGCGCCTTTCGCGAGCCACTCGACCACAGAGTTTGTGAAGACATGCTGATATTTTACGACGTCAATAATGTGCGAAAGAAACGCTTCAATTTTGTGAAGCAATGTATAACAACACTATCAAAAATAAATTTGATTGTCGTTTTACCAATTAGTCTGAGAAACTTTCTAATCAAGAAAAGTAAACTGCGACAGGTTTAGGTCATTCAGCACTGAAGGGTGAGGATTGAGCGTCCCTTTGCAGCAGCCGACGCACTGCCTGTGGTATCCAGTGCCCACTACTGTCAGTTATGCTCGAGTGGCGTTTGTGAATAGCAGCTGGCGAGGAGTGGGACCGATCCCTCGGTAAGTGGTCGGTCGATCTCTTTCTCACACTCCAGTTACATTTCAGTCGTACTCACTATATGGGGAGTGGAGGGCGAGTGTGAGTGTCGTTTCTGAATATGGGCCTACGACTGGGACAGGGATGACAACTTGAAACTTGAGTGCTCAAATAACAGAAGCAGACTGAGCTGATCAGATTTAAAACGATTTTTTACCGTTATGTGCTGGGAGCCCAACAGAAAAACTGTACAATTGAATATTCAATGCACAATTCTCTTAAAAAATTGCAGATTGTAACACGGTCTAAAGCAACTCCACCCGGTTCTGCTGAGGACATGGAGATTTGTCACAATTGCTGGGGCTCATAAGCCCTGTCTTTGCATCTCCTCGAACCGTCGCCCTTTACCCAGAGGTATGCACTGGAATTGTGTGGCGATAGCTTCAAAGACATATCAGGGATGATATATCTGTCCTGCCCAGCATCTGATATAGACTGATAAGCGACAGAAGCAAACCGTTTATTTTGAAGCAACCCTGCGTATTTCAGAAAGTACTTAACACCATCTCGTGAATGTACTCAGAAAGTACTTAATACCAATGGGCGATATTGAACAATCTTTCGTCATAAAATTATAGACAGGGTTAATCACACTATCCAACACAATAACAGTGCAAACGCCTGGGCGAAGTGCGACTGTTCGTCATTTTCGTGTGACGTTATGTCATTATCACGTGACTGTTGAAGCAGATGACAACTAATTAGGGGGAATAAAATGTCATTTATCTCGTCTTTGAAAACAAAAATTCCACATTTTTGTATTTTACAATATTAATTTACTAATTACGTTTGTATAAAACAGCATTATGATTTAGCCCTGAGTTCCCCTTTAAATGTCTGTTTCAATTAATCTGCAAGTGATTGAAAGCAAATCTGAACACTAAATGCTACAAAGTTAAACACGACACATTTCATCACATTTTAAAGCAAGAATAATTTTTATTTTTTACTTTTTACAGTTTCAAAATAATAAAACAAGAAAAAAGGCCTTGTGCTGCTTGTGCGAGAGATGGAAGGGACTTTCACTGTCCTGCTGAAAAAGGATGTTCCCACGCCTCATTCCTTTGAAACCAGCTTTTTCTGCACAATTGGTGACAAAGATTTAACTACATGGTAAACCTAAAATTAGGCCTACCAGTCAAACTGCATTAGCCTATTATTAGTAGGCTACAGTGGTGTGCAAACATTTGGGCACCCCTGGTTTAAATATCTGTTACAATTAATCTCCAAGTGATTGAAAGCAAACTTGAACACTAAATGATGCAAAGTTAAACGTGACACATTTCATCTAGTTTTAAAGCAAGAATAATTTTTATTTTTAACTTTTTACAGTTTCAAAATAATAAAACAAGGAAAAAGGCCTTGTGCAAAAGTTTGGGAACCCTGTCAGCAAGGACTTTGTAACTCCTCCTCGGGCAGCTATAACAGCTTGCAAACGCTTCCCGTTGCCAACTAAGTCTTTCAATTCTAGTCTTTGGAATTGTCCTCCATTTTCCCTGACAGAACACTTTTAGCTCTGAAATATTATTCGGCCTTCTTGCATGCACGGCATGTTAGAGGTGTCTCCACAGATTTTCAATAATATTCAAGTCTGGGAACTGTGAAGGCCATTCCAAAAACACCCGTCGTTCCTGGAGGTACTTCATGGTGGATTTTGACGTATGCTTCGGGTCATTGTCTTGCTGGAATACCCAACGTCTCTTCAACTTCCATTTCTGGACAGAGCTTTGAACATTCGCCTCTAGAATGTCTTGATATTTGGTGGAATCCATTCTTCCTTCCACCAGCACAACATTACCTGTGCCGCCAGCTGTTACACAACCCCACAGCATAATGGATCCACCTCCATGCTTCATAATAGGCAATGTATTCTTCTCTACAAATGCTTCACCCTGTTTTCTCCAAACATACCTTCTTTGGTTGTGGCCAAAAAGTTCAATTTTGGTTTCGTCAGTCCAAAGCACATTGTTACAATAGGCTTGAGGTTTCTCAAGATTCTCTTTTGCCTACTTCAGATGCCTCATTTTGTGTTGAGATCGTAGGAAAGGCTTCTTTCTTACAACTCTGCCATGAAGGTCTTTGCTGTTTAAGGTACGCTGTATTGTTGTCCTATGAACAACTAGACCTGTGTCAGCTACTGTTTTTTGCAGCTCTTTTGCAGTGATGTGTGGGTTCTTCTGAGCATTTCTTATCAGATCTCAGCCATTCTACCTGAAATTTTTCTTGGCCCTCCAGATCTTGCCTGGACTTCAATTGTTCCATTTATTTTCCATTTTCTTACGATGTTTCTGACTCTAGAAATGGGTAGTTTGAAGCATTGCGATAGTTTTTGTAGCCCTCGCCTTGTTGGTGGAAGGGAATTATCTTGATTTTGACATCCTTGGACAACTGTTTAGAGGAACACATGGTTTTCAACACCAGACACAACAGCCACCGCAGTTGGATACTTTAGAAGGCATGGAGTTACCTAAGAATATATAGTTCAATCAGGAATTATATTCACCTGACTCACTGAAGCCCTAACGAGTAAATCCAGGCAAGTCCAGGCAAGACAACTAGCAACTAACTAATCTACTGACCAATCTAATGACCAAAATTTATTAACAAGAAAAACAGAAATATTTACAGTCCCTTTCGGTTGGGTTCCTTGGTGATGTCCTGGGTGAGGAAAATGCTCTAACACAGGCAAAAATCCACTATAAGCTTCACAGGTCTTAAACAGAATGACAGGTCTGGTCACATGTATCCTTCTCCTTGCAATTTTGCTACTTTACGGTCTCAATTTTACTCCTTATATGCTCTTTTGCAGACCCCTCCCACCTTTTAGGCTTTTTTTTATTTTTCTCTGGGACTTGTCCCAGACATGCCTAAAACATGCCCAAACCTATCTCCAGTCTGGGCTTAACAAAAAAAAAAAAAAAAGGTAAATACTGCCATCTAGTGGCCGCTATTCACATTACACCTCCATTCCAAAAGGGAAAAATTTTGACTCGTGAAGGCAAAATTTTTCTTTTCAATACAAAATGGTTAAGTAGGCACTTGTGTGTATATATATATACATATAACACAATGTGCTAATAAACGTGATATATACACAAACTCAAACATGGGATACGCAATGGGCAATTACATTGTCAATACCCTTTACGTGCTTAATTTCCAAGTCAAACTCCTGTAAAATCAAACTCCAATTCAACAATCTCCGATTCTTGTTTTTCATCTTACTCAAAAACATTAACAGATTGTGGTCAGTATATACAAGCACTGGCTTCTGCCCTGTACAAACATAAACTTCAAAGTGTTGTAAAGATAGAACCAGAGCCAACAGCTCCTTCTCTATTGTGGAATAGTTCTTTTGGTGGCGATTGAACTTCTTGGAGAAGTATGCCACGGGATGCTCAATGTCATCAGAGTCACTTCTCTGTAGGAGCACAGATCCACAAGCTTGGTCGCTAGCGTCCACTGCGATAGAGAACGGTTTGTTGAAGTCAGGAGATTTAAGCACGGGGAAGTGACACAGCAGAGGCTTCAGGCGTTCGAAGGCTCTCTGGGATGCATCATCCCAAGTGAACTTTACGCCTTTCTTCAGTTGGTAAGTGAGATTGAGAGCAATCTCAGCAAAGTTCTTGCAGAACTTGCGGTAGTACCCGATCATTCCAAGGAAGCGGCGTAAAGCTTTTTTGTTGTCAGGAACTGGAAAGTCCATGATGGCTTGGACTTTAGCATTCATGGGTGCCACCTTACCCTGGCCTATGACGAAGCCAAGATAGGTGACAGTAGCACAACCAAAGTCACTCTTGTTCAGGTTAACAGTCAGGTTAGCCTGGGTCAGGCGCTGGAACAACGTCTCTACATCTTTTCGATGTTCTTCCCAGGAGTCACTCCATGTGATCAGGTCATCGATGTATGCACCCGTGTGTGGCAATCCGGCGATTGTAGACTGTATCATCCTTTGGAACGTGGCTGGGGCAATTTTCATCCCAAAGGGTAGGACTTTATACTGGTACAACCCAGATGGTGGGGCAAAAGCAGAGATGCTCTTGGCCCTCTCAGTTAAAGGCACACACCAATAACCCTTCAATAAATCAATCTTGGTCAGAAACTTTGCTTGCCCTATTCTATCAATACAATCATCAATCCTAGGTATTGGAAAGACATCAGTTCTAGTTACAGCATTGACTTTGCGATAATCTGTACAGAATTACTTCCATCAGGTTTTAATTAGTACTTCAATCAGGTAAACTAATTAGTAATTAGTACTTCCATCAGGTTTTGGAACTAGCACACGGGGTGCACTCCAGTCTGAGTTGGAGGGTCCGATATTATCATGTTCTAACATGTACTCAACCTCTTTCTCAGCAATCTTTCTCTTTTCAGGATTCATCCGGTACGGATGCTGTTTTATTGGTTTGGCATCACCAACATCTACATCATGAGAGACTATAGAAACTCTCTTTGGAACATCAGGAAACAGATCCTCATATTTCTTGATCAACCTCTCAAACTGATCTCTCTGTAAGGGTTCTAAGTGCTGGAGTTTTACATCAAGATTTTGCAACACTTCAGAATTTGACAATTTACATGGAAGAACTTCAGCTTTAATTCTAGGTTCATCATCTTGAAACTCCCCCTCATCTTCACAAATCTCGGCCATAGGAGAATCTGAAGTGACAGCTGCAACCCTAGCATTTCTGTCATGATAAGGCTTCAGCATTTTAATGTGACACAATTGTTTTGGTTTTCTCCTATCTGGAGTCTTCACAATGTAATTGAGATCATTGAGTTTGGTCAGAATTTCATAAGGACCATGAAATCTAGCCAGCAATGGATTGGACTGCAAGGGAAACAACACAAGAACCTTATCTCCTAGTTTAAACTCACGGCTTCTAGCCTTGTGATCATACTAAGTTTTCATTTTTCCCTGACTTGATTTCAAGTTCTCTTTGGCTAGGTCACAAGCTGCACGCAGTCTTTCTTTGAACTTGCTAACATAGTCTAACAAACTGATATGCGGTTCTTTCTCTTGCCATTGTTCACTCAACAATAGCAAAAGTCCTCTCACTTCACGGCCAAACACTAGCTCAAACGGACTGAATCCAGTAGACTCCTGCACTGCTTCTCTAGCTGCAAACAGCAGCAAATGAACACCTTCATCCCAGTCTTTCTCATGGTCATAACAATAAGTCCTCATCATTGTCTTGAGAGAGGAATGAAACCGCTCTAGATACCCTGACTTTCTGGATGATAGGCACTAGAAAGAATCTGCTTTGCACCAAGTTCATACACAACCTGCTGAAACAATCCGGAAGTGAAATTGCTACCTTGGTCTGACTGAATTTCCTTGGGAAGGCCAAACAACATGAAGAACTTTATCAAAGCCTTCGAGATTGCAGTTGCCTTGATGTTGCGTAGAGGTATGGCTTCAGGAAATCTGGTAGATGCACACGATTGTCAACAAGTACTGATTTCCAGATCTAGTCTTGGGTAATGGACTAACACAATCAACAATGACCTTAGAGAATGGCTCCCCAAATGCTGGGATAGGCTGCCATGGAGCTACACGTGGGTCTAACTGGTGTTTTCCAACTACCTGACAAGTGTGACAGGTTTTGCAAAAGTTGGAAACATCTTTCCGAAGCCCAGGCCAAAAGAAGCGTTTCATAATCTTATCAACAGTCTTGTTAACACCAAGATGACCTCCTAAAGGTAAACTATGAGCCATTGTTAAGATCTCATTCCTGTAGACCTTTGGAACAACAATTTGCCTGACCACTGCCCAATCTGCATTGGCAGGGATATCAGGAGGGTTGCCACTTCCGCATCAACACACCATCCTTGAGATGATACCCAACTGGAACTGCATCTATTTCTTTATCAGGAAGGGCTCTCCTCTTCAGTACACAAATTTCTGGATCATTAGTTTGCTCCTCAATCAACTGCTTTCTGGACAGAGACAAGTCTCCAGACACATCAGAATCACCAGATCCATCTGGCTGGCTGAATAGAGAACTGATAAAAGTATCTGATAAGTCCTCAAACGGAGAAACCATAGTAGGCCAATCAGAGTCATGAGGTGAACCACCTGAGTCATGACTATTCAATGTGCTGGACGGCACCACATTATCTTCTTCTTGAGCCTTCTTGGCCATAGCACGGGTCACTGCACAGGAAGGATAGAAAGATAGGTCTTCATCACTATCTTCAGTGCTCGGCTGTGAAGTAAGATGAACAGGGGGAACTACATTGCCCCCAGCCAAGTCATTGCCTAGCAACAGAGAAACACCCTTGATAGGTAGACTTGACATAAGTCCCACCTTTACCTGTCCTGTAACTAAATCTGACTTCAAGAATATAGAGCGCAGGGGTACAGATACAGTCCTCCCTTCAATACCTTGTACAAGTATGAAATCCCCTGAAGCGGTCTCATCACGTAACTCCAAGGAGTCCATCAACAAAAGTGACTGAGAAGCTCCGGTATCCCTTAGGATATATATGGGGACAGGAGGAGAATGCGCATTCAGAGCCACAAATCCCTCTGACACAAATGGAAGAAATTCCTCCTTCACAAAGTTTTTGACATCAAAAATGTTGAATGCTAACCCACTGTATCAGATGTTTGTTACAGGACATTGGCGAGAGGCATTCTCTGCCGGAGGAGACATACAGTGATCTGATAGAAATAGAAAGCCTTTTTGAACAGAAGTGTTGAAATTTTTTTTGCATTTCCAGTGAATGAAGCACATGCTGAAAAAAGTGGCATGTAAGCAGATAACCCATTATACAAATATCGAAGGAATTTAGTCATAAATTGCTTATTGTGTTACTAATAGCTTATCCTTTGAGTAGCATAGGTCATGCATGATGGCTAAACTTATATAATCTAGCTTTTACACTAGAAGAAACGCCATTCACTGCGTTGATTGTGTATCCATTGTACCCAAAACCTTGAAGTCCAGCCGGACCAAGGAGTGTATTTTGAGTTGTGTGTGTTCCCAGGAGTCAGTTCCTGCAATGCCTGCAGAACCACAAGATAAACAACAGATAATTGGGGGAGAGAAACACTCCTCTGTACTGAAGATATGGCCGAGAGGGTCAGCCATTCGTGGGATGCCTTCTCTTGGCAGAAGAAGGGCTTGAACCAATATGATGAGTAAATCAGCCGCCAAAGGGAGGAGACTGTGACTCTGTACTCTTACATATATCCAAAGCAAAGGAGAGATTCCTTTGTCTTTGTTCTGGCATGTAACGAAGACCGTATTTGCAAACAGTAAACTGGATCCTACCTTCTTACTCACCTGGTCTCAGTGTGAGTTCTTTCAGGAATACACATTTAAAATTCCCACAACAAAAGTATAATGAAAAAGTATATTTTTTTGGGAGGGAAAATATTTTAATGACATTTTACAAACAGATAAATTCATAAAGTGGAAGGACAGTAACAGATTTTATGTCTACTGAAAGATCAAGGTCCAGGTGAGCATCAAAATGTGGCAGAATAAAAATTCAGCACGTCACTTTAACACTAGATTCCTTGCTTTAAGTAGACATTTTGGCGTAAAAGAAATGCATTTATTTCCACCAAATTAAACTTTGTACAAATAATACAAATTTGAGGACATCACTGATTAAAGTTTGTATGACATAAAATCTGGAAGAACCCCAACAGGAAAAAATGGCATGAGAGAAGTCAGTGAGACTGCCTGTCTTACAGTGCTCTCTACAAAAAAAAAAAAAAAAAGTGCATGCATGTTCTATATAGAGGAGTGCTACAAGCAGATAAAGAGAGAAACTTTGAACCCTGTAAATGAAATTAAGTCTCATTAGACATTTAAAGTCTTTTTCACTGAAAATATTATGTCCTTGATCTGAGGTATGCTATTGTCTTCCAATATCTTTGCATAAGGCATGGGGATGTCTACACCAGTCACACGGACAACAGGGGCATCCAAATAGTTGAAGGCTGGACCTACAAAGAAAGAAGAGAAGCAACTAGTACATTTCAAGTATTTTCAGTCTAATTCAACCCTCTTCACACTTGCAATCTGAAATGCAATATTGAAATACCACAGACAGTTTTGAGTAAAATTGACTATTGAAAAATAGAGGCAGTTAACTACGCTGCCTTACCACAAAAAAAAAAAAAAAATCGCAACGACCCATAAAATTCACAGAAGAAATGCCACTAGTTGTTGAGGGAAAACGTGACTTTGAATTCCACCGGACTGTGAAGCAATGGAAAAAAAGAATGATTTACCCTATTCCACAGCGATAGGCGTTTCAGAGTTAAAAAAAAAAAATAAAAAAGCCCATGAAGCAATGCAACCAAAATGCAAAGTGCCCACTGTACAAGCCTATGGAGGCAGTGCTATGATCTGGGGTTGTTTCATTTGGTCAAGTCTAGGCTTAGCAAGTTTATGCAGTAATAAAATAAATCCAGCAGACTACCTGAATGTATTGATGGTGAAAGTGTGATTCAGAGATCAAGAGGTATTATTTTCACACGTGAACTGGCCACAAAGGTCCTGACCTCAACCAAGTCTCCTTACCCGATATCCAATACAGTGCATCACAAGACCGATATGGTCGTCGATAATGATGGGTCAAAGGTCAAAATCTAGATAAGTGAACTCCTGCCCATATCCAAGCGCGATCGAACACAAATATAATCTCGGTTTATAGCATTTAGTTCCAAGACGTGGACTCCGGCTTTGACTTGAATTTCGCTTTAAATTACTGGTATTTTTCATGTTAATATCTGTGTATCCACGATGGCTTTCTATTGCGATGCTGCGCATTGCTCATCGCATTCAGTCATGCATGCATTTGCTTGGCAAAGCTGGCCCTTTTTCCGAGAGTGAGGACATTTACAACCCCAATTCCAGAATAGTTGGGACAAAGTGTAAATTGTGAATAAAATCAAAACGCAATCACTTTCAAATCATACCAGCCAGTTTTTTATTCACAATAGAACAGAGATAACATAGCAAATGTTGAAACTGGAAATGATACAATTTTATCCACAAAATGAGCTCATTTCAAATTTAATGGCTGCTACAGGTCTCAAAAAAGTTGGGACCGGGGTCTGTTTACCATGGTGTAGCATCCCCTCTTCTTTTTAACACAGAGTGGAGGTGTCTGGGCGTTGAGGAGACAAGTTTCTTGAGTTTAGCCATTGGAATTTGATTCCACTCTTGTTTAATACAGGCTTCCAGCTGCTGGAGAGTTTTGGGACTCCTTTGATGGACTTTTCTTTCAATTATCAGTGCATGCCAGGAAAAAACTGCGCTGGCACTATTAAGCTCTCCCGCCGGCACTATTTTGATGGTGATGGCTGCTGTCGGGGGGTGGTGGTGGTGGTAGATGCTTTTTATTTTGTTGAGTGGAGGGGTAGGAGATGCCTTTCCTTTTCTTGAGCAGGGGGCATGGCACTAATATTGCACAAATTCCACATCCTCCAGTACTTTTAATTTTACAGTTTTTTTTTTTTTTTTGCACTCAGAGATGAGAATATGATATAGAAAATCCCATTGGGGCAGAATCAATTTGTGGCGATCCGAGTTCATTCCATGGCGGCCCCCCACACAATGGTCTACGTGTGGGAAACACAGGCATCTGCTACCACTGAGCCACCTACTTCATTCTTCACCTTCCCTGGTGTCCTGTCCAGTCCTTGGCCTGTAGACTGCAGTTAGTGTGTTATGATGATGGGCCGGATATGCCAAACTGAACTGGTTGCTTTGATCTGAGAGAATGTTGCGATTGCTAGTTTTGATTATGACATTGTCATCATAGTCATGGTCAACCAGGGTAGGTCAAATGCGCTAATGTTTGGATTAAATAGTGGCGTGCCTGTGAAGTGACTGTGAATCGCGCCCATGAGGACAACTTGACAGGCGTTTACGGGCGTTGGTGCAATCGCGCCTGTCTTGTGGCATGCACTGAATTATGTGCCAAATGTTCTCAAATCGGTGAAAGATCAGGACGGCAGGCAGGCCAGTTCAGCAGACGGACTCTTCTACTACGAAGCCATGCTGTTGTAATAGGTGCAGTATGTAGTTTTGTATTGTCCTGCTGAAATACACAAGGCCTTCCCTGGAATAGATGTCGTCTGGAGGGGAGCATATGTTGCTCTCAAACCTTTATATACCTTTCAGCATTCATGGTGCTTTTTAAAACATGCAAGTGTCCCACACCAAATGCACTAATGCATCCCCATACCATCAGAGATGCTGGCTTTTGAACTGAACGCTGATAAAAAGAGGGGTGGTCTTTCTCCTCTTTAGCCTAGAGGACACAACACCCATGATTTCCAACAAGAATGTCAAATTTGGACTCGTCTGACTATCGGACACTTTGCTGCAGTCCATTTTAAATGAGCCTTGGCCCACAGAACATGGCGGCACTTCTGGATCATGCTCAACAATGGCTTCCTTTTGGCATGATAGAGTTTTAGGTGGCATCTGTGGATGGCACGGCAGACTGTGTTTACAGACAGAGGTTTCTTGAAGTATTACTAGGCCCATTTAGTAATGTCAATCACAGAATCATGCCAGGGAGTGATGCAGTGGCATCTGGAGGCCGGAAGATCATGGGCATCCAGTAAAGGTTTTCGGCTTTGTCTCTGAGGCGCAGAGATTTTTTCCAGTTTCTCTGAATCTTTTGATGTTAAGCACTGTCGATGATGAGACCTTCAAAGCCTTTGCAATTTGACATTGAGGAACATTATTTTTAGAGTATTCCACAATTTTTTTTATGCAAGCCTTCACAGGTTTGAGGGCCTTTGGCCATCTTTACTTCTGAGAGACTCAGCCTCCCTAAAACATCCCTTTTATAGCCAATCATGTTACAAACCTGATGCCAGTTAACTTCATTACTTGCTGAATGTTCTTTCGGCTGATTCTCTTATATACTAAGCTTTTCCAGCCCTTTTTTTTTTTGCCTGTGTCCCAACTTTTTTGAGACTTATTGCAGCCAGAAAATTTGAAATAAGCTCATTTTGTGGATAAAAATGTAAATGTCTCAGTTTCAACATTTGAAATGCTATCCGTGTTCTACTGCAAATAACATATTGGCTCATGTGATCTGAAAGTTATTGCATTTTGATTTTATTCACAATTTACACTTCGTCACAACCATTTTGGAAATGGTAATTTTGTAATATGGCAACATGGGTGACGCCTCACGGTGACCTAGATTACGTGACAGTGAGGGCAACGACAGAAGATGGAGCAGGGAAGAAAACTGCAATACTGAGACGACAGTTTCTGCATTCGACAAAACTTTCGTTGTGGTGAATCGAGCCAGACGAGTCATTGCAGCGTGTTAACGATGACATTCAGAGGGAACTACGTGCCACTGGTGCCTTGATTGTAAACTTGGCCACCGGGGCATCTTGTTGCAAGTGCAGAATCACTTCCCTGATTCCCAGGAGGTTGCCTTGGAATCATTTGTTGTCCTGCAGAAAGTTGTGCAGCAATTCACTCAAGTAACAATTGAGGCGTCAATGGCAAGTTCCCTCTGACTGCATACACCTTGTGTACATGTCTGTTCATGGCCAGATATTTCCGCTGGATTTTTCTGAGCACTTGCATTGCCATGTAGAACTTCTATCACTCCTATACAAATGCACGACACCAGTAACAGAAAACAGATTGAGTTTCACACGGCATTAACACTTGTAGAATATTCATAAGGAAGGCATTGCCTATTTAACCATTGACCAGTGGATTTGCTGTATTTGAATTGTATGACGTCTACACATCTAAATTTGGATTTCTGATACGTGGGGCATACCAGAAATGCATTTTCACTAGTCACAATCCTTTTTCAACATGTGGAAATTCAATTGTTGAGATCTGGCATGCTCACTCTTACTAGTCAAAAAGGAATTAAATGATATCTATAACTAAATTCAACATATCTGCAAATTGGTTTTGACTAGTTGAAATGAAATTCCTACAAGCAAGAAAATAATTGTAACATGCAAACATTATTTTGCGGAAATATTCACATTTTGACATGATATTGAGACATGTCAAAATGTAATTTCTACCAGAGAACACTAAATTACTGCTAGTCGCCCTAACGGATTAAATATTAAAACGGCTTGCCATACCTGGGCCTTTTGTGGATGCTTCTCTATATCCGAGCCTGATAGTGTCACCAAGGAAAATCCATGCAAGCTCCACAGAGAGTTATTTAACTGCCCACCCTTCACAAATTTTATACGGTAACCAACAGTTGCCTTGATTAAAACAATTTACCTTCCATAATCCTTGCACATATCTCCGCTCCAATTCCAAATTGAGGCCATCCACCCTCCACAGTAATCAAATGGTTGGTTTTCATCACACTGGTCTCAATGGCTTCCACATCCATGGGTCGAATAGTACGCAGGTTGATCACCTGCAGATATAGCCATATATGCAGATTTGCACCAAGATTTTGAATGACAACAACCCGCACCCCAATCAACCAACCCAAAATGAAAAAAGTAGTGGCATGAGCACTGTAGCTCACTTGGTTTATTTCAGGCTTTCATGCTACGCAAGATCACAGTTGGTAGTATTTGTAATTTGAATGAGAAAAAAAACAAATATAACCGCAAGCAGTAATTGCAGGGTCCAAGCAACATGAGGTAATCATCACGTTTGAAGCAATGAGCAGTTTTTCAAATAATTTCCAGTTCATGGCACAGAACTGTGCATGGTATACTTTGCCCTGCAAATGTAACACTAATTAGTCATTGCCATGTCTTTGAAATAGCAACAGTTACCTGATGACAAGTAGCAACCAGATATTTAATGATTAATTTTGCTCATCAAAAAAAGACCATTTCATCCTCATAGAGATGCAATATGCAAAATTACAACCATTGAGTCAAACAGTCGAAAAAAAAATATGCAATTTTACATCGTTTCTCTTACTACAGCGGCATAAATTGGCCAATTGGAATCAAATTTGCTGCAACTCTCTATAACGCCACTATGTGGCCAATCAAAGTAATTTGCATTAAGACTGCCCTGTTACACATCCTTAACAACTGTATAAAGTTTCATGACTGATAACAGTTCAAGTGAGTACGGGGGCTAATGAAATTTTATTAGTTGATGTCAGCCATTTTGTTTGAGCTATCACTGTTCTTATAGGTTCTCATGGCAACCGTCACCATTATGAGGCAGGCAAAATTTAAATTTGCTCGGACATTTGGCTTGAGAGTCATGACTATAGTGCCACCTACAAACGGATTTAAGGCAAAGTCGGAGTGATGAAGTTGCTAGGCCCGTAGATGTGTAATCTCAAGTTTGTTAATGACTGGACATTGCTTTAAGGCAGTGGTTAACAAAAATGCAAAAAACAAACGGGCTGCCCTCCAAATCACATATAAGGTGCTGAATCCAAAAGGAAAAATTGCAAGTATTAAAGACGTTGGACAGCACGAGCTTAAAGTATTTTTAATGTTACGAAGAATAAAAAAGCGATTTTTAACATTACGAAGAATAAAAAGCGGACTCGTTTCGGCTCACAGGCCTTCCTCAGCGTATACAAATCATTATAACCACCTGCATATAATATTAACTAATAATCACAAATGTGTTTCTTTTTACCTCATGGTACCACTTACCATTACCCAATTAGGCATAAATAAACCGCTAATTGACAATACATCACAAGAGGCAATGTCACTCATTGAAATAATTATAAAATAAACCATAACCAAAATAAAAAATTAAACAAAAAGAAAAGTATTAACCAACTTAACTCAAACCTTACAAAAAACAAGTGAAAGAAAAATCTTCGTTCATGCCATACGGCGCAACAGAATTCAAAGTAAATATACTGAGCAACAAAAGAATTCAAGCTAGCTAGTTAGTTAACATTCTCTTTTGGTTACTCAGTGACCACAAAATAAAGAAAAGTTTGATGAAACCACAAAATAAAGAAAAGTTTGATGAAACAAGTGTAAATCTGCATGCGCTAGTAATAAATCTGATTTTCTAAAATAGTTATGCGCAAACTTATTTTCCAGTCTGCCTTTAATTAGGCTAACTTGCATTTATTTTGTTGTTCAGTATATATACCAGCCTCTCTTTGGAGGAGGCAATTATCCCGCTTGCCCCCCCTCGATGTCTGATTAACAATTTCCAAACCCATGAATCTCAATGATTTGGCATCATGACCCATTTTGTTAAAATGTCGAGCAACAGGTGATCTTATTTATGTTGGTAAGACTAAGCGTCAACTCAAAACAAGAATTTGCGAGCATAAATGTGCTATTAGAAACAAAGATGACCGATAACCTCTCGCTTGACATTTTAACAAAATAGGTCATGATGTCAATTCATTGAGAAATGGACTGAATAGCAAAACGAGCCGTTTTTGAACTAGGTTTTCTAATAGTTATGCATGTTAATTTTCCCTCAGTTTTTTGTAGATGCTTTGAGACACCCAACTTTGATATTATACGTGAATTCTCACTATGTCAAGACAAGTTCCAGAGGCTTTCAGAACAAAATACTGCAAAGACTTTAAAACTAGGTTTTCCCGAAGCCAGTGGGCAGCATGGCTGGAACATCTCTGCCCATCATGAAACTGTGAATAGCAAGCCCTTGCTCTGCCTTCAATTGTAGGGCTCTTGCGCACCATGAAGATATAATTCTTATGTCTTTCTTCAAACAATCCATGTGATCAATAAATTCAGATGATGCCATGTTTAATGGGCTCTGTGCACACATCATTTCCATGTTTTAGTTAAGGCCGCCCACCTACTTTCGGTCCACAAGATTGAAAGCATAAAAAAAACGGCATAATGGCTGTCGTCGCAGTTCAAGGACATCCCCATGTTCTTTTGCACACTTCTGTCTACACAATGAATCTCAATTACCCAGTACTCTCTGCGTTAAGTGTGATCAACGCACCATGTTTCGTGTTGACTGCGCTACGTAGCAAACAGATGTTCAGGCTCTCCCATCACACTCATTTGCATGAGCTAGAAGGACTGTCAATACGCTCCCCAACATAAGTTTGTCATCAGGGAGAATAAGACAGGAACCCGCGCATCCCTGTTCTGCAGTCTTTGGGACCAGTAACAATGCGTAACTTTAGTCTCGCTCTATTCAGCAGCAGGTAGAAAAAAGTGAATGGAAAGACTGTGGATCTAATCTACTCATTACAACGCAGTAGGTTAGCCCAGTTGGATAATCAACCATTGTTCTGTCAATTTTTACTACCCATTTTCAGAGGTAAAACCAAGCTCAGCACACCCTGTGCTGTTAGCAATACTCCTGCACAGACGAAATAATAAGCCAATCAATCAACCACCTGGAATTACCTACAAGACTCCTAGAGCCAATTAAACAGACATGCAGGTTGTGACAGAAGACTAAGTAGAAACCACGATTTGTCAATGTAGTTGGACATTTAGCATAGCTGTTATCCGGACAAAGTAGAGGTTAAAAGTAAAGATAAAAGATTATCGGGCAGGGGTAGCAAGCCCTGGTCCTGGAGAGCCACAGGGTGTGCTGAGTTTGGTTTTCTCCCCCCCCTATTTAAACCTAAGACACCAGGTGAGATGAGTTAAGTGTGTAATGAACTGCTTTCATTCATCAAATAAGTGCAGAGTAACGTCAAAAACCAGCAGACACTTCGGCCCTCCAGGACCGGGGTTGACGACCACTGCTATAGACTGACTCGTATAGCAATATTAAGGTGAAATCAAAGACTTCAAGATCGTTTCGCATTAAGGTAGCATTTTTTGATAAGGCAACAAAAATTGTCAGAACGCTGTGCTCCTGGCGCAACTCGGGTATGTGTGAATGTCTTTATGCTGTTGTCACCGTGTGGCATTGAAATAGAACATTGGTAATGTACTGTAACCCCAGATTTGTAGCTCCACCATCGTCAGCTAGAGAAAAAGCTGTTTGTTCGGGAGCCAGACTGCGCGAATGTAATATACAGTGGATCAGGGACACGTTTCCCAAAAGCAGTCGCTAACAAAATTAGCAACTTACATAGTTTGTATATTCAGTCCATGGGCCCAACTATGCAAGTTAGCATGTGTGATTTCTGGAAACACGCCCCAGGTCGGTAGTCTGAAAAGGTCAGCTGCAGACTCTGGTGTGATTGATAAGGGTGAAATCGTTGTGTCGTTTCTGAAACATCCACTTGACTTTGGGAAATGTGAGGAAACTAAGGATAGAATTGAACTTCGCTGAAGCTGTACACAGCAGCAATAAGCAGCAGCGTCCTGAAGCACAGTCCTCGCATCTTAGAAAAAACTGTTTTCCTCATTTTGAAGTCATGACTCAAAGTAAACATCGGCACACAAATCGGAATATAATTCACAAAGAAACAAAATAAAATGTATTGAAAATTAATATAATTTGAACAGTTTTAAACATAATTATGTCTAGAATTCCTACACTAACTCAAAACTTCACTCTCGCCGCGCATAAAGCCCATTGAACATACTGGACTGTTTCTTGTTTCAATTGTTCATGCACATCTCGCAGTCATGTGTTCCAAATTGGCCAATCAATATTTGACGCATTTTAGATACTCAAATCAAAGGATCATTGCAGGCCCACTTTAGCCTCTCTAGTCGTGGGCCTGTTCGCAGGCTAATCCATATGTAACTCTGCACCAAATTTCACATTGATCCCTCAAGTGGTTTGGATGAAGATGATCAAAGATAATGCACATGCAGACACCGCCGTGTGATCACATAGGCTCCCTTTGAATGACTGAAAAAGGCTTAAAAAAAACTTGGTAGGTTACCTCACATTCAATGCCCTCTTTTGCCAACACAGCAGCAGCATCCAGGCAGAAACCCACGAATCGGGAATGGGCCACAAGAGTGATGTGATTCCCTGTAATCAAAGACGGGAGAGGACCCATATGACTCACAAATTAAGATGAGTCAGCACAGACCAAATCACAAGAGCACTCAAGTTTCCAGTGGCTCTCTCATGCCATTGGGTCGACTGGCATTTACAGTTAGACGACCCTCACCTTCCTGGTTTTCTGGAGGAGTTTCCGACTCCCCAAGTAAAATGTACAGTACATAAAATGAGTTGCAAAAAATGTAATGTTGCAATCAAATTTTTTGATTTTTCCTTTTAACATTGTTATGGCCTCAATTTGGTATGACATATAAGATAGCAAGGGATGACAGACAAAACTCCAAAACTTAAACAGATTTAATAAAATAAAGCATTGACACCAACCTACAATTTATACTATTGACCAAGATTGATTATATACAGGAAAAAAAATATTTACAGTCCCTTGAGATGGGGTTGCTTGGTGATGTCCTGGGACAGGGAAATGCTCAAAAACAGGCAAAAATCTGCAAAAAAAAACTTCACGATCTTGAAAAGAGTGACAGGTCTGGTCAAATGTATCCTTCTCCTTGCAATTTCTCCTACTACTTTACTCTCTCAATTTTCCTCCTTATATACTCTTTTGCAGACCCCTCTCACCTTTTAGACTTTTTTTTTTTTTAATTCTCTGGGACTTTCCCCACTATATATATATTGTCTTCCCCAAGACAATATATGGGCCCATAAGCTAAAAATCAACAAAAGAACAAAGACTGTGACACTACAAAGCCAAAACAGCTCATAAGGCTTCCACTGTGTCCCCCACTTCCCAAAGGCAGATGTTTGTTTATATCTGTTTACTTGCAAGCAAGGCATCTGTGCGACATGTTTCTCAAACCCGAGGCTTGAATGCACTTGTCCTCCAACAGACATGCATCTGGGCCTTCCAGTTCATTTCCTGTCTGGTTTGCACACTATTCGTACTCTTCAAGATATTAAAGGACATCTTTTTCTGAAATTTACACTCACTTGGCAATATCACAATTAGTACTGCAAATACTCTGAAGCAATGGCAGCTGAGGATGGAGATATGCATTCATAAGAGGAAAAAATTTAATGGCAATTGTAAATCATCATCATGCGCCAGCCATTTTCAATGCATTGCCAGCCAGAAGAAAATGATCTTTTTTCAAAAACAAACACTTCGCAGTTCATTAAATACTCGCATCATGAATCATATCAAAATAGATAAACCCACCTTGTCGCTCAGTTTTAGCCTTTCCAATGGGTAGCGTGAAGTCCTTAGACTGTGCTTCCTCAGACATTTCAAATGCAACGCCATACATAAGCTCATTCTCCAAGAACACGACTACAGAGAAAAACAATGTAGTTTTCAAAATACACAACAGAAAGGCCATGAAATATTTGCAGTTTTCCTGGTATTTGAAAGCAAATCTCTGTTACAACACTCTTTGCATCACTGTCATCTACAGCAAGAGAACAGTCATTCTTACTCATATCAGAAAAACACTAGAAACACATCTATGGCAGGATTTACACTGTAGGTTAAATGTGACACCAATGTGCCATGAATCGGATCTTTTGCTCAAATGCGGCAAATATTCGATCTGTCACATGGCTGTGTAAACAGAAAAAAATAAATAAAAAAATTGATTCTGCCCTCGATCGGATCCGTCAGATCGGATCCAGGCCTCATTCAAAGGTGGCTTTTGTTCGGATATGTGTGTGTAAATGCATAACAACAAGCAGATTTTTTTTTTTTTTTTTTTTTTTTTTTACAAAATATTCAAAGAAGAGGCTCAGCCTAAGGCGGAGTCTGCCTGCGCATTTGCGATGATGCAGGTGATGGGTGTAAAACTGCTTTCACACCAAACGCAAAACAAATTTTTAGCGCGACAGATTACATTCAAAGTCAATGCAAGGATGAATACTCGCAACACGCGTATATTCGCGTCTTTGCATTTACTTTGAATGTGTTGAGGATTATATTTCAATATTTCTCATCATATTCATCAGTAAACCAGTAACTAAATTAATTTGTTTTGCGTCCAGTGTGAAAGTTGCTTAAAACGCGTAAACGGGAGAATCAGATGTCGGTTACCCAGTGAAATGACGCGAGCTTTCTACATGTTTTGATCATTTCTATGACTGTTAGGCCTGCATGCTTTTGTTGCGCTGCACACACATTTGCTTTTATTTTCGGTAGCCTTCTGCACAGTGCGCATGTGGTTCGCCCAAGACAATAGCCAGGTAGTGAGTGGTGTAAACAAATAGAATCGAAACGAAACAGATATCATCCAGGCTCAAAGCAAGATGTAAACACACAGTTGATCAAATCGGATATGGGCCTCAAAATCCGATCCATACCCGATCTGGGCAACAAGACTTGCAGTGTAAATCCAGCCTGTTTGATTCCATCACCGTGCTGACAACACACAAGACTCACAACAAAAACAAGTGTAGAAGCAAGCAGAGCTCACAGAACCCCGCTTTATGTTTGAACGAATCCGGACGCACAGACACACGGACAGACGGGCGGACGCGCGGAGCGCTATATACCCCCGACTACGTCGTAGCGGGGGTATAATTAGCTGCAAATGAGTTGCATTGTCAGAGCTGAAGGAGCCTTGTTCTCCAAAGGCCATGTTCTAGCATGTTGAAGAGCTTCACACACAAATACTGAACCCTTGAATTTGGGTGGAAATTTTTTTTATAAATCTCCCTGCCATCATCAAACGTCTCAGCTGGACACTGCTAAAATTCCATCATATATCAACTAATTTCTGCATGCCATGATCCATTTACCTGGATTGTCATCTCTGATGGCAGACTTCAGCAGTCCTTTAGCATCTTCTGAGTTCCAAGGGCTCACAACCTTGAGTCCAGGACAGTGCCCGTACCAGGCTGCAAAACACTGTGAGTGCTGGGCAGCGACTCCAGCTGAAGCACCATTAGGGCCACGGAACACAACTGGAACAGGCTGGAGGCCAGCAGACATATAGTACGTCTTGGCCGCAGAATTGATCACTTGGTCGATGGCTTGCATGGAAAAATTAAATGTCATGAACTCACAAATGGGCCTCAGGCCAGCCTGAAAGTATATAAACAAAGAAAGGAATGAGAATTTCAGAGATAAATTTAGATGTAGTTTTATTTTCAATGATATGTCAGTCTATAAAGCACTTCTAACTCGAGGGCACAGAATGAAGCAGAAATCTGTCAGATTAGCATGATAATGCCAAATTAGCCTTTCTGAAGAAACTTTTTTTTGGCCAGTTCTTGAACACATTTGGTAGGAGTGGATGCTATACTTCCAGAGAATTACACTAAAATTAGGTAGATATTTACTTACCATTGCGGCACCTACAGCAATACCAGCAAAACCCATCTAAAAAATAAATGCAAGGTTATTTAAAAAAACCATTTCCAAAGAAATAACCATAGTCAGTATACACTCCTTTGGTGGAGTATATTCTTTACCTCAGTAATGGGCGTATCAATGATGCGGTCGTCTCCATACTTCTTCCACAGCCCTCTGCTGACCTGCAAAATTATAAGAATTCATCGTGCCATTTAGCTTGTATTCAATTCACAAATAGGAGCAATAATTCCAAAACCCTGAAAAAACATATATCTAACATCATAGAAACACTAAAGCAATAACAAGTATAAAACCCTTAAATACATAGAGAAAAAAATGTATCTCCCAACTGACAAATGTATGTACTAATGCAAAAGTGCTGCTGGCTCTGGATAAGGGAACACATTTCATCCTGAACAGGGGCATCTTCCTCAGTCCACACCTGACACAGCCAAAGATGCAGCTGTCCTGACCCCAGCTACACGTTTGTCCACCATTGTCCCAAATTTGCACAGATCCACAGAACCATCAAAGAAACACCAGACAGGAATTGTTCATATAACAGGCATGCTACAACTGCATCCCTGATAGGCTTCTTCTCTCTAGCCATAGGCTACAGGGGACCAAGATCTAAAATTCTAAGCTAGTTGTCACTGATTTTGAAGTTTAGGAATCGATGACAATTGTGAGACAAGGGATGTAGAGTAATGTGCAGAAGTCTTAGACACCCTAATTTTTAAAAAATTCAAATCTGGGTTTAGATGTTAACTTTTTGTTCGCCACGTTGGTTTCAGAAAATAAAAAGTATATTCAAATTCGAAATGCTCATTTAAAAACATAGATGTTGGTATTTAATCAAAAACAGACAGCTGATACAGATAATATAGTTATGACAGACATCTGTAATTACTTGGAGGGATAGATGCAAGCAAAACAGTCAGTCTGCAATAGAACGGTGGCAAGTTTTCCACTCTGCTTTGAACAAGCAAAAAGCCAATCATCTACTGAAACAGCACAACGGAACAGTGTGCCATATTTTTAGGCAAAGTGTAGTCATTCCGAATATTGGTTTGATATAGTTTTTAACAGTTTAAAGCTCAATATAGTACATTTCTCAGTTATTCGAACATTTTAATTTCATTATTTTTGAAAGCATATTGGGCCCACGAAATTGTTTTCAATGCTACCGAGACTTTTGCATTGTAAATAACACAAACAACTATGGCTATTGCACCTTGTAGGCTCCGTCATATTGTGCCACTTCCTCTCCAAGAAGGAACACTCGTTCATCCCTCTCCAGTTCTTCATCCATTGCTTGGTTCAATGCATCTCGCACCGTCACCTAAATTAGATTTTACAGAGGGAAAAAGAGGAAGGAAGGCAGCATTTACAGATACTTGAGCGGCCGTGAAAAATTATAAACTGCATTATGATGCATAATAAACGTCACCAAACTATCAAAGAGGTATCACGTTCGACCAAATACCACCATTTACAGGTTAGCTAAATACAAAGCTGATTTTTCACTTCATATACCGAATTCACAGCCACAGCAACGTAACATAAATCTAGAGGCAACTTAAATGTAACGTTCGTGGGTGAAATACAAAAGCATGTAAAGAATTCGGAATGCAAGGGTTTTCTAATCGGACGGTAAACCTTCGTTCGTCACAAAATTCAAACCAGAAAGCCGAAATGTCAATAACTTGACTTTCGAAAAGTCAACAAGACGATGCCCACAGGAAATAGAATTGGTCTGAAAGTAAGCGCGCGACCCTGTTTATTGTCTTTTCTGACCGTCCAATGTCGGACGAAAGTAAAAAGGTTGTTCAGCGACACGTATTACATTACCTGCGCAGCAGCGGACGATGTTTTATGAAATTCCCTCCGCAAAACCACCGAGGCAACATTCTGGATGCAAAAAACACAAAATTACACGGAGGCTGCAAATAATGCAAAACATTAAATGCTTGTTCTGACTATTATATACAAATTGATGTGCGTGACATACCCAGCCCGACTGCACCAAGCGCCTGAACGATGCCATACTTGACCTGTCCTTTCTATTTTGAAAGGCGAGTTGGGCGACCGCAGGGAAAGCATCAATGACGGCTGAGGAAACTAAGTATGTTGCCGGAAATTGTACAAACAGCCAATCACCATCAGAGTCATTGCTGGCTTGTGAACCGGAACAAGTCAGAACTGACTTCACCACCATAGATATACATCTCATCCGCGCAGGCTTGTAATCAGTTTCCAGAAAATGTTGCTGCTCAGCTGTCTGGGTCCATCTGAGTCACAGGGCTGGTCCCGCTGTCGTCTACACAAGCTTAGCTACTTTTTGAAAACTATGACTATTTATTTCTATTTTTTGACATACTTTTAAATTCCGGGATGTTTTCATACTGAACTAAGTTCTCCCTAGGTAATGCCTTTTCAAAGGATGCACCAAAAATTCTCAGATTCATTAAAAAACAAATTATCCTGTTAGTCTAGATCGCCTAAGTACAGTGCTGTGAAAAAGTATTAGCCCTCTTCCCGAGTAAATAAAAAAGCCAGTTTTTAAATGACGATTTCATTTATTAAGGGAAAAAAAGATATCCAAATCTACCTGGCACTATGTAAAAAAGTAATGACTTGGAATGACTTGCTCTCACTCTTGATGGGAGGTTGTAACCTACTGTCATGAGTGGGGGCTTGCGAACACTCAGCGAATGCATAGATATGGATGATGTATGCTGTGCTCATGCTGTAATTCAAGTTGAAAATCTTTTCCGAGGTACATTGTATGATATGTTAAGAACAAAATGACTTTACTACGGTCAGTGGAAAACAAAGTTTTTCCATTGAGGGCTGCATTCCAAATCTCCTCGAAAATGAAAGTAAAAAATTGAGGTCATGGACTCATCCAACTATTGTAAATTTAATCAAAGCAACTGAAAATGTGACTCAGCAGTGTGCATGGCCCCCACACCCCTGACAAAGTCTGGGCACGCTCCTAATGAGTCAGCGGGTGGTGTCCTGGGGGATCTCCTCCCTGATCTGGATCAGAACATCAGTGAGCTCCAGCACAGTTTGTGGTGGTACTTGGCTGCATCAGATCCACCAATACATAACGTCCCATAGGTGCTCAGTTCAATTCAGGTCAGAGGAATGAGAGGGCCAATCAATGGCATCAGTGGTTTCATACTGGGATGCCTACACACTCTAGCCATGAGGCCAGGCATTATCCTGCACCAGGAGGAACCCAGGACCGACTGCATCAGTATAAGGTCTGTCAATCACTTCAAGGATTTCATCCTGGTACCGAACAGCAGTCAAGGTACCGTTGGCTATGTCTTGGAGGTCTAAGCGACCCGCAAAGGATATGCATCCCCTGACCATCACTGACCTGCCACAAAATCGGTTATGCTGGATGATGTTCCAGGCAGCATAACGTTCACCATGGCGTCTCCAGACTCTTTCACGCCTGTCACGTGCTCGGTGTGGACCTGCTCTCATCCATGGAGAGAATGGGGCGGAAATGGCAGACCTTCCAATTCTGCTGATCTCAGGCGAATGCCAATCGAGCTTCACAGTGCTGGGCTGTGAGCGCAGGTCCCACAAGAGGACGTCCAGCCCTCATCCCACCTTCATGGAGTCATTTTCTGTCAGCTTGGTCAGAATCATGCCCACCAGTAGCTTGCTGGTGGTCTTTGGAAGGACTCTGGCAGTGCTTCTTTAATTCCCTCTCACAAAAAGGAGCAGATACCAGCCCCGCTGCTGGGTTGATGCCCATTTATGGCCCTGTCCAGCTCTCCTTGTGTAACAGCCGGTCTCCTGGTATCTCCTCCACACTGCTGAGACTGTGCTGGGAGACACTGCAAACCTTCTTGCAACTGTTGGTACGGACGTGCCATCCTGACGGAGCTGGACAACCGGTGCAACCAGATGGGGCTGCAGGTACCATCTCATGCTATCAGTTGTGACAAGGACCCTAGCAGAGCACAAAACTAGAGAGTAATCTGTCAGGAAGCATAAGGAGGGAGCAACTGTCTGTAGCCTCCATACGCACAACCATCCCCTTTCTGGGGTTGTCTTGCTTTTGCCTCTCCATTGCATCTGTCGTCAATTTCATTTGCACCAAAGCAGGTGACATTGACTCTCAATCACTTGCGCTTCCTAAATGGACAGATTGATATCCCTGAAGTTTCACTTGATGAAGTTGACTTGATGTTATACTAAGAATATTAAGTGTTCCCTTAAAAGTTCACTCAGTTTGAACATTTTTTGGCTATTTTTCAAAGAAATGGATCATATGTAGCAAATTAATATGCATCACACATTTGTAAATGCTTTCAATAACTTTTAATCATTATTTGAAAACTAAGATTTGGCTGGTTTGTACGGTCCTAAGCCCCGCCCCTAAAAAAAGTGGTTGCACACGGTCCTCGTAGTCATATGACCTGTGACGTCTGCAAAGTGAGTTGCAAACGTTCCCAGCTGATCGACCAGTAGTTTGTTCTATACTGATAATTGATTTCGCCTTGATCAATCCTCGAATTTGTTGACTGTGAGATAACAGTCATCAACACGCCAAATAGGTGAGTAGTGGTAGGCTGTAACAAGACTCCAAATGATGGTGTGAGTTTACATCACTTCCCAAAAAAGAGATGCCAAGTATGAGTATTTTATGTACAGCACTGTATATAATTTATAAATGGAGATTTATTTGTGCTGCCTTACTGGTCAGCTATTTGTTTATTTTTGTTCATCATTTAGCACCCTCTGGTGGTATGTCTGTAGCAAAACATGATCTTATGTAAAACCACTTGTTTGTGCTGAAATAGACTAGTGCTTTCAAGAGGCCTCTGGCATCTTCTTGCCTGCAGGGGGCCGGATCACTCAGGACTCCTGTAGATCTTCCCAGAATGTTCCTAGTCTATGTAAATGCTGTGATTTTGGTCAGTTAACAGAGAGGTTTTTGTTTTGGCATCAGAGTTACATAGTGGCATTGGAGTGTTATTATAAGATTACACAGTGGATTATATATAGAAATTCTTGGACCTAATCAGTGAAGAATAAATTTGTTCTGTTATGGCCCCAATTTGTTATTACAATTTACAACACAACAGCAACAGCAAGGGATGACAGACACAATTTAAAACTTAAACACATTTAATTAAACAGACAATAACAACTAACTAATCTACTATCAACAACTAAGACCAAGATTGATTTACAACAAAAACAGAAATATTTACAATCCCTTGTTTTGGTGGGGTGGCTTGGTCATGTCCTGGGTGAGGAAAAATGCTCAAACGCAGGCAAAAATCCACAAAAGAAACTTCACAGGTCTTGAACAGAAATGACAGGTCTGGTCACATGTATCCCTCTCCTTGCAATTTCTCCTACCTTTTTTACTGTCTCAATTCTACTCCTTATATACTCTTTTGCAGACCCCACCCACATTTAGACCTTTTTTTTTTTAATTTTCGGGGACTTGCCCCAGACATGTCTGAAACATGTCCAAACATAGCTCCAGTCTGAGCTGAATAAAAAAAAAGGTAAATACTGCCATGTAGCGGCCTATATTCACATTACAGTTCCAAGTTGTCACTGTCATCCCCCAAATCTTTATAACAACTGTATACAGGCAATACCCTGACACGGCCACCAGCACCATATCTGATGTTGTTCAAAAACTCCAATCCATCTCCCCTGAGGCTCCTCACCTTGTTCTTGGAGATTTTAATCATGTGGCTCTTAAAAGGTCCTTGACTAATTTTTATCAATATGTTACATGTCCCACAAGGCACAACAGGACTCAGGACTTCAGTTATATGACAGTTAAAGGAGCATACAAATCTATCCCCAGGCCCCCTCTCGGATCCGCAGACCATAATTCTGTACTCCTTCTTCCCACATATAAAACGGTCTTAAAGAGGGAAAAGACACGGACCGCAAACATCAAAACCTGGTCTGAGGAACCAGTCGCCTATCTTCAGGGCTGCTTCGAATGCACTGATTGGAATGTGTTCAAAGATTCATGCGAGGATATCAATGAACTCACTGATATTGTCTGTTCTTATGTTGCTTTCTGTGAAGACATGATTGTTCCCTCAAAAAAGATTAAGATCTTTCCCAATAACAGACCTTAGATGTCCAAGGATGTTAAATCTAGTCTACAGAGGAAAAAAATGTTTCCTTAAAACGGGGGAAATTCCTGAAATGATTGCAGCCAAAAAGGAGGTGAAAATGGAAATCATGAAGGCTTACAAGAGTTGTCAGAAAGACAACAAAGCTCGCCGGGGGGCAAGGTTAAAGTTTTTCTGCACGCGGACGGACACGGACGCAGACGCCGGGGGTACGACAATAGTTCTCCGGACATTTGTCCCGGCCAGCTAAAAAGAAATATAAAACTAAATTAGAGCACAAACTGGCTGTGAATAACCTTGCATCAGCGTGGGCCAGCATGGAAATAATTGCAGGCACACAGAGAAGCGCAAACAGAACCAACATTAAGCTGAAAGGCTTTACATCGGAAAGTGTACTTGCCAATGCTTTTAATGACTTTTATCTGAGGTTTAATGTGTTTGACTTCAGAGACAGAACAGAGGCACTAAAATGTAAACTTAATGACAGTCAGCACTTCGTCCTTGACAAAAGAGAGGTTCAGAAGTCCTTTGCTTCTGTAAACTTTAATCAGAGTCCAGGTCCAGACAACATCAGTGGCAAATTACTTTAGTTATGCTCAAGTCAATTAAGTTTCATCTTTTCGAACATTTTCAATATGTCCTTGTGTTTTCAATGTGTTCCAGACCTGTGGAAGCAGGCTGTAATCATTCCTGTCCCTAAAAACAGCAACCCAAAAGCTTTTAACAATTTCAGACCAGTTGCCCTCACATCTGTTGTGACGAAAAGCTTTGAAAAGCTTAAGAAAAGGATTATTGAGGCGACTGAGCAGGCACGCGACCCTCTACAGTTTGCATACAGGGCTCATCGAGGGTTAGAGGACGCCACACTAATGCAACTGAACCTTTTAACCAAGCATCTCTAAGGTAGCAAAACACATGCCAGACTGCTATTTTTGGATTTTTCCGCTGCTTTTAACACAATCCAACCCTATATCCTAGCCCTGAGGCTTATAGAGCATTTTAACCTGAGTTTTAATCTTGTAGGCTGGATAATTGATTTTTTTTACGAACAGGTCACAAAGGGGCAAAGTAAATAGCACCATATCAGACTTATCTTATTCTTCCACATGCTCACCGCAGGGGTGTGTTCTCTCACAATTGTTGAATATTTTGTACAAAAACATGTGCAAAAGTAATCTTGAGAACAGGTTTATTGTGAAGTTTGCCAACGACTCTGTAATTGGGAGTTTGTTGCACAATAACGAGACCAGCCACGGTCCCACTGTGGATGAGTTTGTCACCTGATGTGACAATTCTTTCTTAGAGCTTAGGATTTCTAAGACAAAGAAATTATCATACATTTTAGAGCCCATGCCCCAAATCACAAGCCTACTATGATAAAAACAAGGTGTGTTTGTGAAACACTGATAGCCCCATACATAACATGCACATGCTAACCATTAAACGCCTATCATGAGTCAATGAAAGGTTAAAGGTCAAGGTCACAAGGTGATTCATTACCTCATCAGAAAGGCCTTATCCTAAGGAATACATGTGCCAGGTATCAAATGCCTATTACTAGCTAATGAAAAGTTATGGCCCATGTTAAAATTTTTGTCACCAAACGTCATGCTCCAAGGTCAAGGTCAGAAGGTCAAAAGTCATGACCCCATCTGAAATGCCTTCTCACAAGCAATGCATATGCCAAGTATCAAAGGCCTATCATGAGCCGATCAAAAGTTATAGCCATGGCAAAGTGCGGACAGACAGACAGACGGATGGATAGACGGACAGGTGAAAAACTATATGCCCCCGAAACTTCGTTTACGGGGGAATAAAAAAACCAGGCAGTTGAATGTGTGGAGAACTACAAATATCGTGGAACAATTACAGACTCTAAACTGACCTTTGAGAGAAACTGTGAGGCAGTCTTCAAAAAGACACACCAGCGTCTTTTCTATCTTAGGGAACTTGCTCATTTTAACATAGAATAAAATCAACAAAGTTTAGTCAATCGAGCTTTTATTGAATCTGTCCTGTCCTTTTCCTTTGTTTCATGGTTTGGTAACTTTAAAAAACAAAAATCCTCTTAACCAGATAGTAAAGTGGGCGAGCAACCTTATAGTTGAGCAACAACTCAACCTGTCGGCTCTTCATTTCTCATAGCTGCAGTGTAAAGCTGCTCCGTTCTCCACGACCGCTCTCACCCTTTAAACTCTGAGCTCCATCCTCTTCGCTCAGGTTGTCGCTTTGCTGCCCCTTAAGAGAGAACAAGACACTACAGGAACACTTTTGTACCTCTTGCTATTGCTCTTCTAAACTAAACAATTACAAGATGATGCACTTTAACTGGAAGGAATTTGCATTTCTTTGAAGAGCCTTTAAAAGCACTTTAACACTTTTAGGATATTACTTTAGAATGGATGTCGCCTAGAGCACTTTATCATGACTTGGTTTTAATCTTCAATGTTTGTTGTTGGCCTTTTAATGTCTGCTTTTAATGCATTTTGTAGATTGTGTCTTGTATTGTGAACCATTGTTGTCTTTTGTCTCGTGGTAACAGTACTCCTGTCAGCACAACAAATTTACCCTTTTGGGTACTAACAAATTATCTTGAACTTTGCTGGTTTCTTTGTTGTGATTTTCAAGTCATAACACTAAGCCATTATGAACTGTCCTTTACACCTTTCCTTAACCTGATGAGATTTTCCACAGAGGCTAAAAAAAGTACTGAGTAGTGAGGAATAACAGTAGATGATGGGACGCAATTATTTTTTGGGATTTTTACAGACTAGAGATGGACAGGAAGGTTGGGGGAGACGTGGCAAATGACCCGAGCCGGAATTGAACCCAGGTCGCCGCGAGGAGGACAGCCTTTATGGCGTGTGCTATAACACCGATGTGCCACTGGGGCGCCCGAGGACATAATTGTTTGAATACTCAAATACACACCCAATTCCCCCTCTTGAAGTGCCTCCACTGGGCCAAAAATTTTGCCAATGCAGAGACTGCGGTTGTTTCGGGGATATACCCTGCTGGTGTCCATCGATAGATTTTGCCTCGTTTTATTTATTTGCATTTTCACTACCGATGATAAACTGTGTGTGGTCTACTTTTGAGTTCATTTTGTTCGTTTATTATTTTTATCCACTGCCACACAAAGGGTAGGTTGAGGGACAGTCTTTGGCGAGGAACTTTTGAGATTTTGGACTGCTTTGCTTTCATAAATATTAAAATGACCACTTTACCAATAAAGAATCACACCTGCTGTTGTCTGGCAAAAATTGGTGAGAATACGCATGAATAAGTATTATGCAGAGTATTTTAATAAAATAATCACAGCTTTTGTTGTTACATGTTTCTTTTTTTTTTTTTACATATATACATACAACAACCTCTATAATGGAAAGTTTCTCATGGATCAGACTGGTTTTGCTAACTGCGGTGAAAAGTAGTTTGTCTACCACTTCAAAAAATAAAGAATTCACCACATGAAATATCACAAAAATTGCAGTTACTTAAGGTAATATTTAAACATTATTTATTTAGGAGGGTAAAAGTCCAAATAAAATCCAGGTAATGAAAATCTTGAGGAAAAACTGTTCTTGATCACCAATAAAAACATTTAAATTCTCAACACAAGCGCGTAAGTAGCATAACTGTTTTGAATCCGAAAGGGTCTGAAATGTTAAAGCTAAAGTGCAGAGAACTACCTCTAAAATGTATAGACATTTCTATACGTGCCAGTTTATGGGTTAATCCACGCAAGTACTGATTGCACAGCAAACTTAAGTTTCATTCGCTCACAACTTTAAACAAAATAAAACAGTGCAAACATGACATGAGCTGCTCAGTGGTATGCAGAAAGTAAAAAAATTCTATCAAAATGCAAATAATACAACTGCTATGCCTTCTGTATAACAACATGTGCAGGTGTAAACTAATTAAGACTGCATTTATTTATTTTGAAAGTTTTGTCACCTTTGAATACAGAATTTAATAGCAGGATAAGATCTTTTCCATTAAATCAAAGAAAATAAAACAAAAAACAAAGACAGGTTTCTTTATCTTCATTTTACCCACTCGATAGCGCCCAGGAGGCACCCAGCTAGCTAAACAGCGGCACACTGAAATAGAGAGTTCAGCTACAGGATGCATCAGAAAGAAATAAAATGCCTTTTTCATAACATAAAAAAGTCATGTATACAGTACATGTATACAGGTATTGCAGTCGCTTTGCAAAGCTGTCACATGTTTTCAGACAACAAAATATCAATTTGCATTTCATGTAGCAGAAATCAAATTGAGGAAAATTTTTAATTCAATCGAGATGAATGTCTTGAATGTTGAGTTTAAAGCATTCAAACCAGAATCCAAATGAGTTTCGTGTGGTTAGGGGGTTTTACATACTGTGGAAAAACTGCTTTTTGATGATACTTAATGGATGTATTCAATTGAGAGTCAAACATTGCAAATTAAGAGCATTTAAGCCACATGAATGAGCAATCTATGAGACTAAGATTTCAGAGGGACACCACATCATCCTTCTGTTAGATAAGTTTTATCAGCTTTCAAACGACTGACTTCATTAAACTAGGGGTTAATTAAAGGGAAAGATGAAATAAGCTTTCAAAACTGAGTAAATAGCTTGAGAAAAAAAAAAGTAAAATGAATTTTCAAACTGCAGATTTTCACATGACCAGTTTTTGCCCCAGTAAATTGTTGTCCAACATCAGATCAGAACATCTGGTCCTGACAAATGTCTTAAAACAAAACAAAACAATATCACATAGTAGAAAACCAATAGGACATTTTCCAGATCTTTTGAAATGCTGTCTGGCTGCAGGGATATATTTTCAGCAGGGTAGTAATGGGAGAAAACTGTAGTTGAGTTATACCATCTCCCTTCCATTCATTACATGCATGCCTCTAAAGAGCTGGTTGGCACACAGGTTCACTGATTTGTTACAACATGAAATTTTATGTTAGTTTAGAAATATCTGTTCACCTTCACATTTGCTAGTTTTCAAACAAAAATTTGATACATGCCTCTTCTTTTTCTTAGCTTTAGTTGTATTCGAGCAGGTTCTCTAAGGTACGATGCCAATCTTACTGCATAACAGCCGTTTTTGCTTTGCAAAGTAATTACACTGGACTTCTTTAGTTTCTTAAGTGCATTGTACCAAATGGTTCAAGTGGGATCCTCATAACCAACAATAATGACATTTTGGAAAAAAATATCTTTAGCACTAAGGTAGATGTGTCCGTTCAGCAAAATACTCCAACAATTAAAAAATTATGTAATAAAATTACACAAAAAGGTAAGCAAATGAAATGAGCAATAACAGGTGTGAGATATAAGAAATAAGGAGAGTAATTACTGATTGTCGCAATGTTTGCCAATGTTTGTCTTTGCATGGGACAAGGGAAAATGTGCCTGCTTAGTCAGTACAGCTGCACATACAGACACGTATGAGTATGAGTTAAATATTTAAGTAAAGATACACTACTCCTTACCACTTTCTTATACAGACCTAGATAACCATATTAAGCACAGAATGCAGAATTTAGAAGTATGCAACTCATTGTGCCGAGTTATGATCAGAATCTCATCAACTTAAAAATCTCAGAGACACCCAAAATAAAAGAAACGATCAAGACTCTGGAGGGAATGTGTGACAGCAGGTTAACACTGGCCTGGTCGGTGTTCACCATTGCCAGGCTTGCCATGGATTGCTCATGAATGCACTTCCAAGTACATCTTTGCAGGATACTTTGAAGACTCCAGGCAGGCCTGTCCGTTTCGCTTTGCTCATTTATAGGCCATAATGAATCCCTGTGTGCGCTCAGAAACTGAGGAATCCAGAATTAGTGGTTCTTCTCTCTGTTCACACACACTGTGGCAGGCACAGGCCGCTCCCAAGTCATAGTAAAACGAGTGCAGGGACCATAGACTCTGTATTTTGCAAAAAGGCATTAAAAATTAAAGTGAGAAGTGCCAACTTTATTATTCCAGTCTTGTCTTAATAACGACTGGCACATATCAAAACAGCAGAAATGTGCTGCTCTTTTTAGAGGCTGGAAAGGCCTTATAAGTGCTTATGTACAAAAAAAATTAAAATTAAAATTAAAACCTCCCCAGAGATGATAGATTCAGGATTAATAATAATTACTTAAAAAAAATAAAAATAATGTCCACACACCACTTTGTGCTCCCAACAAGAATAACATTTAATACCAGTAGATCTCTACTAGTTCAAAACGTTTAGTTTTTTTTTCTGTCATGCATCTATTACAATTGTCTTCTTGCGTGGAGGCTGTGAATAAGTAAGCAGTCAGCTTGCAGGTGCTGGGACGGTTTGGACAGTCCACTAGGATAGCCATAAACCCGGGAGCAGAATATACAGCCAGAAACTTAACTTGCTTTTCATAGCAGTGACAGACTGAAAGGAAAGCTTTTCCATTGTACTGATGCCATCAACTAACAGACATTACCACACGTTTCCAAAACTATGAAAGATTCAAAAATAGACAAACCGCCACAAAATGGCACCATAGTGCAATTTGTCATTTGTCTGCTACCAGTTCACCAGCAATTCAAACAAGGCCTCCTTCTGTGTAAAGAGCATGCATTCAGCAAATAAAAAAACATCATCTGCAACAGTACAAAATGTAAATATGCAAACATATCTGAAGTTGGTGGTATCAACTGGTCTTTGGGAGCATTTCAAGAAGAACCGAGCTGACAATGCCTTAAAAACAAAAGCAAGAGCAGGTGCAGCAAACTCAGTGCCATTGTGAACGGATGTGAGCCAAAGGAGCACTGGTCTAGTGCACTTACACAGTGGGAACACAGCGTAATCATTCAAAAAATAACCAGAGCAGCACTTTGCGGCAAATCAAAACCAAAGCAATTGCACTAAAAACCCAACAACAAATCATAAGGCATTAAACAAACATGAGAAAGAATCACTGCATAAAAATCACCCAATGAGCAGTGCATGAATGTACTGGGCAGCACTATATAGTTCAATGGCAAGGAATTGGAGCTGGTAATTCAAGTACAAGATTGGAGACTAGCAACTCAGGCGGGGGGTTTTATTCTTAGGTGGGGCAGTGCCAGTTATAGGCTAGAGCACTTCAGTGAAATAGCTTCACTTTATATCCAGTTGTTGAATGGATGACATGCTAAATGTAAGCTGTTATAAGTGGCTCTTGAGGAGGGCATCTGGGAAACCTCGTGAGAAGTGATTTGATTTTGCGCCCCTCAGAAGAGGGGGTCACTTCGGTCGTTGATCTCTGCCTTCCTCAGCTTCCCTTTGCTGAAGCTCTGGATTGAGCTGAGCAAAGCGCCTCGGCCCACTCCGTTCACAGGCAGCACAGGGGGGGACTGGGTCTGGGCCGGCTCAGACAGGAGAGGAGGAGGTGGGGGAGGGGGAGGGGGTGGCGGCGGCTGGTTCCCTGTGAAAATAACAGTGAAGCCATTAAAGCCCAGCAAAGAAGCTCAAACTTTCACAACACAGTTCATTTTACAAATGGGGATGACAGGGGGAAGTTCGACACACGAGGAAGACGTGTACAATGTTTAGTGAATGGAACAGTAGTGTAAATGCACTGACAGACAATTACCAAATTTGTGAAGTTAGCAAACAAATTCTTTTTTTTTTTGTCAAATGATAAGATAAAACCATGCGCTTTTCTTAGATGAACAATTTATTTGTAGTTCAGTGAGAAGTTGCAGGATGCATAAGCCACAGAGGGGAACTCTGGGAAATTTCAGACAAAGCTGTCTTTCGAGATTCTCATTGTTTGCAAACCACCAAGTGTTAAAACATTAATGGATCACAATTCACAATTAAGTGAGCACCACTCCAATGGAGACAACGCCAGAGCTACATATTGGGTTTGCAAATTCAGACAGAACTCATTGTGACAGAGTAAAATGTGCCAGTCAAAATTTTAAAGACCCAGTGTCATGGGAACAGATCAGTCTGAGTGGGCCACTTTGCAGATTGTGACAGTTTAAAGGTGCAGTATCCCCGTTCAAAGCAGGTTCCTCAAATGGGTACTTTTTATTGATAAGAGACCATGCAAAATTGAAACTCCCATTTCATTGAAGAACTGGCTCAGATGAACGAACTGTATTCATTAAATGATCAAATGGTTTTTATATTAAGATAAAGTGATGAATAAGCATCGATGCGATGCAACAATGCTCTTGGAAATGTTTACATTTTCTATTGAGAAGGGGAAAGGCGCAAAAATAGGCAGAATAAAGGCTTTAGAGCGATGAACCAAGATTTCCTTCAGTAGAACTAAACGGTCTGACCTGAGGCACAAAAAATAAATAAAAATAAATAAATAAAACTGCTCCAGACTTTTTTTTTTTGGAAAAAAAAAACATTAGTTTTCTGATAGCTGGTTGTATTCAACAACCATGTTCAAGCCACAGATGATGAATATCTGTAAAATAACGAGGCAAATACTGGTGGTCTGAGGACTCATGCCTACAGTCCTCAGGATTGACTGCTCCCAGACATTAATTCCATTTATGTTCCATCTCTTTATGAAGTCTTTTTCAAAAAATACATTCTGAGCCACTCACACATAAAAAGGCCACTGAGGTACGTTAGAAGGAACAGGAGTCTGCTGTTGAAAGGCGGTATTCTGCAGCTTTAACACTGAAAAGAATTTGTATTGGTTTACTTTACCCCACACACGTTCAAAATGGCGCATGCTCTACTTTGAAGACAGCATAGGAGGAAAAGAGAGGCAAGTCAATGTTAATTCCTCATTCTTTCTTTTACAGAATCAGAACAGTTTCTACAAGTGAAAATGATCAATCTGTGACTTGTTAGGTGAAGATAAAGATGCCTGAGAGGGAACTACACAAACACCTGACCACAGACAAATGCACATACTTAAAGAGGACCACTACAAAGCACTAACGTCCTCGTGCTAAATCACATTTGAATCTGAATAATTCCACGCTACCAAAGATCAGAATGTGATTTGACTTGAATGAGTGACAAAGAGCACAAACACCAAAACACAGACACAGAAAGACGGAGGCAGACAGATCGATGACAGTTCAAATCAGAGAAGAACAGCAGCATGCTAAGCTAAGCTAATGTTGCGAAAGGAAGCGATGTGTGAGATCACCAACCTGAGGTGGGGGGAGGGGTGGGGGAAGAGGGGGACGTTGGAGGGGAACTTGCTCCAGAGCCTGTGGAGCAGAGCATTACTCTTATTTATACGCCACAAAAATACAGCTCTTTCTGCTTTTACCATTAAAGCCCTCTTCAGTCAAAAATCATTATTCTAAGCCTTACTCAAAGGACCAAAGGAGAGAAATGTCAGGGAGTCTACGCATACATATCCTAAAAGCAGCAAACAGGAAGATTTGGTATTGGAGATATTCTTATTTAAAAAACCTAGAATGGCTGGTCTGTTTTTGCACCTATAGAAAGTCACACAGCCTTGTTGTCATTTTGTATGTGGTTTTGTTACCAAAGTCCCACTTCAGGTTCCATCGCTCCGGTGTCAATACAGAAAAATTAATGTGGTTTTTGAAAATTAGCAAAAAAAAAAATGTTTGCGTGAAAAATTGTCCTCCAAGACTGTGCTCGCTTTGTTTCATGAGATAACATATGCATTTTCTATCAATGATACAACAAAACACACAGTAACAAATTAACTGCACACAAGACTACTACTTACAACTACTTTTGTAAGAGAAAATTAAATGCTGTGTCCATAAAGTGCTAATTTTGCCAACGATGTGCTACCAAGAACAATAACTCAACTAAAAGCACAACATTTGAACGAGCTAATGATCTTGGACCAGCGGGTGATGTCGTTCCACATTACTTCAGTCCAAACATGTCAACATCAACTTTCACCTTTTATCGTTTCAAAACCATTTATTTTTGAAAAGGTTTGGAGTATTCAACTGCATTATAACAACAGAGTGGTGATGCTTTCAACGCTGTAATTAAATCATGGACCTTGTTTTCAACCAATTTTCAAAAACGCCATTCAATTTTCGCAAGGCCACTGGACCCTTGGAACTGGGACTAAAATAATGCTCACTACGCCGCACGTTGCACTGGGACTTTCTATTCATTGTGAAAGAGCAACAGCCGATGGGAAACTTGAAAACTAATGATGCTCCCTCATCACTCCCCACCGAACAACTAACAAGTGGACCGAACAAGTGGGGATAACTACCCCACTCACTTAGCAAGAGACTTCCAGGTACTTCATCACTCTCTGAGTCATAGACTTTGGCATTTATTTGTCTGACCCGCCCCACTTTGCAGTGGTCCAGACAAAAGCCAAATCAGTGAGTTCTGAAGAGGACTCCGAACTGTATGTGATGGGATCTTCTGCACCCTTAGGCACCTTCGACAGGCCTTGATTAAGACTCCCTTATCCACGCCATTCCTGCTACCCCCACTAAATGCAGGGTGAGTCCAACACAACCACATTTCTCTAAAGACAAGCATTAGAAAGCAAATTATTAACAGGGCGTCATATCATTATATTTCTCTACCATCTAGACTTAATTCTAATCTTTTCATGTTTTTCAGTTGTGGAAATAGTCCATTTTCTCCCACTTTTAGAGAGGCAAATTTGCTGAAAATGCACTGCTCAACACGAACATTACAGTCAAATCAGGAGGACCAAAGATAAATATAGTTGCGCTCAAAAGTTTGCATACCCTGGCTGAATTTATAAAATAGGTAACTTCTTTTTTTTTTTTTTTTTTTTACAAAAACTTGAATGGCCAGCGAAAACACATTTCTTTCATTTCTTATTGGATTCATACCTAACTGTAGGTCATACAGAATGGCATAATCATCAAATAAAACATGGCAATACAGGAAAAAAATGAAATGAAGCCTGTTTAAAGGTGTGCACACCAGTACTTCTTAATTCTGTGTATTGCCCCCTTCAGCATCAATAGCAGTGCACAGTATTTTGTGATGGTAGTCAATGAGGTCCCCTATTCTCTCAGGTGTTACAGCTGCCCATTCTTCCTTGCAAAATGCCTCCAGCTCCTGCAAATTCTTTGGTCGTCTTGCATGAGCTGCACGTTTGAGCTCTCCTCAAAGCGGCTTGATGGTATTGAGGTCATGAGACTGTGATGGCCACTCCACAGCTTTCACCTTTCTCTAGTGTAACCACCAGAGGGTCAACCTGGCCTTGTGCTTTGGATCATTGTCATGCTGGAGAGTCCAAGTGTGTCCAATGTGCAGCTTTCGTGCTGAAGAATGCAAATTGCCAGCATTTTCTGATAGCCTGCTGCATTCATCTTGCCATCAATTTCTATGAGATTCCCTGTGCCTTTAGAGTTCACACACCCCCAAAACATCAGAGAGCCACCACCATGCTTTACAGTGGGAATGGTATATTTTTCACCCAGGGCCTTGATGACTGCTCTTCAAACATAGCACTTATGGTTGTGACCATTAAGAACTATTTTGGTCTCATCACTCTAGATGACAGTATTCCAGAACTGGTGAGGTGTTGTCTGGCATATTTTAGAGAGCTTTTTAGTGGGTTTCACACAAACGTGTCCCAAACAATTCTCCTGGCAGTTTGGGCTGAAATCTTTCTTGGTTTACCTGACCTTGGCTTGGTATCAAAATATCCCCAAATTTTCCACCTCTTAATCAAGGACTGAACAGTACTGACTGGCAGTTCAGACTTGATTTCAAGTCTTTGGATATCCCATCATACATTTTCCCATCTTTATAAAGTTGAACTACCTCGTTACGAAGATCCTCAGACAGTTCTTTTCCGCTCCCCATGGCTCAGTGTCTAGTCAGATCAGTGCATCCACTTGGGAGCCAACAAATTCAATGACTACACACAGACACAAGTAACAATTTTAAAAGCCACAGGTGAGGAAAATTAAACCTTAATATCCATTTAAACCTGAGTGGGTCACCTTGTGTCTATACAACGAGGTCAAACATTCAAGTGTATGTAAACTTACTATCAGGGCCATTTCAGTCATCATTATGATTTAAAAAGGAGCCAAACACCTACATGTGTGATGAAAAATGACTTCACATGATCACTATCCTTAAATAAAAGACATGTTTTTTTTTGTATGATGAGTCATATTTTCAAAATAAATGAATACATTTCACAAATTCAGCTAGGGTATGCAAATTTTTGAGCATAATTGTGCTGTTCCCTAACCTCTGCCCAAACCCCCAGGATATCACATACCAGAATTGTTATTATATTTGGCAGAAAGGTCTTCTTCATTTTCATATGCCGACTGCCTGTTTTTCTAAGACAAAAGAAAATTAACATGGTTAAAAAGGCGTTATCAGTATACCGCAGGGCACACAATACAAAAGCAGCTGAACTTCCCCATATGCGCCTGTACACTTAACTTCATTTAACATTCAGTCCATACAAGCTTAACAAGTCTAATAGGAATAAAACAAGCCATGCAGGAGATATGTTCTATGTACACTTCTTGGCAGCAAACCGCTGAAGGCTGAAATCCATCATTGTGTGCAAATAGTGATCTCCATAATGCTTGGGACAGAAGCCCTCCCACCCCCCCAGCTCCGTTTTGTCTCTCATTTCCACAAATTTAGATTTGTGATTGAAAATCTGCAGTTTGTGTCCAAATTTATCAGCTTTAATTAAAGAGCAGTTTATTCATCCATCAGCAAGAGCTGCACAAAAAAAATTCTGTAAGTGCAGCAATAAAAGTTAGATCACAAAATTAAAACTGTGGACTGCAGAACAAATAAAAATGCCCAGATAGATTGTGTGAAAAGTAGTCATACATTGACTAAGTCAGGAGAAAATGCATCTTGAAGTGAAAGGATGTTGGAGTATTTATACCTTTCTAGCCAGGATCTTCCTCCTCTTTCTCTCCTCTTCAGAGCCGTGGTGAGACTGAGCTCGGGTCAGCCTCCTGTGCTGGTGGATCTGTCAGGCAAGCACCAATATTCCTTTCAGAAAACCCACTGCATTACATAACAGAGTTTATCTATGCCACCCCACCTTCTCAGAGTAGTACATAATTTTTGAGTCTCACAGGTAGTTCTGAATATTATTCAACCATCCCCTTACAGATACCTGACGTGGGGTGAAGTTTGCTGAGAGACAAACACACTGGGTCCACAGTTATGTCACAATATGATCAATGCCAAATGCAGCCTGCCTTCAAGTACTACAAATTGAAGGTACAATCACGACAAATTATTATACCATTTCCCCTAAATGCAAACTTATTAATCTTTCTGTTGGCACCCTCTGGTGAAATTAAGAATAGGCTGCGCTTCTATTTAGACACGGTTCTCGTGAGTCGTATGCGGTGTGCTTACCGTATCAGAGAGATTCCACCAATCGCCTCTTTTAGAGAGTTATAATTCACAGCATGAGGAAAACACCTCTTACAACTAAAAAAAAGCCCTTGATACTCATCTCTGGGCATAATTTTGAGTGTTGCTGGAGGAAAAATATCAGTTAGTCCTTGCGGCAGGAGGAAATTAGGAATAGACCTAACGATTGGTCTGTGCACGCTTCGTCAGACATTGCACAAAGAGAAAAAAGACTGAAAAAAAAAAGAGCAAAAAAAATTGGGCAAAAATATTGAAAAAAAAGTAACAATGAATGAATTCAACCTTTTTATCAGATTTTAAGGATTCAAAAATACAAAATTAAAAACAATTAAACATTTTCACAGTTTAAATAACTCAATATCAGCGGGTTGTCTTTCTTGATGGAGAGTCCGTCATATCAAAATGACCTTCCCCCAGAGAAGGCCACGACTCAGGATTAAGAGGCAATGCTCAGAATTTACAGTGAGGACTGCAGGAGTGCAGATAGCCGGTGTATCTTCAGTCATTTGAGTCAAAATGAATTTTTGGAGGCACCAACCATTTTTTGCTCCTCTTGTAGCCGTTTCTCCATGCACTCTTTGGCAGTTTTCAAGGCATCCTTTAATTTGGTGGTGATCTGAAATACAAGCAGAACATGTACAAATCATGAAAAAATACATCTATAAATGCACCTCCTTCTATCCACCATAACATTTTTTTTTCTTTATGAAAATCTTCACGACGATTCAGCAAAGAAATCACAGAAAATTCTATAATGAGAATTAAAAAATGGCTGGGAAGTAAAACAATAAATTTCTGGGATCATAAACACCTTTACCACAAGTGTACTTCATCTAAGAGGAATGTGTGCGCATGACTAGGAAAAGGGGTCACTTGGGATTTGTTTCTATTCTGAGATTAACGGGGTCAAAGTTCAACCTGCTCAATCTCAGCACTACTGTACTATCAATTTACAACACTTCACCCAATTTTTTTCTCATAATGAAACACTTGGATCACTCTTTGATTTTGTTGGAAAATCTCAATTTTCAAAAAATGACCCCAGTGACCCCTTTTCCTAGTCCTGCACACAAAGTTAAAAATATCTACAGTTTAAGAACCTCATTAAATAGCTGTGCAAGTGGCTCCCCATGATGTCAGAGCCCTCAAAATGACGTACTACCAAATCATCATCATCATATGTTCAATACTTACAGTGCCCTCCATAATTATTGGCACCCCTGGTTAAGATGTGCTAAAAGCTTTAAAATAAATTCAATTTTTATTGCAGAAGCATACTCTCACAATAACAATTGTAGAAAAAAGTAACCTTTAACTCAAGTGAATTTTAAGAGAAAAAAAAAAATCCCTGACTAAGAAATTATTATTTTTCATAAAATCACCTGTTCCACAATTATTAGCACACCTCACAGTTCCTAGGAAATTACAAAGTTGATCAGAGTATCTAGGAACATTTAATTAGTAATTCATCACTTCCTGTTTCCCTGGGGTATAAATATGACGTGACACAGAGGCCATTTCTCTTAACCACTCTTTAACATGGGAAAGACATAGGAACACACCATTCAAGTAAGGCAGACGTGTGTCAACCTTCACAAGTCAGGCAATGGCTACAAGAAAATAGCAACTCGCCTGCACCTGCTCATATCTACTGTCAGAGGAATCATTAAGAAGTTTAAAACAACTGGAACAGTGGTAAACAAGCCTGGACGAGGAAGGTCATTTTGCCACAATGGACGGTGAGGAGCATGGTAAGAGAAATAAAAAGTTCTCCAAACCTCACTGTTAAAAAATTGCAACAAATGGTAGCATCTTGGGGTCACAAAGTCTCCAAAACAACCATGAGGCGCTATCTACATGCAAACAAGCTGTTTGGGAGGCATGCATGGAAAAAACCTTTTCTCACTCAATCATAAACGCAAACTTCTGGAGTTCGCTAAGCGGTACTGGGACTTCAACTGGGACCGTGTACTTTGGTCAGATGAGACCAAGATAGAGCTTTTTGGCAACAAACACTCTGGCAGAACACAAAATGCTGTGGGCCTGTGTCTCTTCCAGAGGCTCTGGGAACCTTGTTAGGGTGCATGGCATCATGAACGCTTTGAAATACCAGGACATTTCAAATCAAAATCTGGTGGCCTCTGCCCGAAAGCTGAAGATAGGTCATCACTGGGTCTTTCAGCAAGATAATAATCCTAAACATGTGGCAAATCTGCACAGAAATGGTTCACCAGACACAGAATCAAGCTCCTCCCATGGCCATCTAAGTCCCCAGACCTCAACTCCACTGAAAACCTGTGGCGTGAGCTGAAGAGGAGAGTGCAGAGGAGAGGACCCAGGTCGCTGGATGATTTCGAGAGATTGTGCAAAGAGGAATGGTCGAAGATCCCTCTTTCTGTATTCTCCCATCTTGTGAAACATTATAAGAGAAGATTAGGTGCTGTTTTGTTGGCAAAAGGGGGTTGTACAAAGTATTAACATCAGGGGTGCTAATAATTGTGGCACAAAAGATTTGATGTAAAATAATTATTTCTTAATGTGGGTTTTTTCCTCATTGAATAAATGCACTTGAATTGAAGGTTGGATTTTCCTTTTTTTTCTCCATTGTGGTCCTGTATTATTTAGAAAAAAAAAAACTGAATTTATTAGAAGCTAAAGAACACATTTTAACCAGGGGTGCCCATAATTATGGAGGGCAGTGTATTGGCACCCTGTGTCATTCCACTTTATTACACATTACTTAATTTATGACTTATTTGTTTCGATTTCTTTGCAAGTGTGGATTACTTGGGTTGTTACCAATATCTGAAGAAAATTTCATGTTAATAGCCCCATACTGAGAAAAATGTTGACTTGCTCAATAATTATTTTCCCCGCTGTATATTCAACACAAATTTTTACTCATGAAGTTTAATAAGAATTATAGATTTTCTAACAGAATTTAGCAGGAGTTTATCAATATAGGCGTGGATGGACATCAATGGTCACCAGTAACTTCTACAAAGCAAAAACTGATAAAGTTTATAGTTTCATCCATTTTTCTTCAAAGCTGCTTCAGCCAACACATGCACTCATTAAAGGAACTGCTTATTTAATCGTCAGAATGCTCACCCTGCAACAGACAGCTTTCCATTTACAATTCCAATCATCCAGGCAAAACGCAAGCTTAGATAAACGCTTTTCACACCGTATAAAGGAGCAAGTATATCTCACCAACACAATAATATCTGAATTATACCTTATTTTAACAAAACAGACATTCCACTATCAGGAAAAAGCAGGCAATATGCTAATCCAGATTGAACAGAATAGCTGCAATGTACATAGCAGGGGATTTAACTGAAGTCTTCGAGGTGTTTGCATTTTAAACAAGCGAAAACCAAACATCAGGCATTCTGTCGTTGAATGTTGCATAAATTCCAAAACAAATGGCCACATTGAGCAAAATTCCACCACATACAGTTTCATTAGCAAAGGCTAATGTTCCTTTATTAACCAATGTGGCAAATAAGCTCTGTGATCAACATGACCATAGTAAAGCGAAAATGAAAAATAGGACTAAGGGTCCTGTAGCTTACCGGCAAGTAATCTTATAGCGACGATACAAGTTATGACAATTTCAATTTGGAAATACAAGTCATTGTAATTGTATTATGCAAAGTTTGACCTTCAAACGTCACCGAGTCAAGTTGAATGTCACCAAATGAAAGTTCATGTGTGACTTTCTTTAAGTCTGTGATTCAAGCTTAGGCTCTATCAGTGACCTTTTTAGTGATAAAAGTCATAGAATTTTCACTCGGTCAAGTCTGACTTCAAAGGTCAATATGAAGGTCACCAAATTAAAGTTCATATTTGACTTCCTATAATGTCTCCAATACAAACCTACACTATCTGTAACGATTTTGATGATATAAGTAATTGAAATTTCACCGTAAAGTTTGGCCGTTCAAGGTCACCGAAGGGCAAGTTCAAGGTCACCAAATGAAACTTCATACATGACTTCCTATATGGCCACAATACAAAGCTCTATCTATAATAGTTTTGGTGATAGGAGTCATTATAATTTTGCTATGTGAAGTTTGACCTTCAAAGGTCCCCCAAGGTCAAGTTCAAGGCCACCAAAAGAAATTTCATATGTGCCCTTTTAAGTGTTTAATATGCATGTTCCCAATCTTCAATATTTTCAAGCCTAGAAGCCTTTGAAAATTTTAACATTTTGCTTTCACCTCAAGTTTGACCTTTCAATGTCATCTAAGGTCAACTTTAACATAGCCAATGTATAGGTCATATATGACTTCCTAAATGTCGATTATACAAACTTAACCTCCATCTGCAACCATTTGGCCTCCACAGGCCATCTTGCGAATTCATAATGTACAGCGCCCCCACGAGACCCACTTCTGTCTATTCAATCAAAATGGCGCTTGCACTGTACATTGCCGGTACCAAGGGAAGTTGATTGACTGATTTAGATAAAAAAATTTTAGCAAGTTTTCGAGAAATAATTTTTTGAAATTTCAAGTCCTATCTTTAAACATTGATAGCATTTTCCTTGACCTCGAGTTTGACCTTTCAAGGTTATCTGAGGTCAACTTCAACATATACATTGTATACTTCATATATGACTTCCTATACGTCAATACAATCCTAATCTCTATCTGCAACCATTTGGCCTCCACAGCCCATCTTGTTCATTCATAAAGTACAGCGCCCCCACTAGACCCACTTCCGTCAATTCAATCAAAGTGGCGTTTGCATTGTACATTGACGTTACCAAGGGAAGTTGATTGCCTGATTTAGAAAAAAAAAAAATTATCACGTGGTTTTTGAGAAATAATTTTTTGAAATTTTAAGTCCTCTCTCTTAACATTGATAGTATTTTCCTGGACCTCAAGTTTGTCCTATCAAAGTCATCTGAGTTCACCCTTTTTAAATTTCTCAGTCCTATCTTTAACATTGGGGCCAAAATTTCAAGGGCTCATAAAACTGACAAAAATGATTCAATCAAAAATCCGAAAAAAATGCCTGGAGATATGGCATAGTAGTACGTTACAGCAAATTTCGACAAAAATTCACCAGGCCGAAAAAAAGATAAAAAATGTTCCGGACGACAGACGCCGGACACCACACCACAACAATAGCTTATCGGCCCATAGGGCCGGTAAGCTAAAAATAGCTCACCAGCTATCTAGCTAGCTAGCGATTAGTAATATGTACTCCATTGTACTAAGAAATTAACAAAGAGCAAGAGGCCCATGGGCCTTAACGGTCACCTGAGTATAGTATATCCAATGTTAAACCTTGGCCATTAGGCGTGGCCCTAATTTTGACCCCAGGGATCAGATTAATGGAAACCAGTATCATAAGCAATAGAGTATTCTAAATTTTATGTATATAACTTGTGGCCATTTTCTTTAAGCAAAGAAGATTTCTTAAGCCATTTTGACCCTTGGGCCCTGGCCCTTAGCCCCTGGGTAAGGGAAACTGTCATATGAGGGTTAGAGTGACTACAGAATTCTTCGAGGGACAAATCAACGTGTAAATGAATGTTAGGGAATCACACAATTTTAATATTTAATTATAATGATTGATTGTAGAATGATATAGTATCAATACCATGGTGAATTTTTGCTTCAGAAAGCTGATTTTTTCCACTACTCAGTTGGGATACCTTTGCCCCATTATAGCTGAAATGGCTGCAACAAAGGACAATGATTTTTCTGCTGCAAGAGATCATCTTTATTAACTGGTGGATAGATACTATGGGAGAGCATACTAGGTAGTTTGCATGTCAGGCTTAGCAGATATCGGAGCAGATAAATTCACACAATTCCTGGGAAACAGCAATGGGACTTAACTCGCCCATATGCCAATTCGTTTACAGGCACCGCTTCATCGAGAATATTCAACAACCGTTTCAGTGTATGACCTATTGATCATATAGTGTAACTGCGTGCATAAAAAGACTCGTTCCATATCAAAAGGCATCTACATCTGCTGAAGGGGGTTCATTTGAACAAAGCTCTTCTTTTGCAAACAGGGCTTGAGAACATTCATAAACAATTTTCACCAGACAGCATCTTGTGATGGGATTACACCAGCCACTCTCTTCCTATCCCTCTACTTTGGCTGCCTTTGCTCGGTCCACACTCACCTTCAAGCTTCATCTACAATATGATCTGAACTACACACCAATAATTTTGTAATTGCATCTTGCACAGCTGTGACACAATAGTGGTTACAAAATCTGTCCACTGACAGACGTACAGTCACGAGAAAAAGAAGGAACACCCTATTTCAGTTCTATGGTTTTGCACATCAGGAAATTAAAAAAAAATAAAAAATCAGCTGGTCCTAATCAGGTCCAAAAATTCTAAGTTTAACCTCAATTGTAAAACAACACACAACAGATTCCACCATGCCATTATTTATTTTGCAAAAATTCAAAATGCAGAAGCCATGTGTGAAAAACTAAGTACACCCTTACTGCTTCCACAGGAACTAAAAAGGTATTTCACAGCCAGGTGTTGCTGATCAAATGCACTTGATTAACAGACCATCAGCAAGGATCACCACCTCTATAAAAGCAGAGGTTTTAACACTAACGCTGGTCTGGAGCATTTAGGTGTGTGTTAACACAATGCCAAGAGGGAGAGACATCAGCAATCATTTTCGAGAAGCAATTGTTGCCGCCCATCAATCTGGGAAGGGATATAAGGCCATTTCCAAACAATCTGAAGTTCATCATTCTACAGAGAGGAAGATAATTCGCAAGTGGAAAACATTCACGGCAGTTGCCAATCTTCCCATGTGTGGACGTCCCAGCAAATTCACCCCAAGGTCAGACTGTGCAATTCTCAGAGAAATTGCACAAATTCCAAGAACTACATCTAGTACTCTACAGGCTTCAGTGAGCATTTTAAACGTTAAAGTTTATGACAGTACATTTAAAAAAAGACTGAACAAGTACGACTTGTTTGGAAGGGTTGCCGGGAGAAAGCCTCTTCTCTCCAATAAGAACATGGCAGCAAGGCTTAGGTTTGCTAAGTTGCATCTGAATAAACCACAGCCCTTCTGGAAAAAAGTCCTTTGGACAGACGAGACCCAAGCGGAGTTGTTTGGCCATAATGCACTGCGCCACGTTTGGTCCATTGTATCAACAAACACCTCATACTAACTGTCAAGCATGGTGGTGGAGGGGTGATGATTTGGGCTTGTTCTGCAGCCACAGGACCATCAAGAACTCCTCGGGGAACCAAAATATTCTATAGTTGAATGTGAAACCATCTGTATGACAGCAAAAGCCTGACCGCAAGTGGTTCATGCACCTGGACAATGATCCCAAGTACACCAGCGAATCTATGACAGAATGGCTGGAAAAGATAATAATCAAGGTGTTGCAATGACCAAGTCAAAGTCCAGACCTCAACCCGATTGAAATGCTGTGGCGGAACCTTAAGGGAGCTGTGCATGAACAAATGTCCACAATCAACTGAAATACTGTTGTCAAAGAGCGAGCTAAAATTCCTCCGCCACAACGTGAGAGACTGATGAAATCATACAGAAAATGATTACTTCAAGTTATTGCGGCTAAAGGTGATTCTACAAGATATGGATTCATGGGGTGTATTTAGTTTTTTCACAGATGACATCTGCATTTTGGCTGAATTTTGGGTAAATAAATAATGGCTCTGTGGAATGTATTGTGTATTGTTTTACACCAGAGGTTAGATTTACCTAATTTTAGGACCTGATAAGCACCAACTGATTTTTTTTAAATTTACTGATGCATAAAATTAGAGAACCGAAAGAGGGTGTACTTTCTTTTTCTCATGACTGTACCTACATAAAAACACCAGGCAAAGTACTTCTGTGGTACTTCAACAATGAGTGTCTGCATGACCATATTTTGCCACCAACTCACTCAGTAACTCACTCACTCACTCACCTTGAATTGTAGCTTTTCAGAGTTACACAACATCACATCAGTAAACAGTCTGAAAAAAGAGAGGGAGAGGGTTAAGACAATTAGCCTTCATTGGTTCCTGAGCAAAGAATGAGCGCTGGTAGTTTTGGAGACCCAGTCATGGATACTCACGGAGACTGCAGGAGTTGGGCGACGGTGGGCATTGCACCTTTACAAGCTTCGGTGGACAGGATGGACTTCAGCACAGACACTGATACAAGAAGAAAAAGGTAAAAGGTAAAAAAAAAAAAAAAAGCCATAAACTCAAAGTGACCCACAACACCCCAATGACTTTGTGAAAACAAACCAGGTTCATGCGCTTCATTTTTACTTTACAATTAAAATCCAGGTAGGTAAACTGAAAGCTCAATTACTGCTTGGGCAACTAGCAGGGGTGGGTCAAGCAAGGGAAGGAATCAGTTATGGGGGGTAATTAGAGGAGAGAGGAAGAGGGAGGGAAAGAGAGGCAGTTTCTATGGGGTCCTTCGACCAGGGATAAAAGTTGAAAAGCTCAACTGAGTCTGATGGTTCCATGGGAACTTCAATGACCTCAGTGAGTGAAGGTCTCCATTTGATAGATACAGGCAACACCTGTTACTTTACCCGGTTTGCCATCTCTCCATATACTGCATGGAGCAGTGAGTTTCACTTTGGTTAAATGACCTCCACTGACCCATGACCACTTCTTCCATTTCCAACTTGATTCATCAAATAACTAAATTAAGGTCATTCCTTCACAGCTCCAGCCAGATAAGAGAAGGCCATGATTGTTGGTTTAAGACTTTGACACATAAACCAATTTACAAATTAAGGGTTAAGCACGTACCCACAGACGGGGAGGGAGCAGGAGGGTACTGGTCCACAGGCACGGAATCTGGTGGCCTTCCGTACGTCATTTCATAGAGCAAGTGTCCGAACGAATACACGTCAATGCTCTCCATGGTCTGCCATGATTAAAATCACAATAATCTCCATTCTTAACATGAATGAGGTCCCATAATTAAGGTGAAAAGATCAGACACATAACTACAGTAGTGACAGAGAGATATGTCAATGCTGATCTCTGAAAACATGTTAATGTTTGCGTGTGTGGATATGTGTATACACATATGATATGCACAAAAAGTTCATCTTTTCCCAATGTGAGGAACTATTGGTTGTACAAGTCTTACCATAGCCTTTTTCAAAATGGTAAACTATACGTCTGTCCTACGACATTTGGTTATATATTATGCGGACATGTGACGAATGAAGGGGAAAACTGAATATATGCATGTGGACAAACATAACAAATATAAATGCTTCTGTTCATTTTCCTGGGATGGTTCGGGTCCAAGGCAGAAAGGTCCCATCAAATCAACGCAGTGCTTTTCTGTGCGAACACAGTGGCACAGTGGTCTGTGCAGATGCCTCGCGATAAGGAGGTGCCAGGTTTGAGCCCAAGTTGGCAAGGACCTCCCTGCATGGAGTTTGAATGTTTTCCCCAATGCGTGTGTGGGTTTCTTTTGAGTAAAAAACTTGCACCAATAGGGATGCTCCAACGAGTGCCCCCCTGACCAAGGCAATGGCTTTAGAACTGCCCAATGCCCCCAAGTAACTAGAATGGGTCCAACTGGAAAAATTACACCACGGCGTTCAATAAAGTACATATTATAACTTTTATTCCAACGATGAAGCATTCCAGCCATGATGGAAGTGGTCTCATCTAGGGTGGCAATGATCCAAGCCTCATGAGCATAAAGGATAACTTACGGATATTATGAGCATAACCATGATCCTAATCACCATCCCCTTACAGACTCCAGATCTCAAACCAACTGAACTCAAATGGGGCATTCTGGAACAACGTGTGAGAAAGGGCTCTCAGTCACCATCAAAACCCCAAATGAGGGATCATCACATGGGAAAAGAAAGGCAGTCCATCCCTCCAAAATAGTTTACAGTTGTAGTCTCTATGCCAAGGTGTGCTAAAGCCCATCTGGCAGCTTATGGAGGTCAGATCCCTGACTAAGACGGTTTATGTTGCTTTTTCTCATTAATTTGTCCCCCGTCTGAACATATATCCACGTCTTCAATAACTACAAACACGATGAAAGGGCATTCAAACACTTTATCAAAACAACACTGCTCACTGCTACTTACATTGATTTTCCGGAATTGTGCTACATATGGTCTGTAGTAGGAGGGGAGCCCAAGCAGCGAGTTCTCCAAGTCCAACAGTTTGCACATGTCGTCCTCCAGCAACACGTTGGATGCGTGGAGATGTCCGTACGGGAATCCTTTTTCATGCAGAAATTTTAGAATCTAATTAAAGGGAAGATAGGAGGAAAAGGACTACTTCAATTGCTATTTCCACAGAGCTTCCAATAAAAACAGAACCAAGCAAACACAAACTGGGATCAGAAGGGAGCCCAGCAAGTGAAGCCTGAAAGGAATTCTGGGAATAAAACCAACTTCATTGCGCACAAAACAAATGTCCATTCAGAGTCAGCACAGGAGAAACAGTCTGCCTGATGTGTATAAGTGCTGTCAGTCGTGAAAGTCTTAACAGTCAGTGCGCTTACATGACGTTAGAGTATACTGAATTATTGCGTTAGCCCGATTATAACCGGACATCTAAAATGCATGTATGCATGTTAGCCTGGAATCGCACTAAATAAAATTCTCAGTCAGACGAACACACCCAGATAAGGCGGTTAATAGTCACATTATTCCTGCATGTATACGCTTGAATCAAACCAAACTGGACTATGCACTCTGAGCTGCTCTATTTTATTCTTACAGGACTTTCACCCGGAAGTCTCGTGGACATGCAACACCAAACTGCTTAGCGACAACTCTGAGCTTTAACTAACTAGCAAGTTTGTACTGATCAGAAACAATCCTCATCTGTAAGGGTACTGGTGCTTGAACAGTAACGCCTTGGGGTCTCTTGACTTCTGCCATTAATCCACATGATTTATCAAAATGACTTGCGCGTCCTCCGAAAATCAGAAACACGACACTCTCACATCGGTCATTACTCCTGACCCGCATCCAATATCCATGGGAAGCCTCGTGCATCTCAATTATACGAAAAGAATAGCGAAGACCGTATTAAACGTACAGAGCTGTAAGGTTTTCCATGTTCTCGTCACTCGATTTTATACAGTCAATGGACTCGACGTGCTATTTTTTTGCTGCCAGCTCACTTGTTTGTCAAATATTTGGTCCGTGATGTAACGGTTAAATCAGAGGGATGTGACACGAACAAAGGCATATCCCAACCTACTGTAGCGAAGACGGGCATGCTTGGGTCAATAAATCGAATTTCGTCCTGCACATGTACACTGGGTGCTGAGTGAGGCCTATGAGAGTATTAAAGGGCAGTGTAGCTCGAAATAGCTGTGCATGTAAACGTACTGAGTGAGGCCTATGAGAGTATTAAAGGGCAGTGTGCAGAGGAGCTGCTAGACGGGACCCATGCAACAGCAGTCTTCGGTACCCCATGCATACAATTTTGAAAAACCTTGTAAGTTCATCTGAGCAAGTATCTTGCATTTGCTGGAAAACTTTTAATTCCAAATTTTTCGGCACAAAGAAAAACAGAAGCTTGATTTTGACAATTCAAATAACCCTAACAGCGAGTGTTTTCAGATTTTCACGATCCTTAATTAGTCCAAATAGGGGTCAAACTCAATTTCGACAAAAAGCGCCATGCTGGGTTTTTCCAGATCACAGGAAACATTCACCCAACCCAGCTTGATTGACCATTTCCTTATATGGAAAAAAAACCCCTGTGCAAGTGCATAGATGAGTGTCATATGAGAGATGGATGGATCTGAAACTCGAGGGTACAGGAGGAGTGTAGCGCTGTCATACCTCCAAGATTTGCCTCCCATACGTTCTGATCTGCTGGAGCTCCAGGCCCTGGATCTTCTTGGGGTTGCAGTACTTCTTCAGGAAGGGCTCTTTCGGTTTGACCTTCAACACAAGGCAGCGAGACCACATTCCATGTGTAAAAAAGTCCTAAACCTAAACCACTCCCACTATACCAACAGTCTATCACTGAGTACAACTACAGTGTAACAAAGAAGAAATGTGTTGAACCGTAGTTTTCTGATAAAAAGCATGCAGACTTCTGATAAAAAGCACATGCAGATCAAATACTGTATTTTAATTCCGCGAAAGTGAACATGGCCACTGTGGGCAGCGGCAGTGTCTGTGCATTTGAATAAGCCCAGGGGGAAAGTGAATTCAAGAGATTTCATTCCAACCAAATTCAAATATCTTCTTCAGGAAAAATACAAGGCTGAGCAAATGAATGCATAGAAGAGAGACAAAGCAGTAACAATCCCGCACACAACACCTTACATGTGCGACCATCATTACCTTACATATGTGATCTCTGAGAGTCCCCTTCTCGCAGTATGTTCGGATCACTAGTGCAGAGGACTCATTGGTAGTGGCAAAGGTCACCGGGCAAATGTAAGAATTCTAAAGAAAAAGAGCGAATGAATAAGTTGACTTGGATCACAGGACTGATTCAGGACAAAGATATCATGTGAGCATCAGCAATTCTAAATCAGATACAGGATTAAATATCTCACTTTAAAGGAGACCTTTTCTGAGCAAGCTCCCTCAGTGTGATTGATTTTTTGGTCATTAAGACACAGGATTGAATACAGAACACCCCCCCCCCCCCCCCCAAAAAAAAAAAACCAAACAATCCAGCGGTAGATGGAGGAGAGCTAAAGCTGAGCAGGAATTCTCTCTGTGTGCTGCACTTGTTTTTGCATCTCGTATCTCAGTGAAAATAGTCATGCGGTTTCTCCCACGTTAATTTCATGCTGTGCATGATCGTTTACCCTCAGAAGCACGAGATTAACAGCAGGCAAGGCATTAACAAGGCAGTTAAATCCCAAGGATGCATTCCTAAAGTGATGAGCCAGCATATTTTATATTATACTAGTTCTGTATTAACTAAACCATCTCAAAACCATCAGGAGAAATCCAACAGTTGGCATTTTAAAAACATTAAGATATAAAAACGCAAAAGGCGAGAAGGTCAAAGTAGAAACGCTCCAATCTCTCTTTCACTCAGACAAGACAATTCAGCATCTGTGGTCTGAATGTGGAATGCAGAAGATCATCCGATTCAGTGCATGGGGAGGGAGGGGCCTTTGCAAAAAGGAGCAGAGATAATAACTCTACTGAACTGGATCTGACGCACGATATCAATTGCAAAAATGCGGCTTTAACCATCCTACATTCTTTCTGCATTTTAAGCACAATAAATGATGAGATACTCGCCTAAAAGCACAAGAGGGAAAAATGACCATTTCTACTGCCCTGTGCAAGCAAAGTAACATTGGTGTTGTGAGTTTGGGGGAAGGGTAGTTCTGAGATTCCATTGCAATTTGCCCTCTGCAGTTCTTCCTGAGTGCATGTGCCAGCATGGATCCCGGCAGGAAATCTAGATTCCTTCCTTCAATGGCAGTTTACATAGCAAAACCACTTAAATTATGAGCATTATCTATCATACCTCAATAGACCCTGAATAAAGGTTGCATGCCGCATTAACCCTCCATTAACCAAACCCATCTCCAATTGTGTAAAAATAATTTCCCTAGGCAAATATATTGATTATGGGCCAATATTTAGAAGAATAGTTAAAAAAAATAATTCAACCCTTTGGCCCACCTTTCTGAAATGTAGCAGATCTGTCACATTGGGTAATAATGCGAATAGAAAAATTAAAGTGACGGACCAGTCAAGTTATTCTCAAATGTTTATTTGGCAATAAGAAACAAAACCAGCAGGGTGTCCAGACTGTTAACCCTTTTACTTCATGTAACAAATATGCTACGGTGGTTAATAGAGGGTTAAAATGCAGTATTTGCAAAAGGTCAATGAAAGATATGCATAACATAGTGCATTACAAATCACATACAGAAATTTTAAGACAACCGCCATTTAGTTTTCTAGTCAGGTCCCAAAATATTTGGAAAGTGACAAAAGTCGTTATTTTAGCAGTCTACCACAACGTTCTGAGAAAAAAATTGAACAATGAGCCCAACGCCCTCCAACTTTCTCTGGAGGGAATTTAAAAAATAAATTCACCAATTTGGGTCAATAGGATAGGAGTTAAAAAATTACTTGTATGCTGCCACCTGCCCACCCCCTCCCCCCCCCCCCCACACACACACACACACACACAAACAAACACAAACACACAAACACACAAACACTTTAAGGATCAAAGGTCATTGGAAAACTCCATACACAGCTGTTCTATGGCCTGGTGTCCATCATTTCCTTATTATTGATTTTATATGTTAGCAGATAAAAGGTCTCGAGCCAGTTTCAAGTGTGGCATTCGCATTTGGAACTTGCTGTTTTTATCTCTCAACATGTAGTCTAAAGAGCAGTCACTGTAACCAAAGCAAGCCATAATTTGGATGAAAATAAAATTTTTAAAAATCAGAAAAAAACATATTGGAGAGGCAGCAAAAACACTCAGTGTGGCCTTATCAACTACTTGGTACATTCTTGAAAGAAAGACCTTAGGAACACCAGAGACTAGAGAGACCACAGATAATAACGGAGGTGGATGACACCATAATAATTAATTCCCTGGTTAAGAATAACCCCTTTCGAACAGTTGGCCAGATCGAAAGTACCGTCCAGGAAGTAGGCTTATAGGTTTCAAATCCGCATACAGCGGAAGCAACTCCAGACATATTTAACGCTCAGAGTTGGAAAGTTCAACAAAAGACCAAATCAATGCTCGAGATATTAGCAACATCGCCCCCTCTCTGCACCCCTGTCACATCCTGCCAGGCTCCTCATAACATTTCATGTTTGTTCACACTTGGTAATAATTTCTTTCTAAATGAACCCTCCATGTGAGCTGCTCATCAAACAACTCTCCAAGAAATTTAAATTCTTTGGCCCCGTCAAGCTGATATCCATTCAGCACCAACTTATGTAAAGGAATTTTCCACTTATAACCAAAAATCATATACTTGGACTTGACAGCAGTCATAATTCTATGATTGTCAGGCTAAAATCATCTCTGGCAACAATAATGGTTCTGTGTAGGCAACATCGATGTTGCACAAATTATCCCACTGAGCGACGACAAAGAATTTTCCGCGACATGGAAAACCCCCCAGAGGTATAGAACCCAATCCAAGTGTGGCAGCAGATACAGTTTTACGTTTGGCTGAAATTCTTGTAGAGACTTTGCTGCACAAACTGGGCAAAAACTGATGATTTCCGACACTTTTACATTTTTTCCCCCTCAACGAATGACACGTTAGTAGTACAGCAGACGATAAACAGTAGTTGATGATCCAGCAAATCGAAAGACAAAGAACACTAGTTGATGACAAACGCATATGTTGTCGTCGCAACATGTGTGCGCGCACATGCGAGTGCATTTTTCAGGCTAAGCATAGCAAGCGTGTCATTTACACAGTGCAACACGCCAACACACAAGCAAATTTTCCCGCTATGCTTAGCGAGAAATTTTGCTTAAGTGAAACATGTTTTATGAAATTGGGCCCCAGTGGTGGTGTCACAGGAAAGGTTGTGAGCCAGTGATAAACACATGTGACTCCCATACAAACGGTCAAGTTACTGCAATTTTTAAAAATAGGCGTGCAATACAAGGAATACCTCTCAGCCCGATGTCGAAGTTTTTGGAGACGCCCGCCCGCCCGCCGCCCGACCGCCCGCCCAACCGCACAAAGGATAGCAATACTCCGCAATACTCCGTCAGCCTTGAGGGCTGAGGTGTAAAAATTAAAAGTTTGGCCCGAAAATGATGCTATAGCAAAGGTCAGAGGGTGACCAACATCATAACAAGCCTTTTCTCAGCCCCTTGAACAATCATAAAATGTGACACGACTGTCATGAAAACTCTAAGTTGGAAATATTAAGTTTGACTGCTTTGTGTCGCAACACGTATGGTCGTAAGGTCACACAAAACAATGGGCTTTGTCCTCCGTCACCAGAATGAATACAAAAAAAATTTTGGGGGGGGCTGCCAGACAGCTAAATCGGTTAAGGTACTGCGTTGCAGTGCAGAAGAGTCCATAAAAACAAAGATTCTGAATCTAAAAATGAGGTTCTCTAATTACCTCTCAGCCCCCAAAATTGAAGGGCTATGAATAAAAATGGTTGCACTGTTCATTGAATATTTTTGACAAAATCCATTATTTTCAGCTGAAAGGAAACGCTTCATGCTAATGTTGATCACTTCATCTCAAATCCATTGTGATGACATACAGATCCAAAATGATGCAAATTGTATCGCTGTCAAAATACTTCTGCTCCTGATGGTACATTACTGATCACAGATCCTCTTTGCAGATCTGCTGAGTGCTTCAGAAAGATTTTTTTTTTTAAGCAGAAGCATTTAAAACTGACTGAAAACCATTTTATGAGTAATCAAAAATTAGTATGACATATGGTATGCTGACAAACATTCACAATACATTTGCACTGAGTCTGAGGATAAGTACTGTTTTTTGGCATTTCCATCAAGTTACTACAGTACTGCCGTCACTTCACGTCCTCTGTGTGTGGTTAGAAAAACGTGCATAACTGCTGCACACCAATACCTGCGCTATACACAATGTGTAGAGACATTTAGTGGTCTCTACCTGCATACTGCTGGTATACTCTACTGTACATGAACAGTGACAGCAAAAATACATGCTCCTAAAAACCGCAACCATGTCCTCAAATTGTCACAATGAGCAAACAAACACAATATATGAAGCACAGACACTTACTGACACCGTTGGAAGGAGCTTCATAGCAGATTGCAGGTCTTTGTCTGACAAAAATTTATCAGGTCCCAAGTCGACCTTCATAACAAAAGAAACACAGATCAATAAAGACCAGAACCAATGACAAAACCACAAAACTGCTGCAAGACCTGTGATTTTCAGTCAAAATAGCATAATACAACAATACAATGCATTAAATTATGGTACTAACTACCACCACAGGCTCTTATCCACAATTACACACAAGAAGTCAAGCGCACAAGATGGGGTTAAGAGTGCGAATTACCCCTGAGCAGGGAGAGGAACACCCAGGAACCACAATGAAAACCTACGAAAGACTGTAAACCAGTCAAACCAGTTTTGGCAAATAAAACAGGACTGTTAGCATCACAATTGTAACATTTCAAGCACACAAGGAAAAATTTCAAACAATAACAAACAAGACAAACAGCCAATATTAGTGCAATTTAAACACGGCCCAACACATCAAAGAATTGATGATCAAATCTTAAAATCAGGGCTGGGTAATATGACCAAATCTTCCATCACGATACATGACATTTTTAATCATGATAATTGTATACATTATGATATATCATTTTTTTAAAATAATGTAAATAACCATGTTGTACGGCTCCTGGTTAGTTTGTAAAGTCCCTTTGTCCAGTGCACTGGTGGTGCTTAAAACCCATGAAACTTAAAACTCTGAAATACATTCAAATGTTATTTTCATTTGTTTATTCTAATATATTTTTATTCCTCGGAGTAGGCCAATTTGACATACAGAATATGAAACAAAAACTTTAAAAAGTTTAATATTTGGCACCCAAGAACTCCTCTAGGCCAGGCAGAAATGTGACTAGCAAGAAAGCGAAAGGCCCCTTCTGTAATAAGAAGTTCTAATATGACTGGTCCAAAGAAGGTGGACTCGTAAAATTTCCAAAAGTTAAGTTTGAAGCAGCAAATAAGCTTGGTTTTCATGTTTCCTTGCATGGTATGTATATTGAACCAGGCATGAACCACCTCATTTGGAGTGCACAGCCATTTTCTGTTTATATGTGCGTATCACACAACTTGTGGCCCAGGATGAATTTATCGTTTCAGCATTTTCCCAAATTGGCGGGGAAATTTATGGGGGGGGGGACTTTAAACCCAATCAGGAATTTTGAACAATAAGCCAAGAATAAGATCAACTTCAGTCTCCTATAAACCTATGCATTTTCTTTACACACAGATGCCAAAAGATATTCTGTCAGTGAAATCAGAGTCAGTATTAAGGACATTAAATGACTAAAAGGACATTATACAGATGATCGTAGGGCATGGACTGATTCCAGCTCCAATTTGCAGCGATGCTTCATCACCATTAACCAAGCATCTGCAGAGCATCACAAAACTGAATCCAACCAAAACATTTATATTTTGACAAGGAGGAAAGTTTGACTCAGAGAAACTGAACCTTGTGCATTTCTGATTGATTTCAAAAGCACAGAAGTAAGCCTTACATTGCATATTCAATAAATAACAATACTGTGAAGGTCTCCCCATTTATATCTTGGAACATAATGCAACAACAGGTCTGATCTACACACTGGCACATCGAATTCACGCCGTTTTATGGGAGCAGTTGGATAAATAACAGCTTGAAAGGCCTTGAATGAAGGACCATAGATATATACTGAAGGCACAGATTAATTATATTTGTTAATATGTGCCCTAACTTACCCAGCTTAATACTTGGCGCTCCTTTGGCTGATCCTTGTCTTTGATGAGGAAATATCGCTTTCGTAGGCGCCACCCTGTAATAAGATGATGATGACTGTGATCTGAGGATCTCAATGCAAATTATATTTTAAGCATACTCTTTTCACCACTATAAAAACTCACATCATTATAAATGCACATGAGATTAGCCTTGAAATCTAGCATAATACCTGTGACAGTTGGGAGGCAGTATAAAGTTATACTGAAAAATGATTATCCACTTTTTTCTGTTGCATGGTTAAAAAAAAAGGCCCTATTAAGTTTCATTTCACCAGAAGTTAACTCACAAGATCAGCTTGTTTTCCAGCCAACACAGCAAGCACGACCACGATTCACAAGAATGTAGCCACAATTTCAGCTTCCATTCTTTGGAAATGAAGGGATTATGGTTTTTAAACAAAAAATGATCATGACTCTTAGAGCAAATAGCTGTCATAACACTAAAAAGCCCCTTGCCATGTTCCAGCAAGCAGCAATTTAGTGGATTTCAATTCAAGCATTAATTGTAAGCTCATACCATTTTCAAAAATTGAGTACACAAGTCAATATTGTTCTGCTGCGCTTCAACAGAATTTGAAAAAAAAAAAAAACTGAACGAGAAAATAACAAATGTTTTCAGTCCTCTACCCCCTGCAGAAAGCAGTTGAGAGGGATATATTTTCGCACAGCTAACTTATTTCATCGGACTCAGCATGAACCCTGAAAAACTATAAACTTCCCCATCATCTCCCCTTTTCTTTCACTTCAGCAGAGTATTTTGTCAAATTTACTCCAGTCTAAGTTGGCCAATTTAAAACTAACAGGTTTCCACAAATGGCAGTTGACTGAGATTTCAGCAGAGTACAGTACATACAGTGCCATGAAAATTGTCCCCTTCCTGATTTTCTCTATTTTTGCTTATTTGTCGTTTTTAAATGTTTCTGATCATCCAACTAATTTCAGTACAAACAAGGCGAATCAGACAGGTTTTTATTATTACAGCCGGGAAAATCACAAGTCCGCACCATTTTTTCAGAATTTTCTTGTCTGCCAACAAACTTGTTTTGCTGTGTGTAGCTCGCCCAAGTCGTGGCAGTAAACATTCAAGTGTGATGCCTTTGGAACAGCTGATAGCATGCGTGCAGCAGGACCGAAGGGGAGAAAAATGGTGCCAAGTGATTGTGAAGTGCGATTATTCACTGACTATGGTTTTGTGACAGAAGTATATTACTCTTTAACACACACGTTGTTTCAGGAAGCAAAACTTATTTTTGTGACCCCAGCAAACTAGCTGGAACTACATACTTCAAAAACTTCGGGAGGCCAAAACTCCATTCTCAGGACACACACAAAAAATCACCTCTCATATACACTGCAAAAGAGCATTTCATTCAACTTCATGTCAAAAAAATCTGAACTTTCCCTCAAACAGTAATTACATTTCTGAATGCAACTTGCGACAAGAATCAGAAAGACCAAAGTTTCCTAAGAATTACAAGGTCAAAAGCAAGGCTGCCGAACAAGCAAAGAGCTCTACATAAGCTTGTTTTCCAAGTGTATGAAATGTTCAAAAATGAATTAGTACAACATCTCAATTTAAGGTACTGCCTTACCCAATTAAATTTTGAAACAAATATTCATTACCCTTCCGACAATTTATTTCCTGGTGTTTTTTCTCATATTCTAACTATTCAAACAACTCAGATCCACAGTTTGTGACATCTTGTGCAGGAATGTTCAGATAGCATGCGGTTCAGAATAAAATATGCCAATTTATGGTCCAGTACACTTAACAGTTTACACACCAATGTCCCTCAGAGGCTCCACCACTTCCCACTTATAGTCGGACCTGAAGAACATGGAGACCTGCTGCAGAGCGATTTCTAAAGAAGAAAAGACAAATTGACTTTAAATAGCCAACATACAAGCCATTCAAAACATCATTTTACAATTAAGACAAAAATAGAGGTGCAAATTCCCCCTTCCCAGGAAAATCCAACCTTCCCCACAAGCTCAGAATTTGCCCTCTCTGACCCAGTTGCTCTGCGTCCTTCACATACCTGTGTAGTTAGCAGAGTAGTTGTTGGTATCCAGAAACTTCTTGACAAGCTCAGAGCTGGAGAGAATATGGTGTGTTGTGATGAAGTTCAGATAGGTCTGCAGGCCCTTCTGCCTCTCTGCAATGAACTCTCTGTCCATGTTCCCAATAAGCTTTTTGGGTGGGAGGGGCAGATTGATGCCAGAGATCTAGAGGCAAAGTAAGTAGAGGATTTTAGCTGCACTGAAAAACAGTTCATAACATGGCCGATAATAGGAAACACATTACTTGGAAGCCATTCCCATTTCATTGGTTTATACAGCTCAATTGACGATTAAAGCCCGGACCACCAGCACAACCAAAATTTTGCAACATAGCAATCCAATCTCACACAGAACAGTTTCAGCATTAAAGGCTGGATGGGCTGTTTCACAATCAGGGACCAAAGTTTGTGTCACGGACCCCCAAAAATCTAATGTAGAATGTAGAATCAAATTAATGCCTATTTGTTTGCATATGTTGCTGAGGACACATGCTGAAAATTTTGGAGCGTTGGGTTCACGGGTTCTCCTAAAATTCATACAAATGACAAAGTCAATTTCAGCAATGAATCCCAACTTTAAATATGGGGATTATTTGGTCCCTCCAAGGGTCTCAACACTAACCCCAGCCACCACCAGTGTAGAAATCTACAAAAATAATAGTACAGCACTACCAAGATAGCTTTTATTGCATGAACAGTGAATGTCAAAAAAAATGTCTTCTCCAGAAAATTAGTCATTACATTACATTAAATTCTATGGAACACATCCTCAGAGAAAATTACTATGTGTCCAGAGTATTATTTAGTTGAATATAAGAACAGTGTTTGCTTGTTAATTCAGGATAACAAAGAAAAACTTTCGAGTTTTAAAATAAGTTTTCCCTTTGACGTTAGATATGATTTGTTGTAACATTACAATGTCGCATGACATCATAGAAATTGTATGGTTTATTTAATTTCATATGGGTAGCTGACAGAAACAGTAAAATTGTGCAAAAAATATTACGCCTGCTTCTTGACCATCTATAAATATAAGTGTCAAAGCTATTTTCCGGAGAAGACATATTTTGACATTACAACACATGGTGATAATTTGGGACATCAAAATTATATTTGTACACACTTCTTTTTTTTGAAAATATGAATGCTTCTGATTGATTTAATGTAATTCTGTCTATGTAAACAGTAGGTGTCTGGCCTATTTCCACCTTTTTAACCAGTTCCGGAGAAGTCATGTTTTTGACGGACAAAGAACATATACTCATAACATGGTAAACAGTGTAATGACCAGAGCATACACTGACACAGTATTCCTCATCTGCAGTCATATGAATATATGGAGTCAAAATCTTACAGTGCATCCAAACCTACCCCTCTCCTCTGTTGAAATATTAAGAATGTAACAAGTGTTGGCCACTAAAGGTGGCCATGTCTCCCGCCACTTCATGAAATACTGCTTCAGTAAATACCACATACTTCATTGTATTAACAGGAGTTTGAAAAGTTGCCAAAGTGGTGACCTTGGAAATAAGGTGAAGGTCACTCATATCGACTGATGTCTGCGTAATGCCACAATGTAGGCTGATACCAAATTTGAAGACTGTAGGTGCAACGGTTCATGAAATATCACGTTAACAAGAGTTGGAAAAGTGGTCAGTGTCCTGGTGACCTTGAAAATAAGGTCAAGGTCACCCATATCGACTGGTGTCTGCGTAATGCCCCAATGTCAGCTGATTCTAAATTTGAAGAGTCTAGGTGCAACGGTTCATGAGATATCCCGTATATTTGTTTCTATAACTTACAGTATTAACAAAAAACACCTTAAATATGAACATATTGAAGTTTCATAACTTAACTATGATAGGAACATCACTTTCTGGATAGTTAAACACAACATTAAAAAAAAACCACGTCAATTTTGTGCAATTCCGTGACGGAGTAGTTTTTGCTTGTTTCTTCTATGAAAATTTCTCAAAAAATATATTTTCACTTAATAATATTAAAGAACAAGTTAATATCTTCAATATGAAATATCATATTTGATTTTATCTTATTTAGTTGTAGAGTTAAAACCCAAAATGTAATGGGACTGTAATTCCTTGAAAGCTTGGCGGCCCCCGTCTGTAGATTAGTCAATGACAGCTTAAAACGAATGCTGTGTGTCACCTTGACGCCGATAATTTTAGGAAAAAAAAGCTACATTTATTTAATATTTTAGAATTTACCCCTGATTGCGAAACAGCCCATATATTCAATCTACAGAGTGTCTTTCATAAGCTGATGATACTACAGTGAGAGATTCTACTGCAAATGGCAAACTCACCAGTAAGCTGTTGTTCAGCATGTCAAAGTCACTATACCTTCTTATGACCTGAAACAGTTCCACATAATACATGTCACACACACGCCTATTCACAAAAGATAACAATAAATGTTTTAAATGTCATAAGAGCAAGTGGGGACATAAATTACAAACGGGTGGCAAGAGTTCTTATACTTTAGCAGTAAAAGCCTCAATTGTAGAAATGGAGCAAAATATTAAACTTGAAAATTAAATTACCAGCAGGTGACAAGTGCTACAATAGTACAGTTGGGGGCCACATTGCAGAAATCAAGCAAAGTATTAAAGCATTAATTCTTACCTTTCTAGCATGTGGCACAGCACTTAGTAACAATTTGAACACAAACAACTTCGCCTCCCTGCCAAGAGTATTTTGTTGGGGGGGTATCGCAACTTATTTTCTTGACCCCGGGGGGGGGGGGGGGACGCGGTTAATTTCACTCATATTGCGCACTCAATCGCGCATCTTCCAGACTTTTAGTGCTTTCGGACAGGGGAGGGGCTCGTTGGGGACAGTAACTGCAGAATGAGACTTGCTTTCATGGCAGTCACCAAAACAGCAGAAAACTCTCCAATAACACCAGAAAAAGTCGCTAGATTTGTTGCTAGGTGCTTTTGACAAAAAAAAGTAGCAAAGATGATTTGGAAAGTCGCCAGATTTAGCGAGACAGTCGCCAAGTTGGCAACACTGGACAGCTGTAGGCAACTGGAAGGGGTACAGCAACGGATGACAGACAGGAAGGTCGGCAAATCATTTTATTCAGACCGAAGAAAATGAATGGTCAGACTTTTATCAGAAATATATGAGAATTGAATAATGATGATTTTCAACACCTGGTGGATGTCTTTTACATTTTAGTGTGCCATCAGCTTATGAGGAGAATATTTAGATTACAAAAGAAAAGTGCAAAAATGCCAGAAAGGTAAGAACTGCTTTAAAATTCTAAACACATTAAAATTGCTCTAATGACTACCCACTAATGCCAATGGAAACTGTGTGAAATGCAAGCCATGCAATGTCACCTCTACCAGTATATCTGTTAATTACACAGCCAAAGTAATGCAAATTCCTGGGGAAATGATAAAATCAGTACAGAACGAGAAATGTCCATAATTTAAAAAAAAAAAAAAACAAGATAATGTAAACAAATGCAACAATTTCCTTGCTTCAGTAAAAGGTTACAACTGAGCATTATTTTTAAACCGCAACACACATAGATTTACCTGCCAGCTGTTCTCAGGAGAAACACCTCTCTGAACGCGAATAATGTACTCCTGTTGGGGAGAAAAAGTAAATAATAAAATATCTTTATTGATTTTCATTTTTCTCAGGTACTGTCTGCATTTCATTATATGCATTGTCTCATCTAACAAGCTGAGTAACATGCCATTTCTCTGGTATGCCGAGGTAAGCAAACTGAGCAGGTGGCCACATAGGCACGGAGATAAAATCTGTGGAAATCCAACAAAATGTTTTTTATTCTGAACCTGTGATACTCATGAACAGAAGCTACATGCTCTCCCTGCGCTAAAACACGACAACATCTGAGGGGGGAGAGGAGGAGTGAGTTCTCAATGATTACAGAAGCAGACGAGTTCAAAAGTCCATCTCAAACCACAACAATTAACCCTTTGACATAACTATGAATTCTTTGCATTAAGTTACAAGTAAATGCAAAAACTACAAAGAAGGACCCCATCCAGGATTCATCCCTGAATACACTGTATCCCATGTGTAAATAGGTTTTAGTTTCATTAACGGAAAATCAACAGATAGAAGCATACTTCAAAAGTTTAAAAAAAAAATCTCACTTAAAGTTCATGATAATTCACAACTGAACAAGCCAGTTCCGAAGTAGAAAGTAAATACATTTATTAAGATCATTTCCCCCCATTTCAATAGCAACAACTACATACAGCAACTATTCTGTCTACCTTCTTAGAAGCAATGTTCTGTTTGCATGGGAAGCACTAAAGGTTCTCATGACTCTTTTTCAATTTAAATATTACCAACATTGGTCCAATTTCTGAATCCTCAGTATAAAAGACAGCAAATGACAGAGGAATGGGGACAGGGTCTGAAAATTCAACAAACTGCAACTTCTTTCCTTTAAGTACAAAACCCAAAACCAGTGAAGTTGGCACGTTGTGTAAATCGTAAATAAAAACAGAATACAATGATTTGCAAATCCTTTTCAACCCATATTCAATTGAATACACAGCAAAGACAAGTTACTTAATGTTCGAACAGGTAAACTTTGTAATTTTTTGCAAATATTAGCTCATTTGGAATTTGATGCTTGCAACATGTTTCAAAAAAGCTGGCACAAGTGGCAAAAAAGACTGAGAGAGTTGAGGAATGCTCATCAAACACTTATTTGGAACATCCCACAGGTGAACGGGCTAATTGGGAACAGGTGGGTGCCATGATTGGGTATAAAAGCAGCTTCCCTGAAATGCTCAGTCATTCACAAACAAGGATGGGGCAAGGGTCACCACTTAGTGAACAAATGCGTGAGTTGATTGTCAAACAGTTTAAAAACAACATTCCTCAACGAGCTATTGCAAGAAATTTAGGGATTTCATCATCTACGGTCCGTAATATCGTCAAAAGGTTCAGAGAATCTGGAGAAATCACTGCACGTAAGCGACAAGGCTGAAAACCAACATTGAATGCCCGTGACCTTTGATCCTTCAGGCAGTACTGCATCAAAAACCGACATCAGTGTGTAAAGGACATCACCATATGGACTCAGGAACACTTCAGAAAACCACCGTCAGTAACTACAGTTCGTCGCTACATCTGCAAGTGCAAGTTAAAACTACAATGCAAAGCGAAAGCCAATGCTGCTGCCTTCTTGGCCAGGTCACCCTTGAAAATGAGATCACGATCTCAATGGGATTTTACCTGGTTAAATAAAGGTTATTATTTATCAACAGCAGCTAGAAATGCCGCCGGCTTCACTGGGCCCAATCTCATCTAAGATGGACTGACGCAAAGTGGAAAAGTGTTCTGTGGCCTGACGAGTCCACATTTCAAATTGTTTTTGGAAACAGTGGACGTCGTGTCCTCCGGACCAAAGAGGAAAAGAACCATCCGGACTGTTATAGGTGCAAAGTTCAAAAGCCAGCATCTGTGATGGTATGGGGGTGTATTAATGCCCAAGGCATGGGCAACTTACACATATGTGAAGGCACCATTAATGCTGAAAGGTACATACAGGTTTTGGAGCAACATATGTTGCCATCCAAGCAACGTCTCTTTCATGGACGCCCCTGCTTATTTCAGCAAAACAATGCCAAGCCATATTCTGCACGTGTTAAAACAGCATGGCTCCGTAGTAAAAGAGTGCGGGTACTAGACTGGCCTGCCTGTAGTCCAGACCTGTCACCCATTGAAAATGTGTGGCGCATTATGAAGAGTAAAATACGACAACGGAGACCCCGGACTGTTGAACAACTTAAGCTGGACATCAAGCAAGAATGGGAAAGAGTTCCACCTGAAAAGCTTCAGAAATTGGTCTCCTCAGTTCCCAAATGTTTACTGAGTGTCGTTAGAAGGAAAGGCGATGTAACAGTGGTAAAAAGGCCCATGTGCCAACTTTTTTGCAATGTGTTGCTGCCATAAAATTCTAAGTTAAGGATTATTTGCAAAAAAATAAAAATAAAGTTTCTCAGTTTGAACATTAAACATCTTGTGTTTGCAGTGTATTAAATTGAATATAAGTTGAAAAGGATTTGCAAATCATTGTATTCTGTTTTTATCTACGATTTACATAACGTGCCAACTTCACTGGTTTTGGGTTTTGTATGATTCTGACCAGGTTCCCGTACATACTATACAGCAAGATTGGTAATAACCCTGCATTTAGCGAGCAAAGTTAGCAACGTTTCACGCCAGGAGTATCAGACAATTGGTAAGAAAAATATTCAAGCAAGGTTATGGCGCGCTTACTTTCTGCAGTGAGGGCAGTTACCAAGAACGACCTCCTGAATAGGCATAATAAGCAAATAAAATATGGTGGGTTTTATAAACAAAAATTAATCTGCCATCTCCGTTATCAAATATGTCAAAGGGATCACAGCAGCGGTTGCCGACAGGTTGTCTTGGTCAGATGGACTACTACTACTACTACTACTGACAACACCACCACTGATTATTTTTTTCGCAGTGTCCAGAGACACGGCAGTTTTTATTGGTACTGCAGTCGATTTCAGGGGATTAGGACAAGGATTCGGGATTATGGTTTGGGGAAGGGTTAGGAAATGGGGTTAGGGTTAGGTTAGGGCTTGAAATGTGGACTGCAGTACCTCTCCACATTGAAAAACTGCCGTACCCATAGCAACTGCCTCCTTTTAAACCATGTATGTCGATCAGCAACATGTCCAGTATAGCAGTGACTGAAATTACCTTAAGCCAGTTAGCCATCAACCTGGCTATAGCAGAGCACCGAGAAATATAACTCAGCGAGCGAGTTATCGATGAAACGCAAGTCGGTGGGCATTTGACAAACGTGAAAATACCCGGGTAAGGCTCGTTGGCAAACGTTGCACATGACTGGAAGGATGGAGTTGATCCAAATGACGTTAAGCCAGATAGCTAAAATTGAGCACGCTGTCCCTGTAAGCGAGATAAAGTTGGTGTCGAAGTAAACTGGTAAAGTTAGCCTCCAAAAGTGGATTTAATTTATGGAACCAGGCTGGCCACCCATCGTTGACTTGGCATACTAGCCGCAGCTAGCTCGCATTCTCTTCCAAATCGCTCATACACATCCAGCTAGCTCTGTTAGCCTTACGCCGCTTTCAGACTGGACGCGAAACGAAGTTTTCGCACGACAGATACATTCAAAGTCAATGCAAAGACGCGAATACACGCGAAACGTGTGTATTGATTTTGAATGTAATCTGTCGTGCGACAAAAAAAATCATTTCGCGTCCGGCGTGAAAGCAGCTCTACACACAGCAGGCTAGCTGTTGTCATGCACAACAGCGGGTTATTCTCATAAACTGCCAGCTAGTCGAATATACGCAGTCATTTTGTAGAATTTCAACTGGCTAACGTCTGCTGGCGGGTCAAAATAGCCTCTTCTTCCTGGCCAACTTATCGTTTGATGGCACATTAAGTCAACCAGCTAGTTTTCAGTAACCAGTAGGCTGACTTGAGTTCACCTAAGTGCCCTGTAGTTACAAACTGGGATAGCCAGCCAACTAGTGAGACTTGTTAAATTTGGAAGCTGGCAATTAGGACTAACTTGAAACACAACTGGAAAATGATGTTCACTCGCGTTGACATCTGCGGCGCAGCCATGTAACTTACTACAGCACAGCCAGTTAGTCTGATATTAGCCGTCTATGAAAATCCAATTCGCTACGGAAAGCAAAAACAGCGCGTTAGCTTCGGGCCCCTGGAGTAAAACCTCCAAATCGCCGCAATCCACTGACGACCAGTCGCTATTTGATCGCTTACTGTATGGGAGTGAAGGTTCTGACTCGCTTCGATTACAGCAGTCAGCGCCACCGTGTCGTCCAGCAGGATCTTCCCCGCAGACGGCTTCTCCATGAACGCCATTCCGGCGCTCACGTCCGGGAATGATGATGATCAGCAGTCTTTCCGACTCACATCGGTGTTGTGAAATATCCTGTGTTCCTGCTGAAGTATCCAAATTGCGACCGGATGGGCTGTTTGATCAAAGGCTTGTCAGCGGTCGGACGGACGGACGGATGAGCGAGAAACGTTACACTTTCCTGTGCTGCCCCTCTGGCTGCTGCTCAGCGGGCGATCACTTCAGCTTGAGCCTGTGCCCGCCTGTCATTTCTGGTATTGAGACGGGTGCGTGTCTGCGCGTTTCCTTGGCCACAGGCGGAAACACGTTACCAGCCCAGCTAAGTTCGATGTTCTAATCGGAGCTAGGTGATTGGGTCCCATTTTAAATAAGTTTCTTTATTGTTCTTCATTTGCAGTAAAATGCCTTATCCAATAAAGCGTACTCATATAAGGATGGACTGAACTGAAACCCACAAATCCCATTTAACAGTATGACACACAAGTGACATCCGAGTCCCTCAAGTGGTAAGACCACTGACTGTATATTAAGTTATATATTGTCTTCATATACTGTCAATGGGTAAGACGGACATAATTGAGAGTTCAACTCCCGGCAAAAATTAAGGAATCACCTCGCAGGATGTGCCTTGATGTTCCAGGTTTTTGTTTTTTTTTTAACTTCAAATAAGAAAACTGTAGATATGACACAAAATTTTGTTTATTCGCTTAACATTTAGGTTTCATGAGGCACAATGAAAGTAAATTAAATTGTTAAAATTTATGGCATATTTTTTCATAATCAAGTTGAAAAAAATTATGGAATCACCATGCGAATATGCTAATTATACTGCAGCAACTGAGTGCTTGCGGACCTTAACAAGGTGTTGGACTCGCATGGCACCAAAAAAAAAAAAAGCGCTAGCAATCGAAGCAATGGAAAGGATTATAAAACTGCCCCACGAAGGAAATTCAACACAGAAAGTGGCTAACTATATTGGTCATTCCCAGTCAGCTGTGTCTAAAATCTGGTGCAAGTATAAACAAAATGGAAGATTATAAGAGGAAAACATACAGGTTGACCATGGCAGATGCCGAAGCATCAGGACTGAAAACTCAAAGCAACATGCCTTGAAAAAACAGAATACAATGATTTGCAAATCCTTTCTGACCTTTATTCAATTGAGTACACTATGAAGACAAGATATTTAATGTTCACACTGATAAACTTGGTTTTTTTTTTTTTTGGAAAAATTCACTCATTTTAAATTTGATGCCTGCAACATGTTCCAAAAAAGCTGGGACAGGGGCATGTTTACCACTACACTACATCACATTTCTTTCTAACTACAACCCCAATTCCGAAATAGTTGGGACAAAGTGTAAATTGTGAATAAAATCAAAACGCAATGACTTTCAAATCATACCAGCCATTTCAAATTTGCTGGCTGTAACAGGTCTCAAAAAAGTTGGGACAGGGGCCTTTTTACAATGGTGTAGCATCCCCTCTTCTTTTTAATACACAGTGGAGGCATTTAGGCATTGAGGAGACAAGTTTCTTGAGTTTAATGAAAGATCAGGACGGCAGGCAGGCCAGTTCAGCACACGGACTCTACCACAAAACCATGCTTTTGTAATAGCTGCAGTATGTGGTTTTGCATTGTCCTCCTGAAATACACAAGGCCTTCCTTGGAATAGATGTCATCTGGAGGGGAGCTTATGTTTCTCTAATACCTTTATATACCTTTCAGCATTCAAGGTGCTTTTTAGAACATGCAAGTGTCCCACGCCATATGCACTAATGCATCCCATACCATCAGAAATGTTGGCTGTTGAACTGAACGCTGATAACAGGAGGGGTGGTCTTTCTCCTCTTTAGCTTGGAGGACACGACGCCAATGATTTCCAACTAGAATGTCAAATTTGGACTCGTCTGACCACAGGACACCTTGCCACAGTCCATTTCAAATGAGCCTTGGCCCACAGAACACGGTGGCACTTTTGAATTATGCTCAACAATGGCTTCCTTTTGGCATGATTAAGTTTTAGGTGGCATCTGTGGATGGCACGGTGGACTGTGTTTGCAGACAGTGGTTTCTTGAAGTTTCTGGGCCCATTTAATAATGTCAATGACAGAATTATGCTGGTGAGTGAAGCAGTGGCATCTGAGGGCCCGAAGATCACAGGCATTCAGTAAAGGTCTTCAGCCTTGTCCCTTACACACAGAGATTTTTCCAGTTTCTCTGAATCTTTTGATGATGTTATGCACTGTCCATGATGAGACCTTCAAACCCTTTGCAATTTCACGTAGACAAACATTGCTTTTAAAGTATTCCACAATTTTTTTACGCAAGCCTTCACAGGTTGGAGGGCCTTTGGTCATCTTTACTTCTGAGTGACTCAGCCTCTCTAAGCCATCCTTTTTAAAGCCAATCATGTCACATACCTGATGCCAGTTAACTTAATTACTTGTCAAATGTTCTTTCAGCTGATTCTCTTGTATATTAATTGCTTTTTCAGCCCTTTTTTGCCTGTGTCCTAAATTTTTTCAGACACGTTGCCACCAGAAAACTTGAAATAAGCTGATTTTGTGGATAAAAATGTAAAATGTCGGTTTCACCATTTTAAATGTTATCTATGTTCTATTGTAAATAACATATTGGCTCCTGTGATCTGAAAGTCATTGCATTTAGATTTTATTCATAATTTACACTTTGTCCCGACTATTTCGAAATTGGGGTTGAATATACTATGGATTCATGCTTGTCATTTCCACCACTGTGGCCACATCCACATCTGTAGACACTTCCTTGTGGACGCTGTACAGGCTGTAATTTTTGACCAATTGCTTCCATATTTGGTATGGAAATGTGATATTCTTCAGTTATGACACCAATCGATTTTGGTTTCCATGGCTACAGTATTGGCTGATTTAATGCACAAAAAACAGGAGAAGCAGGCTTTCGGGGCTACACCCATGCAGTTGCAGGTGACCAGACTGTCTAGTCTTTGGGCTGGGCCGAGCAGCGGCCCGGCCCTTATAAAGCGAATGTCGCTGTCAGAGTTACTGCGTGAGTGACTGACATACCAAGTGATCAAGTTCAATGATTAGCTGGCCTGCGGGGAAGAAGTTCCCCGATTGGTCGGCCGGCGGGGAAGAGGCGGACCAGCCATACACTAGGTGCACCTGGTCTTGTTTGACTATTCAAACGCAGCCCATGCCTCAGTGAATTCAGGCCGACAGAAAAGCCTGAGGAGGAGAAACAAAGTACTTCAGTGCACCACAGAAATGAGTATACCCCCTTTAAAAAGTAAGACTTTTATCCGTTTTTCAGTGAATATGAGAACAATTGACCGTATTTGACAAGACTGAGTTTTATTACAGATGTATTTTATCACAGAAGTGTGGTCACCTAACAACATTACAATCGTGTCATTCCATGGCAAATCAACCAAATTTTAGGAACCTCTCCACCAAAAAAAAATATCTTTATTATATTCCCCACAGTGGAAGATTTATATATCTGGTGCGAAATGGTAAAATAATTAAGAATGGTAAAATAATTAAGCTCAGTCATTGCCAGTTCCCGAGATTTAGCTTCTTTTAGGGAAGGGGGGGGGGGGTTCAGTTTTAAGAAAATCACCATAATTTTAGATTGAGGGCCTGAGATATGCATTTGCAGAGCAAACAGACCCATTAGTTTAATTTTGTCATCAGAATAGTTGCTGAACTCTTGGCTTAAGATACTTTTCTTTACTCAGTGTGTTTAGCTTACCTGTACTGTGGCCTGGGAAAAGCAAAAAATGCCAATCACACAAATTTTTTCCAAATTTAATGCATTTATTATTCTGTAACTAATTAAGATAGCACCCTGGGACCTGGTAAGTAAACTGTCAGTCTGAAAAAAATGTCAAAGTCACAATGGTTGTTTTAAATGTTTTCATAACCTTGGAAGTTTGCTTCAGAATGAAAAGTGCGTATTTTGGGTCATTATAGTGGGTATATATCTCAAAAGGGACACAAGTGATCAATGTCATATTTTTAGTGCTTGAAGGCATGGGTCTTGGGTCTAACATATTAAAAAATAGTGCCACGGGCCCTGTAGCTCACTTGACCACTCAAGGGTGTGTAAGAAGCAGTTTAACTCAAACTAGTAGGGTGTGTAAGAAGCAGTTTAACTCAAACTAGTCATCAAAAACCCAGGGACTTTCTTGCATGCCCACTTTTGACCAGTAGCCAAAGGCAAGATTTCAAATTCTTTATTAACTCCAGTGACCTTGGCATTTAAAACCTGAATTATATGTCAAGTATCTTGCTACCTACTACCTACATAGCAAAATTGAGCTGAACATATGCATAAATAGCTTTCAGATGGTGACTGATGTCATTTTCAAAATCGCCACCGAAGCAGCCATATTTGAAATCGGATCGAAACGCCTTGAACAAACTTTAGTGTCCTCATGGGTAGGAAGATACCTGCCAAGTTTTAGCTCCATTGGCAAAGTAGTTTTTTGTATAAAGTTGAAGGTCAAAGCAAGGTCAAAATTCGAAATACGGAAAAAGCAGTATGATGTGATGTATCTTGCCACGTACTAACTACATAGCAAACTTCAGCTGAATATGTGCATAAATAGCTTTCAGATGGCTAGTTATGTGATTTTCAATATGGCCGCTGTGGCGGCCATGTTTGAGATCGGATCGAAACGCCTTGAACGAACTTTGGTGTCCTCATGGGTAGGAAGGTACCTGTCAAGTTTCAGCTTCATAGGCCCAATGGTTTCGAAGGAGAAGATGTTTACGGACGACGGACGACAACGACGACGACGAACGACGGACAAACAGGCCATGACATAAGCTCATCTGACTTTGTCAGGTGAGCTAAAAAACAGGAGATGTAAAACTGTTCCTGCCATAGAAAGTAAAAGAGGTGGACGGCAGGATGACGCTGTTCAACGGGAGAGCGATGAAGCTCAAATGAACGAGTTTTCAGTTGAGCACCACGCCAACTGCGCAGGCTCGAAGTCACCTCGCTAACGTAAACCAGCCTTCTGAGAAGCGGTAACTCGTCTTGAAGATGTACCCTGCACACAATTCCAAGCGAGCAAGCCTTTACGTCTGTAAGTGTAGTCTGATTCCGTTCAATGATGTTTTGTGAATTCTTACTTCATAGGTACTTCACTTTGTTAGCGATGTGGCTCAATCGTCTGCTGTCTGTGATTCGTCTATGGGCTTCTGGTAAAACAGTATGGTTATTTACATCCTGTGCGATAGAAATTCACTGGCATTTCACGTCACTTTTAGCCTAGGCTGGTGCCATCAGCTAAAAATGCTTACTATTAGACCATAATGTTACATACGAAGTAAAGACGTCTGCTACAAAATGTAGTTTCTCTGCAGAAAATATTGTCGCTGACATGAAGGCTCATCATGTTTTTATGTAATGTAAAGTTATTTGAAGTCAAAATTCAGACATAATGAATGGGGGTGAATGGAGAAGCTACCGCTGGGTGATTATCTGCCATCTTCCAGAGCGTTCTATTGAGCTTCAACTTCCGGGTGTATTCCTACCCCCTTGGGCAGTGCACCATGTTGCATCGCCATCTTCGAATGCGGTCGCATTAAGGGGACAAACTTGGTTCGCCTTTCGCGTTTTACCTTTAGATCCCTGTGTGTTGTCGGAAGCGGGGAGGAGAAGCAAACAAAGATGACTGTGTTGTTGAAAGCGCCCTACGGTTCATGTACTTGCCCTTTCCCTTGAAATGGAGGGCCATGGATACTCTTTGCTCCATGAGAGGGAAGGAAAACAACCTAAGAAAAGAAAAAAAAGGGATAAAATGAGAGTCTACATCGGCTTAGCTTTTCCCAGGAGGAGACAATTCATGAGAGGAGGACTTGAAAACGGACGCAGAGGTTGCAACCTTTCTGCTAGATAGGTAATTAAATCTAACAGTGAAGTTTATTTTGGCGTAATGTTAGAACCAGGGCAGTGTAGTCCAGCAATTACTTTATCCTCCCGTTTAAGTCGGATGATTTGCTGTTACTTGCAATATAAAATGGCAGAGACAGCTAGTTTGTTAGTTAGCTTACTGTGGAAAAACTCCATTTCAACAGTTTTTAGTTGCCGTTACTCTGCTCATAAGTCATAGTAGTGGGCGACCTTGCGTAACGTAACTCTTTCAACCGAATTTTCCGAGGATTTTCTCGTGTTTCATACTAATTTATTTCATCTGATTTGCCAGGTGGGGGGGGGGTTGATGTCCTCCCACAAGTCAGACAGAATAGACCAAAGTGATTCCACTTTATCATCTTCGTGACTAAGTACATCAATCACTAGAACCGTAAACACTAATGATAAAAGTATCTCCAGGTGATAATTATTTCAATTGCCACGGCCCCCCCAAGAAAACTTTCTTTTTAACAGCAAGTAAGAGAAACGGCAAATTTTGAACAGTGGATTAATATGCTCCCGTCAATTATTCTACAGCTGGTCTTCCAGGCGAATACGTTAATGATTGCTTAAATTTCCTGTTTTCGTGTAGTGTTGTACTCGGTTGTATAAAGCAAAGAAACACGTAGAGTATTTCAATTGCCGATTTTGAGCTGTGTCATTGAAACCATTTAGTTTGTCTTGTAGTTTTTACAGTGCTCCATGTAACTCACTTGGACCTTGGAAGAATAAAGATGCTTATTCATGTCTTTACATTGACTGTTAATGTAATCTGTGGTGCAAATAATTTGTTCCGCATCCGGTGTGAAAGTGGCTTAAATGTCAACGTGGACATCAGTAAGAAGCGTAGACTCTTCTGTGACCAGTGTAGTTATAGACATATTGACACATTCTTGACTCTTTGCGGCTTCCATAGTGGTAATCACGGGCTTAGAAGGGGAGGTGCTAGAGAGTACTGCTTCGTTGTTTGCATTCCATCAGTGCACCACTAGATGGGAGTAATTCTCACACACTGCGGCTTTCAACAAAAATATACTTCCTCTCCAGCATCCAGTCTTAAGTGCAAGAGGTCTGTGAAAGCAAAGATTCAGAGGTTGTGTGCTGTAATGCTGCGTTTCCACTGAATGCAAAACAAATTTTTTCAGTGACCACAATACTTCCAAAGGCAACGCAAAGATGCAAATCAATGCAAAAAGATGGCAGCTCACACCGGTCGACGGAGACATCGCGCGACGCGACATGAATGGCCGACACACACAGCATGAATGCACAAAATTTGCTTTTTACTCCCCGTCAAAATATTTTTTTGTGCAAAAGTCACGCAAATTGAGCAGTGTTCTGAATAGCATCATTGCTACTCGCAGCAATGTTGGCCAGCTAGGCTAACCAGCTTCTTATTCAAATAGTGGAGTAGATAACATAAAGAATCATGCATTTGACGATACAAGCAGGAAACATGAGGAAATGTTAATTTTACATTACATTTTGAGAAAAATGTGCTTGCCACTTGAAATTCCAAGATGGCGCCATTTTCCAAGATGGCCACCAGATGTCTTCCTACTCTGAAACATATGCAAAAAGTCTGAATATTTTGTCCAAATATCCTAATATTGCGACTGAAGCGACAGTATGTAGTGTTTTTTGCATAAGAATGCTTGGTAGGAACCCCCTACCCCTATAGCATTTATTGTTCATCTCCATCTGTTGTCTCTGAAGAGCTTGGACAGTGACAACTGCAGAGTGCAGTACAGGCTAGTCTGTTCTTTACACACTTGCACCTTCCACCACAGTCCATCTTGCATCCACACTTCGTCAACTCCCGGCAGTTCTTAGAGATGGGCTCAAGAGTAGTCCACACAACCTTCCAATTATCACCTCCATTTGAGTATCCCCAGTTTGATGAACACTGCTGTTCTGGCTGGCGGATGATGCACTGTCCCCAAATATGTCCAGCTTGACATGCAGTTTTGCATGTTCCTTCAGCGCATTTTGAGATGGTGGGATTAAGTCATATGGCCTCAGCCTTCGTGCAAAGAGATCAAGTCTTGCCTTGTCTACAGAAGTAGTTGTACTGGACCAGTATTGGTTTATTTTCTTCACCTATAGGCCTAGAGCCCGCCTTCCGCACCATATACCGCTTTGCAAAATGCTTCATTACTGCAAGAAATCATTCTGGCACTAAAAATGAGGTCAAAGAAGACAAATATGAAAACAATTTTACAAAGAAATTCAAAAGAGTAAACACTTTTTATGCTTGATAGCCATTTTTCCAGACACTTGCAGCCATCTTGAAAAATGGTGGCCAAATTGGAATTTTTGATGGCTTGCACTTTTGTGACATATAGAACATTAATACCAAATTTCATGCTTGTATCATCAAATGCATGATTCAGGCCCAAAATCACCTTTAGCTGCTCCACAAAAACCATATTTAGCGGTACTGCTTGAGATGATGGGAATTCTAGTGGGCTAGCCGTGTCAAATAACCTTTGGATGAGTTTCACAAAAAAAAAAAAAATAGTGGTCTAGCTCAACATCGGACATGACATCATCAGTTTTGAATATTTTCATTGTCAAGCAAGCACATTGTTCATGAATTAAAATGTTTGTGACGTTAAACCAGCAACATTCGCATCGCCATCTTGTTGATTTTTGAAGATTGCAGGAAGTACCACCCCTTGAGTGTAAATAAGGCTCAACTGGCATTACTATTGGTCGGCGGTGTGAATTCGCGTGTCAATCCTGTTCATTTTTGTAAATTATGGTCCAAAATAGACAAGAATAAAGGATAAAGCCAGAATATTCTTGACGGGCGTGGCTATCCTCTGGTCGTCGTCTGATACGGTCAGATCCACCCGTAGATACACCACTTGCTCCTCCCGAAATATTCAATTCACGCGCCGTCCAATAGAAATCACATTCGGTTTCAAAATGACAAAAAGGTGCCATTCAAATTGCCAAAAATCGATGCTTCCTAAATGGAATGCTGAAACCAATGGGTGACGTCACGGTTGCTTCATCCATCTTTTTATACAGTCTATGGCGTCAATCAACTGCCAAGTTGTTCTCCCATCCAATGGGATCTTCACACTAACAGGGTGGAAAATAATCAAATCGAAAAAATAAAAATGATCCCGCGATCAAACTCCCGCGAATAAAGCAAGGAGAAATTTCATTTCCTGTTTGGTGTAAATGCAGCATAAGAGTTGTGGGCAAGCCTCTAGGATACGCGGAATCTTCTCGGCAAAATTGCCATTGCAAAATTCAATGGGAGATCACATCGAGTTTGACTGGAGAATACTACACAGTGGCGAGATACTTTGAGAAGTGGTGCCGATGGGCGAGTACAATTTTATCAGCGGAATGGTTTTGCAGATATTATGGAATTATTGCCATCATATCCACTTCTGTCGCAGATCCTTCTGTTCAACACAATAACTCAAAAACTATTCTTTAGGTCCTATCCGAATTTTAAATGCCTTTCGATCTTATCATGAAGGAGACCTGGATTGATTTTGGGCTTTCTATTAATAATAAGTTACTCAGCTAATCAATTTCCTCAAATACATCAGTTCCATCCCATTGCCTGATGTGTCAGCAATATCACCTTGAAATTTTGCCATTTGATTCTTTCACCCATGATCAATTATTATTATTATTAATTATTGCGGAATAATAACTCAAAAATGTCAACAGATTAGGTAACAATGAGTAGTTAAATCAATTACTGACCACATGAAAAATATTTAAGTGTATTTTTCATGAATGAGTACATATGGGTAGTCACAGCATATATAAAATGGGTTTAGTTTTGTCAGTTTAATATTAAGATATACAATTTAGTAGTTGTGCATTTCCTATTATTATTGATCTCATATGGGTAGTTTGAAGACATCTAAAAAATGGGTTGAGTATTTAAAGACCATAGGACATGAAATTCAGCTGTTTTTTATGTGTTAAAATGCTACAAAGTACCCATCTTGAACAATTAGTGATGGTTTTAATATTGCATACTTTACGCAATGTTTTAAAAAAGCCGCATTTTATCTGCTTAATTATCCACTTCAGGGAATGCCCCCTTTGCCTCAATTGACCGATCCCACGCCCCGCCTCCCATTGTCACTGTTGCTAGGATGGAAAACTAACCAGGAAACTCCATCCTTGCCTGAGTTCAAAACAAGTACAGCGGCACTGGTTCCATTCACTAATGTGTTGCATGCAAGTCGGTGTTATTTTGGCATCAGCATTTTGTGTCCCTAAATATGTGCTTTTTGCAGGATGGAAAGCGGCACACTTACACTTACATACTTAACCCTTTTTTACAGATGTAGACGCTTGCGTCTATGGAACTGCAAATTTAAGCACGAAGTTACTGTACTCGACCACTAGATAGCACCCCCAGATTAGTTATTGAATCTTCACAAGCAAGCAGAGTTCGAACGCGGCTTTGAATATGGGGAAGTTCACTCTTCTCCCTGTTTATTCAAGAGTTGCATGAATTAAACTCCTCCGCTAAGCCTGATGTGCAAACTGGTCAATATCCTTGCCCATAGCATCGATCCAGCAGTTTAAAAAAAAGATCTATTGCGACAGAAAAAATCGTTGTCCTGAGTTGCAACCACATTAGCTACAGTGAGCCAAAGGTCTTCCAATTAGTGTTCAAAAAAATCAGTTTTCTGAAGCAAATAATTCGACATGGTATTGATTTCCTCACATTCTTCTGTCAATTAGTCATCTCTTTCAAAAAATGCATAGTTCCTTACCGTGGATTTACGTGTAGATTCCTTCATCGACAAATTCAGCGATTCCTTATATCCACCGGAGTACTGGTGTTGATAGCCAATCACTCAATTATACACACAGGCTCTTCTGCGTAACTGCAGTGTTACAGTTTATGCCCTCGTGAAAATTCCCTGGTAACAATGTATTGATTGGCTTGTTTCTTACCCAATTTCTGAGTGTTTAAACATTCTACAGTAAGCAAAACACATTGATTGGAAAAACACAGAGCATACAAGCCTATGCGTATCAGCAGGCTCGGTTGTATCCTGTCAACGTTGCGCACATTAAGCAGCTGAAATAGACGCGATTTATAGAAAAAAGGCTCGCAAAACTGGCCTTGAAGTGCTCAGTTACATTTACAGTATTTAAATGAGATAAGGACATGGTCAATGGGAATTCGAATGAAACAGGACCGAAAATTCAGAGGAAGTATTGGAATCTGAATCAGATGCCATCGTTGTTGGACGCATAATCACCCACCATGAGCTACTTACGGCGGCACAGTGGTTAGCACTACTGCCTCACAGCAAGAAGGTTGTGGGTTCGAGTCCGGCCTGGGGCCTTTCTGTGCGGAGTTTGCATGTTCTCCCCGTGTTCGTGTGGGTTTCCTCCGGGTACTCCGGTTTCCCCCACCCACAAAACATGCAATATAGGAACACTCCTGTATGACTGTGTGTGAATGTCTGGTGGTGGTCGGAGGGGCCGTAGGCGCATACTGACAGCCACACTTCCGTCAGTCTGCCCCAGGGCAGCTGTGGCTACAAAAATGTAGTTTACTACCATCAGAGCGTGAATGTGTGAGTGAATGAATAATGTATCCTTGTGAAGAATCTTTGAGTGCCCAGAAAGCAGAAAAGCGCTATATAAAATTGTAGCATTATTATTATTACTTATGGCGTGACCACACAGGAGAGTGCCAGGATCGCTATTCTGTGTTGCTGAGAATGTTTGTTAATAAGGGGGGTGGGGCAAGTAACAAAAAATTGCGATTTTTGTTAAAAATGATTTCTACATTTTTTTAGGCAGACGATGGGAATTCTTTTATTTGGACCCCTTTATATTCATAAACTTGCTCAGTGCATGACCTAAGCTCTTTTAATTAAAGGGGTAGTCCAATGTCTGGACAAAATGCTCATTTTCTCATGGGATTACTCCTGCCTTCTCGGCTGCCATGGGACATGCAGCAGCAAGGCGCTCTTTTTGAGGAGTTTTCGCCAGTCACAGATATACACTTTGCTGTCAGGGCTTTCTAATGAATCAGCAATTTTCAAGTGTGTACTGCAGGCGGTTTGAACACAAAATTGATGCCATCTGTAATCTGTCAATTTTAATCAAATTAAGAATTCAAAGGAATTCAAATGTCTTGAAAAATCAAAGCAGCACTTCTTTGAATCCCCATGTAAAAAAAAATCTGCATCCAATGAAGTAGTAAATATACTTGCATTTCTCAAGTTTACAGAGATGCCCTAGATGCTCGACCTCTGCTGCTTGACCTCTGGTACCATCCTGCTCCAGTAAAGCTTTGTCAGTGACAGGAAACAGATGAAGACAAAGCAAACTCCAAGTTGACCTCTCCCTCCTACGAACACCATCTTCCCTCAGTACTAATGTCCAGAGGAAAGCACATTTCCTGAAAGGGGTGTTCACTACCAGGCAGGCCTTTGGATCCCCAACAAAACAGTGGTAAGTCCATCAATCAGCAGTATCTGAACAATGTGGATTTTTAAGAGGGCCTCTCTGGAGTAGCCAGGGTGGCTGTGGATGAGGAGGTCACGCTCCTCTCAGCTCTCAATAGGCAGAAATGTCCATCCAAAATCCTTTGTCAGCATCAAACAAAAAGAAAAAAAAAATCGTTACCCTAAAAAGACTGACCTGGTATTTTAACAGGACAGCCGCACTGACCATTTGGCCGACACTGTACTGACCGAAAAAAATACAGTGTGAATGTAAACACTTTTCAGCCAATCAGACTTCAACAAAACTGAGTGTGTAGTTGTCCTGCAGAAAAGGCAGGCCACTTTGATACAAAATGACAGCCTGTGTGCCAGTCCTTCTCAGCAGCGACAGTATAGATCAGTTCAATTCCAGCTCTCTGCTGTTTCCAGATAAAGCCATCAGAAATGGTGTGACCTATAGAAGAGATCCATGTTCATATTTAATTTTCTGAGGGGAACAATTAACTCACATACTTAAACATGCACTTCAAATATTACTTTGCACAATTTTTATTACATTATGTGAAATTCAGTGAATACAAGGTTTAGAGAAATTCCTCAGTCATTCAGCACAGAAGAGCTTTTATTTTGATTCACTAATCTCCTGAATTGTAAATGCAGGATTACCTTAAATACAATCACATGCAGCTAAAAATATTACAGGGACTTCCTTGGTTAAATCAAGGTTAAATAAATAAGAATTAAAAATCTAACTACCACAAAATCACATGCAACCAATTTTAAACCAGGACCTGAAAATAATAGGGTAAATATCTACAGAACTCATCACCACACCAAACACGTTGTAGCCAACTAGCCATCCAAACGCACTTCTTGAGAGGTTACATTTACCTGCAAAACCCGGACAGCACATGGTTGACTATGGTAGGTTCCGAGCAAAGTCAGGGCACTCCACAGCTTCGTCAAACCACTGGGATGGAATGGAACGGTGCTTAGAAACATTATTGCCACTTTATTGCATTCACATTCCGAAGTGGCTATTCCCCCAACCTACGGTGGTTCAGGAAAGTGGCTCTTATTCCCCAAACCTTTCTTAACGGGGGGAGGGTTCTCTTATTTCCCGAACCGTTTGAAGAACGGGAGGAAGGTTGCTCTTATGATTCTAAGGCCCGTATTCAGAAACGACACTCACACTGAGTACGAGTGAGTACTAAAACTTAGTGTCAGGTTATACTAAATGAGTCAGAGGTTGCCTTAACACTCATTTGCTTTCAGAGACCTCACTCGCACTGAAAATAGCGTCTCTTTCTGAGTGAAGGTTGAGTGCAGGGAACACCTCCCTTGAGCCGCACTAACTTGCGCCGGTATTTCGTTATCATGTCTTTCAGGTGGTTACAAACACTAGAAACTCTGGATCATTTACAGCTACATGCTCAACGTAAATTTTAACTCTAATGATGATAACGATACCTGACCACCTGGTTTCAGTCTTTGCGAACTGCACTGTGGTGAGCTCAAGGTTAGCATTTGTGTACTCACCAGTAGCTACTGGTGAACTGACAACAGGGGAAGCTCAAAACCATCCCTTAAAGATAATGATTGAAAAAGGTCATATCCAGTCATTTAATAAAATTTCATTTACTTGAACTACAAAAATCCAAAGGATTATCATGTATTGCCAGTTCTACTTGTCCTAATTATCAATACTCATTCTATCGCCCTGTTTTCAATTCATTTAAATTACCATTGCAAAAACTCCGAGAACTCTCAACATTATCAGATGCGGCCAGTTTTCACGAATGACGCATATCTATCAACTCTCACGCATTCGGTTTTTTTTCGCACTTTTCTTTACTGATGGGTTGGATAATTCTGCGATCAGCGGCTCGTGGGGCGCGTGTGGATTGGTCTGTGAGGTTCATGTAGCTGTAAGTCACGAGAATCCGTTCTTTTCTACATTCTTAACCGCTGAATGTATGAGGAAATGTCCGGGACGTTTCACAGCTTGATGCTTAGTGAGCCTCGCGGGCTGTCCTGCGCCTTTCGCGAGCCTCTCGACCACAGAATTTATGAAGATATGCTGATTTTTTACGTCATTTATGTGCGAAAGAAACGCCTCAATTTTGTGAAGCAATGTATGACGACGCTGTAAAAATAAATTTGATAGTCGTTTTACCAATTGGTCCGAAAAACATTCTAATCAAGAAAAGTAAACTGCGTCAGGTTTAGGTCATTCAGCACCGAAGGGTGAGGATTGAGCGTCCCTTTGCAGCAGCCGACGCACTGCCTGTGGTACCCAGTGCCCACTACTGTCAGTTATGCTCGAGTGGTGTTTGTGAATATCAACTGGCGAGGAGTGGGACCGCTCTCTCGGTTAGTGGTAGGTCCATCACTTTCTCACACTCCAGTTACATTTCAGTCGAACTCACTACATGGTGATTGGAGGGTGAGTGTCGTTTCTGAATACGGGCCTAAGACACCGTTCAATCTGAGACACCATTCAGATGACACCAAAAAGTTTGACCGATAGATGTCGCTCAACAGTTGGGGGAATATCCTTCGCGCGCCTTTACATCGAGCATAGCGATTATGGCGCTGTGTCCCTGCTGGCAAATAGAGCAAATGACCGCATCTCAGTTCTTTCTACCCATTCACACATTTTACAGTTTAAATGAAGGAATATTTCTTTTCACTGGGGTTTTAAACCATGGCTGTCAGCGGATAAGCATTCAAGAATGACGCAGCACAGAATATTAAGGCCACACGTCCACACCAAACAATCAAATGATATCTAAGCTTTCATTGAAGGTCAAAAGAGAATACCTTGAAATTACACTTCACAGTACCTGCTGTAAACTCGTAGCACCGCTGTCAATTCAACTTCTTCAAATTTTAAAACATCGAATGGAAATGCGGCTCCAACCTACAAAAAAGTTCAGAGTTATACTGAGCAATTTAGGCACTACAAGCGAAAATGAAAATCAGGTTTATTTTTCATTAAAACATTTACAAAGATATTCAGATTAGAAATCATATTTCATCACACAACTGGAACAGATTTTCTGTGGCGCATCGCTTCGCGCATCTCTGTGACCACGCGTTGCCCCGCAGGTTCTGAGTACGTCCTCTCACTGGTTTTTACCTCTCCGTATAAATCCTTCATAGCAGAGACAACCATTTGCTTGAATTCAGCTGCGCTGAGCCTCCTCTCGTCACTTTCCCAAATTCTGTTGAAAAAGAAGAGAAACCACGCTAACATCTGACGTTAGATATCATTTTTTCCATTGTAGTTTTCATGGCATTACTTACAAGCAAATCTTCAGGTAGTGGTGGACTGATGCATTTTTTAATACGAGTCGTTCAAAGGTTGCAGGTTCCGACATTTTTCCCACAAACTTTACCCTACTAGCTGATGGCTGGCTTCAAAAAAGGTATGATTCCAGCACAGAACGTTATCTAGTTCGCTACACCATTGAGCCAGTATGCCGACCGTTATGATGACTCAAAACACAGAACCGACGGAGAGTCAGAACTGCACAGGAACGAAAGTAGCCTATTTGGGAAACTTGTGTCCCCACGTACACGCATTAGCAAAAAACATCACCTAAATAGCTAGCACTATAACGTGGAATCTGGAGATTTGTGCGATTTACAGAAATATTTTGTCGCAGCGACCGTACGAACTCCAATATAAGCCACAACCACGTATTCTAATCTAAAAACCAGCGCACTCTTCTTCCTTCTTCTTCTTCTTTTGTGTTGTGGTGTTGGACTTTTAGCGTAAGAGGTGCATTACCGCCACCTGCTGGACTGGGGTATGGATGCAAAAGCTTATTCTACTACTGAACTGGTAGTAAAAAAAAAAAAGTGAGCGATGAAACTAGATCCTGTGAATAAGTCCTGTATTCCTCAGAAATTTAAAACATAATTAAAGCAGATGTGGCCTGAACTTACGTTTAAGACTTCCTTTAAATTCAGATTTAACTTTTCCCTTCTCAACTGCTCCATTAATGTTTCCCTTTCTGACTGGTACTTTGGACAGTGACAGATCACATGCTCTATAGATTCTGACCTACCACAAAACTCACATTTTCCATCAGCACGTTTTCCCATAATTGCCAGGGTAACGTTTAGCCTAGTGTGCCCAAATCTCATTCTTGAAAGAATATCTTCCTCTCCCTTACTCCTGTTTGAAGATCTCCACGGACCTCAGTTGCCTTAGATGTCATGTAGATGTCTTCCTGTATGTCCGCTGTCCCAAAGGGATTGCAAACGTTCTCTTAGTTTGTGTTTAATTATGCTTTTGATTTCTGCCTTACTGTTGTCCACCTCTAGATCGACATTACTGTTGCTAGCAGCTTTCTTGGCACAACTGTCTGCTAGTTCATTGCCTATCACGCCTAGGTGAGCAGGCACCCATACAAATGAAAGTTTTGTTCCAGTTTTTAGCAGTGTATTGGTGACTTGCGCTATATTGAACACTACATCTTTTCTGGAATTTGACTGCCAGGATTTAATACCAATAAGTGCTGAGCTGGAGTCTGAGGCAATAACTGCCTTCTCAGGTCTATTCGCTTCCACCCACTGCAGTGCAATCCACACAGCTATTAGTTCAGTCATATAGACAGCTAGGTCATCAGTAATTCTCATGCCTATTTCAGTTCTGAGTTCAGGGATGGCAAATGCTGCCCTAACTGTCCTGTCTGTTTGTTCGGAGGCGCCTGTAAATATTTTCACCTCTTCGCCATACCTCCCATTTATGTATCCCTGCACCCTGTGTTTATCCAGTTCATTGCCCTGTTTTTCCTCTAACAGCTGGAGATCAATAGACACCCCTTCCATAACCCATGGCGGAGTAGGTGGAATGAACACTGTTGGACTGATTTTCAAGTTGCTAATATTCATGTCTCTCACTCTGTCATTAATTGTCCACCCATAACTTCTAATATGAGCATGTAACCTTTCTTAGCATGGCTGTAAAACACTCTGGCTCATGTGATCAACACTGTGGCCTTTCAGATTTGCCCAAAATACAGGAGCAAGCTGATCCCTTCTAAGATGAAGGGGCATGTCCTCCATCTCAACTTGTATAGCCGCCACTGGAGTGGTTTTCATAGCCCCACAGCACAGCCTTAACGCTTGGTTCTAGACCACATCAAGCCTTTAGACTCAATTATACAACTCATTCTGTCATTTATCATTTTCTCCATAGTCTTTCCCATCTGAGAAGTTAGAGCTATCGGCCTGTAGTTACCTGGGACTTGCAGGTCTTTGCCAGGTTTCTCGATAGGAATAATGATGGATTCCTTCCACGCTTTTGGTATGATTCCCTCTATCCAAATCTTATTATAAAGCGCCAATAGGGCTTCCTTTCCCCTATCTGTCAGATTTTCCAACATAGAATAGCATATTCCATCCCCCCCCCTGGGGAGGATTTGCCTAACTTCCGCAGAGCAATATTCTGTTCAGTACTCGTAAACAGTGCATTCACTTCCCATCCTATCACATCTGCACGGTCGTCCGCTCTCACACAGTCCTGCTGGTATTTCTGTCTCAGCTCTCGCTGTCCTTTCCTGTTGGGAGAGGTTTTCAGAGCTATGAACTTTGCTTAACGTCTTTGCTATAACCTCTGCTTTTCCAATATTACTTGTGATTATAGTGTCCCCATCCAGCAGTCCAGGATATCCATACTGCATCCCACTCCCTTTCATCCTTTTTGTCATACTCCATGCTTTTCCCACTGGGGCATCTCGACCTACTGAGTCACAGAACCTTCTCCAACTTTCTTTCTTGACCTGTTTGATAGTTCTCCTCACAACTGCCTGAGCCTTTTTAAATAAAATGAAGCTCTGGAAGTTATGGGTTCTCTTCAACACTCTAAATGCCTTATTTCGTGCTTTAACTGCCATTCTACATTCATTATTCCACCAAGGGACAATCCTACCTAGACTCACAGGTTTAGTTTTAGGAATTGCTGCCGTAGCTGCGCTGACTATGCCAGCACTAACCTGTAAACAAAAATCTTCTATATCTCCATTTGTATCCACCGATAACAGTGGGGCGTCACAGACCTCTCAAAACTTATCCCAGTCAGCTTTTCCGAAAATCCATCTTTCATTGTGAACTTCTTGCTCCGCTGAACAATCCATTCCCATTTCAATTTTTATTGGGAAGTGGTCACTGCCCACAGCATTACGATCTCAATACTATCCTTTAATATGGAAATCAAGCTCAGGAATCAGCCATGTTTCTTGGGCGCAGATAACACTGGGTTTCACGCTGAGATCGTCAATGTACTTCTTAAATTCTTGCCCATTTCTTATCAAGCTCCTTGCATTCCACTGCAGTATGACAAAACCCATTAACCAGAACCACCACATGCTTGAGATTGAAGCGCACTCTTCCTCGATTGTGACTTTGAGACACGCATTGTGAATCACAGCAGTACCGCCACCTCCTGTCGTGGCGGGTGGGGTAAATTAACAGGACCTTGCTTCCCAAAAGCGATGATTGTAAAAGCCCTCTTGTATTTTACGTTTGCGGAGTGTTCCCAAAAAGACAATTGCTACGAGCACGGCAGTTTTCCAATGCATTTCAATGTGTAGAGATACGGCAGTCCCCATTTCACACCCTGCCCTAAACTAACCCTAACCTTGACTCCAACTCAAACCCTTCCCCTAAACATAAAGCCAAATTCCTATCCTAATTTCTTCAAATCGATTGCCATAACAACCAGAGGGCACGACATCACCAATTTTTCAGAGTTCAGACTGATGGGAGGGTTTCAGCGGCCCTCCCTTTCCCCGTCTCCAAAGCTGCAGTTAAATGACGTTCTGCAGACGGCTCTTTCACTGAAATCTGCTCCTCTCATCCAGCTCATGGCACCACATCAGGGTTGTTGGTGTTGGGAAGAAGGCAGAAGATATTGTGGGAGTGGTTGGGGGGGGGTTTGACAGGGGGCTCCTGTCCCTTAGTCGCTGTATTTGCAACTCCCCCCAAACCTCTTACTAGCTGTAAGCAGCCTATGACATCAGCCTTCAGTTCTGTTTTGCACAGTCGCAGTTTTGGACTTTCATTAGAGAAGCAGGATTCTGGAGGACCATAGAGACCAAACCACATGAATATACAACTCTGGCCTCCTGCCCATGGCCTACTGCAGGGCCCTGGACCAGCCCAGAGGCTGGGGCCTCTGCCAGGAGACTGTGAATGATTACCTTGGCTCAAGGAGCAACTCCAGCAAGCTTTGTTAATCATGCCGTCTGGCCCTCTGCTTAATGCTTGGCTTGGGGTCCGTATGGCACAGTCTGCTCTTGAGTTTTTGTCGTTTGTGAAAGTTATCATTTTCCAAGAATGTGTTTTGGTTGCGTTGCTCTAACCACTTGAGTGATCCCCACTGTCTGTGTTGTGATTCTGCATTTCAGCCATGTCTTTTGTCTAGCCCCATGTTTAAGTTCTGTGCCTGGCTTGCCATGTATGCCTTTTGTGTTTTAGTGACCACTGCCTGCCTCTGACCATCCCTAGGATTATGTATTGTGTTTTGGTTGTTTGATTTCATGTTTTATTATTTTTCTTGTTTTGTTATTATTTACGTCTTTGCCATGTTTCATAGCCTTGCCATGTTTCATAGTCTTGTTTTTGGTTCTAGTCCTGCACTTCGTTTTCCCCTGTCTTGTCTGGTGTAGGTCTTTGCCCACGGTCCCTTGTCTGACGTGCCACTCATTCGGGTGATTTCCTGGTTTCTGGGATTTCAATCTTTCTTCATATCTCGTTTTCTTCCTTCCTCTCTCTTTATGCTATCTACTAACCCTACTAACAGTTTATTGTTTTCGATAATTACTAACCCCGATTAACATTGTATATTCATACTAACTGACTAACTTGCACTCGGGATTGTATAGCTGCACATACTAATAGACTAACGATCTCTCAGCATTCGCCCAATCTGTATCTCCGCCCTCCTTGCCTATCACTAATTATCTCTACTGCAGTTTCCATTTATATCTCAGGCTTTCTCTTTTCTTTAGACTATACACTTTAGTACTCCTTAACCGGAGCTGTTATTCGTTCATAGGAATGTCTCGTTATCCCTGTCTGCGTTTCGGCATTCGCCAAATTCATGTAATTAGTTTTCCTCATGTGTCACTCCCATGTCATTGATTACACCTGTTTACCCTAGTCATGTGTTCACCCCGGATGTGTATATAAGGTGTCTGCACTTTTAGTTCCTTGTCAGATCGTCTTTACTCCTTTGTCTTGTGCTACGTTCCTCGCCTTGCTCACTGTGATATTTTCTTTCTGACTGGATTGCCCGACACTTGTTTTTTGGTTTGCCCTTTTGGATCTGATTGCCTTCGTGAGTTTTGACCTATTTTTGCCCGACCACGTCTATTGTCTTTGCTGCCCTGGTATTTGGATTCGGACTGTTTACGGCTTATGAGTTTGTCTCTCCACCAAACCCACGCCTGTGTACCGAACCATTTTTGCCTGACCTTGAGTTTTGTTATTGGTGCCCTGGTTACAGTTTTGGACTTTGCCCTTTGGATTCTGTTTGTGGATTGTGGACATTGTACTGTTGCCAGCTCTGTTGGGGGGTTTCCCCCTTCAGAAATAAAGCCTCCATTTTGCATTTATCTGGTTTTCGCTCTTGGCTCATTTCGTAAAACCTCACATTACGATCTGACCATGACGGAGCCAGCGTCAGACCAGTCTCTGCAGGAGGCAGTGCACCAGCAGGGCACTCAGTTGGAGCTTCAGGAACGTCAGCTCCGTGCTCTGATGCAGCACATGCAAACCATGAGCCTCCAGATGGCGGACCTCACTCGCTCAGTACAGGAGGCGCAGCAACTACAGTCACCCCAGCCTACCGCCTATACTCCTCCTGCTCCCGCTTCCGCTCCGCCCCTACCCAGCTGCGAGCCACGTCTACCACCGCCGGAGAGGTACGACGGGAACCCGGGAGCATGTCGGGCGTTTCTCACCCAGTGCGAGCTCATCTTCAGCCTGCAGCCTTCGTCCTTCCCCACCGAAAGAGCGCGAGTTGCTTTCATTATCACGCAACTGACGGGAAGAGCTAAGCAGTGGGCTACAGCGGCTTGGGAAGCTGATCTCCCCTGTGTACAGACTTTTCGTCTACTGGGTGAAGAGATGAGGCGGATCTTTGATCGCACCAAGTTGGGTCACGAGGCAGGACGAGAGATCCTGCACATGCGACAAGGTGGGCGTCCCGTAGCCGACTACGCCATTGATTTTCAGACGTTGGCCACCAACAGCAGATGGGGACAGAGAGCTCTGTACGATGCCTTCTTCGACGGATTATCGGAAGCACTTAAGGATGAGCTAGTGTCGCGGGATTTACCGGAGAACTTGGACGACCTTGTCGACCTGGCTATTCGCGTGGATTCGCGATTGGAGGAGCGCCGACGCCTCGCTTCCCGCAGACGACCATATCCAGCTCCCCAGAGTACTCCGCCTCGATCACCCCCTACTGGCAGCCGCTCCCCTGAGCCTGAACCCATGCAATTGGGACGTACGCGCATTCCTGTGGAGGAGAGGGATCGCCGCCGCCGTGATGGGGCCTGCTTTTACTGTGGCAAGGGAGGACACCTTATCGCTCAGTGCCCTAACAGGGAAAGAAAAAAGAAGAGAAGAGGTCCTCCTGGTGCCCGCATAGCGACAGTAATAGGGGTGACGCCGGGACAGGAAACTAACAATCGCACATGTGTTCCTGTAACTTTGGAATGGGGGGGCGAGAGCAGATCCACCGAGGCTCTCGTGGACACCGGAGCGGAGGAAAACTTAATTGATGTGGAGCTGGCCCGGAAATGGGGCGTTCCCACAGAGAAGATCTTCCCTGATCGAGTGGCCAATTCGCTCAGCGGCCAGAGGATCGGCCAAATAACCCATACGACCAGCCCCGTCAAACTCAAGGTGTCAGGAAACCACCACGAAACCATTCAGTTCCTCCTGTTACACTCTCCCCATGCTCCTATCGTCCTGGGCCATCCATGGATGGCCAAACACCTACCAGAGATCGACTGGCGCAAGAATGAAATTAAGGGATGGAGCCCCAACTGCTCCCTGACATGCCTCCGCAACGCCCTCGACCCTCTACACAACCCATCTCCTCCGGAGATTCCAGACCTGGAAAAGGTTCCTCTTGAATTCCATGACCTCAAGGAGGTTTTCTCAAAGTCTCGGGCCACCAGCTTACCACCTCACCGACCCTATGACTGCACCATAAACCTGAAGCCAGGTACTATGCCCCCTAGAGGCCGACTCTACTCACTCTCCAGACCAGAAAACCAAGCTATGGAGAAGTATCTCTCAGAGTCTCTCGCTGCTGGCCTTATACGCCCGTCATCATCCCCTGCTGGTGCGGGTTTTTTCTTCGTAGCCAAGAAGGATGGATCATTAAGACCCTGTATTGATTACCGGGGCCTCAACGAGATAACTATTAAGAACCGCTACCCACTTCCCCTCATGAACACCGCTTTTGATCTCCTGCAAGGAGCCAAGATCTTCACTAAGCTCGACCTCCGGAATGCATACCACTTAGTGCGAATCAGAGAGGGGGACGAATGGAAGACCGCCTTTAACACTCCCACGGGGCACTGGGAATATTTGGTTCTTCCTTTCGGGCTTACCAACGCTCCAGCAGTGTTTCAAAACCTCGTCAATGACGTCTTAAGAGACATGTTAAACAAGTTTGTTTTTGTCTATCTTGACGATATTCTGATTTTTTCTGAATCCCAGGAGGACCATGTTCAGCATGTTCGTCAAGTGCTCCGTCGCCTCTTGGAGAACCGCCTTTTCGTAAAGGCCGAGAAGTGTGAGTTTTTTGTTGAAACCACCACCTTTTTGGGTTACATTATTTCTCCTGGCACCATTCGCATGGACCCAGTAAAGGTGGAGGCAGTTACCAAGTGGCCCCGACCAGAGGACCGTAAGTCACTCCAACGTTTCCTAGGATTTGCCAACTTCTACCGGCGGTTCATCAGGAACTATAGTTCTGTTGCGGCTCCTCTTACTGCTCTCACCTCCTCCAAATTCAAGTTTCATTGGTCGGAGAAAGCAGAGGACGCCTTTAAAGAATTAAAGACCAGATTCACATCTGCACCCATCCTCACTATTCCCAACCCAGAGCTCCAGTTCATCGTCGAGGTGGACGCCTCCAATATTGGAGCTGGAGCCATTCTGTCTCAGAGGTCCATGGAGGATGGGAAAATCCATCCATGTGCCTTCTTCTCTCGCCGCCTCAGCTCAGCGGAGAGAAATTACGACATCGGCAACCGGGAGCTGTTGGCGGTGAAGTTGGCCTTGGAAGAATGGAGGCAATGGCTGGAAGGATCCAAGGTTCCCTTTATTGTCTGGACTGACCACAAGAATTTGGAGTACCTGCAGACAGCCAAAAGACTCAATCCGCGGCAAGCCAGGTGGGCGTTATTCTTCTCCCGCTTTAACTTCCACATTGCCTACCGGCCTGGAAGTAAGAATGTGAAGCCTGATGCCCTATCCCGATGTTTTGAGATCCAGGAGGAGGAACTTAACAAGGATACTATCCTCCCTAAGGAAGCGTTTTTCAATGCCATATGTTTTGACATAGAGAGAGAGGTTAAGAATGCCCAGACCAATGCTGCTACCCCTAGTGCGTGTCCCACTAACTGCTTATTTGTTCCAGCTGTCCTGCGCCCCAAGGTCCTGGAATGGGGACACGCATCTAGACTGTCCTGCCACCCTGGGATTCGCCGCACTAAGAGCTTCATCCTCCAGAGGTTTTGGTGGCCAGAACTTAGCCAAGATGTCCAGGGTTTCGTTACAGCTTGCTCGGTCTGTGCCCAGGCTAAGTCCTCTCACCAACCACCACAAGGTTTACTCCAGCCCCTTCCGACACCACATCGTCCCTGGTCCCACATTGCACTAGACTTCATCACAGGTCTTCCCCCATCCAACCACCACACCACCATTCTCACTATTGTTGACAGATTTTCCAAAGCCGTTCACTTAGTTCCCCTCACTAAACTTCCCTCCGCTCAAGACACCACCAATCTGGTCATTCAACATGTCATTAGGCTTCATGGCATACCCACCGACATCACTTCTGATCGTGGTCCCCAGTTCACAGCACTTTTTTGGAAAGCGTTTTTTAAAGCCCTAGGCACGTCAGTCAGTTTATCCTCAGGTTTCCATCCCCAGACCAATGGCCAGACCGAGCGAGCTAACCAATGTGTGGAAAGTGTTCTGCGTTGTCTCTGCATTAGGAACCCCTCCTCCTGGAGTTATCAGTTGCCATGGGTAGAGTACGCCTTGAACAGCCACACCTCTGCTGCCTCCGGCGTCTCCCCCTTCAAGGCCTGCCTGGGCTACCAGCCTCTGTTGTTCCCGTCCCAGGAGGAGGAGGTAGCTGTTCCATCTGCCAGCGAGTTCGTCCGTAGGTGCAGACGCACCTGGGTCACCACCCGCCAGGTCCTGCTCAGATCGGTCGCCCGGATGAAGGAACTGGCCGACAAGAAACGCACAGCGGCTCCGGCGTACCGACCTGGGCAACGGGTCTGGCTGTCTTCTAGGGACATCCCCCTCAGAGGTAACGGGGGTAAGCTTTTCCCCAAATACCTGGGCCCTTTCACTATCGAGAGGGTCCTTAGTCCCACTGCCATTCGCCTCCGTCTCCCCCTATCCATGCGACGTATACACCCAACTTTCCATGTGTCACAAGTAAAACCTGCTGTAACCCACCACCTGTCCTCTGGACCTGATCCCCCTCCACCCGCCCGGATCATCGACGGAGGCGAAGCCTACACGGTCCGTGCCCTCCTGGACTCTCGTCGACGAGGCAGAGGTCTACAGTACCTCGTCGACTGGGAGGGTTACGGACCAGAACACCGCAGTTGGGTTCCTGCCCGACACATTCTGGATAAGACTTTAATAAGAGACTATCATGCTGCATCACGCTCTTCGAATTGAACGCCAGGAGGCGTTCGTTGGGGGGGGGGTTCTGTTGTGATTCTGCATTTCAGCCATGTCTTTTGTCTAGCCCCATGTTTAAGTTCTGTGCCTGGCTTGCCATGTATGCCTTTTGTGTTTTAGTGACCACTGCCTGCCTCTGACCATCCCTAGGATTATGTATTGTGTTTTGGTTGTTTGATTTCATGTTTTATTATTTTTCTTGTTTTGTTATTATTTACGTCTTTGCCATGTTTCATAGCCTTGCCATGTTTCATAGTCTTGTTTTTGGTTCTAGTCCTGCACTTCGTTTTCCCCTGTCTTGTCTGGTGTAGGTCTTTGCCCACGGTCCCTTGTCTGACGTGCCACTCATTCGGGTGATTTCCTGGTTTCTGGGATTTCAATCTTTCTTCATATCTCGTTTTCTTCCTTCCTCTATCTTTATGCTATCTACTAACCCTACTAACAGTTTATTGTTTTCGATAATTACTAACCCCGATTAACATTGTATATTCATACTAACTGACTAACTTGCACTCGGGATTGTATAGCTGCACATACTAATAGACTAACGATCTCTCAGCATTCGCCCAATCTGTATCTCCGCCCTCCTTGCCTATCACTAATTATCTCTACTGCAGTTTCCATTTATATCTCAGGCTTTCTCTTTTCTTTAGACTATACACTTTAGTACTCCTTAACCGGAGCTGTTATTCGTTCATAGGAATGTCTCGTTATCCCTGTCTGCGTTTCGGCATTCGCCAAATTCATGTAATTAGTTTTCCTCATGTGTCACTCCCATGTCATTGATTACACCTGTTTACCCTAGTCATGTGTTCACCCCGGATGTGTATATAAGGTGTCTGCACTTTTAGTTCCTTGTCAGATCGTCTTTACTCCTTTGTCTTGTGCTACGTTCCTCGCCTTGCTCACTGTGATATTTTCTTTCTGACTGGATTGCCCGACACTTGTTTTTTGGTTTGCCCTTTTGGATCTGATTGCCTTCGTGAGTTTTGACCTATTTTTGCCCGACCACGTCTATTGTCTTTGCTGCCCTGGTATTTGGATTCGGACTGTTTACGGCTTATGAGTTTGTCTCTCCACCAAACCCACGCCTGTGTACCGAACCATTTTTGCCTGACCTTGAGTTTTGTTATTGGTGCCCTGGTTACAGTTTTGGACTTTGCCCTTTGGATTCTGTTTGTGGATTGTGGACATTGTACTGTTGCCAGCTCTGTTGGGGGGTTTCCCCCTTCAGAAATAAAGCCTCCATTTTGCATTTATCTGGTTTTCGCTCTTGGCTCATTTCGTAAAACCTCACAGTCTGATGTTAACTGATTTGTTTCAACGTAAAATTCTTCTCCCATGAGGTATCCATTTTGGCTCTGCAGCTTTGTCTTTCTGCCCTCTCAGCTTCATGGTGAAGTGGGTTGGTGGTAGAGTGGTTTAAACAGTGCCGCACTTGCTCGGACATTGTGCTGTGGCAGTATGTTAGCATTAGCGCCTGAGTGTGTAAATGAGGCAGTGCGGAATGTTGAACTGGGCCCATGTCCTCTTTGACTGCAGACATTACACATTGTTGGACTGTTAGTCACCAGGGATGGTAAATCTGAGCTTTTCTGTTTCACCCATATAAGTCATTTGTAAGGAGAGGTCAGAGGAACACCAGGTGCAGGATCCAGAAGTGTTTATTGAACACAAAACACTAAGGGGAAATTGGCAGAAACGCCAAAAACAAAACACCGTGCACAAGCACTGAACAAATGGGAGAACTGAGGTACACTGCCAAAGGCAGGGGGAAACAGAAATACTCACTCCAAGAGTGGATAAACTAAGAAAACAAAAACTGAACCTAACTACCTGACGGATAACACTAGGAGACTTTAACACGGGGCAGACAAGACAAGGGCGCAGCAGAAAATCAGACTCGGGAATCATACAAGGAGAAACTCGGGAGGCACAAAGAACTGAGATTTCACCAAGCAGCACAGAGTCAATACGAGGATCCGTCTGACATCCGCTCTCCCAACTCTGCCACATATCGTCACGGGAGGAGGCGGGGACTCAAAATTCAATCTAGGAATGAAACAGAAACACATGGGATAAATAAACAATTACACGAGAACCGGGTTAACAATAATGACTCGAGACAAGACGCTGAGTCCATCAATTAAGCTAGACAGTTTAGATTAAGGTAATCTAAACGTGACAAGTAAAAAGCACCACAAGAAAAGTGAAGGAAAGCACAGCTTTAAATCAGTTAATCAGAGATAGCTCAGGCTGGAATTACTCAAGCTGGAAATGCACGCACTCGCTAATGAGTTAATTAAGGTTAATACTACGTGACAAAATATTTACCATCACCTTGAAATAAGTGCTGGTTAGTAATATCCTATCAGAGAACGCATTCACTCAGAGTTTCACGAGACCCAAAATTAAACACAGCTGGAAGCAATGAATGAAATACCAGAGCCGAAACCGAAAGAGGAAACGTCATTGGACGACGAGACGCAGGCATGCTGACGGCTGTCACGCGACATCACTGAAGGCAGAGTGGGAGTGGATCGTCAGACGGCCGAACTGAAAGCTGATGTAAAACGAAAGTAAAGCACAAGCTCAAATAAGCACGAGACAACACACAAAAGGCAGAATCATAACATCATTGTCAGATGTGGTAATGAGCTCAGGGTTTGATAACGTCTCCTCTCTTTAAAGGAAACATTCAGATTCAGTCAGTGCCCTGCAGGTGGCCATTCTACTGCAGACCCTGGGAAATACCATGCACCCACATTCTCACCCATACATTTTGACTCACTCACTCATGCGCACATACACACACACATATCATCAAACACATTCTCGCAGGTACACAAATACATGCAAAGACCGCATTTTCGCCTGGTTCAGCCACAACTTTATGGCATCTTTGAGTGGCATACGCATTAACGCAAATGTATCTTGTGTTGTGGGACTTGATTGGAGAGATCAGTTCTGGATCAGCTCTGTTCTTGTTCGGCAACTGAATTTAGCCCATGATTTAATTACTGTTAGATCACACGTGGAGAGAAACCGTGTCTTCGGTTGTCAGTTATGATCATTGGAAAACGCTTCAATGAAGGAAAATGATTGAGAACTACTAATTGCAGTCACAAAGGGACGTGTCTTGGCCACCCTGCTGGCTACTCCACTGTTGGCAGGAAACAGGACTGCCAGTAGAGGGTCTCTTGTGTCATATGTAAATGAGGTACTTTTCATGCATGCATTAACACACTTAGCTGCACCCACTAACACATTACGCCCGGGAGAAAGCCACACCCCTATTCCGCGGCCCTCAGTCAGGGGTACTTGGCTCATGTAGGGGTAGAGGGAAATGAAGGTGTAGACAAATTGGCCAAGCAGTCACTCAAATTGCAAACAATAGACCTAGAAATTCCTTTATCTTTTTACTCTCATTTTTAGACAAACTGAGAACAAATTGAGAAAATATGACAGGGATACTGGGATACACAGGACACAGGAGGACATCTTTATAACATCCAGAGACAGGTTAGGAGGGTTAGAAATATTGTCAGGAATCGGAGAGAGGAGGCAGTCATCACTCGACTTAGAATAGAACATACAGTACTCAATTTATCACTTCAAAAAATAGGGAAACACGCAACAGGGAAATGCTTAAAGTGCGAGGAGGTAGAACCTGTCCAACACGTACTGATAGAATGTAGGGGTTAAGAGGAAAAAAGAAAGACATTGATATTAGCATTAGAAAAAGCAAAACGGAGTGCCAGTCTGAGGAGTATCTTAGGAGATTCAGGACAGCTTGTGATCAGAGAATTAGTTGAGAGTTTAAAGAAGACCAGACTAATGGAAAGAATATAGTAAAGTATTGTACGTGTTGTGTTGGGTTTTTTTTTTTAAGGTATTTAATTTAATGCTATTTAGATGCGGCAAATCTCCTGATCCACACTCCAGCCCGATTGATGGCGGTAATGCACACTCAAATGCACCAATAGATATTCAATTTCAAAAGAAGAAGAAATGTTGTAGAAAAAGTAGAAGAAGTGGTAGTAGTAGAAGAAGAAGAACTTCAGGCACGAAAGCGCTCTTGGCGCGGGAAGGCATTTATATACGGAATAACAGGTACATTTCCTGCGAACAAAAAACTGTTCATTGTGCGATTATAGACCAAACAACAAGTTCGTTCAGTCGTTGAGAGAACTTACACGCTGGTTGCCTAGATTAATATCGGTAATATTAGCTTAGCATCCTCGCAGATGTCTTGACTAACGGTGATATAGATAGCTAGCTAATATAGCCACTGCATGTAAGTTTGCTAACTTGAGTGTTGGCGACAACCTAATGCAAATACCTTGCACAGAAATAGTGACTTTTAAAATAATTAAATCCAGCGAAAGAAATGAACCGGTCGCACACGGAAACCGAGCTTTCGTGGTGTTTCGGTTTTCGTACTGACTTTCATTAGCTTGCCAGCTCGCTGTCATTGCAAGCTGGAGAGCAGCAGACCCCGCTGCTCTGTTGACTAATATGAGTGAGTCTCTAGTTGCTTGTGCAAACAGTCTGAAAGGCCTCACAATATCAGTATTGCAAATAAGAAATTGCTTCTTGAACCGCACGCTTGTTACGTTAACTTTTGCAAACTTCTGCAGCAAAGATGTTTGACGGCTGAAGATGGTTTTTGATGAGTTTAAGTCTGCTTGAAGGCTTCAGTTGGCGCACTTAAATAATTGGGGTGTTTGCGAAAGCCCGATATTTTTAGGGTGTGGCCCAGCGTTTTTATTTTATTTTCCATTTTTTGTTCTATGGAGGTGGTGGGGCTGTGGAGAATAGTCGTCATGAACGTTAAGTGCTTAGAAGTGCGGTATTGGCGTGAAGGAGAACCAACCCCGTCCGCAGATGTAGTGTCTGCTAATATACTCCGAATGATTTAACCCCGTAAAACTGCAGATTACAGGGAGATGTGTTTAAAATGATGAAAAAGATCTAGAGTTTTTACCCCTCGGCCGACTCTGGCCGGAGGGGTATTGTCGTCACCTGCATGTCCGTCCGTCCATGATTTTGTCTGGGCCACTACTCGGCAACTAATGATCTCCGCTTCACCAAATACGGTATGGTAACTCTCTACGACGCATAGATGTGCAACGTCAGGTTTTTTGCTGGATTTGACCTTTGACCTTAGTGCTGTGACCTTGACCCTGGAAATCTTGTCCGGGTCAGTACTCGGCAACTAATTATCGCAGCTTCACCAAATTTGGTATGGTAACTCACTATGACCCATAGATGTGCTACGTCAGGTTTTTTTTGCTGGATTTGACCTTAGCGCTGTGACCTTGACCCTGGAAATCATGTCTGGGTGACATTGTCCAGGCCAGTACTCAGCAACTAATGATCACAGCTTCACCAAATTTGGTATGGTAACTCACTACGACCCATAGATTTGCAGTGTCAGGTTTTTTGCTGCATTGACGCTCATGGGGAGCGAAGGCTGGCCTATGTGGTCCAATCCAGTGGAAGAGCTACTGTAGCTCAAATTGCTGAAAAGTTAATGCTGGTACTGATTGTGTCAGAACACACATTGCATCGCCGTTTGTCGCATATGAGGCTGCGTAATCGCAGACTGGTCAAGGTGCCCATGTTGACCCCTTTCCAAGGCTAGAAGTGCCAACAGTGGGTGCATGATATCAGAACTGGTCCATGGAGCAGTAGAAGAGGGTGGCCTGGTTTCTTATGTCGTTTTTCAACATCACATGGATGGCCGCGTGTGTGTGCATTGCTCACTAGTAGTCTAGGAGCCAGTGAGAGTTCAATGAGCAATTTGAGCCTGAAAGGTTTGAGGCATGAAACATAGCTTGTAGATGTGGGTCATAGGAATGGAGGTTCATAAGTCCCGCAACTGTGGGATTCAACTGGGGGCGCCACTAAAAGTGCCCCCAAAAATGACTCAAATCAGCAATTACAGGGCTTAAAGTTCTCCGTCCTGGGGACGGATTTCCGTCCTGGAGATTCCCTAGGGGCTATTTACGAGATCGATGCAGATTTGCAAAAAAAAAAAAAAAAGTTATAATGGGGTCTAGCCATGGCCGCGATGTCAGTGAAAAAAATGTTAAAATGCTGCATATACTTGCTAGAGAGGTGATTTCCAATCTGCGATGCATCCCTCCCCAAGGAAATAATGTAAATTTAAACATCTATGAAGATACGCAGCTCAGAGTGCACTCAGTAGGGTGCCGCTGGCTGCTGAGCTCTGATGTAACCTGACACCAAGCATTATCTTAGCGTCAACCAGCTAGCGTTTGTTGTGTCGTGTTGGAGTAACTTAAATGGCAGATCAGCAATGTGACTTCATGATTCATAGTGCTGCGGATTTTAACGGTGAAGTTATGAAATTCGCTCAGTATGGATGACAGTGTCCAAAAGATGAAATCACTAGGAATAATGGCAGTCAGTGGATTTTTTCTTAAACATCGAAAGTGGATTACACCATGTGAACATCAGGTATGATCTAAATATATAACGTTAGCCTATATTTACTGGGAAGGTAGCAGTGGCCAAATCCCAGTGACGGTCCGTTGGCAGACACACAGGGCCAGCAATTACCTCACCTTTCACTTCTTAATGACAGACACCTCTCGCAGTTTACCTCCCTGATTAGAAACAGTCGCTCAGACTGATTGGAAGACGAGAATCTAATTTATTTTTGAAAGCCTTGTTATACATTGCGTTACGAAATTATACGTCGTTTACTTCCGCACACCAATGGCTACGGAAAATATCAATAGCCTACGTCTTTATAATTTCTGGAATTGCGTAAATTAGTTCGCGAGGTTCATTGAGCAATAAGCCATGAGAATCCGTTCTATAGTCTGAATGTAGTGACGGCTAAAGAGCGTTGTTAGGTACGATGCACAGCTGAGTGATGATAACGAAAATAATTGCTGCCGAGTCCGCGAAAGTTTCGGATTTTTTCCGATTGTCATCCTTGCCGAATCACATCAACTATATCAACAAAGCCAATCGCTTTGTCATTACCATTTCTTAAACATTACGTGTTATGCATTGGTGGTGGCTGTTCTGTTAACTGTTTGATTGTTTGGCAAACCTGATCGCAAACAGTTTAAGAGCAATTATCCAGGAAAGGTAATGTTGCTGAAGGCCTTCCTGACATCTGACGGTACGCCGCTGCCAAATCCTCATCATAGAAGCGCACCAAAACGTTCAGCACACGGTCCATGTTTGAATTGGTGGCCTCGTCGGCATTTAGAGAAAAATAAATCATGTTCAACTTGTCTGATAACTGTTTTTTTATCTGAGTGGAAATTCCATGGATGTACTCATATGACGCCTGTGTGTTTTAGTAGACCATGTACTAGTGAACTGTACCGTTATGAAACTGTATGAAACAGCAAACGTCTAATAAGTCATCAATCAATGACTGTGCAACTGTGAACGAAAGGACGTGCTCTGCAATAAATGTGCAGATACGCACTTCGTGATTGCACACACGATCGGTCATTGATTCGTTGTTGTTATGTATTCTTACGTTATCTTGCATTAAAAAAGCATTGTTACGTGTGCAAATCTCCTATTCTGGGTAAACCGCGTCTGCAACTACTGTATCATGATTGGTTGGTGTATTCACCGCGTTGCATTGTTTTACTCAAAATATTACCCATTAGTGCTGTCACTGCTGTGGTACCGGTTCAGTCTGCGAAAAATCATGGAGCGGTTAGTTGTGAAGGAAGGATCAGACGTGACTAATATTGACAGCACTGTCAAAAACAAATGGAGGTGGGCTTGGTTGGATGAGATAGGTGACACAGGAAAGCCATTCAGGTCCTGGTGTCAAAAATGGAAGGAACTAGGAGCTTGTTTCTGTTGTGTTTGCAACAGAAAGCTGTTGTACGGTTCAAACGGCAAAAAAAGCTTTTCAAGCACAACAATGAACCAGGTCACAGGGCTGCTGTCAGAGCTTTCCAACACTGTACAGTGCTACCAGGTGCGTCAACAACGAGTGAGGATGCTCGCCAAACAATGACAGATCGTGCGTGCAATCATAAAGGGGTCTATTCTCCCATGCCCTTAAGTCGAAAAGCCTACGCGTATTCTCCCCTGGACTTAAGTCTGTGCATTACCCGCCTTGAAGGCACTTACGCGCTTGGGGCGGAGCAAGGCCAAAATCGGGGCGTTTCCGGGCGTTTCTCATGCAAATAACACTTACGCGTATTCTCCCCCTGGCTTACGCGCTTTTTCTGTTAAGCGCTTTTGAGGGCTGTATTAAGGTCAAGCGCCAACATTAGGCGAAATTGAATATTGCGTTTGATGTCGGTTATAGGCCGAATTTTAACATTACTTTTATTTTATTTAACATGGTAAAGGTTGAGACATTTAATATTCGATTGTTCTTCCTTATTTCTAAACTACATTTCACAAAGCAAATTTCGTTCTCAAACGAAATCATCACATGATATTACGCATCAGCCTCTTCTCCAATCAGTTAAATTACAAACGCAAAACTTAATTAATACGAGTATACATAAGACCATCATTCTACCATGCCCTCAAAATCTAAAGCCACAATGCCAGTCCTGCATTTGCTTGCACTCTTGCGTGATTGGGAAAGAGTAAGAGGAGCCCGCCGAGCTTGAAGACGAACACTCATATATCGGCTTCGTTGGGACATCCTGGGACAAACAAACATCGAGTGCATCCAGCGCTTTCGCCTTGACCGTGCATGAGGCAATCATCTATCTTTGCCGACTACTGCATAAACAACTATCCAGCCGCAGCAATTATCCACGAAACATACCCGTGGTCATCAACGTCAGAACTGCGCTGTCGCTCCTAGCATCTGGGTCGTTTCAGAGAGTGGCTGGTGATGTCATACACATATCACAGGCGTCTGTGTCAAGGTGTCTGACGCAGTTCGTTGGCGCTTCAAGTTATTCTCCATGCACTTCCACTGCAGAAAGAGTGGATGACATCCCCTCCTCCTGTGCAGTGAAATGCACAGGGGATGATGGTTGCCCACTGTTGCGTGTACAATTCTCCAGAGAACCTGGCTTTTACAGCGCCCCGCAGATCTCTCCATTTATGCTTTATATCGGGGATACTGCGCTTACATCTCACCACTGAAGCCACATCCAGAACGATTCGCAGCTTAATTCCTCGGATCAGCCTTCATTGCTTGCTTGCTATACAACACCAACATCTGTGAAATTTGGTTTTCGGCTTTGGCTCAACGTCGCCATCATTGTCTTCCATGTTCTATTAACTAATGCGACTGCCCTATATGTTCGTGATAATCTAAAAATTTGTGATATTCTCACCAGTGAGGGGATTGATTTTCTAATTGAGGATATCTGAATTAACTAACTCGAGTCCTAGTAATTTTTTACCATTGGTAATACTGTGTAATTTCATGTGTGAATAAAGATATTATTAAATAGGCTACTCTAGATTGAGCCCTACCCTGGCAAATACCAGAACACTATCCATTTGTTAATCAATTATAGCCTTTAAAGAATAGCTGACATGGAAAGAATCGTTATCAGTAAATGGGATAATTGATTATAATAAAGTATTAGTGTCAAGTTCAAGTGAATGTGTTGCTCAAATCAAATAGGATGATAGGCTATGGATATGGAATTCCGTCATTACTGAGGCGGTTTCGGGGCGGGGAGATGACCGCGTGCGGGGTAAGAATCCTTGTTAAAGCGATTCCATGTCCTTTAGTTTCAAACCTGACATCGGAGTAGTTTTCAAATGCGCAATTTCTAAATGAGATCATATAAACTGTCTTTGATTGTCTTTGTGTGACTAGAATGTTCCCTTTGTCTTCTTCCCCGTCTTCCACGGAACAAACAGGCTGGTGTAGGAGGGGCACATTTTCAATGATCTGATTTCGCTGATTGAGAAGCGCTAAATTCTTTATTTATTATTTCATTATCGCGGCAATTTGTTTGTATGCATAGCATTAATGCCATGGTGGCTAGAGTAAGAAATAACAAGTGTTTGTCACTTACATATCCCCCGCCGCTGCAATTTTATGTGTCCGTACGGACGGAGCCCAGTGCTATATCCCCCGCTTCGCGCTAATCGCGCGGCGGGGGATAAATAAAGAGATGTCTGAATTACTTCTTGTACTTGTACTTTAATTTTGCATGTAATAATAGTGGACATAGGAGTTTTCGTTTCTTATCAGTTTGGAGATACGAGGTTTTATCAGCAGGCCGACGATATTCAAATTTAAAGTCTGGTTTGCGTTTTCCATGGACCACAAATGCGTTTTCATTGTTAATCAGAAAATCCTTTTTCCATGTTTTCCTGATAGCCATAATCAATGAGCTTTGAACAGAGTCTGTCTCTCTTTTGGATCAGTCACACCTCTTTCTTAAGACCGCCTACATTCTGAAGTTAAGCGCTGTGGGCGTGATCGAAGCGAGTAGGGGAGAATACGCGTAACTCAAAAGCGCTTAACTCGAAGCGCGTAAAAAAAGACTTAGGCGCTAATGGGAGAATAGACCCCAAAGTGCGTATCTGCACATTTATTGCAGAGCACGATCTTTCGTTCACGGTAGCACAGCCACTTGCTTAACTGATTAAAACTGTTGCACAGGACAAAAATGCACTGTCTAGATTAACAGTTTCAAACACACAGGCGTCATATGTGTGCACTCACGGAATCTCCACTCAGATAAAAAATCAGTTATCTGACAAGCTGAACAACATTTAGTTTTCCCTAAATGTTGATGAGGCCACCAATACAAACATGGACCGTGTGCTGAACGTTTTGGTGCGCTATTATGATGAGGATTTGGGCAAAGTTGTTACTCATCACTTGGCCTCAAGAAAAGCCAATATTGCTGTTACAACAACCCTCACAATCGAGCTGACAGATGTCATAAAATCCTATCGCCTAAACTGGAACCAAGCTGTCAGCATTCTGCTGGACAACTGTGCTGTCATGAGAGGAAAGAAGGCTGGAGTGGAGACAATGGTCAGGAAGGAGAACCCTGCATTGCTTGATATCAGTGGAGATACAGTGCACATGGTATGCACTGCTCAGTAGTGTGTAAAAAGAATAACATGATAAGACTGTTTTGCTAGACTAGTGTTAACTAAGTCTGAGCAGGTGCAGTTAGTATATTAAAGATTTGTCAATATTGCCAATGCAACATTACAGCCTGGTAATACTACTTTTTCTCTGGACTGGCATTAATATTTAAAAGGTTGTGACAGCTTGCCTCCATTTAGTGTAAGTCAACATACAATTTGCTCCCACCCTAAAAGGCGCGTGGGGACGAAAATTTGCGCCGTGGGCCCTGCGGGTGCTTCGCACCCGCGCATGTGTACTTAAAAAAAATTGCCAAGGTTGGCAGGTCTGCTGCTACGCACTTTTGCTTTAAAGTCCTACAGTAATTTTTATATTTGAAATAGACCAGACTAGCAATAGACAGACTACAACTTCAGCAGGTGTTTATGTTAAAATGAAGCACGAATTGTACACATTCACAATTAAGGCATTTGAGAACTGTGAAGTAGCATATCACCCAATTAATTGGTGTTTGCTGGGCGCACAATGTTGTTTATATTTCTCTTATATTGCCATTGTCTAGGACAGGGGCCAGGGCTAGACCGTTGCAAGCTTAGAGCCCCTTTCAGAATGTCTTATCCCACGTCTGAAATTTTCAGTCCTGGGATTTTTTTTTGCTTTAAGCCCTGCAATTAACGCCCAACCAATATTTTTTTCATGAACGGAGTAATTTTGATGTACTTTTTACAAAATTGTGTCTTGAACAGACTTTTTTTGATAATTGTATTTAAGAAGCGTGCTAATTAGCTTCTTAATTAGCAATTTGAGCCCATGAACAAAACCGTATAAATGTAGAATTTGGTAGCCTGAACAAAAAACAGTTACTTAAGAATGCACAAAATGCGGGAATCCTTACTTAAGAAGAATTTTCAAAGATACACAATGTAGGATATTTTGGTGTTAAAACATTTGCATGACAGCTATTTTCGACGTCTCATTAATTGGAGGAATGCTTTTGGACCAATGCCGCAACGTATATAGGCTAGTTAATCAAGCTATTGTGTATACATCTAGTTGATGTGTGCGTACCTGTATATTTTGGTAAATTAATAATAATGTGTCTGTGCAAATTTACTCGCCAATCACAAGCTGTCTGGTTCAAGCAATAATACCATTATCACTCAACAAAGCATTAAAACCTTCTTGTGGTGGGTAAGTACTTTTTCTTTCTGGGACTGATGCTATTTCATCAGGTGACTGGAGTCATGAGATAAAATGGCATCAGTCCCAGAAAGAAAAAATGTTGTGGAAATGGTGTTGTAAATATACGTTGATACCGGAAGTGTCGAACATGGTTGAAACGAATGGAACTTAAGGGTCATAATTGGAATGGCTATAACACACCTTCAGAGGTCTTGTGGAGTCCATGCCTCGTCAGGTCAGGGCTATTTTAGCAGCAGAAGGGGGACCCACACTATATTAGGCTGGTGGTCTTGATTTTATGGCTGACTGGTGTAATTGTGATTTTTGCTTCAGTGAAATGCTGCAAAGAAACAGATACAGAATATGCATGTGACTTGGCCCCACATTGTGGAAAAAATGCTTCTCCTAACTTTGAACTTTCTTTATGGAAAACATAAATGAAAAATGAGTTTAAATTGACGCCGGCGTCCATAAATTCCGAAATTTAATTCTTACACAATTCTGTAATAGAATTTCCAAATCTCCAAAGAATTTCCAAAGTCTCTGTGACACTAATTCTCAGATTCTCTATCGTTATTCAAATCTCGGCTTAAAACCCACCTTTTTAGACTTGCCTACTCTGTTTAATTGGAATTATATTATCATTGTTTTCCTTATTTATCATTGTGGTTGTTTTAATTTTATCATTGTTTTTATTTTCCTTTTAATTACTGTTTGTTTTTAACACTGTGTCATGTTCGGTGTCCTTGAGTGTTTTGAAAGGCGCCTTTTAAATAAAATGAATTATTATTATTAATATTATTATTACTAATACTGAGTTATAAAGCTTAAAGCTGCACAACAGGAAAATTTGGCATAATTTTGTATTCTGCTCAAAGGGACTAAAAGGTTAATCTTTTAGATTTAACTGATTCATCCTGAACTTGTTGTCAGCCTATCAATCGCAGCCGATGATCCTTCAGCTCCGGGTCTAGGCAGTGTTTAGTGTGAAATTAATCAATAGAACAAACTTTCATTCTGGTTTAAAAAATAATGTTTCAGGGAATTACAGGTTTTCTCGTCTGAATAGTTAGAACTTAAAAATGCTACTTACACAGAAGTCATATTAGCAGTTCTGTTTGATTTCCGTAATTCACCTTGTCTTAATCTAACACAAATGGTTTTTGTTATCTTCACTGCAGGAGCTTTGAAAAGAGCCATATTGTTTTGTCTGCTTAGGCTTCAGAGCAGGATTTGGTATAACCGAGAAATGCATCAGACGTAAACCTTGAGCCTCAGGGGTGAGGGGCATTGTGAAGGTGAATGCTTGTGTCTGATGCTGCAGATTCTTGTCTTTCAGCATATTTCAACCATGTCAGTAGTGGTCAATGACCAATCATCACCCCCGTCCCGAGTCTTGTTCCTGAGTGAGACCGGACGACCTATGCGTTTCTACCTGCGGCCGGGTGCCACCAAAGCTCAGCTTCTGCCAATCATCACTGCTGGTGGGGGCGTGGTCTGCAGGGTGCAGGAACCAGATGCCATTCTTCTGTTGGACCCAGAGGAAATTAATGTAGTCCCAGTCCATGCTGCTACACGGTATGTTTCCTCACAGTACATTCTGGACTGTGTGGAAAAGAACCAGCAGCTGGAGGTGGATGACTACAGGTTTAAGGACGACAGTGTGCAGATTGGCTCGGCCAAGAGTAAGAGGGAAGGGAGTGGGCGCATGGGTTATACGTTGGAGGAGGACGCTGCCATTCTGCGCTTCGTTCGGGGTCGTTTGCGAGAAGTCACCGGCAACAAACTGTGGAAGGAGATGGAGAGGGAAGCCGTCACCAGTCACAGCTGGCAGTCCATGAGGGACCGGTACCGCAAGCAGCTCGCAAAGCAGCCACTAGGGAGCGACACAGAGGAAAGGCAAAAGCCTGACGCAATTGACGGACCGTCCATCAGAAGCGTCACCGTACCATTGCGACAAAAAGACCCCACACATTCTTCGCACCCATTGGAACCTCCTCCACACTCAACTGATGAAGCAGCACTTGCACACTCGCCCGAGGGAAATACCACAAACTCTTCACCAGAGCAGACTCTCCCTCAACCATCTACTCGTCCAACCAGCCCTCGGCCCTTACCTGAGAACCCCCATCCACAGCGTTCACCTGATAAAATACAACGGCATCCATCACCGGGGAGAACACCGCCGCTAACTCCAGCAAACCAACCGCGTCCTCAGTCTGCAGCTGCAGTGAACTTTTCACCTGCTGTGTCTAAGCGGACCAATCCTCTGATAATTCTGCAGAGAATACAGCACAGCGCTTCCCCACGGGAGTTAAAGCTACGCACCTTGACTGGGGAGGGTTGTTCAGCAGAAAAAAATGTAGCTGGTCCAGTCACTAACACCTCAGGTGAGACAAGAGTGTCTCTGCAATGTGGCTCTCTCTCTCTCTCTCTCTCTGCCTCTAACCACAGAATTACTTTTCATTGGCAGCATTTGCCATCAGAGCTATTGGTATAGAAGGATTTTTCATTGAGTGAATTCTCATCTTTGTACAGATCCTCATTTGCTTGACATGAGCTGATATGTGCTGCTGCCTTTTTTCCCCAGTTGTCATGTTATAGATTAAGTTTTTTGTATTTATTTATTTTTTAATCATCTGCACATATTCAGGGACAAATGAGGAGCTGGTTGTCGCAAAGCAAGCTGCATCAGACGATGAGCAGAGAGCTCCACCCAAAAAACGGAAATTGGGCATCCTGGAGAGAGCTGTGAGGGAATTTGAGGATCTCTCAGAGGTTTGTTCTTTTATTGAATTCTACATTACTGTAGCTTCTCTGAATGTTGTATGTGTTGATCTGAGTGATTGATTCCTTATGATTTCATCATTTTCTGCTCTGGATTTTTCCTGAGTGCATGCAGGGATGGGCTTCGACTCCTTTAGGAGGGAGTGGGTTTTGACTTGGGCCTGGATGAGTACCATAAAATGACCTCTGGTGCTAGTGCAATAAAAACCTGTCCTGAGTTTGATTACCTGTCAATATCTTATATCATGACTCAGTTGGCCAGTGCAGTCACAAATGGTGAGTGAATATTGAAGAATCATATTTAAGATGTTGCAATATCTATATCAGCTTCATGAATATAATGTAATACGATAAAACTTTACAGTGTTAAGCAGTTTGCTGTCATTTGGACTATACCGTTTTTGGCTTTTTTACATGCTCCTTCCTTCAACTTTGCCTGCATCATTAAATTTAGCCATGATTAATTCCAATACAATCATTTTAATAGTTTGAATTTTACCTTGGAAGTACTTTGCCAACAAACCATTACATTTGTATAAGCAAATAAATTTGTGTCTAAAATTTTTCATAAGCTTTAGACCAATAAAGAATTTAAGCAAATACGAACTATTAAAATGAAATCATCACTGAAGAGTTTCTTTATTATTTACCCACAAATTTGCACTCATGTTCAGTGAAAATTCAATCTAAGCCCCCGAACGATTCAACAAATATAAGTACTTTTGTACGACTAAAGTGAGTTAAGTTTCAAATTGCAAAATCCAAATGCTTTAATGCAATACTGTCAATATGAAAAATCGCCACTCTTAAAATGGATCAGGTCTCTGGAGTGTCTGCAATCTGCACGTCAGAATGTAATGTTCATCATCGTGGGGAATCAATCTGTTGCTTAACTTGTACATGCAACGGCAACATCTGCAGAAACCCAGGGTGATATCGGAGGGAAAATAATACCAAGCAAGAGCGAGAACTTTATATTTTGTGTGTGAAATTTAATTTTATGTTTGTCTTTTTGTAGTTGCACACACCATGTCAATCAAAGTGCATCAGCTTGGAAAAAATGTAGACTGTATTTACAGAGCAATTGCTATTGACGGATGATTGAAGTGCCATAATTATTCTGAAAGTTGAACTTGACAGTTTGCAGTAGACCGCAGTTATTGACAGCTGACTGATGGGTAAAATCTTAGACAATGTGACCTTTAATTTTTATCCCCCCGGCACATAATGCGGGGGATATAGTCTTGGGTGCGGTTATCCGTCCGTCTATCAGTAAACATTTTATTCCAGGAGCATAACTTGAAAACTGTTCAATATTTTTTTTCACAAAACCTTGTGTGCTCATTAATCATGACCTGACGTGGTGCCTTTTGCTACTCCGAAGTTGATGAATTTAGTATTTTTTCTGATTTCCATGGAAACATTTTGAACCTAAAACCTATTTTGGGATCAAAACGGCGAATTTCGCCGAAAGGTGACTAGTTTGCAGGTATGAATTTTGGCTCGCGGGTACGGGAAGTTCGTTTTATACCCAGGTACTGCCGGTGAATTTCCTGACCACTGGTACCCGTTGACTGATCTAGGCCCTAGTTTTGATTATAGATGGATGAAAGGATACTGTACTCTACTATTGGTATGAAAAGCTTGAGATATGGCCCAAGCTAAATGCCATTTTCTCAACATTGCACATCGTGTAGCGCTTTAACACTTTCGTCTTTCTGAACTATTGAGAAAGGTGAGCCAGGAATGAGAAAGAGAAACAATAGTTGTGCAGAGAAACAAGCCTTTTACTAAGTTTTGACAGGTGCTTGTTCGAAGTTAAGATAAGAGTGCAGTCAGTGGAAATGTTTTCTGAAATGCTTGCTGTGAAGTGTGTATAATTTGAACCTGGTTGATGGAAATGTCTTGGGGAAACTACAGCCTACACAAGGGACAGGCAGTAAAAAACACTCAAAAGAATTTTTCTCTACTAGTGTAGTTGGGCCAGTTTTTTTTGTTTTTTGTCTTCTCCAGAGGTTCTTTTTTTCTCCTTTGTATGTGACCATACCTTAAGGAATCCCATAAATCAGCACAATCTATGCTTCTCTTTGCAGAGTGATGACACACCAGATATGGTTTTAGGCAACACAACACATGCTAATGACAAAGTGAGCACTGTGACGACCTCAGCGGAGTTTCTGCAGGAAGACCATGATACAGAGGATAGCGCTGATGATGAAAACGATAAGAACATTGCTGAGTCTCCACCAGAGAAGGCGCCAGATGTGCAGCCTGACTACAATAGCCAGGTCTCAGATGTCCGACATGTCAACGACCAAGTCCCAGATGTCCGACCTGACAACAGCCAGGTCCCAGATGTCCAGCTTGACAGCCACCTTATCCCAGACATCCAAACTGACCACACCCAAATCCCAGATACCCGACCAGACAACGCCCAAATCCCAGATACCCGACCAGACAACGCCCAAATCCCAGATACCAGACCTGACAACGCCCAAATCCCAGATGCCCGACCTGACAACGCCCAAATCTCAGATGCCCGACCTGACAACAGCCAGGTTCCAGATGTCCAATCAGACAGGGACCAAGTCACAGGTGTTCAAGATGAGCCTGACAAAGAAAAGCCCCAAGACAACCAAGTTGAAACGCTTGACGAAGACGATGCACCAGACCTCCAGCGACAGCCTCCTGATAAACACAGGGGGCCTGAGGACCGTGGACCTGTGCCCAAGACCTCTGCACCCATGTCCTCCAAGGTTCACTTGTTTATCTTTGACCGGGAGTCGCAGGAAGAGGGACCGTCCCTGACTGCAAATGAGCCCTCATTTTCTCAAGCCCAGGTGGAGCACACCAAGCGGCAGCTGCGTTACCTCATGGGGGAGTCCAGACAAAGCCTGGAAGCTGTTACAAAGGCTCTACTGAAGAGCAGTGGTAATGTGCAAGCTGCCCTGCAGTACCTCCTCCACGGGTGTCAGGGCTACCTGTGGGACCCACGCGATGATGGGCTTCTGTGTTCAGCTGGGGCTTCTCTGCTCAGCCTCGAAAAGAAATACGGAAAGGAGGCTGTGGCACGGAGGATTGCTTTCCTTGACATTGAGTGAAACAACATCACAATCAGTCAGGGTTTTGGTCCAGCAGAACACCTGTTTGCAGTATCGGCTAACTCCTGTTATGTGGTCGCGGTCTAGGGTTCTGGAGGTGCATGGGGTCCTGAAATTCTTTTTTTTTTTTTTTTTTTGTTCCTGTTTCTCATTTAATCTAGATTTCTACCTTCCAAGCTGAGCAAATAAGAGCTTCCTTTAAGACACGTCTTCCTTATCTGTATCCATAGTGCTTGATGTGCGTGCCAGCTGTTTTTAATTTTGACTTTTCTGGTACCAACTCAAACTTATTTTATATAAAGCAGGTTTATGGCATTAAAAAATATTGCTCTAAATCTGTGTACACATACATTTATATATACCTATAAGCGGCATCCATTGTACATCTGTTGTCAACTGTATCAGCTTTGATACCACTGTATTTTATGTTTTCCTGAAAAAAGGTCCCAGAAGACTATCATCAAACAGGCAGTCGCAAGAAAAATGATACTTTACTCTTTCCAGCCATCCATTCATTTTCAGTAACGTTTCTGCCTCATCAAGGTTGTAGGAGAGCTGGACTATGGGCTTGAGGGAGAAACACAACCTGGACAGCTGGCCAAACCATGCTGGGGCTCAAGCACAATTCACTCTCACATTCGCGCCTATGGGCAATTTACTGTTTCAGTTCACTGAGCATGCATGTTTTGGGGCTGTGGGAGGATACCAGAGGCCCTTGAGGGAACACAGGGAGAACGTGCAAACTTCACACGGAAGGGCCCCAGGCTGTAGTTGAACCCACGACCTTGCTGCGAGGCGATGGCGCTACCCACTTTACAATGATGCACAAGTTATGATATGTAAGGAAGATGTTCATGAAATGGGATGGGAAGCACTAAGGAATGGCCGTTGATGTTTTGATATTAAACTCGCCTGAAAATCATTTGTGTGTATAAAGTGTAGATTTATTAGTTTTGCTCAAATGGCCTGATGCAGCCATATCGACATATTGGTAAACAGTTATTTATTACTCCACGCTGATGTATTAAACTGAAAAGAAAATGTATTAAACGACACTTGAGATCTTGAAATTTCAGTTTAAATGTTATGTGTAATCTGCAGTGATTTACTCATCATAATGGGGCGTTGAATGAGAAGACTATTTTTTTTTCATCCGAATGGAACGTTTAGCATGTCTTTACATGGTTTTGTAATTTTATCATTGGGAGATATTTCAATTGCATGCTTTGTTTCGGGGTTGTTTGGTGCCTCTGTTCTATACAGTCCCTGACTAGTGTTGTCCTCAGAATTATTTCGAACTTCGCGTTCAGTCATTATGCCGCGTTTCCACCAAACGCGAATCGAATCATTCTTGAACGTAATCTGGTCGCGCAAAAAATCCGTTTCGCGTTCCGTGGAAACGCATTAGAAGGGCTTTAGTTTGGCCCAGGCGATTATCCGTACACAGGAATCGCTTACCTCGAGAGATTGTTGTCAAAATTTAAAGGGGAGCATCGGTTCTATGCCTGTGTTTCTATTTCGTCCCTTCATGACAGCCGTGCAGTGCTTTAAGCACTGGATATCTCCCTATGCGCAAGCGTGTGTCGAGTACAATAACAACTTGTGACCCCTGCATGACCCCCAGGAAGGTATATCTTCCGGTGTCAGCAGGCGTTCGGCCCTTCATTTTTCTCGCGATCGCGTGGAGTACAAACGTTTTTTGATAAAGCGGAAAAGTGTGCCCAGCCCCGTGCAGTCTCGCGCCTTGAGCAGGAGTAACTTTGGCAGCGTCCTCCGAGGGACTGTGGCTGGGCTAGGGAATGCTCAGCTGTGCTTTGCCGGTGATAGAGGCGACTCGCCCCTTCCCACATGTGGCAGGCATGGCCGTGAGTAAGTGCAACGGATATTGCCGAAAGTCCCCTTTTGGTTCATTTTTCTTTTTCAATAGGTTAACGCTGGAGGATATTCAGTTTGTTTTGTGTTAAAGAACCCTGTCGGTAAAGGCAGCGTGTCCGCTCTCCTCCCATCGTCAGACTGTTTTTTGTTTTTCATAAAGATAACTACCTTATGGTGAAGGCAGTGTGTCCGCTCTCCTCTCCCACCATAGTAGTGTTTTTGTTTTTCATAGGGTTAACTACCTTGTGGTGAAGGCAGCGTGGCGGCTCTCCTCTCCCACCGTCGTAGTTTTTTGTTTTTTATGAGGATAACTACCTTGTGCTGTTTGATTTCATAGGGATAACTACCTTGTGGTGAAGGGAGCGTGTCCGCTCTCCTCACTCACTCCTGTTAATTCGGGTGAGGTGATCTTGTGGTGAAGGCCGCGTGTCCGCTTCCCTCTCCCACCTGTGCAGATTCTGTGAAGTGAGTTAGCTGATAGGTGCACTTGCCTTGCTGGTGAAGGCTGTGGGTTCGTTTCCCTATCCCAGCCAGTAATTTCCTGTTGGGACACTGTCCGGCTTGGTGAGCAGCCGGGATGGAGCAAACATGCAGCAGGTGTGTGAACCCCCTGGAGCCGTTAGACGGCCATGATCTTTGCCCCTGCTGTCTCGGTCCCGAGCACCTGCAGGAGGGCCTTACAGAAGGGGTCTGCATGAACTGTAACGTCATGCCCCTGTCAGTGAGGCTTGCAAGGCTAGAGCAGCTGGGCCTACAGGCGAGCCTTCCTTCAGGGCAGCCAGTGCAGGGCGATAAGGTGGGTACCCTGAAGAGGCCCTCAGCACAGGCTGCAAGCGCCCCCAGGAGGAAGAGGTCAAGGAGCCAGCTTTCCTCTAAGGTGGACAGACTGGCCGGTGATATGGAGCAGATGAAGGCTCTGCTGCTAAATCTGCAACCTGTGGCCTCTCAGGTGGAACCACCTGTCCCCGGGGGGTCACCAAAGTCAACCCAACCAGAGGACGTACTCTCAATAGCGACCTGAGCCAGCCAGCTTAGCCCTTTATTGGATGACCCGGGCTCACAGGCCTCAGAGAACTCTGCTGGCTCAACGTCTCGGAGTTCTCAGCAGACGGGCGACTCCTCAGTGGGGGCCAGTATTCGTACGGACCCGGCACGACTGCAGCTTGACACTCCGCAAAGGGGTGCAGCTTCGAGTGCCTTTCATTGGCGTAATCCTTCTTCGGCCAAATTCTTGGTGCCACATTCACCGGACTTTGTGGCCGAGTTGCACTCCTGCTGGAGAGACACCACGGCTCTTTCAAGGCCAACGTCAGATGAACGCACTCTGCAATGGAAAATGCTGAGGCAGTCGGCTTGGGTCACATGCCTGCGGTGGAGTCTGCTACTGCAGCCCTGATTGTGGCCCCTGATAGGGCCCTTAAGCCAGATGCTAAGTGCCCCTCAGTGCAGTGTCGGATCACCGATAACTACCTGGGCAAGGCCTATGACACGGCAGCACGTATAGGTCGGTTGGGGAACAGCATGTCCCACCTGCTGCTTGCCCTCTCAAGCTCTCTGCAGGGGACACAGGTGGAGGAGTCCACTTGCGATATCTGCGATGCGACACTGCAGACCTTTGTGTTTCAGATGAGAGAGCTGGGGAGGCTGTTGTCTGCACTTGTACACACTCGCCGCCATGTCTGGCTGGCGCAGTCACCTCTAACAGAGGCCACTCGAAGGGTTCTTCGTCAGGTCCCAGCAGAGCTGGGGGAGCTGTTTGGGTCTACTGCCCTGGAGGCACTCGACTGCACGGTGGTGGCGAATGAGACTAGGCAGCGGTTAGCCAGCCTTCACAGGAGGGCACCCGCTTCTAGTAACCAGAGGCCTGCTCACCCTGCTTCCAGGCACCGCCCTCAGCCACCGCCGCACAGTGGTCGACTGCACCAGCAGCCTGAGCAACCGGCTGCCAACTTTCGCCCCTCTGGACGTAGGTCATCCAGGCAGCGTTCAGGCGCAGAGACTGCCCGCCGCCTTCCTGGTCCCCCAAGGGGCCAGGGCGGACGGCGCTAGGGGCTTGCGGTATGCTGTCGGCTGCTTTTCCCAGCAGCAGCTTGATTATTGGGCTGTCTGCTCGGTAGAGACCTGGGTGCATGCCACCATAACTCAGGGCTACGAACTGCAGTTCCGACGCCGGCCCCTTTCCTCCGGCCGGGTCAGAAAGACCATCATCAGCGACCCGGCAAAAGCCCAAACCCTGGCTTTGGAGTTGTCTGGTCTCCTGACTAAGGGCGCCATCACGCCGGTGGACCCTCTACTACAACCAAGAGGGTTTTATTCAATGTACTTCCTTGTCAGCAAAAAGGACGGCGGACTTCGCCCTATTCTGGATCTGAGAGGCTTCAACAGGTATATGAAAACCCTGCCCTGTCAAATGTTGACCACGACGGATGTGCTGCGGGTAGTCGATCATGGGGAATGGTTTATGACTATAGATCTAAAGGATGCCTATTTTCATATCCCGATTGCCGGTCGCCATCAGCAGTTTCTCAGGTTCGCCTTCCGGGGCGGCCACTACCAGTTCAGGGTGCTTCCCTTCGGACTTTCCCTGTCCCCTAGGGTTTTTACCCGGTGTGTGGCAGCGGCCCTTGCGCCCCTTCAAGCACAAGGCATAAAGATCCTGCCGTACCTCGAGGACTGTTTGGTGTGCGCACCATCACAGGAGGGGGCGGTGGAGGATACGACCCGCCTGCTAGCACATGTAGCCAGGCTGGGTCTCAGGGTAAACACGGCAAAGAGCTGCCTGGTTCCGGCCCAGCGGGTTACCTACCTAGGGTTAGTGCTCGACTCGGTCACCATGAGGGCCCGCCTCTCGCCAGGCCGTATGAGAGACATCTGGCAACTCCTCTCCCACTTCAGGAGGGGCAGGAGGCTAGCATACATCATGTTCCTGCGGCTCCTGGGCAAATTGACTGTAGCATCAGCGGTGGTACCCCTGGGCCTGCTAACGCTACGCCCCTGGCAAATGTGGTTAAACAGGCTTCACCTGGATGCAAGGGGAGACAGGTGCAAGTTGGTCAGGGTAACAGGCATGTGTTCATGCCTTACCACCTTGGAAGGACGAAACTTGCCTATTAAGGGGTGTGCCCATGGGGGCTATCCCATTTCTGAGAGAGACCATCACTACCGATGCGTCTCTTGTAAGATGGGGTGCAGTCTGTTCGGGACCAGGCATGCCATATCAATGTGATGGAGCTCCGTGCAGTGCATCTGGCACTCCAGCATTTTTTGCCACACATACAAGGAAGACACGTGCTTGTTCGGTCCGACAGCATGTCTGCAGTTTCCCAGATCAACCACCAGGGGGGCACCAGGTCAGCACGACTGCTACAAGTGTCTCAGTGCCTGCTGACTTGGGCAGCCCCTCACCTGTCCAGCCTCCGGGCGATGTATCTGCCAGGGGAATGATGAGCTACACAGCGGACATTAACTGATTCCAGTTTGTTGCACCGATGATTGTGATGTTGCCCGAGCTGGTGTCACGTATGTTAACTAGCTTCGTCAGCTCCAGTTTTCTCGGTTGCTCTCTTGGCAGTGTATGTTGGCGAACAATGTTAACAAACTGGCTTTGTGACCTGCAGTGAATAAAGGGGACAGTGTTCACATAGTAACTGACAAATATTAACGCTGCTTTTGTTTCGCTGACTGATTACTATTCTGTGCAGCCAAATGCGATTTACTTGGTGACTAATAATAGCCACTGAGTTTCAAGCTGTAATGTTATTCGCTCAATATCTGTCGCCAATGTTGAGGTTTTAGTTTTGCTGTGTGCTGCCCATTGGGTGCTACCAAACATGCAACCTATCAGCGCGTCAGATGAGTTGGCGCACCGCAGATTACAGCTGTGGTCCGTATTTTGGAATTTCAGGGGAGCATGAGGAGGTATTTGTCTAAGGTTATTAGGTTAACCTTTTCTTTTAATTTGTTTTTGATTGTATAGGTATGGCTTATGAGAACTGGCATTTCAGCTAATTTGGCCAACTTTCCTGTAAAAATGTTTGCTCGCATAGGACTTTATGACTTAATGCCTTTGTTTGTAGAGCTCCCTGTTTGTTTAACTTTACCTCGCTATGTCTACTCTCAGGCATTGCATAGTGGTCACTAGGGTTGGATGTTATATCGCTCAGTCACTGAGGAAGCTTGAGAAGCTAGTTAGTTGTACCTAGGCTGTAGCTCCAATGAGGCCAGATTGGGGGGTCGCTAGCTAGGTGAGTTGTGTTGGGCTTGAAGCTATAGTGTTTTTTTTTTTGGTCACGACGCTCAGCAATGGTATCTGATGGGGAGTTTGAGATTTGCCCCGCAAGTGCAAAGAGCAAAGAAAGTATGGCTAAATGTAACTTGCCTCGTAGTTGATGGCTCTCACTAGCTAATAAATTAAGATCTAGCAAATGCATGCTGGCTAATGACTACAGTTACCCGATGTTTCTTTTTGATCACTACAGCTGCGGCGACTTGAGTTTTCAACCAGGGCTCTCAAGCTATCAGTACATTAGTTAACGTTACAGCTGTAAACTGGGAATCAGGACTGCACAGTGACCTTTAACTAGCCTAGCTCGCTTCGGGCACGTTTCTCCAAAACCTGGCTGTTAACCATCTCAACAACTTGCATAGTTTTTACTTACAGACTGTAAATGGATCCAGCAATGCAACGTAGCAATAGTGCTTTTACGCATTAATGTTAGCTGTGGAAAAACCCCAGCTACCAAACGGAAAATACAAGGCAATGTTCCCACTTGTTGAACTCCAAGACCTTAGTGCTGGTTGATTGCAATGCACCTCACTGATATGAGAGAACGACACTTTGTTGCTTCAAACCAAGCGTCCAGAAAAAATGTAAACCTGACAGTGGCAACAGTCTGAGGGAAGTAAAGGGACCGAGTGAGAAACAAGTGGGTTCTTCTTCGAGTTAGGTAGACTAGGTGCAACAAAGGCACATTGCTGCCACCCGCTGTTCAGTTCTGGATTGTAATTAGGTACTCATAATTAAATTATTTTATGGAGACCAGTTCAATGTAGATGCTCTAACAACCTTTTTATTTTATCAGAACTGTCCAGATTCAGTAAGCTACGCACACTGAAGACTGAAACTCCCGCTGCACCTAGGTCTCTGAACAATTCCCTCCTATGGTGGGAATGAATTTTACTTTGCAGAAGAATATGCTGCACACTCTCTGAACTACACTCACATTTCCCATCAGGGTGTTTGCCTATTAGAGCCAGCCCACTCCTTAACCCACAGTGCCCAAGTCTCATCCTCGTTATGATAACCACATCTTTTCTTTTATCACGTACTGGACCTGCTTCTCTTGCTGCAGTTCCCTGATGCGCAAAATAAAATCTTCCTCTCCCCTCATATTCCCATGATTTTTGCCACTTTTCTTTTATCACCTCCATATAATCTGGAACTCCATATATCATCTCAATGTCAACATTATCCTTCTGCAGAGCATCTCTTGCTAGCGTATCTGCCATCTCATTGCCCTCTATGCCCACATGAGCTGGAATCCAAATAAAACCCACCTCACAGCCCACCCTTTGAATATTACAAAGCAATTGGCATATTTCTGCAAGCAAATCAGGTCTTGACTTGGACTTCATCTCTCTGATTGTTAATAGAGCTGACAACTAATCAGAACAAATAACTGATTGACTTGGCCTTTTTTTCTCCACCCACCTAAGTGCCCAAAGGATTGCCATAACTTCTGCTGTAAAACTTAATATAAAATCAGGATTCCTGGAACCCTCTCCAGTTTCCTCCTTTGGGATAAAAACACCAGCAGCAACTCCTCCACTCTCTGGATCCTTTGATCCATCTGTATATATTTTCATATGGCTTCGCCGTTGAGAGGAAAAGCTGAGTTTGGACTTTCTCAACTACATCACAAGTTGTTGGGCCCCATTTTGTAATATGTGCCCATTCTGTTGTAAAAAAGTTACCCATTTTGTAATATGTGCCCATTCTGTAATAACAGTAGGCCCATTTTGTAAAAAATGTAGGTACCCATTGTGTACTAACAGTAGGCCAATTTTGTAATAATGTCAGATGTGCCTATTGTGTAATAATAAGAGGACCATTTTGTAATAACTACACATAGGGCCGTTAACGTTGGCAGCAAAAACAAAAATTTTATGACACTCTTGGCTATCAAGCCTCAGGGAGAAAAAAAATGACAACTTATTACCGGCAAAAACAATGAACTTATGACAGTTTCCGTAGAGCCAGCGAGCTGAAATCAGTCTGTTGTCACAGCACGTAGCTTGCTAGTGCTGTGATAGTATGTAAAGTTGGTTACCAATTCTCGAAAGATTTATGACACAGTCACTATAGAAATATTTTTTTTATGTTTAATTACTAACTTTTTTTTTTTTTTTTTTAAAGGTTTAAAAAAGGAGCTAAATTCTCCTAAACCTAACTTTTCATTAACTGACAAAACACTTAGGCACAAGTGTTGGCAAGGTACTGTTGGCATTAAATGCATCAAGGAATTGATGGTTATATCTTGTGGAATGCTAAAAAATATGAGGCACCACATTAGAAATACATGTAGCGGTATTGAACGTATATGAATATCTACAAAAAATCTTAAAAGAGTGACCATGATGCATTTCACCCAATATATTTCTTTTTCGGCCCTCATTGATGCACATATGATTCATTATTGTGTAACTGTTGGGATTCTGCTCTGTTTGCCATGTTTATTTATGATTCTGTCATGTTTGGATTTTGAACTCTGCCTTGTCTGACCATGCTTTGTATTTTGTATTAGGATTTAGATGCCTGTCCATGTTTTGTGTTTTGCATTGTCTGTTTGTTTCCATATTCAATCTTTGCAGTTTTATTCCGGTTCATGTTTTTGCTTTTGCCATGCATGGCACTTTGTCTCCCCCTGTCTGGTCTTATGTCATGTGATTGCTCACAGCCCCAGTATTGTGTGCCACACTTTCGGGTGATTTCATGGTTTCTGGAATTTCAAACATTCGTTCCAATCTCGCTGACTTCCCTCGCCTTGCTTTTCTGTTTTACAAATCAATACTAACAGTTTGTTGTTTTTTTACCCCTCAGCCCTCAAGGCTGACGGGGTGTTGCTGTCCTTCGTGCGGGCGGGCGGGCGTCTCCAAAAGCTGAGGGGTATTCCGTGCATTGCACGCCTATTTTGTTAAAACTACTAACCTAGACTAACATTGTATATAATACTAACAAGCTCTAGGGATTGTATAGCTGTACCTTACTAATTGATTAACAAGCTCTCAACATTCGCCCTGTTCTAGTCTCCGCCTCTTGCCTTTACTTAATCTTTGCTGCGTTTGAGCGGATCCTTTGCATCTGCTCTCTCTGTCCTTTCTCTCATTATCTATGCACGTTAGAACTCCCTAACCGGAGCTGTGTGTTCTGTCTATAGGCTGTCTCGTGATCCCTGTCTGCGTTTTGGCTTTTGCCTATTTCATGTCATTAGGTTCTCCCTCATGTTAGCTCCTTAGTAATTAGTCTGATTCTCTACACCTGATGTCGGCATAGCATGTGACCTCCCGTATATGTATTTTAGCAGTCTTCTCACCACAGTTTCCTGTCAGAACGTTTCTCTAAGTTTTCCTGTGCCACGCTTGTCTTCGCCTCGTACTCGTTGTGATTATATTCTGACTGGACCGTCCCTGATTACGATTTTTGGCTGTTTTGGATTTCTGTCTGCATCTGTTTTTTGAACCATTTTCTGTCTGACCACGACTACTTTGATTGCTGCCCTGGTTTTCGACTCGGATTCTGCCCAACTGAATTGTGATTTTTTTGGATTGTGGACTTTGTACCCTTGCCTTCGGCTCTGCGAGGGGGTTTCGCTTAATAAATTCCTTTCTACTGCACTGCTTGGTTCTCACGTCTGGTTCCTGAGCGTATCATCACAGTAACTCCATATGGCCCTACTTGTAACATGTATGGATACACTTAACTTTCCATTCCTTAGTCCTTTATTAAAATAATCATGTCTGATATATATATATATATTTTTTTTTTTTTTCTATGAATAGGACAAAATTTTTAGAAAAATCCTCATAAAACAGAATTAATATGACTCAAAATGTGGTAAGATGCCTTCCTGTGGGGGTAGGATGTGAGGCATCTTACCCCAAACCAAAAAGGGCATCTTACCCCCAGCACCACCATATTGGTTTTGGCTCATTAAGCCCCAATTTCTCCTATTATCACCACACAGAACCCCTTTTCATACGTAGAGAATTCATCAGAGAGTTACACTGGAATGTCCTGCACACTCTTGAAGCATTCAAAGACTTGTGGCAAAATGATTCATTTGGTCATTTTTTTTTAAGAAGGACGGTTTAAACACCAATACTTTGAGTTCTCACATGTCACTTGCTCTTTTGACTAATCTGTTGCTCAGGATTTCCCTCCAGGTGGAAGTGCATTTATATAAGTCAAGAGCCACACACTGGGTTCAGCTGAAATTGAATTATAAGCAAAGGGCATCTCACCCTCAGGGGCGTCTTACCCCACTCTACCCTGCTTAAGTACCAAGAGTATCTTAAGTACTATTTTTCATAGTATGCAACTATGCATACAAAGAAGCAAAACAACACATATTGTCCTCTTTTTGTTCTCTTTCATAAACTTTGAGGTGGATGAAGGTATTCAAAAAACAAACTTTATATACTTCTTCTTTGAGTTTACTGGTGGTTAAAAAAAACACAATATTTGACTATAGTTAATAGTAGAATGACATAGGATCAATACCATGTCTAATTTTTGCTTCTCTTTTTTTCTTAACTACTAATTGGGATACCATTGACTCACTGCGGCTGAAGTGGCTGCTGCAGAGGACGGTAAGAGTACCATACATAACCTCCACTTTTTAGGGGGTTTTTTTGGCCAGAATAATTTTAAAAGGGGGCATAAATATTTTGGGGGTGTTTTTATGAGTGAGGAGGGGGTTTAGAATGATGGGGAAAAAATTTTAAAAGGAAGGGGTAGACGTGGCGCGAGTAAAAAAAATTTTGCGGTAATTCCGCTATCCACATCTTTATTATTCCCTCGTGTCATTTATTCATTGTCCTATTCTCTTGAACTATTCATGTTCTTCTTTATTTTTTTCCCTGTCAATGAGGCTGTGAACAAAGGTTTACATGTAAATTTAGACATTACATTAGTGTCTACAGTGGGATTTGAACCAGGAAACCTGTGGAGAAAGCAATGTTAATCACATCATTCACTATGGCCTAAACCACTACACCAACTGAGTTTGTTGCTAGCTCAGTGCCATTATTTTCCATTCAACACTGAAGGGTGAAAGACCCTTGTCAATGAGGAGACGTCGAGTGAATATCCATTTTGAAGTCTTTCATGTTGGTGGGTTGCCTGATCTGTTGACACTGGGTAGAATAATTTGAGCAGAACTAACCATTGTTTGTGGCTGAGTTGGGTTATGGTTCGGGTTCGGGATAGGGGTAACATTCTTTATGTGTTGAGTTAAGGTTAGGCACAGGGATGGGGATAGCATTCCCTATGAGCTGGGTTAATGTTAGGGATAGGGATAGCATTCTCTATTAGTTGGGTTAGGGATAGAGATAATTTAGTTCGTTTGGTGGTTAAGTGTGAGCACGGGTGTGCCGTACTCGGGCACGGCACGCGGCGAGTATGGTTGGAAGAGGAGGAGGAGGGGCATTCGGGCACAATCCATCCATACTAGTATCAAATGTGAAAGCAACCGTACTTCAGCGCGGCCGCAGATTACCATTATATTTTGCGGTTGTCTTGTTCTGAAGAAATGCCGCAGCGGGCGAAAGGATCTCGCCATTCAAACGAAGAAATTCAATACTTGCTTGAAATGTAGGCGCGCGAAAACACAATCTACCACTGGGCATATATATATATATATATATATATATATATATATGTATAGAGCGCCCTCCATAATTATTGGCACCCCTGGTCAAGATGTGTTAAAAGCCTTAAAATAAATTCAATTTTTACAATTTTTATTGCAGAAGCATACTCTCACACTGAAAATTGGTTATTTTGCCACCACGCACAGTGAGGAGGATGGTAAGAGAAATAAAAAGTTCTCCAAAGCTCACTGTTGAAGAATTGCAACAAATGGTCGCATCTTGGGGTCACAAAGTCTACAAAACAACCATCAGGCGCTATCTACAGGCCAACAAGCTATTTGGGAGGCATGCACGGAAAAAACCTTTTCTCACTCTCAATCATAAACACAAACGTCTGGAGTTCGATAAGCTGTACTGGGACTTCAACTGGGACCGTGTGCTTTGGTCAGATGAGACCAAGATAGAGCTTTTTGGTAACTAACACTGTAAGTGTGTATAGCGGAACACAAAAGATGAGTATGCAGAAAAGCACCTGTGGGCCTGTTTCTCTTCCAGAGGCCCTGGGGACCTTGTTATGGTGCATGGCATCATGACCGCTTTGAAATACCAGGACATTTTAAATCAAAATCTTGTCGCCTCTGCCCGAAAGCTGAAGATGGGTTGTCACTAGGTCTTTCAGCATGGTAATGACCCTAAACATGTGACCAAATCTACACAGAAATTCACCAGACACAGAATCAAGCTCCTCCCATGGCCATCTCAGTCCTCAAACCTCAACACCATTGAAAACCTGTGGAGTGGGCTGAAGAGGAGAGTGCAGAGGAGAGGACCCAGGTCACTAGATGATTTAGAGAGATTGTGCAAAGAGGAATGGTGGAAGATCCCTCTTTCTGTATTCTCCCATCTTGTGAAACATTATAAGAGAAGATTAGGTGCTGTTTTGTTGGCAAAAGGGGGTTGTACAAAGTATTAACATCAGGGGTGCTCATAATTGTGGCACACATGATTTGATGTAAAATAATTATTTCTTAATGTGGGATTTTTTCCCACTGAATAAATGCACATGAATTAAAGGTTGGATTTTCCTCTTTTTTTCATTGTGGTCCTATATCATTTACTAAAAAAAAAACTGAATTTATTAGAAGCTAAAGAACAATCTTAACCAGGGGTGCCAATAATTATTGAGGGCGCTGTGTGTGTGTGTGTGTGTGTGTATGTATGTATATATATATATATATATATATTGCTAAATAACCATAGAAATAGAGTAGGAGGTCTGTGACTGTAGTCCTGTGCTAATTGTCTATTGAAATGGAGCAGGAGGTCTGTTCCTGTTGCAGTGTGCTTTTTAACCATTTTTGGAGTAGTAGGTCTTTTTCTGTAGTCCTGTGCTCTTTATCCATGGAAATTGAGCAGGAGGTCTGTTCCTGAAGCACTGCATTAATGAGTCCTTTGAATGGAGTTCCTGTGAATAACAATAGGAAGAGCCAGAACTGTATCTCTCACACTGAGCGTCCCTCTCGGTCTCCGCACAGCTCAGCTGCAGAAGCTGCAGACGGACATGGAGCAGCTTCGAGAGCAGAGGGAGAGCTCCATCTCCAGCACACACGTGGAGCTGTACAACGCCCAGGAGGAGGTGCTGATGCTGCGCCACGTCATGGACACCAACGCGGTCGAGCGCGAGCGTGAGATCGCCGGTCTTAAGGCCGACCTGGAGACTCACTGTTGAGCTGGACAAGTACGAGCTGGAGATCAGCAGCCTGCAGGCCAGCTTCCAGCAGCAGAGCCAGCACAGGGAGAGGACCTCCCAGCAACAGGGTACAGCGCTGTGGGAGCGACACTACTGCTCTACACTCACTGCACTCGGGAACAGTCATTTCCCTGCACTGTTTGTTCACTGCTGATGCTCACTGCACCCTGGAACTGCTGACATTCACTGTGCACTTGAGCTACTGACGTTCATTGCACACTTGAACTGCAAACACTGGCTGCACACTTGAACTGCTGATGCACGCTGCACTGTGGAACTGCTGATGTTCATTGTATACTGGATCTGCTGCCACTCACTGCGCACGAAAACTGCTGACGCTCACTGCATACTGGAACTTCTGATGCTCACTGCATACTGAAACTGCTGACATTGACTGAACTCCGCTGCAGTGTTTTCACTCCTGACACACTTCACATGAAGAAACTTCTGACCCTCACTTTGTACTGCTCCACTGTCTATTCACTGCTGACACTTTCATACTGAAACTACCAACACTCACTGCACACTGCTGTGCTTCACTGCTGACGCTGCATACTGGAGCTACTGACGCTCACTGCACACTGAAACTGCTGACACTAACTGCACACTGTAACACTTTATATTCTCTGCAGATGCTCTCTGTGCCCTGTAAAACTGGGATAAAGTATCGCGTCCAAAAATAAAAAATCACTGACTCCGTCACATCCATGGCACTTGACCCTCGTCATGGTCTCAGAAAGCTGTTTGTTTTAACTGTCTGGTGAGTGATGTCTGCGGCTCAGTGCTGCATAGAGAGGGCATGAATATTTCTGCATTTCACACCACCTCCTACTCTGCATTTAGTTGAACCCCAGTTGTTTATTTGATCTGTAATTTTGGTTTTATGTATTTGAAACCTGGGTGAACATTTTGACAGCGGTTTTTAGTAGGAGCGAAGCAGAATTCCTGTCTTAAAAGACACCAAACCTCAGGAAATTTCAAAGCATCTTATTCACAAGGTCAGAGATCTTATTTATTTGACGCATGGATCATGAAATTTGGAACTAAGAGTGCATAGCAAGAGCTTGTCGAATGGTATCAAAAATATTAAACTGCTTGCATCATCTACTCCACATGAATGCAGCCATGTTCTTGCATATTGTCGGGTCTAGATCCCCATCGAAAATGTGATGTAGCTGCCGTAGAACTAGCATTTGTTTACACGCAATCATCATGGTTTACTGCCAAGGGTTTATCCAAGTCTATGGGATAAATAATTAGTTAGCAAGCATGCCAACGCTTTTGGCCATTTAAGTCATGACTTACACATGTAAATGTTATGGTAGATGCTTGAATTTATTGATTTAATGGCAAAAACTGTCAGCATGCTAGCTAGCATAGTGTTCATCTCATCGCATTGAGAGGGCTGGAATTACGGCAAAATCAGGATTTATATACCTCTCCTGTGTATTTTAATAGGGGTTTTATAGATCTTTATAATCTGTGAAAATTCCTCTTTTAATTTAAATATCTATGTTTGTGGGGGTTTGGTGTCTTTTCAATTCTTGTTGACCCCAGCTCAGGGCTGTAGGCGTTGCTCCTGCATTAACCGTGCAGTTTGACTCCTGCCTTTGGGTCTGTCTGTCAGAGCCTTTAGCTGGAGTTTGTGCAGACGGTGTTTAGTCTGGTTCCTCCACGGCTGTGGCCAGCAGGATGTGATCACTGCCCTAGAGCAGTAATGTAGGCTGTCAGCAGGAAATCGCTTTAATTCCACATCTCGCCTCAGGAGCCAAATCGCTCATGGAGCGTGTGGAGAATTAAAATGTCTGGCGCACCCATGGTGTCATGCTTTGTGGAAGCCTGAATCCTTATTAATTAATCCTGTTATTAATCCTTTTCACTCTTGGGAACATCTGAGATTTTTGGCTTTTTCCTGGAACACCAGTCCTAAACCTGAATACACATTATCGTGAGTGTTTATGAGGTGGAATTTGGCCAATGGCTGTGCTTTATACTGGGAATAAGTGAAAAGTCTGACCAAGAAGATAAAGTCACTGCATCTAATCACCCTGCAGTCAGTTTGCACAGACTTGAGTCTGAGGAGCTGCATTGGGTAAAACTTGCTGGGCTCGTCAGGTCGATATTGCATTAGGATCTCAGCCAGCTGAAAAACCTTTTCCCTGGGCCAGTAATGGCGACCTGGAGACTGAGGAACTGGAGCAGAGGTCATATACTCCTGTGTTGTATACAGAGGAAACACCGTTAGCTCTAGATAGAATGAAGATTTGTCATGACATTCCTGTAGGAGACCTTTCTGACCGGGACTTAGTTTGTGTTTCTGCATTGTGTGGCTGCGCAGAGGAGCTGGAGAGGCTGCAGAGGGACTGTGCCAGTCTGCAGAGAGAGTGCACCGCCCTGCGCGCGGAGAAGGTGGAGCTCCTGGAGAAGCTGCAGGAGCTGTTTGTGTCTGTTTGTGTTTTTCTGTTTTTTTTTTTGTCTGTGTGTGATCATGAGCTATATTGTAATGAGAACTACCACTTTTAATGGTTTGGAGTACTTCGCCAGGTGTTAATGTGTCTGTCTGTCCGTGGGCAGATTTTGTTAGCGTGATGGTATCACTATTGTGCAAGATTCAGTCATGAAACTTCACAGGTGCGTAAAGTTCATTGAAGGGCAAGTTTGAAGTTGCAATGGTCTGAGCAAGGGCATCGAAAGATGCAAAAGCATCTGCTGGGATCTCGGAGTGAAATGGTCTCCAGCTAATTCTGTCTAATTTATGGCGTCATCAGATAAAGGGAAAAGTTTATTCTGGATTGAATATTAAATTTTGGAGTTGGACCAAATGCAGGGACTGGTTTTTACGGGAATGACGACCTATCATTTCGGCTCATGATGTCTAGGGGTAAACAAAATCATTCCCTAACACAAGTGCGTTTAAAACAAAAGGCTGGCTGGTTGGGGGTAAATGGATGGGGGTCTTACCTCATGAGTGCCCTTTGATAACTTGCACCCCTGAGCTCTCCACAAACGGCCAGTTCCGCCGGTGTTCATAGTTGTTGGTTCAAGTTTAATTTGGTTTTTATAAGGTTGGCAAAAAGAAACAGTCGTTAACAAAAAGGCTGGGGATTAATTCAGGTGAATGTCCACCCAAACGGTGTAATTCGTTGTTTGTTGTACTGTTGCTCTTCAAGAGAAGACAAGATTTCACACACTCACACATTACGAGGAAAAAACCCTCTTTTCAATACCCGGGTGCCTCATCAACCCTGGGGTCACCAGGTTAATTGGTAAGCCCCCACCCCTTACCAACCAGCCAATAGAGACTAATAATAATGTGAAATCTCAGAAGCTTAAAGCATAACCTAAAACTGATGGGTATCAATGATCTGCAAAAGTGATGACATCACTGTGATTAACAGTGATAAAAATGGTGAATATCCCCTTGCCCTGCATACTCATCCTTTACTCATCAGAACTACTGGGAAATTTAGATTTTTGCTGAGTTTGGAAAGGCAAGTATAATTCTTGCTTCAGTGTTATGAAGTATGTAGTATTGTTTGTTTTTTTCTCGATTATAATTAATGTTCATATAATGACACCAGGCAGACTTCAGCAGTCTGAACTGTGAGGTGGCACTGAATTGACTCTTGCGCAATAGGGCAAATGGCCGAGCAGTGTTCCTTCTCTAACACCTGGTTGCACTTATCTTGAGCCAGAGTTATTTCTGAACCCTGCAATCCAAGCGGGGAGTTTCCCCTGTCATTTTCAAAACCAATGACTAATGAGCTGAAGGGTGAAACTGATTCCAGATCACACCTCTAGCTCTGAGGTGCTTAATAAACACTGGCGCAGGTTTTGTTCATGTGAGTTTCTCCTGTGGAGTCCTGTTTCACCCACGGTGGACAAGGCTGTGACTTGAAGGGGCAGGTTTACAGAGATGTGATGTGTGACCGATTACACTCAAAGTAGGCTCCAGGACTCAGGTCTACAGCTGAATCATGAGCCCGGAGACATACTGACTAGGCAATTTATGTCTGTGCCTTTCTCTGCTCAGTCTTTCCAGGTTTGTCAGTTTGTAATTTAGCAGTAAATCCTCAGGCCTTCTCGGTCCTGGGCCTTCAGGCGAGGAGGGCTGTTAATCCCACCTTTGCCCTGAGATATGGCGTTCTGCATCTCCATCGAGATGAAAAACTTTACCCTGAGCTCAGCACAAATCAGTCTTGTTCTCCGAGAGCTCTGTCCTGTCCCTTCATCAGGCCGTGTGTCCTGTGTGATTCATCTGCAGTGCGTTTCTCCAGGCTTATATTCCACTGTGAAGTCTTGAAACTTGCCTCACGGATTCATCACTGACCCTGCACCCTAAACATCCTTCTGGGGCTCGGTTTAGTGCACGTGTTCTCTGTCAGGGAACGTTTTCAGGTTGGTGTTAATGGGTGTTTTTTTCTACTGAATGTGGTTGAGTCGCCCCTTTTTACTCCTCGACATAAGGTCCCAGGATCCTGCTTCAGCAAAAATAAAAAATAAAAAAAACATTGCAGTTAGTTTTCAACGGGATTCATTAACCCCTTTAATGGTTTTATTAATGGAGTAGAAATGGGTAATTTGGTTCAGTGACCAGTGAATTTAGGAGGAAACGGTGAACCATGACTGGTCTGCTTTTTTTAAAATTTTATTTTATTATACTTTACCGTTATTTTACCAGGGAAGTCCCATTAAGATTGTAATCTCTTTTTCAAGGGAGCCCTGGGGGTTGAGGTGGAGAGGGAGGGGACAATTTGCATGACCAATTAGAGCAGGGGAATATTAGGTGGCAGGTTGAAAGAGCCAAGTTGGGAATTTAGCCATGACACCGGGTAAAACCCTACTCTTGTTGAAGAGTGTCATAGGATGTTTAATGACCACAGTGAGTCAGGACCTTGGTTTAACGTCTCATCTGAAAGACGGCATCTCCTTCAGTACAGTGTCCCCATCACTGCACTGGGGCATTATTCCACCAGAGGGAAGATCGCAACCTACCAGCCCACCAACACCTCTTCCAGCTGCAACTTGGTTTTCCTAGGTGGTCTCCCATCCAAGTACTGACTAAGCCCACACCTGCTTAGCTTCAGCCACGCAGCTGGAGCAGATCATGTAGTGGTATGGCTACTGGCCACTGGTTTGATTGGTCATCTAGCCTTTCAGCACCCCAACGTTGATCTCATTGTTTACTATGGTAGAACTTCACCGTTACCCTTCTCCCCCACACTAAACCAGTCATACACTCCCACAGCACATGTGGTGCTTCATTTCAACCACCTCGCCCTCTCTGGTTTTCTCTGCCCACCCGTGTGTGCTGGATGAAGGTTGTTGATGGTGTAATTGGGGGTTCTTAAGGGCCCCTCCGCCCACCAGTGCATGCTGAATAAAGGTTGTTGATGGCGGTGTTCTTTAGGACCCCACTTCCTGCCTGCGGGTGCTGGCTAAAGTTTGTTGATAGTGTAATGGGGTTTATTTCTGGTTCCTTACCAGCAAGCGGGAGCAGAGCGCCTTCCTCGGCAGTAGCCTGAACGCGCTGGAGAGGTCACAGGGGGTCCTAGGCTCCATGCAGGACCAGCATGTGCAGGACGCCAGTAAGCTGAAGAGCCAGCAGGCCCAGGCCGACAGCCGTACTCAGAGCCTGCAGAGGGAGGTGAGTGTCTCTCTGGTGTACCCACTGTAACAGAACATTCTGTTAGCTTTCACTTTTTAAAAAACTTTTCACTCTGAAAATTAGAAATAAAAATGTGCCCATCATGTTACTGAAGTGTCTGACCAATCAGCTACTAAAAGATTCACAACTGGGAAGTTGGATTTTTAACAAAACACGGAAGTTGACGTGAGTTCTGAGGTGAATTGTGCACAGCTGAAGCTCATATGGCTGAGGAACCAGTGTTATTGTGAGTTGCGATAAAGTTAAGTATACGGAGGAGTCTGAACAAATATCTTCTGTGACTTGGTTTGCCTTTGGAAAACTGGCTGAAGGATCGGACTGTTTCATGGTTGGCACTGCTGCCTCACAGCAAGAAGGTTGTGGGTTCGAATCCGGCCTGGGGCCTCTCTGTGTGGAGTTTGGATGTTCTCCCCGTGTTCACGTGGGTTTCCTCTGGGCACTCCGGTTTCCCCCACAAAAATGAGACATACCATGTCTCATAGGAACACTCCAACCAGTACCCCTGACCAAGGAACTGGCTTTAGAACTCTGCTGCTCTGTGGCTGCCCACTGCTCCTAACTATAGGATCGGTCAAATGCAGAGGACAATAAACCCAGAGGATCAATAAATCAACATTAAGGTGCTAGAAATGCGCACATCTGACTGGCCTGGCTTTCCTGGTCAACCTTCCAAACAGCCTAACTCTTCTGCCTCCAGTTTCTCTAACGATTAGCCCTCCTCTCAAATCTCTCTCACTTGCCTGTCTACACGGCCATCTCCCCGCAGCCGATTCTCTCTCGCACCCACACTCATGCACAAACAAGTTGTTTGTCCCACCTTACCTTTTTTTGTTTGACTCTTTTGATTTTGGGTTGACTGTTTAAACTTGTTGAGCTGGCTGATCTTTTGGGTTTTGGGTTTTGATTTGATTTATTTACAATTGCTGGGGACTGTTTGAACTTTGAATGTGAGCAGTGCTCATGAATATTTTCTGTTTTGAACTCTGCCATGAACTGACTATACGGTCAAAATACATTCCAGCTCATTATCAACTTGGTCTTTTTTTGTTGTTGTTGGCATTTACATTTTGCACAAAGTGGATATGGTAATGGCTTTAAAGGTTTCATCATTTTGTGATTCTGACTGGTAGCTGCCGTAGCTGCCTGGCGCCCAAAAAAAAAAAAAAACTATAAATTTTAAAGTCAGTTCCACTCCGTTACAGTGGGGCCCTAGGGGGCACTGTTGCTTAATGTTTGAAATTATCCTCTGTGCAAGCCTGTTTAATAGTGTTGAGAAAAAAATTGTGAGAACTTTAGTGAACGCATTGGAAAGCTTGTTACTGCGGAAACATTTTGTTGCAACTGAAAAATTTACACCTGAATTGAAAAGTGAATTGAAAATGGTCAATTATGTATGGGAATTGTGAAAGTCCTCTTTAGCATTTCGTTTTTCCTCTCTCTCCCCATACTTTCCTTACCCCTGACTGTTTAACATGGCAGATCAAAATCACAATATTACACCTAATGCAAATGAGTCATGGCTCTTGCGCGGCCCACCAGGCATATCCAACCCCTCTCAAAACTTGTAGGACGCCTAGGCACATGGCCTGTTCATTCCCCTCCCTCAACAATTCTCTGCATCAAACTGTACACGTGCTGGGAGACATAATCCTGTATCCGCCGAGGAGGATGAAGAGGCTCCGACAGAGACTTCCTCACCTCAGGAGCCAAACGATTCACCCTCTGACATGTCATTAACATCAGTCTCACAATGGGAACTTTCCAGGGCACTTCCAACTCCTGTGAGACGTCTTACCGCTCAAGTTCAGGATCATTTTACAGAGATAGTGGCACAACAACACACACAACACTAACAAATACTGACTCAAATCAACATAAACTGCTCTGCATTGGAAACAAAGGTTGAGATAAACCAACAGCTGTCAGAACTCAAAAAACAGATGGAGGATAATGAAAAAATCAATGGACAACTGGAAATCATGTTGGAAGAATGCATGTTGGAAGAACACATGTCCTGCAGCACTTCATCCATACAACCTCTGAGATGCCAATCAAGCAGAAAGCTCATTGGAGGTCTGCGTTGAAGCAATCAATTGTGGAGCAGCAACTGAAGGATATGTTATCAGATCGCATCGTGGAACCATCATTCTCCGAATCGGTATCGCCAGTGGTCCAGGCATCCAAGAAAAATGGAGGACACCACCTCTGCATTGATTACAGATGGCTAAATGCCGTAACTGAGACTGATACCTATCCACTACCTGTTCGAATCCCTTGCTGGTGCCACCATCTTCTCCTCCTTGGACCTGAACAGTGGATACTGGTAGGTATCCATGGATGAGAACAGCAAGACCAAAACAGCATTCATAACACCTGCTGGTTTATTTCCGTTTACAGTAATGCCTTCCAGGTTAAAGCACACCCCAGCTTCCTTTCAACGTTTGATGGAGCAAGTTCTTGGCAAACTCCGTGGCAGAAACTGTATGGCTTATCTTGATAACATAATCAGCAAGTCTAACTCTGAACCTGAAGAATGCAAGTTCTGCCTTCACCAGATCAAGTATTTGGGACATGTCATCTCTGCCCAAGGAATCACAGCTGACCCTGAGAAAATTGCTGCAATCCAAGACTATCCTAACCTCTCCAACTTGAAGGAAGTCCAGCATTTCTTCGGGCTTGCAGGCTGGTACCATTGCTTTGTTCCCGATTTCTCACAACTTGCAGAACTAATCAACTCATTGAAGCGGAAAGGACAAAAGTTTGTCTGGAGTGAGCAATGCCAAACTGCATTCAACAAACTGAAGAAGAACCTTACAACCTCTCCAATTCTCGGGCACCCTGACTTAAAACTTCTATTCATTGTCTACACAGATGTCAGTGAAGTCGGTCTGGGTGCTGTGCTAGCGCAGTGAAAGCCAACAGGAAATGAGGAAGTTCTCGCTTATGCCAGCCGGACTTTGAATAAAGCTGAGAGGAATTACTCAACCACTGAGTGAGAGTGTTAAGCAGTGATCTGGGCACTTGAGAGGTGGTAATACTATCTTGAGCCAAAGACGTTCACTGTTGTCACTGGTCATGCTGCCTTTCAGAGGGTCATCAGCACCACTAAAACCACATCGCGTCTAATCACGTGGGGACTTTGCTTACAGAAGTTTGAACTTGTTGTGGAATACTGCAAGGGGAAATTCGACGCTGCCCCTGATGCACTGTCCAGGATTCCCTCTGGTGTCGACTGTGTCTTGTCCTATGGTGTCAGTGACTCTGTGTTTCCGCTGTCCATTGACACCATCTGGAAAGAACAAAAGAAGCACCCAGAGATTCTAAAGATACACAAAGCTTTGATGGCTTCAAATTCATCCACACAGGAAAATTTTGCTCTCCTAGAAGACAAAGTGTATCGGAAGACTCATCCAATTGATGGGCAGGTCCATTACCGTCTCTACATTCCGTCCAAGCTCACACATCCGCTCTTACGCGCTTATCATGATCATCCCATGGCTGACCACCAGGGGGTCTTCAAAACATATAAACCTCTTCAAGAAGTTGCCTTCTGGCCTAGGATGTGAACTGATGTTAAAGAGTTCCTCAGGAATTGTACAACCTGTCAAACCTGTGAAAGCAACACAAGGAAACCTGCTGGTTTCATGCAACAGAATGAGGTGAAACGACCAAATCAGATGATTGGTGTAAATCTGATGGGCCCCTTACCATGCAGCTCAAAATGAAATGAACATTTGTTTGTCTTTGTTGACTATATAGTCGTTGGGTGGAAATGTTCACTCTCCGCTCTGCCACTGCCCCAGTGATTTCCAAAGTCTTTCACACTGAAATAATCACTCGGTGGGGTGTGCCGGACTATGTCTTGTCAGACTAAGGTTCCCAGTTCATCTCTTCTATCTTCCAGGAACTCTGTGAGAAGTGGACTGTGCGACCACGAACCACCACCGCCTATCACCTTCAAACAAACATGACAGAAAGGGTCAACAGAAATCTTAAAAACATGATCTCCTCATACGTTGATGAGAATCACCCTCAATGGGACAAATATCTCCCTGAGTTTCGTTTTGCTTTGAACTCAGCAGTCCATGAGATGACTGGTCTTTCCCCAACGATGCTGCAGATGGGTTGAAAGTTAAAAAGTCCCTTAGATAAAATTCTTCAATGGAATGAGCTCACCCCTGACTCTGCTCCATATGACATAGTTCAGGTGATTGAAAACTTGAAAGCAAAGGCCCTTGAGAATAGCAAACTTGTTAAAAAATGTCAACTACGGAACTAAAACAAACATCGTAGGGATGTTGCTTTTAAGTGTAAGGACCGTGTCTGGGTTCGTAAACACCCTCAGTCAAGTGCTTTGAAACACTTTGCAGCCAACTTGCCCCTTAGTGGAAGGGTCCATATCATGTCCTCCTGCAGCTTGGTCCAGTGAATTACCTTGTAGTCCATGAGGATAATGGAGAAGACCTTTGCAACATCAACATAGTCAATCTGGACCCATGTCACCCCACAGCGGAGGAACTGGAAACTCGTGAGCATCAAAAACTCCAAGACATCTTCGAAGAAGAGTCTGATGATGAAGACTTTGTTGGCTTTGAATAACTCGTGAAACAACCATGGGGTATTTTTTCCCAAGGGGAGGAGAGTGTAACAGAACATTCTGATAGCTTTCACTTTTTTTTTACTTTTCACTCTGAAAATTAAAATAAAAAATGCACCCATTACGTTGCTGTAATGGTGTGTGACCAATCAGCTACTAATGCGGGAAGTTGGATTTTTAACAAAACACGGAAGTTGAAATGAGTTCTGGGGCGAGTTGTGCACAGCTGAAGCTCATACGGCTGAGGAATCGGCGTTATTGTGAGTTGCGATAAAGTTAAGTATATGGTGGCGTCTGTGATTAGTGGGCTGACCCAAGTCTGCTGTGCTAGCCAGCAGGGATAATATAAATGTCACCCGAGAATCCTCATTAACAAATTGTGACAGCTGAGCCTTAAAAAATATTTCACATTGGGCGATGGAATCTTTACATTTTTCGGCCTCGCCACTATATCTTTGGGGCAATTGTAACTTAGGTTCTCGAGGAAGGTGTATAGATGATGCTTGTGCAACATTTTGTGAAACTTGTGTAGACAGAGACCTAACGCTCTCCTGATTATGAAGGAAATCCTCTTGAAGGCGGAGTCTCTCAGCTAACTCAGACCGCTGATTACTCAAACCTGAAAGTTCTTTAGCGAAACCAGACTGCATAACTGCTGGCTGGTAACAGCCCTTTTAATCTCGGCTACCGCTGATGTCTCCATTTTTGGCTAGAGCGTACTGTGATGGCTGGTGAGTTGAGACGCCAAATGCAGCGGCCAGAATAAAAGGGGGAACACGCAGATGAGAGAGAGACACATAAATAAAATAAGAGGGCAACACTCGCGCTTCCAATGGACCTAGATGATGTCCGAGGCAAGGAAGCAAGGCGAGCTTGATACGTACCTAGCTTGTTAAGCAAGATTCAGTGACACGATATCATAGATAGCCAGTTAGTTACTTCAACCAGTGTTGAAACCGATGACTCTGGGGTGGGGTCTGTTTAGCCATAGAGTCTATTTACCTTATTAGCGACCGAATAGTTACGCCGCCGGCAGTTGGGTCCTTTCACTTTACTGTGGTTCCGTCTCCGTGTGAACGCTGGCTATTACGGCCACTCGTGTTAACAGCGTAGCTGCCAGACCAAGTTAGAAGTTCAGGGGGCTGTTCGGGTGGGTGTGTGGGAGGGACTCGATAGCGCGGCTCTACCCCTCGATCACTACTGCGCCGACTCACGCTCCAAATGTGCAATGTTTTTTTTGGATGGGAGTGAATGGAGATGGATCGTCCATGTTTTATACAGTTCTTGATTTATACAGTTTGAGCATATTGGAGCTTGTGCTTTTAGATTGCGGTTTATGTCTTGGAGTTCGGGCATGGAGACCCTCAACGTTTAGTATGTACCCTACTGTGCAAACTGAAACTTCAATGCCTCCTGTGTCCAAGTCCTGCTGCGGGTTTCCTCCAGTCACTCAAAGGTTTTTTCACCACCCGTCTCCTCAGGAATCTGGTGACAGTCGTTGACAGCTTCCTCTTTCTGCCACATCCTGGTACTGTAGCTGCACTTCCTTTAACTCTGAACTTGCAAGCTCTGCTTCCAACTGCATCTCTACGAATATTCAGTGCCTGTGCTGCCTTTTTGTATCCTTTTCCCAGTATCTGCCAGGTAATGATCTCCTCTATTAGCTTGTTGGACAATTCTTTTGACGGCCACATTTCTAATATGCAATCAAATGTCCCTGTCAGCAAACCCCTAGCGAGTGCAAGTATTTGATGTGTTCTATCTCAAGCAAACCTGATCCAACTAATTAAGCTCTTGATTAGCTGCATTAGGTGCCCTTGAGACAAAACCTGATTTGTAAATATGCTCTTATGACGGATTCTCTTTGGGGGGTTATATAATTTTGAGACTGCAGTAGTAATTAAAAATGGCAATTGCGATAAACTTGGAGAAACCACTTGCAATTTTAGTTATTTTAAATGTTCTTGTTTAATCTTTTTGCTGAAAACAGCTGAAAGTTTGTAAATTTTGCTATTAAACCCAATTAGCAATGGGAGTTGAATAATTTTGATTGCAACTACATATATATATATATATATATATATATATATATATATATATATATATATATATATATATATATATATATACACACACACACACACACATATATATATATATATATATATATACATACACACACAGCGCCCTCCATAATTATTGGCACCCCTGGTTAAGATGTGTTCTTTAGCTTCTACATTCAGTTTTCAAAATAATATAGGACCACAATGAAAAAAAAACAAAAATCCAACCTTTAATTCATGTGCATTTATTCAGTGGGAAAAAAATCCCACATTAAGAAATAATTCTTTTACATCAAATCATGTGTGCAACAATTATTAGCACCCCTGATGTTAATACTTTGTACAACCCCCTTTTGCCAACAAAACAGCACCTAATCTTCTCCTATAATATTTCACAAGATGGGAGAATACAGAAAGAGGGATCTTCCACCATTTCTCTTCGCACAATCTCTCTAAATCATCCAGCAACCTGGGTCCTCTCCTCTGCACTCTCCTCTTCAGCTCACTCCACAGGTTTTCAATGGGGTTGAGGTCTGGGGACTGAGATGGCCATGGGAGGAGCTTGATTTTGTGTCTGGTGAACCATTTCTGTGTAGATTTGGCCACATGTTTAGGGTCATTATCATGCTGAAAGACCCAGTGACGACCCATCTTCAGCTTTCGGGCAGAGGCCACCAGATTTTGATTTAAAATGTCCTGGTATTTCAAAGCGTTCATGATGCCATGCACCCTAACAAGGTTCCCAGGGCCTCTGGAAGAGAAACAGGCCACAGCATCACCGATCCTCCCCCATACTTCACAGTGGGCATGAGGTGCTTTTCTGCATACTCATCTTTTGTGTTCCGCCAGACCTACTTAGATTGTTTGTTGCCAAAAAGCTCTATCTTGGTCTTATCTGACCAAAGCACACGGTCCCAGTTGAAGTCCCAGTCCCGCTTAGCGAACTCCAGATGTTTGCGTTTATGATTGTGAGTGAGAAAAGGTTTTTTTCGAGCATGCCTCCAAAACAGCTTGTTGGCATGTAGCTGGCGCCTGATGGTTGTTTTGGAGACTTTTTGGAGTTGCAATTCTTTAACAGTGAGCTTTGGAGAACTTTTTATTTCTCTTACCATCCTCCTCACTGTGTGTGGTGGCAAAATAACCTTGCGTTCTCGTCCAGGCTTGCTTACCACTGTTCCAGTTGTTTTAAACTTCTTAATGATTCCTCTGACAGTAGATTTGGGCAGGTGCAGGCGAGTGGCTATTTTCTTGTAGCCATTGCCCGGCTTGTGAAGGTCGACACACATCTGCCTCACTTGAATGATGTGTTCCTTTGTCTTTCCCATGTTGAAGAGTGGATAAGAGAAACAGCCTCTGTGTCACGTCATAATTATACCCCAGGGAAACAGGAAGTGATTATTTACTAATTAAATGTTCCTAGATACTCTGATCAACTTTAAACTACTGTAGAAATGACGGAAATACTTCAATTACTTTTAAATCCTAGAAATTTTTAGGGGTGCCAGTAATTGTGGAACAGGTAATTTTATGAAAAATTATTATTTCTTAGGGATTTTTTTTTCCCCTTAAAATTCACATGAGTTGAAGGTTACATTTGTTGACAATTTTCAGTGTGAGAGTATGCTTCTGCAATAAAAATTGAATTTATTTTAAGGCTTTTAACACATCTTAACCAGGGGTGCCAATAATTAAGGAGAGTGCTGTATATATATATATATATATATAATGTATGTGTGTGTGTATGTGTATGAGAGAGCTTATTTTCTGAGGGGAATGTTACCACTGGAGCAGAGAGAGGGGAACAGAACAATTGTAGTGCAGGAACAAGATATATTGTGTCCTCTCATCTGATGCTCAGTAATCCTGTTCCTGCTGTTCTTTCACATTTTAATGTAAGATAAATGCTGTATACAGCGGAGCTTGGGAAAAACATGGCCTCTATTGACTGGTCAGTGGATAAACATCTTATTTTAATAGCAGCAGGGCATACATGGGTGTACGCATGTTAAAAACATGTATTGCTGCATTTGTAGTGGTGTTTTGTATCTAATTCAAAAAGGACTGATGTGGGTGTGGGTGTTTGTTGCAGAATCAGATAATATTGGTATTTATGAACTCATTCCCTATGGAATACTATTATATAAAATTGTTGCATTTGTACTGAATACTTTTCCCGAAAATTACACAATATAAAGTATTGAGGAATAGGTAGCCCATTGCTGCGATCGTCAACTGATTTCATGTTTTCATCGGACTGCGAAAGGTCATCCACGCCATTGGCACTGGTTTACCGTGGGGAATGGTAGAATTTGCTGTGCCGTTGGCAGCAGCTTGCCGTAGGGAATGAGTTAAAGACCATGGTAAGCAGAGGCATGTGTGAGCTTCAGCAAAAACCTGCACCGGCCTCAGGCCTTCTTGGATCAGACAGCGCTGGGCCATAGTACATATGGCTGTACCTGGCCTCCTGTGATACAGCAGTGTCACTCTGCCTCATGTCTCTCATCACAACACAATGCACCGCAATCAGTGACTCGTGGCTGTTTTGGTTTATTTGGTAATTCTGGGTCTCCCTGCCTCCATCAGCATAGCTGTGCAGGGGGAACTCAGGGCTCAGTCTGCAGTCCTGTGTTTCTTCTTCTCTGCCTTTTGCTTCTGTGCGTTAAGTTACTGGAATGCAGAAAGGCACAGCAGGCAAATGGGGGAATTAGTCATGGCTTCATTGATCAAGTGTCAGAAATGGTACAGGCTGGCCTGGTCTAATGAGGATGATCAAATGATCTAACATATGATCGAAGGTTTGTTAAGCTGTATGTGTGCTCAGGGCTCTTCTATCGTCCCGTTTTCAGAGTGTTTGATGGTCTGGACAAATACAGTACAGGCCAAAAGTTTGGATACACCTTCTCATTCAATGCGTTATCTTTAATTTCATGACGATTTACATTGTAGATTCTCGCTGAAGGCATCCAAACTATGATTGAACACATGGGGAATTATGTATGTATCAAACAGTTGTCCAATTGGGCTGTTGGCTGTGTATCAACCTGACTTCTGCACAACACAACTGATGGCCCCAACCCCATTGATAAGGCAAGAAATTCCACTAATTAACCCTGACAAGGCACACCTGTGAAGTGAAAACCATTTCAGGTGACGACCTCTTGAAGCTCATCAAGAGAATGCCAAGAGTGTGCAAAGCAGTAATCAGAGCAAAAGGCTACTTTGAAGAAACTAGAATATGAGATATGTAGTATGATATGACATCAAGTTGGAATCAAATATTTGAAATTTGGAAAAAAATGTTCTTTCGTGATATTTTGAAATTTTGATATTTTCATCATAATATATCGCTAAATCTCGCTTGGGCCAGGCACAAAGGTTTACATCATCACCCACAATGCAATGCTCAGCAGTGTCAACAAACGCACGTGTTACTATCGTAACTCTGTTACTATCGTAACTCCACTAAACGTCATCGGAACAATAACCGTATGGTTGCGAAAGCTCACTATTATTGGTTAAAACGTTATGAGAGTATCGGCGAGAAACAGTTAGGACAGTATCGGTGAGAAAAAGTTAGGACAGTATCGGTGAGAAAAAGTTGGGACATTATCGGTTGATCAGGGCATTATTGGTTGGTATGGTGTTGATAATGTCCGAATTAGGACATTATTGGGCGTTAGGACATTAAGGTTTGATTAGGACATTATCAGTTGTAACAGGGCGTCCTCTTAATTATGAGCTCTGGTCTGATTGACTGCTAAACAGAGCTTGATGCAAAAAAACACGTGCTATGTGGGAAAGAGGTGGGCGGACGGAGGTAACACTTGTGTGATAAGGGTAAGCGAGGTGGGCGGGGCAGAGGTTACACTAGTGCAATGAGGGTAAGAGGTGGGCGGGTCAGAGGTTACACTAGTGCAATGAGGGTAAGAGGTGGGTGGGGCAGAGGTAACACTAGGGCAATGAGGGTAAGAGGTGGGCGGGGCAGAGGTAAAACTAGTGCTATGAGGGTAATAGGTGGGCGGGGCAGAGGTAACACAAGTGCGATGAGGGTTAGAGAGGTGGGCGGGGCAGGCAGGGCAGGATGGGAGCTGGGCACTCAAACAGGTAGCTGTGACCTATGTCATGCAGGTCTGAGACCTCAGAAATAAAATTAATTTCTAACTGTGCAAATCCTGAAGTGGAAAAGGAGGCTTAACTGTGGGGCCTTCAAAGTCAATCTTACATGAACTCTGAGATACAGCGGAGAGATTTCTTTACAGTTGGACTGATGTGGGAAACCGTATTTTCCATAATATGGGCCCTTTAATATGCAGAAAGCAGCTGCTCTTCTCTGAGAGCAGGGAGTCTTCAAGTCTTTAAGTCTTTTCTTTTATTCTGCCTCTTAATTTCCCTCCCCTTTTCGTAGCAGTGTTGTGTTTCTGACGTCCAAGCCTTTAGATGTTGGAGGGTGTTTGTTGTATAGACATCACAACAGTGGTGTGTGTGTATATGTGTTGTGTATCCTGACAGGTTCCCCCCAGGTTCTGTAAATACCCCTCTCTGTGCTAATTTGCCCACCTCACCCACTCCCAGTCCCCTCCCCCACCCCCTTAAGTTTATGTTGACTGGTCTCCAGTATTGATTGTGATGTCCCTTCCCTCCTTTAGCCATCCATATTGCAGCCTATCCAAGCCATTTTCATCGGCCTTATCCTGGCTTTGCTGTATTGGTGCTTCGGCCAGTTGTGGTAGAAAGGTACACAAGCGCTCTTGTCCAGTCCTTCGTATCTGTGCGTCCCTCACTTCCTTGTCATCCTCTTGCGTTTTTGATGATACAGTGCATGGCACAAAAGCATCACTGCATCCGCTTTGTCCAAAATTCCTCTTTGGCGCAAAGCATCACTGAATAAAACTAACATTTCCTTTCATCAAACGTCCTCACCTAACATCCGTCTGTCTTGCTTGGAATCACAAACGTGTGAGTATCCCCTTTGTTTTTGGGTTTCTTTCCTCTTTATCCTTTTGAAAGCTTTATTTGTTTAATTCATTTTGTTTGCTCTTTTTCATCTGCTTTTGTACCATTTTGATTGACATACAGTGCAGCTTCTTTCCCCTCCTCACCAGAAAAATGAAAGTCTTGTTAATTTCCTGTTCTGCTGTTTTCTGAGTTGTTTGTGTGACTCCAGTGAGGAGGGTGACTGTGTTTCTGAGCCCTGGTGTGGAGGGGAGAGGAAGCTGAAGGTAGGTCACCTGAACAGCCCTGTTCTAACTCCCCCCCCCTCTCTCTCCCCTCCCCCTTCCCTCTTCTCTTCCCCCCTGCTGCCCCTCCTTCTCGTTCCAGAGCGTTTGGTCGCCCTGGATGCCAGTTGTCGCCGTGGCGGTTGCCGTGACTGCGGTTGTGCTTTACCAGGGTCTGTCTAAGAACAGCACCTGAGCGAGCTCCCCACGCCCAGCCCCCTTGTCAACTAGCCACACCCCCTGCCCTCCCCCTCCCTCCACTCAGCCTTGGGCCCCGTTCCCAAACCCTCAATACCTCCTGTCCTAAAATACAAATACATATCCAGCCCAAATTTGCATACATAATCATAAAAAAACAAGACAAAGATTGTTCCTCATTAAAGCCCCAAGGGAATTCAGTTTGTGAATGATGTATCCAGTAAGTTTCCTCTCCCTATTCTTCCCCTCGACGGTGGCCTAGTGACCTCATGAGTCCATAAACTGAAGTCTACAAGCATCATGATCAGCCAAATTAAATTCTAATTAGGAAATAAACCTACAGTTTTTTTCGAACACGAGGTTCGAGCAAGCGCTCGGTTTCAAATTAAATTTCCAGGTATCTAACCAACGCTAAATACCGAGTGCTCGAAAAAAACAGTAGGTTTATCTCCATTCTACCATGACTCTTGTCAACACCCCGACGAAAATATTTTTTGTAGCAAAGTTGGGGCTCGATAATCAAGCGAGAGCTCTTCACGCAGCGCAAGGTCTTGACGCAGTACGAGGTAGCTTACCGGTGAGTAGATACCTGGTGTTAACCAATCAAAATGCAGAACTCGCTGGAATGAATGGTAGAATGCTACTCTTATGTTCAGACATCCTCGGTCCCAATTCCCTTTTTGTCTTGCCCACAAAACAGAATGCAATTGGACATTTCTGAAAGGGTTGTGCTTCACATACCGATGATGTGCCCGGAGGACAGGAAGTTGAGGACTGGACTCGGGTGCAAGGATGGACTGGGTTGTATTTATTATGCCCACTGTGCAGCAGGAAGAAGCAATACAAAACAAAATGGGAAACTAGGTTCCTGAACTGCACTATAAGTAATGCAGATGCTGGGATTTAGCTACAGTAACAATGTATTACAAATAGGAAAAGAAAATAGGAAACAAGGTTCCTCAAAAATAAAAATAAAGATAATAAAGTGCTGACATAAACTATAAACAGCACTAGTTAGAGTATATATAAGCAATATGCGGGGAATAAGTCTATACAAGACTTGAGATACATCACAGGCATGCGACTTATGAGACTTCACAAAGACTAAGTGCGAAGCTCATTCTTAAATAGCCCAATGCTACCACACAGTGGAAATGAACAGCAGCTGCATACAATGATTGCAGGGTTGAGAATGCGGTCCAGGTCTTAATAGACTGGTGAGCTCAACGGCTGGAGGCATGGCCTTACAATTTCAACAAATAGACGACGTATAATTTTACAAGTCATTGATTCTACCCTGATTTTCATTTTTCTTCCTGTACAGCCAAGTAAAAAATAGCCATCTTTGATCTTAGCATTACAATTTACCAGGGGCGGATTGGCCATGGGGTCGACCGGGAGATTTCCTGGCTGGCTCGTTGGCCAGTAAGCTCAAGTGAGCTGGCCCGAAGACTGCCCTACGCGGCCGTGTGACATTCATGGTTGGCCCACTGAGTTAAAACTATCATGAACCAAAAATGAGCTCATGAAAATCTCCAAGAGATACCTCCACTGTGCACATGAGAACTCTGACCAATATTTATAACACTTGGTGTCCCTCAACATCTGACTTGTGGTTGCTTGAGTGTCCGACTCACTCTCATTAATCCAGCCTACTGATTTTTGTTTAGCCTCCTATCTTGATCTAATTCGGACGTTACATAACTTTCATGACCACTAATATAACATTTACTGTTATAAAATTTGTTTGTTTGTACGAAAATTAATGTATAATTGTCTGAGCAAAGCCTCATGGGAAATGGAAACTGCGTATCACTCTGCGTTAATCCAATGAACGTAAGGGGATGAATGAGCGGCCATCAAACAGAGAGAAAGCAGGCACCGAGAAACCCCTGACTGCAGACTGCAGATCAGGACGTAGCTCAATGTGGGCAGAGTTAAATATTTGACTCCGCCTACTGCCCCATATATTCCACCACAGCCTTACGTTATCAACTACTACTCCAGGAGGCCACAGGCGAATTTGTATACTGCTTCCCAGTTGGGAACAACCAGCTGGGTTCCCAACCTTTTTTGAGCAAACGCCCACCCCCCCCAACACACACACACACACACACACACACACACATATACCAAGTGATAATGGTTCACTTTTTATCCTTCTTTTTATATCAACTATTTCAATAAATAATAAAAAATGTCCATTACAAACATTCTGCGCCATATTATGGCAGCCAGAGGCCGCTGACATTTTCTGTAATAACATTAGAACGGCCCTTGTGCTTCTTTAGGGTGAATCTGGGTAAAGTAGGACAATTTCTGAAATTCCATATTCCTATTAAGCAGATTTATTATAAGCATAGGAGACGTGCTGGAAAGAAAAAAAAACGAACATTTAAATTGGTTGTAATAATTAATTGGCCTAATAGTAATCATAGTAGTATATATTTGTAATAATAATAAAAGCCTATATATTTTATAATGGTATATGATTGTAATATTTATATTACCTTTTTTGTTAATTATGGGAAAATATGCATTAATTTTTGTGAAATGACAACCAATTTCTCCAAGAAACATTCATCAGCGCCACAAATCGAACATTTGCGCATACCCAGGCACAGAGTCGGTAACGTCATTGACATTTCAATCATTCGTTTTTGGACAATATTTATCGTCATTCGGCACACAATAGAGAAAAAAAATACTCTTATTTGCATTAAAATGAAAGGCATTAACACCTCTTTACTGTTCAATTGAATGAAATTGTGAATTGATTTTTGTGAATTGAATGTGAAGAACGTTCAATTGTTTGTACAATCGCGTGAATATTTGTGTTATCCGCAATAACATGGTCCAGAAATGTTAGAGTCAAACGGAGTGAAAAAAATGTTTCATGCACTTTAAGGCTCGTTGATTGTCGCAAATGACGGTGTTGATGCCTTTCGTATTACCGCAAATTGACTTTTTGGCAATTGCTACAGGTACGGCAGTTTTTCAGTGCATATCAATGTGGAGAGGTACGGCAGTCCCCATTCAAGCCCTGCCCTAATCCAATCCTAATCCCAACCCCAACCCTAACCATAATCCCTAATCCTTACTCCAATACCTTGAAATCGACTGCCATACCCATAAAAACTGCCGTGCCTCTAGACACTGCGTTTTTAATTCTATTGTGCGCTGAATGACGCTAAAGAATGTTCAAAAATGTCTCATTAAAATACCAATGACGTTACTGAATCTGCGGTGTGCGGGATCAAGATGAGAGCCATCAACACCTCTCTGGGGTTCCCCTGCCCTAGTTACTTCACCGATCCCTACAAACTTCCCCTTACTTTGCCTACAGACCCGCAAACCAGTGAAAGGTTGTAGTGGGCAAAAATGAGTTGTTTTTTAGGTCCATATCTCAACAAATCTGCCGGTAGTGCCACCTGGAAGCCTCTAAAGTGGCGGAGTTTTGCTTTTGACAACAGATCTTGCATCAATTTTTATGACTTAAGGGTACACAGTGCCAGATGTGTTATACATTTATCATGACCTGTCACAAGTCTGGATAGACATTATTTTGACTTGAAAATCACAACAAAGGAAACCAGCAATGACAACGTAAAAAAAAATTTTTTCACCGATTAAAAAAAACTTCTACAAATAATCCACTGTTTAATCTTATAATAACACTCTAATGCCACTTTTGTTTTGCCAAAACAAAAACTCTGCCTCGACTGACCAAAACCACAGCATTTATATAGACTAAGAACATACTGGAAAGATCTACAGGATTCCTGAGTAATCCAGCCCCCTCCAGGCAAGAAGGTACCAGAAACCTTGAAAAAATCACTTGTCTATTTCATCACAAACATGTGGTTTTGCATCAGATCATATTTTTCTACAGACATACCACCAGAGGGTGCTAAATGATGAACAAAATAAACAAATAGCTGACCAGTAAGGCAGCACAAATAAATCTCCATTATAAATGATATACAGTGCTTTACATAAAGCACTCATACAAAACACCTCCCCTCTTTAAGAAAAGAAAGGTTTGCAAAAAGCTTTCTTATGTTAAAATTAGCACGGTTTTATAATCAGTTTAATCTTGAAACTTCACACATAAAGTATTATTGATCGTTATAACAATCATATACATAACAACCAGTGCAATTTTTCACAATCAAATAGAGATGTAAAATTTATTCAAAATGCGTGAAAGTGCATCTGGAAGAACATTATCTTTTCCCCTGATGTGAGAAATATCTAAATCATACTCTTGCCAAAGTAAACTCCATCTCAGTAATCTTTGATTCTTGTTTTTGATCTTATGGAAGAATGTGAGGGGATTGTGATCAGTGAAGACCTTGATGGAAGTAGCTGAACAAGCCAAATAGACTTCAAAATGTTGTAAAGCCAAAAAAAGTGCCAAACATTCTTTTTCAGTTGCTGAATAGTTATTCTGATGTTTATCAAACTTTTAGGAAAAGTAACAAACAGGATAGAGGATAGAGCTCTGGAATTTCCTCCTCTATAGAGTCAGATTCTTGATGAATCAAAGGAGTGTCAGTTACAATAGGGTAGGGCACAACCTTATCCCCAGCAAGATCATTACCAAGAAGCAAATGAATGCCTTTGAAAGGAAGAGAAGACCTAATGCCAACAGTAACAGGCCCAGAGACCAAGTCTGATTTGAGATGAACATTATGGAGAGGTACACTTGTAAAACCACATTCTACTCCTTGAATAAGGACATTAGCCTGAGTAGACGATTTGTCTGAAAAAGGCTGAATATCTGCAAGAATAAGAGATTGGGAAGACCCAGTATCCCTTAGAATTCGAACAGGAGCAGATGAGGAAAAATCATATGAAAGTGAGACAAAACCTTCGGTGATGAATGGCTCAAAATCCTCCATAACAGAATCAGACACAGAAGGTAGAAGATCAGGCGAACTGACCATTGATACAAGAGATTCTCTCGTAGTGAAAGCAGTTGGCTTGGTTTCTTCTCATTGTTTTTTCTTGAGAGAATAATACTCAGGAATAAGGTGACCTTGCAGTATTGGCAAGACAGAGAAGGTAAAGGATCAGAAGATTGCTTCTCACTGGAAGGTTTCCTCTCAGAAGTGGCCTTGGAATCACCAGAAGTGTTATTAGAAGACGTCTTGGACTGAGACTTGCTTTGAAATTTAGGAAAAGTGGATTTAACAACATTCGCACCACATCAGCGCCAAGTTGTGTAACTATGATATTGAGCCGGAATTATTTGAGAAATTACAGCCAAAACTGAAAATGTGAATGGGAATAAAATAATATCCCAGACATACACCAATCAAGGATGCTTTATTTTGTGTTTACACACAAGAACTCTCATTTTCAGTTAATATTCCCTTGGTATCTTGCTGGGTTAGTGCATTGGAAAGATGGCTGGAAAGATGGTGAAATTGATGTTGGTGCATGTTTGCTGTATATTTTCTGAGTAACCCAGATATGTTTCATGGTGATAAATGCCATTTGTTGTTAAATTTCAATGATAGTATTTTCAATGTAGATGATTTGAAACATCAAAAGTCAAAAAAAAAAAAAAATTCGCCTCCAGGGGACACTGTAGGCTGGATGCAAGTACTGGCCATCCCCAGCAATGTACCAAAGAATTTTTTTTAATTGTGATACACACAGCTAGTTTCCTCAGAAAGTGAAGAGCTTAGTTTGGTACTATGCTGGGTAGATAGCTTTCTGACTAAAGGTGGCGCTCTAAACAGCTAATGTTCTACCAACCTAACATTACATATTCCCAGACAAATACCAAAGTTCTGTCTTTTGAAATATATGAAGCACATTCACAGTTATACATAAAATTTGAAATCCCTTTGGCATAAAGCTGTCATGGTTTAATCCCGCTGGCAGAAGGCAACAAGCCGGCGGGCACTGGGACCATGTACCCAAACCAGAAGTAAGGGACCCAAGTGCACAGGCTGAGTAAAATATAAATAAAGATTTAATATTAAAACCAATTACAGGAGAGCAGCAGCAGGAAACAGGGCTCCATAAGGCACGGCAAACAGAATACAGCTGCACTGCCAAACTGGCAGTGCAGCTCTTATATACTCTTCAAATCACCTCCACCTCAACGAGCAGCAGCTGTGGCTCGTTGAGATGGAGGTGCAAACAGGTGGGGGGGAGGGCCCTGCAGGGCCAGACCATCACAAAAGCTTGTTTGGTTGTAAACTGGTGGCGACTGTGAGCATCACAAATGCCCAATACATGAGCTATTACCAAGTACAGGTACAGCATAGTCAAAAACTTACACCAACATGACCAGTCTAAAAATTTTAAATGCCAAAAAAGAACTCATGTAAAAGGTGTACCACCATAATTACGTATGCTGACATGCGTCAACAGTATACATTCACTTACATAAAATAACAGTCCATAATTTGAACTCTAAAAAGAATCTTCGTCACACAACTGTACATGAAGACAGAATGTATAGTACAAAAGTTAAAACAGTTTTATACTTTTCATGTTATCCAAAGCAAAATGATGTCAACACAGCATGTGACTAGCTCAATCCATCAGTATGTTTTTGGAATTCAGTTGTGGGTTGGCAGCACCTGGTGGTACGCACCAGAGGTGCCCCTTGTCCTTGGCCTTGAGCATAGACTGTATAAAAAGATGGACGAAGCTTCCATGACGTCACCTATTGGTTTCGGCATACCATAAAGGAAGCCTCGATTTTGGCAATTTGAATTGCGCCATGTTGTCATTTTGAAACAGGATGTGATTTCTATTGGACGAGAGCGAGAATCAAGATCCGGGGAGGGAGGAGAGAGGTGGATCTGGCCGTATTGGATTAGGATCAGAGGATAGCCACGCCCCTGAAGCATATTCTAGCTTTATCCTTTATTCTAGTCTACTTGGGACCATAATTTACAAAAATGAACATCATGATATATTGAAGAAGACTTGAAGCCTGCTATAGCTACCATAAAATAATGTGAAAAATCATTATTTAAATGAAAAATCAGGTGGGAAAGTAGGTTCATTTTCTCATAGGCTGAATCCAAATCTCCACCCTCTGGACTTGCAGACTGAGCCCTCAGGGACTTCAGGCGTATGTAATGTGACGTCTTCACCATCATCAAGTAAAGTCTGCAAGAGCAGGAGTCTGCAGCATAATAAAATGAGCTGATAGACAGGCTTCGAGTCTGTTTCACTCGTTTCCGTGCAAAAGCTTATTGATTACCTCTGTAGCCTGTGTTTCTGTATGATGATGTTAAATTTTATATCTGACCTACGTTATTGAAGTAACATTTTAATATGATAAATTTCTAATTAGTTCATGCAGTTTTGTGCGTGTGTGAATGTGCTTTTCACAATCAGCCATTTGGAAAAATTAAAACGGCACGTTCGTATTGCAGTGTATTGTATTGTATTGTAATTACACTAGTGAAGTCCGCTGAAGTCTGCATCCTAAGCGGACTCTCTGGAAGTCCGCAGAAAATGCGCTTGAAGCCCCTTGTGGACTGGATCAACTGTGGATTTGGACAGCCCTCAGCACTCCCAGACTTCCCGTGAACGCGCCCGCAAAGTCCGCGAGTCTGCTAGTACGGAGAAATGCGGATATGTGGATTCAGCCCTTGACTTCTACAGTATTGTACTGCTTTCTGCAACCACCGACGTCGCCATCTCCTGGCCACTAAATAGAATGCCATTTTATGGTACTTCCACATGGACTTCATTTTTCAGACCAGGGTGCTGCGTCCATCATTTTATACAGTCTATGCCCTGAGCAGCCATCCATGGCCTTCTCTGTTGGATCCGGGTCAATGAGCCTGAGGCAAGCCCTACTACACCGCATCCTGGGTCTCTACAGGGTTGCTTACAAGCCGTTCATGGTGAGCTTCTCCGTCTCTGCAGCCTATATGGCGCAATAGTTGCGTCAACACCGATGGCTTGGTACGCACAGAAACGGGAAGTGTAAAAGAAACCCCGCCCTCCCGGCCAGCGGGCATCTCGTAGGCTACACATCATGGGCAGGTGTTGGAGATGAAGGCATGCAAGTTACCACTACAAATTAACTGCCCTTTTCTTGGCACGGTGCTGCTTGCTTGGATTTCTGTGCCCTTTATCAGGATAACGACTTGTTAGATACGGCTGCTGTGCCCTTTTTCAAACCCAAGCACCACACCTAAGGGAAATCCTAGATTAACACTGAAGCCTGCTCTCTGATTCTAATAGTAATGCAAAAATGCAGAGAATTTTTTTTTTTTTTGAAACTCTCCAACACTACAAAACTGTACACTGTACTGACTACTGGTAAAAGTCTTGCATGTTGACAAAATACAACAATCACCACTAATATTCTTTTCCAATTTACAACCAACCCAGCTTTATACCAAAGAGATTACAAATTTTATGTACAAAAACTGCACAAATACTTAACATGCGTGAAAAGACAGAACTTTGGCATATGTCTGGGAATAAGGAATATTAGGTTGGTAGAACATTAGCTCTGTAGAGCATCAACTTTGGTCAGATAGCTGTCCATCTGTTGTGATTCTGGTTTTGCCTTGCCTTGCCATGTTCTGACTGCCTCATGTGTATTTTGATTCCTTGCCAGGTCTGACTATTCCTTAGAATTATGTATTGTGTATTTAGTTGCTTTTCATTTCATGCATTGTCTGAGCTAAGATTTTTCCATGTTTTACTTATTGCCATAGTTTTTGTCCAGTCCGTGTTTTGATTTTTCCATGCATTGCACTTTGTCTCCCCTGTCTTGTCTTTGCTCTTGTCTTTGCTCACAGCCCCAGTAATGCGTGCCATTCCTTCGGGTGATTTAATGGTTTCTGGGTTTCAATCTTCCTTCCCCATCTTGTTCACTTTCTTCCCCTTGCTTTTTCTATATTACTAACACATACTAACAGTTTGTTGTTTTTGCTGATTTACTAACCGAGACGAACATTGTACAAAACCCAAAACCAGTGAAGTTGGCACGTTGTATAAATCGTAAATAAAAACAGAATACAATGATTTGCAAATCCTTTTCAACCTATATTCAACTGAATACACTGCAAAGACAAGTTACTTAATGTTCGAACAGGTAGCTCATTTGGAATCTGATGCCAGCAACAAGTTTCAAAAAAGCTGGTACAAGTGGCAAAAAAAGACTGAGAGAGTTGAGGAATGCTCATCAAACACTTATTTGGAACATCCCACAGGTGAACGGGCTAACTGGGAACAGCTGGGTGCCATGATTGGGTATAAAAGCAGCTTCCCTGAAATGCTCAGTCATTCACAAACAAGGATGGGGCGAGGGTCACCACTTAGTGAACAAATGCGTGAGCTGATTGTCGAACAGTTTAAAAACAACATTCCTCAACGAGCTACAGCAAGAAATTTAGGGATTTCATCATCTATGGTCAAAAGGTTCAGAGAATCTGGAGAAATCACTGCACGTAAGCGACAAGGCCGAAAACCAACATTGAATGCCTGTGACCTTCGATCCCTCAGGCGGTACTGCATCACAAACCGACATCAGTGTGTAAAGGACATCAACACATGGGCTCAGGAACACTTCAGAAAACCACTGTCAGTAACTACAGTTCGTCGCTACGTCTGCAAGTGCAAGTTAAAACTCTACAATGCAAAGCAAAAGCCATTTATCAACAGCACCCAGAAACGCCGCCGGCTTCGCTGGGCCCAAGCTCATCTAAGATGGACTGATGCAAAGTGGAAAAGTGTTCTGTGGTCTGACGAGTCCACATTTCAAATTGTTTTTGGAAACTGTGGACGTCGTGTCCTCCAGACCAAAGAGGAAAAGAACCATCCGGACTGTTATAGGCACAAAGTTCAAAAGCCAGCATCTGTGATGGTATGGGGGTGTATTAGTGCCTAAGGCATGGGCAACTTACACATATGTGAAGGCACCATTAATGCTGAAAGGTACATACAGGTTTTGGAGCAACATATGTTGCCATCCAAGCAATGTCTTTTTCATGGACGCCCCTGCTTATTTAAGCAAGACAATGCCAAGCCGCATTCTGCACGTGTTACAACAGCATGGCTCCATAGTAAAAGAGTGCGGGTACTAGACTGGCCTGCCTGTAGTCCAGACCTGTCTCACATTGAAAATGTGTGGCGCATTATGAAGCGTAAAATACGACAACGGAGACCCCGGACTGTTGAACAACTTAAGCTGGACATCAAGCAAGAATGGGAAAGAGTTCCACCTGAAAAGCTTCAAAAATTGGTCTCCTCAGTTCCCAAACGTTTACTGAGTGTCGTTAAAAGGAAAGGCGATGTAACACAGTGGTAAAAAGGCCCCTGTGCCAACTTTTTTGCAATGTGGTACTGCCTTTAAATTCTAAGTTAATGATTATTTGCAAAAAAAAAATGAAGTTTCTGATATGATTCTGCCCCTTCGTGTGTTGTCCCATGCTTATTTATGCTTGTGATTTAGTTTCGTTTCATTTATTTCCAGCTCTCTGTTCAACCGTCTGACAATCGCTCCCAATCTGTTTCCAGTGGTGTAGCGTGACTGCCTTCAGCATGCCTGCGTCTCGTCATCCAATCACGTTTCTACTTTCGGTTTGGCTTTGGTATTTCATTCCAGCTGTGTTTAATTCTGGATCTCGCGAAACTCTGAATGAATGCGCTCTCTGATAGGACATTACTAACACGTACTAACCAGCACTTAATTAAGGGTGTTTGTAAATAATTCGTCATGTAGAATTAAGCTTGATTAACTCATTTAGCGAGCGTGTGCGATTCTGGCTTTTGTATTTCAATCTGGGCTGTATCTGATTAACTGCATTTTAAACTGTGCTTCCCCTCGCTTCTCTTGTGGTGCTTTTTCCTCGTCACCTTTAGATTGCCTTAATCTAAACTGTCCCGCTTGATTGATCGTCTCTGCATCTTGTCTCGAGGCATTAGTGTTAACCCGGTTCTCGTGTAATTGTTTATTAATCCCATGTGTTTCTGTTTCAGTACGTGATTACATTCCAAGTCCCTGCCTCCTCTCGTGGTTATAAATATTCCTGTTTTTCAAGCGGTTGTCAGACGGATCCTCCGTATTGCGCTACATGGTGAAGTCTCAGCTCCTCGTGCCTTCTGAGTGTCTCCCGTGTATGGTTCCCGAGTCTTTCTGTTTGCTGCGCTTTAGTCTTGTCTGCCCTGTGTATAAGTCTCCCAGTGTGTCCGTCAGTTTAGTTAGGTTCAGTTTTTGTTTTCTTAGTTTATCCTCTCTTGGAGAGAGTAGTTCTGTTTCCCCCTGCCTTTGGCAGAGTACCTTAGTTCTCCCCATTTGTTCAGTGCTTGTGCCCGGTGTTTTGTTTCTGGCGTGTCAGCCATTTTTGCCGTAGTGTTTTGTGTTTTAATAAACACTTCTGGATCCTGCACCTGGTGTTCCTCTGACCACTTCTTACAGTTTCTCAGTTTGAACATTTAACATCTTGTCTTTGCAGTGTATTCAATTGAATATAAGTTGAAAAGGATTTGCAAATCATTGTATTTTGTTTTTATCTACGATTTACATAACCTGCCAACTTCACTGGTTTTGGGTTTTGTAGTACAGGGAGAAGCAGTAATTTTATGGTCATCATGTATATCAAGGTACATATCGGAAAAGAGCTTGACCGTAGAAGAATTGATGGAGCGAGTGAAATAAACAGTTGGAAACGTGCAGAACAGGGCAAGATAAGATGGAGTCAAACAGAACGGGTTTGTGATCAGGAACAGCAGCATCAACAACCATAACATTGTCAACAGGAAAACCTAATGAGAACACCAGATCAAGAGTATGACCATGTACATGCGTAGGGACCAATACCGACTGTTAAATTAAAAGAGTCAACAAGATTCAAAAAGTCTTTCACCAGAGGCTTTGATTTACAGCAAATGTGAATGTTAAAATCCCCGATTATTAAAACCTTATCATAACGAGGCACAATGAAAGAAAGGAAATCAGAGAATTCTTGAATAAAATTCTTATTGAATTTGGGTGGTCTATAAACTAAAGCAACAAGTAAAGGGCTAGTTAGATCAACTCAAAACTAGAGAACTGATCAACTGACAGCTGCCAGCATTTGTACTGCCTATTGAAAACTGTGGCCAAGCTGCCACCTTTCCCACTGACCCTTGGGGAATTAAAAAAGCCACAATTAGGAGGAGAGAGTTCACACAGAGGGCTGGAGTCGCCAACGGTCAGCCAGGTTTCGGTTCCAAATAAAAAGTCTAAACTCTGTGAAATAAAAAAGTCATTCAAGATAAATGACTAATTTGACACCGATCGCGCATTTATCAATGCCATTTTTGCGGAGACCGTAGGTGAGGGAGTTTCGGATGGATTTCGCTGGCATTCCAACTCGCGAAGATTTAGATGATTCACGCCGTCATTTTTGACTCGCCGTCTTGCGGTGCATCGAGCGCGCGATGACAGGAATGAAGCAGTCAGTGTTGATGTCGACAGGCGTGCAGAGACTGTGCTGAGCGCCGCGATGTACACTCAACAAAAATATAAACGCAACACTTTTGTTTTTGCTCCCATTTGTCATGAGATGGACTCAAAGATCTAAAATTCATTCCAGATACACAATATTACCATTTCTCTCAAACATTGTTCACAAATCTGTCTAAATGTGTGATAGTGAGCACTTTTGCTTTGCTGAGACAATCCATCCCACCTCACAGGTGTGCCACATCAAGATGCTCATCAGACACCATGATTACTGCACAGGTGTACCTTATACTGCCCACAATAAAAGGCCACTCTGAAATGTGCAGTTTTGTCTCACAGCAAAATGCCACGGATGGCGCAAGCATTGAGGGAGCGTGCAATTGCCATGCTGACAGCAAGAATGTCAACCAGATCTGTTGCTCGGGGGTTGAATGTTCATTTCTCCACCATAAGCCGTCTCCAAAAGCGTTTCAGAGAATATGGCAGTACATCCAACCGGTCTCACAACCGCAGACCACGTGTAACCACACCAGCCCAGGACCTCCACATCCAACAGGTTCACCTCCAAAATCGTCTGAGACCAGCTACTCAGACAGCTGCTGAAACAATTGGTTTGCATAACCAAAGAATTTCTGCACGAACTGTCAGAAACCGTCTCAGGGAAGCTCAACTGCATGCTCGTTGTCCTCATCGGGGTCTTAACCTGACTCCAGATTGTCGCCGTAACAGACTTGAGTGGGCAAATGCTCACATTCGATGGCGTCTGGCACGTTGGAGAGGTGTTCTCTTCACAGATGAATCTCGGTTTACATTGTTCAGGGCAGATGGCAGACAGCGTGTGTGGCATCGTGTGGGTGAGCGCTTTGCTGATGTCAATGTTGTGACAATCGAGTGGCCCATGGTGGTGGTGGGGTTATGGTATGGGCAGGCATCTGTTATGGACGAAGAACACAGGTGCATTTTATTGATGGCATTTTGAATGCACAGAGTTACCGCGATGAGATCCTGAGGCCCATTGTTGTGCTATACATCCATGAACATCACCTCATGTTTCAGCAAGAAAATGCACGGCCCCATGTTGCAATGATCTGTACACAATTCTTGGAAGCTGAAAATGTCCCAGTTCTTGCATGGCCAGCATACTCACTGGACATGTCACCCATTGAGCATGTTTGGGATGTGCTTGACCGGCGTATACGACAGCGCGTACCAGTTCCCACTAATATCCAGCAACTTCGCACAGCCATTGAAGAGGAGTGGACCAACATTCCACAGGCCACAATTGACAATCTGATAAACTCTATGCGAAGATGATGTGTTGCACTGCATGAGGCAAATGGTGGTCACACCAGATACTGACTGGTTCTGAGTCCCCAGACCCCCAATAAAGCAAAAACTGCACATTTCAGGGTGGCCTTTTATTGTGGACAGTCTAAGGTACACCTGTGCACTAATCATGATGTCTGATGAGCATCTTGATGTGGCACACCTGTGAGGTGGGATGGATTGTCTCAGCAAAGCAAAAGTGCACACTATCACACATTTAGACAGATTTGTGAAAAATGTTTGAGAGAAATGGTAATTGCGTATTTGGAATGAATTTTAGATCTTTGAGTCCATCTCATGACAAATGGGAGCAAAAACAAAAGTGTTGCATTTATATTTTTGTTGAGTGTACATAGGGTGGGCGACGAGCGATTCCAAGAGCAACGCAGAGTTTATAAGTCCTGGACGGAAGACGAGACGAGAAGTTCAGGTGTAGGAGGTCCGATGTCGAATACGAGTAACCCATAGTGAGCAGCGAAAGCAGACCCAATGAGAGACACAATACACCGGCCCAGATGTTCCACAGGTCCCTTTTATATGCACAGAATATCAGGAGCAGACGAAGTGAATAAGACATTAGCCGACTTTCCCTTATCACGTAAATAATCCGGTACCTTCCGTCTATAAAATAAGTTCACACACGGACAAGTCGGAAGTAAAACCACGTTAGCCAGCTAGCAGCCAGTAATGGCACCTAGAAACCAGCGTTAAATTTAGAGAAGCAGTTGGAAAGCTACCATCTCAAAACAAAACGCAGTATACTGACCACAGCAAGAAAGCGGAAACTTACTTGCAAGTAGCCAGGTTAGTTCAGGCGTCTGGAGCAGCGAAGGCTCGGGTTAGGCCGGTGGGAGATATTTGGACCAAAATCGGAACAACACATCCAGGTGAGTGCAGTCCAGAGTCACAGTCCGATGCCGATTCAGTTGCAGTTTTCGGTGAGTAAGCTTATATAATCTGCGAGAAGGAAAAATACGATTACTCGAAAGACACGACAAACATTTCGAAGTAGAGCCAGAGAGCAGCGGCAGACATTCAAGCCAGCGTTCACTCAAACCGGAAGTGCATGGGACATTGCAAGACCAAAGGAGATACTTTCAGATTGTGGCACCAACTTCCGGGGTGCGGAGCAGGAGTTACGCAAGTCTTTCGCAGCCATGGAACCTCAACTGAAGGTAAAGCTGGAAGAATACCAAATCCTCTTCATGGTTAACCCTCCGAATGCCCCTCACTTTCGTGGGATATGGGAGAGTGAAGTCCGTTCCATAAAAGCTGCTCTCCAAGTCGCAGTGGGGAGCCAAGCAGTTTCCGAAGATGTCCTATACACAACCTGAGTGGAAATAGAGAGGATCTTAAACTCAAAACCACTGGGGTACGAAATCGCTGACGTTGCAGACCCTGACCCCATCACTCCTAACATCCTTCTCATGGAGCGGCAGGATGCGACACTGCCTCAAGTGTCCTATGTCCCAGTGGGACTGGGGCGGCGAAGATGGCGCCACTGTCAGATGGTTGTGGATCAGTTTTGCAATCAGTTCTCGCGGAACTATTTACCTAGCCTTCAGACCCGGCAGAAGTAGCAGAAGTCATCAGGTAACATAGAGGTAGATTCTGTTGTCCTGATCATCGACCCATCACTGCCCAGAGCTCAATGGCCCGTCGAGAGGGTTGTTAAAACAGTCCCGAGTCAAGATGGATGCGTCAGAACTGCTGAGGTTCTAGTGAAAGGGAAAGTACACCCCAGACTAGTCACTCGCCTAATCGAGCTGCCAGCTCTTAAGCCGACAGCCATCTGATTGTTGAACGGTGACAGTGCAAATGACACACCATCTCTCGGCAGCTGAAACCAGCCCGTAACATGCCAGTGGCTCGTATTCTTCCTCGTGTCACAAGCCGTTCCATTTTCTTGATGCAGTAGTATTTCCCTTTTTTTTGGCTTTATGTAGGCCAGGGGTTCCCAAACTTTTCCAAATCAGGGCCCACTTGAAAATCTAAAAAATGTCCGCGGCCCACCTATGTCCTATAAACAGTACATAGAAGAAATTATGCATTCTCAGAACACTTAACAACAATAATTGCTGTTGTTGTTAAGAAAATAAAATAAATTACAAACAACAACAACAATTGTTGTTGATGTTGTTTTTTATTTATTATTATTACTATTATTATTACAAAGATTCAGGATTGAAATGAAAGCAGGGGGATAAAGGAAGCCCAAACTTTGAATCTGTGGTGTACACACAAGGCAGAATTAATTATTGAACACAGTACGTGCTCCTCCGATTATGACCCCCGGTCATGATGACCAGAAAGCTACGTTCCAATCATAAACTATATAAGGTTCCTAAAATATTGTGAGGTCAATAACACTCAATAGGTTATTACTTCTAAATATTTTTTAAAATCGTGCAATAAATATGTAACGATAAAAATAATAAAAAATAATATTTGCAAAGATGAATCATATTTTTAATGACCTCTCACGGCCCACCTGCAGTACCACAACGGCCCACCAGGGGGCCGCGGCCCACACTTTGGGAATCACTGATGTAGGCTATTGACCACACCCAAAAGAACAAGTCACGTGTCACTGTGCACATCACAAACAGCTCAATGTTTGTTACTACTGAAATGCTGGGCGCCTTCACGTGGCGAGCGTCAGGATTACAATACCACACGCTTTTCTTTATTTCCATGCGTGCCTCACTGGAAAAGCAATAAAAATCTATCGATTCTTCAATTTGCCACAAATGCAGGACATGCCTCACCCGTGCATTTTTAATGGCGCTAAGAATACATCAATTGTCAAAGCTAACAAAAATGATCCACACATTCACACATCCAGAGATGTATAAATCCAATTATAAATGAAAGAATATCAGGTGCATTTATGTTTTATTTGATCAGTATTTTTATGGGTGAACATGACATGACAGGACAGAACAGAACATTACATAGCAAAACATGACAGGGCATCACGTAAAATACAACATGCATAGAGGGTAAAATCACAGGACCATACATGACAGATAGATCATGGAAACAGGTTAGAACTTTCAAAACATAAGAATGCAAAATAGAAAAGAAGACTGGGCAAAAGCATGGCACAACATGATAAAACGAAGCTATCTTCTATCATGTTAAGTCCTGCCATGCGTTTCAGGATCTGGCAAAATACATCAACTTTCTGCTGTCGTGCAGGAATAAAGGCAATACATTCTGCTGATTTTTTTTCTCATCCATGAATCGGTCTTATACATCATAAGTAAAATATAGCATTGGGACACAGCCGTCGTGGGCCAATCATCACTGGACCACCACCTCTGGGGTGCGCTCATTCGTCCTGGGACTCCTTTTCGGTCATAGCTAATACCTCATCCTCATCCTCATCCTCCAGCTGCTCTTTTTGTTCCTCCTGGTGAGAGGGGGAGGAGGCTGGGGTCTGTATGTGTAGCTGCTGTCTGAGCTCCTGCAGCCGGTGTGTGACCTCAGCATGATTGTTCTTCAGCACGGTGATCTCCTTCTGCTTGGCCTCCAAGTCCATCTCGTACATCCCCACCCACGCCTCCAGCCTCTCCAACAGGCCCTTCTACATTTTATTGAAGAAGGACTCCTCCACCTCGTGGATAGAAAGCTCCTCAGCGATCCTCTCTTGAAGCCGCTGAACAGCTGCCTCCCCCTCCTTCTCACGTTGGATGTTGCGCTCCAGGTTTTGCTGCACCTTCATGAGAGTGCAGCGGCACAGCCAGTCTTTCTCCATGGCTGCCTTTTCCTGCATCTCCAGTAGCTGAGCGCGGACATGCGACATCATCTCCTTGTGCTTGAGCAACTCCTGCTGGTGCTTCTTGTGGAAGTCCTGGACCTGTCCTGGCGAGGTTTTGGCTTTTCTACGGCCCTCCTCCTCGCCCTGCATGATATCCAGGTGGATGGCCTTGATGTGTTTTTCCTGAGCCACAGCAGCCATCGGGCTGTGGAAGGTGCCAGCCTCCTGGAGCTCGTTCAACACGTCCTGGATCACTTGTTCAAAGGACCGCAGGTGGTGGTTCACCTTCTCCAAGTTGTTGGGTGGCCGGAGCTTGTTCTTCAGGGCTTGACGCAGCTGAAGGGGTGCATGGCGCCTTCCTTGAGCAGCCTCTTCTGGTCCCTCCTCATCTCCCACACGAGCCCCACTCAGCATCTCCCATGTTTCTTTGTCCACCTCAGAGCTGTCCTGAAAGCCAAAGCCAGTGTTGGGAAGGTTACTTTTAAAATGTAATCCACTACAGATTACATGCCCTAAAATGTAATCTGTAATGTATTCCGTTACATCACTCAATCTGAGTATTGTAATCCGAATACTTGGATTACTTCCACATTTTCTTCAATTTTATAAATGCATGAATTTACACCCTGCTTACTAAACAAAATAAGTTAAATCAGGAGCAACACTATTAAGCTGCTTTTCCACCGGACGTGAAACAATTTTTCGCGCTAAAATTCACATTCAAAGTCAATGCAAAGACGCAAATACACCCGAAATGTCTGTACTCGCGTTTTGCATTGACTTTGAACGTAATCTTTAGTGCAAAAAATTCGTTTCACGTCAGGTAAGCAGCTTAATAGTGCTGCACCTGATTTTACTCATTAAGGTTTTTATTGAACCGCATGATAAGTTCATTAATTCGATGATTCAGGTGTTGTAGCTCGAGGCTAAAATGAAAAACTGCACCCCTAGCAGCCTTTTGCAGATAAGATTGGACACCCCTGCAATACACTGAATTCATTTTGCGAGCCAAGTGGCACAAGTAGGCTGTACACTAGGCCCTAAATGCCAGCGAGAGTATGCATACATACACCTAAAAATCACATTGTGCACTTAAAGACATTACAAAAGCTTTAAGAGTAGCGCTATTCCCAAATACCCGAAGTTGGCAGGAAGCTTCGTTCCAAAACTAAATGAAGGCTAACGAGCGCTGATGTCAGCTAACATTAGCTTAGCTAGAATGACAAATGGGCTACCAAAGCCAATGTTTAACCATATTGATATTTTCAAGTTTCACGTCGTCATAAGCAGGCTTCCTTCATACATACCTATATAAAAAAGTAAGGTTAAGATCACAGATACAATGGCAGAGACGAGTCCAATAAATAACGTAATTTAGATGCTTACTCAGACTGGAGGTGGAGTTCCTCGAGGCTGAAAGCATACTCGTAAAACAGGGCTCTCAAGTTTTGAATGCAGGCTAGAGTGAGATTTTCTTCGCGGGGGGGTGGAGTGCATAACCAAGTGCATTACAGTATGCAGTATATACGTCAGTAGAATACTTTCACTTCGTTTCTTTGACACTGGCAGCTTAGTTACTCATTTCAAATGAAAATATTAATTCACGGATCATCTGGATTTGGCGTGTTCTTTGTGCAGATGTGTCCGCCAGTGGATGTGGAGCTGCCATTTATGCACGCAGTTACAATATTCTATCACTAGATAGCAGACCAGGATCAGTTATTGAATATTACAGAACTGCCGATAAACTGAAATAAGAAGTGACTCTTCATTCCCCCAATATCTGTGCTTTTTTAATTTCATTGGGAGTCCCCGGTATAATAAACGCTAAATTAAATAATTCTTTTGTGTATTTGTATCGTTTTGCCAGTCATAAACAAGAGATGTTGCGGTATCACCTGTGACACCGGATCGGAGTAGCGTTTGTTTTCAGCCAAAATACACTACATGGAGGGCAGAGAGCCCCCACTCTCCCTGTAACAATTTACAAGTCAATTGACTAACCATGACCGTCCAAAGCTGTGTAAGTGAGGTAAAAAAAAAAAAAAAAGATCCATAAAGCATTATCCTACATAGTTCTTCGACTTCGATAAGCAGCTATTAAAAAAAAGTGATGAAGTGATTACCTGATTTTGGGCTTCCACTTACAGTTCTCTGTCGTGTGCACACAATAGCATTAGCGTGTGTGGAGGACGTGATTACGGCGCTGCTATTTCACCTGGCAACAAGAAATACTATTTTCTTATTGGCTGATAGTAATTTATGAATGAGGCGAGCCTAATCTCTTAGTATTGTATTGCAGCGCGTGATCAGACAGTGCTACAATTCTGGGACCGGCTGAGAAAATGTGTGGGAAAGAACGAATTTCTTCGGATTTGATTTGGGAAATAATTCTAGTTTAAAATAACGGAAAGTAATCGATTGATTTTTAAAATGTAACTGTATCCTAATGACCATGTATTAGAATTGTAACTGTAATGGAATACAGTTACTCATATATTTGTATCCTAATTATGTAACGCCGGTACATGTATTCCGTTACTCCGGAACACTGGCCGTAGCCAATGTGGACCAGCACACCCAGCTGGTCTGCAAAGTTCTGCAGCACCATGCTTAGCCTGAGCTGCTCCAAGCTCCAGTCACTCTGCAGCCACTTCACCTCCAGTTGCATATTTTCCTCAGGGTTATGCTTCTTGTCCTTTTTTTTAACAGGCTCAGCCATATTCACTCTGCCTAGCTTTATTTTGTACCGTTCTCTTTTCTTCAAAGTTAATATCAAAGGTTTTTTTTCAAACTTGTGATGGAAAAATATATGTAGACTGTCTCATTTCACACGCAAAGTTAATTTGAATCCAAAGAACTTTAACGGTACTTAATGGGGTTCCTTGATGTAGCACAATGAATCTTTTTTCCTTTGTGGCTTCCTATCCTAGAAGCACGATAATCCCTTTCATCGGCTAAACAGTCGTAATAATTCGCCAGTGTCAAGCATCTTCATACACAGTTAATAAGCCTATGACGTCGTGGTACATCACTGCGGATTATTACAATTCGAGTCATATGACGTCAGCTATACGCTATCAGCGTTTGTCATGCTGGTGGTAGTCATTGGAACAGAATGGCTGCCGCAACGGTGACATTGATCGGTTATGCTCAGAAAAATATTACTGTGGTCAAACAGGCCCTACAAAAGCAAAATGTAAAGTAAATGTTTCTCTCGGTGGAGTCGACCTCTACATGCTTGAAAAGTCTGACTATAGTGAAGGTGTATCAGGTTTTCCGAACGTTGCGCATCCTGACATTTTAACTAGCGGCAAGAGACAGGCTAGCTAGTTCGTAAAGACTTTATTAATGTTTGTTGTCTTCATTGGGCGTACTGCGATCTATATTCATTCGACACAGCCAGCATGTTCTCACATCAGTTTTTGTGCTCCAGTTTTTTTTGTTTTGTTTTTTTTTAGTCTTAGATTTGGGATCACTGGGCATAAGGGCTGCATCATCTTTCACATTTGAGTAATGTTAGATGGTTTGTTGTCTACTCTCGGCTTATTCTAGTTGGCTGCCTAAGATGTAACATAAGCTTGCTAGATGGCTGGCTGTCTGTCTGCGGCAGCGCCTAGTAACTGCTAGTCAAGCCAGCTAGCGATCTCATGTTTCTTTTGCTTATGGAGTCTTAATTTTTGTTAATTGTCAGTGCTAGTTCTGGAGAGAATGGAGGGGATTGGGGGACTGAGATGCCGAGACGAATACAGACACACGTTCCCTGCGTTAGTTGTCAGCTTGCTAGTTTGACTTGCGGCGACAGACAAGGATGACGTCCTGTCTCTTTGCACAATAGCATTAGTTACCTGGTGCCTCAGACCTCATGGGCTACTGGCCAGGAAATGAGAGCCTTACGGTCCACGAATTCCTATTGTTATGGCCCCAATTTGTGATTACAATTTACAACACAACAGCAACAGCAAGGGATGACAAACACAATTTAAAACTTAAACACATTTAATTAAACAGACAATAACAACTAACTAATCTACTATCTACAACTAAGACCAAGATTGATTTACAAAAAAAACAGAAATATTTACAGTCCCTTGTTTTGGTGGGGTGGCTTGGTGATGTCCTGGGTGAGGAAAATGCTGTAACACAGGCAAAAATCCACAAAAGAAACTTCACAGGTCTTGAACAGAATTACAGGTCTGGTCACGGATCCTTCTTCTTGCAATTTCTCCTACTACTTTACTGTCTCAATTCTACTCCTTATATACTCTTTTGCAGACCCCACCCACATTTAGACCTTTTTTTTTAATTTTCGGGGACTTGCCCCAGACATGTCTGAAACATGTCCAAACATAGCTCCAGTCTGAGCTTAACGAAAAAAGGGTAAATGCTGCTATCTACTGGCCTCTATTCACATTACACTATATTCTTTTCATTCGCTGGATAAGTAAACAACAGTTACCATATTAACAAAGCTAGCATGCGGAACTGAGATGGTTCATATAACTGCGAGAGTAAACCACTCACTCAACCGACGAGCTTCCTCTACTCCGTTATTACTCCTGGAGTTCAAGGATATGTGAAAAGGCCTTGATGTTTTTTGGCTGTGTTACTGATAAGAGGTTTGAGACCTATGCAGGGGAGACTGGGGTCCGATGAGCCATGTCACTATTTTGCGATCAATCGATGACAGAGCTGCTTAAAATAGGCAAAATATTTGACGATTGACTGAAGAGTCATGGGAATAAATGAGCCACATTACTATTTGGCCTATTTTATACAACTTATACATTGATTAATCGAAAAATAGTGATATGGCTCATTGGTACCCATGGTTCATCGGACTGCAGTCTCCCCTAATCAGTTGTGACAACACAAGGAAATGAACGTGAAAGTGATCAGCAAGGTTTTAATGTCATCAAAGCCATGGCGATGAGCTCGGAACACGAGAAGGATTCCGATCGAGAAATGTCAATATTCGTATTTTTGTTAAGGCAAAGTTAACATTATCGCCTGATCAACTATGATTGTCGCTCTCATAAAAATGCAACGCAATTAAATACAGTAATGTATGGTAATTTGGCCGCCATCAGTCGGCATTTTGTAATCGTTGTTTGTTTGTTTACAAAGCAATTATGTCTTTATTTATTTCCCCGACTCAGTGGCTGATTCAGCAACGCTGTTCATATACGATGGCGTTCATGGTTGATGAAATGCATGCATTGTCGATGGAACTGATTGCGATCTTAAGATTTTTTGAAAAGTTGTACCTCCACGATTGAGCTTCAGAGGGAAAGCTCTGGCTGTTGTCCGTGAGGCCAAGAAGAGTGGCAGAGGTCCACGCTGGGCTACGTTTCCCAAAAGCTTACAATACAGTCGCTGTTAAAACCAAAGAGACGGCGTTAGTTCACGCCCGGTTATCTCGAACATTTCGCCCTTCTTACCCATTTCTAACCACAATCTAACCAATGAGCTGTAACATAGGACAATTTACCGCCAGTAATAACCACATGTGGCTCCGCGGAACTGAATGTAGTACCGCGTGTAATTTGTAGAATAGAGGGCATTTTGACTGTTAGAATTACGTGTGTTTGCCGTTATGTATTTTAACATCTTTTTATTTTCTCTTGCGGTGAAAGTGCAAGTGAGAGCTTATGCGACCTCTGGAAAGCGCATGGCTGATCCTCTGTTTAAAAAGCCTAGCATGAACAAGAAAAAATAATAGGCTATTATGATAAATTCGACAGCGAAATATAAGAAATTGTATTCTTGAAGGAAAATTTTTTTTGGTATTTTAAACGTCTTTTTATTGCAGAAACTGTGATTCTGAGAGTTTGTGGGCAGATCTTCAGCGAAGTGTGCCACAATTGATTTATTGGTTTTGAAAAGCCAGCCGCAATATAAATAAACAAATTTGCAATATACAACTTAATAGCCTGTGAGCTTATGCTCACGTTATTCTCCGAAATTATGCGTTTTCGGACCTGCAGAGGTGTGAGGTTGTCTCTGGGGAAATGCGTCGTCTCGTGACAGGTTCCATAGTTGTGAATGTGATGTCAGTTCATGGTTGGGAATTTTATAGAAAATTTCTGTCTCGCGTTGACCAGGTCATTAATTCTTTAATAGGCTACAATGAGCTTAAATGGAATATTAGGGTGACAATGAGTGATAAATAGAGATGACATGAACTGAGCTGTATTGAATCAGTGCTGTATCCGCTTTTAATTCCGTGAATTCAGTTTACGAAAGAGCCATTCAGTTTTAAGTGACATTGTCCTTTAGAGAAAAGATATTGTTCTGAAGTTTTGCTTGTTTATGTTATTACCCTTAAGTTTCGTATAATGAGGGGAATATTTTCTTTGGAAGCATTATTTATTTAAGTTAATAATATGCACAGTTATATGGGTTAAGTTGTGTATTATAAGTAAGATTTATTTTCCTTCCGTATGCTCGTATTGCAGTGTGTAATTTGTGTAATTGTTCGCCATTCTAATGCATTACTGATGCTGAGTTGAGTTTGTGCTTGGTGCCCTGTTTGCTGATGTAGGTCGAGGATTTATCGGATCCCTGAAATTCCTGTAGCGGAAGTGACGTACCCCAGCACCCGTTCGCGAATTTCTTTCCCCCTAGAGTTGCGGACACCAACAGAAACTCATTTGCGTACAGCCGATCAGCGACCCTGTTCCGGACCACTGAAGGAGCGTCGCGAGACAGAAATATTTCTGCCTATACGAGCCTTGCTCCACTGACTCCACAGTCCATGCGTGCCCAGAATACTACGATTACATCGTAGATGCCTGCCTAAGCTCTCTGCAAAAGTATTGGCCAAATTATTCCTCTAGCCTGCCATTTAGATGAATGATTTGTTATTAATGTATTTGTTCAAGCTGGTAAAAAGAGCTGGTTTACAATCAATGTAGTCTAGCAATACCCAACTCGTCGCTTTTTTTAACCTGCACTGATCTGGCATGTTAATAATAAACTAGAAAGTGACACCGAACAAAATGCAATGAATATAAAGTAGAAATAACCGAGATTGCGTCAGCTTATTATCGAAAATATGAATGCTCTGTAGGCCGACAGATTATTTTCATCTAGCCGCGCTACTAAACGTTGAATTGTATTCGCACTTTGCTGCCGGCTGTCAATATAGGTTGATTGTGGTGCTTTCTTTCTGCATCATATAAACCTAATTTTAAGTAGACGGCCATAGCTACACTCAGGCAGAGGGGTGAGATACAGCCTAATGATTTTATACTTGGAAAGAGGTTTTGAATCAATCTTCGTGCCCTTCCTTTGAAAATACAGCGGCCGTTTCCAAACCTGCCAATCAGTTTTAATGTTTCCAGCTTGGATGGATAAAAAATCATCTGTTCAGAGCGTTCATATTTTCTAGAATAAGCAGACGCAATCTCGGTAATTTTTACAAACCCAATTCCGAAATAATTGGGACAAAGTGTACATTATGAATAAAATCAAAACGCAATGATTTTCAAATCACACAAGCCAGTATTTTAGTCATAATAGAATAGCGATAACATAGCAAATGTTAAAACTGACGTATTTTACATTTATATCCACAAAATGAGCTCATTTGAAATTACAACTTGCTGCCATCTCCCAAGTTATATCTTATTTAAACTTTAATTTTTTTTTACATTTTATTTGCAGTTATAAAGACCTACAGTTTTTTATCCTCTTATTTTCTTTACTTATCACACATTGGAAAAGAAAACATTTTGATTCCAATTATTTTGATGTCATATCATAACAAATGTGAACTGTTTACCTTTGAGGATGCCAACATCACTATGTATCCTGTCTGTAAATATAAATAGACATGAAAGATCAGCTTCAATTTGGATACCATGTGTTGTATGCCGGTAATTTGAACGAGTGAGTTAATGGGCCGCTGTCAGATAGAATAAGATGTGTAGAAAAGGTACAAGAAATAACAGCAGCCAACATTTTGTAATAATACATGAATTTATTTATATTGCACAAAAACAATACGGAGAACTCCATTCCTAGAATTCACTTCTTGATTGTATGCAATATAGTCTAAGACTCAAGATTATTCATATGAATCTTAATTAGCTAAAGATGTGCAGACAGCACAATCACTATATAGTTTGAAGACAACATAGGCTGATTATGTTGGAAAGAAAACAACAATTTACAGCAATTGACAGGGAAAAGACAATAACATAGAACATAGTTACTACAAACTTTGGGTGAGTGAGTCCATAAGGACATACAGTGCCCTCTATAATTATTGGCACCGCTGGTTAAAAGCCTTAAGATGTGTTAAAAGCCTTAAAATAAATTCAATTTTTATTGCAGAAGCATACTCACACTGAAAATTGTAGAAAAATGTAACCTTCAACTCAAGTGAATTTTAAGGGGAAAAAAAAATCCCTGACGAAGAAATAATTATTTTTCATAAAATCACCTGTTCCACAACTATTGGCACCCCTAACAATTCCTAGGAAATAAATGTAATTGAAGTATTTCTGTCATTTCTACAGTAGTTTACAAAGTTGATCAGAGTATCTAGGAACATTTAATTAGTAAATCATCACTTCCTGTTTCCCTGGGGTATAAATATGACATGACACAGAAACCATTTCTCTTATCCACTCTTCAACATGGGAAAGACAAAGGAACACACCATTCAAGTAAGGCAGATGTGTGTCGACCTTCACAAGTCAGGCAATGGCTACAAGAAAATAGCCATTCGTCTGCATCTGCCCATATCTACTGTCAGAGGAATCATTAAGAAGTTTAAAACAACTGGAACAGTGGTAAACAAGCCAGGATGAGGACGCAAGGTTATTTTGCCACCACGCACAGTGAGGAGGATGGTAAGAGAAATAAAAAGTTCTCCAAAGCACACTGTTAAAGAATTGCAACAAATGGTAGCACCTTAGGGTCACAAAGTCTCCAAAACAACCATCAGGCGCTATCTACATACCAACAAGCTGTTTGGGAGGCATGCACAGAAAAAGCCTTTTCTCACTCACAATCATAAACGCAAACGTCTGGAGTTCGCTAAGTGGCACTGGGACTTCAACTGGGACCATGTGCTTTGGTCAGATGACACCAAGGTAGTGTTTCTTGCAAAAAAGCTCTAAGTGGGTCTGGCAGAACACAAAAGATGAGTATGCAGAAAAGCACCTCATGAAGTATGGGGGAGGATTGGTGATGCTTTGGGCCTGTTTCTCTTCCAGAGGCCCTGGGAACCTTGTTAGGGTGCATGGCATCATGCACGCTTTGAAATACCAGGACATTTTAAATCAAAATCTGGTAGCCTCTGCCTGAAAGCTGAAGATGGGTCGTCACTGGGTCTTTCAGCAAGATAATGACCCTAAACATGTGGCCAAATCTACACAGAAATGGCTCACCAGACACAGAATCAAGCTCCTCTCATGGCCATCTCAGTCCCCAGACCACAACCCCATTGAAAACCTGTGGAGTGAACTGAAGAGGAGAGTGCAGGGGAGAGGACCCAGATCGCAGGATGATTTAGAGAGATTGTGGAAAGAGGAATGGTCGAAGATCCCTCTTTCTGTATTCTCCCATCTTTTGAAACATTATATGAGAAGATTAGGTGCGGTTTTATTGGCAAAAGGGGTTGTACAAAGTATTAACATCGGGGGTGGTAGTAATTGTGGCACACATGATTTGATGTAAAAGAATTATTTCTTGATGTGGGATTTTTTTCCCACTGAATAAATGCACTTGAATTAAAGGTTGGATTTTCCTCGTTTTTTTACAGTGTGGTCCTATATTATCTCGAAAAAGAAAACTGAATTTATTAGAAGCTAAAGAACACATCTTAACCAGGGGTGCCAATAATTATGGAGGGCGCTGTAATAAGGAGGGAACATGACTTTAGAAGACTGAAGTAATAGTAGAACTAGTTTCCCCTACATGTACTATTATTGTGGTTGTATTTTGTAATTTTTTCTATATGTTTATGTATTGTGAAATACAGGAAGACTAGTATTGTGTTTATGCATCTGGGTAAAGCATGAAAGTACCTGGTCCGGGATCAGATTGTTCTGTACTTTTCAGCACAGATTAGGCTGCTGAATATTTGAATAATAAAAAAAAACTGTTCTTTTGCATTAATTTCTTGTGAGTACATGTTTTTTTTACAGAACAAAGTGTGACATATTTCTTCATCGATAAGTCAGAACAACCTAGAGTGCGTAGCATTCTTTAAAAGTCAATATTGTTACTATCATCATTTTTTAAATATATAATGATAATGTTATTTTATTGGCAATTGGCTGTATCAGTTGTTTATCATTATATGTATGCTACACTCTGCTCAAGTTCATTGCAACAAGATTTACAATGCTTCCATAGATTTCACTGCCCAAAAAGAAGCCCATTTAAACTCAAGTGATAAAGAGTATTGCTTTTTACAAGATGATACACGATTTAATGCCTGTTTTTTTTTAAAGCAATAAGAGAAGCAAGGAGCCAACATAGCATCAGGTCAGTACGGTGGCAGGGGTTTATATTGCAAAATACTGCTTTAAAAGCAACTGGTACATCTCAACTGATGGGAAGGTTTGGTGATCGAAAGAAAAAAATGGTAACTTTCTGCGGCAGTTCTTTGCACAATCTCCAAATTAAGCAAGGATCAGATACAGGTAAAGTTAGGATGATGATTGTAATAGATGGGCCAGTTCTTTCTTCTAGCGTCACTTAATTGGATGCGAGAGATGAGAGCATGGAGAGTCCGACATTAGATACAGGTGAAGTTAGAACTGGCCGATCTATTAAGATGATCTATCTTTCTTCTACCGTTACTTCATTGGAAGCGAGAGATGAGAGCATGGAGAGTCCGACCTTTATATACATAGTACTAGCTTTGAACCTATACAACGAGCAAAGTGTATCTTGGGATATCAGGACGAAACAATCATTCATTTTAGCTATTTGCAGTGTTTAAAAACTTCTATTAAGGTATCGCGATGAACATTACGTACGAAGTAAAAGTCATTCACAATTCGCGCAGAAACAGGCAATGTATGAAATTGGGTTGTTTCTTGTACGTAATGTACTTCGAAACCGTTTCTTCTTCCACTTTTCTGAGATTACTCTCAAGGTCCTCCATCGTTCTGAAAACTTCGGGAATTCTGGCATGGGGAATAGCTGCCGGCGGGGGGTTTTCAGTGCAAGCCATGTTCTCGGACGGACTGGCAACCGCACGGTTTTCACTGCAAGCCATGTACGTCACTACCGGTGTAGGAATTTCAGGGGTCCGATAAATCCTCGACCGCTGAGGTACTCTGACAAGGCAATGCATTGATTTGATTGGTCCCGGGATGCCTCGCGCTGGGGAGGCGAAGGGTTGCATGGGAGTTTTTTTTTTCTCTTGTGCCTGGATTTCAGAGAGTCGACGAAACGAGGCTAGCTAGCTAATTACCGAAGAGAGTGAGGACAACGAGCGAAGCGAACGGAACTGCTGCCATTCCCCGTGACCAAGAGAGCGATCACTAGTTGGTTGAGTAGTCAGTTAAGTCTGAGAATCCAGTGATAAGCCGTCGTTGTTAGTCGGAAAGAAGTGTCAGTCAAGAAGACGTGTCGGTAAACTGTGCTGCCTTGTGCGCAGTGTCTTGGCCAGAGCTTATGTTAGCTAGCATCTGGGCTAGCGAGCATCAGTGGCTCGATGTTGCCATCCTCCCTCGTGGCAGAGTCCCGTTGCCTACGGACAGTCGACCGAACCTCTCCTTGCCAGTAAGGACCGACCTTCAGCTACGTTCCGGCAATAGCGCACTCGCTCCACCTGCTGTTCACGCGGAACACAATCAATTCAATTCAATTCAAGTCAATTTGCTTTATTGGCATGACATATTTTAAAATACATATTGCCAAAGCTTAATTACAATAACAAGACCAATAAAAATAAAATTATATATATATATATATATATATATATATATATATATATATATATATATATATATATATATATATATATATATACACACATAAAAACAAGAGATTGATTATTATTAATATAAGCAATAACAATTATGAACTACTATAACCTAGTTACTAGTATTATTATGATTATGATTAACAGGAAAGGTATATAAATGAGAACACTATTTACAGTATAAAATTAATTGCAATGTATTTTGCTCATAAGCAATGTAATGTGCACAGGCGCGTGGTGTAGCTGGTGATGATGGGGGTCAGGGGTCACCACTGTCCCTCAGTCTGTGGCAGGCAGCTGTATACTGAGCTGCCAGGTTTGTGCAGCACCCGTCCTCTCCAAGGAGGATTTTTAATATTTGAGACTCAGGTAGGGCTTGAAATTTTGGATGTTTATTTTCAAATTTAGTGAAAAATGCCTCTCTAATGTGCCTGTATCTGTGGCATTGAGTGAGGAAGTGCAGCTCTGTCTCCACTCGCTGTTGGCTGCAGTGGGAGCACAGCCTCTCCTCCTGGGGCAGCCAGGTTTGTCGCCGCCGGCCGGTCTCTATAGCAAGGCTGTGATCGCTCAGTCTGTACATTGTCAATGTTTTTCGTAGTTCATAATTTTTTCACAGTGGTCAGATATTCTGCCACTGTGTACTGTCGATTTAGGGCCCGGTAACATTCTAATTTATTTTGTTTTTTAGTTTGTGTTTTCCAATGGGTGATATAATTCTGTTTTTGTTGTTGTATAATTTGGTTGATTCGAATTGTTGCTTTTGCTGTGGGGCTGTCCTGAGGCTGGATGGTGTTAGTTGGTGTTAGTGAGCTGAGCCACAGCACCAGCTGTGTGAGGGGACTCTTCTCTGGGCTCAGTTCTTGGCTCTGCAGGGCTTTAAAATGGTATGAGTGGGGGTCGCTGTTTTTGAGGTGTTTCCAGAATTTCATTGCCCTTTTTTGAATCTTTATTAATAATGGATATTTGCCCAATTCTGCCCTGCATGCAGTGTTTGCAGTGTTCTGATGAACTCTCAGGATGCTCTTGCAGAGCTCTGCATGCAGGGTTTCAGTTGGGTGTTTGTCCCATTGATCAAAATCTTGTTTTGTAAGCGGACCCCACACTTCACTGCCATATAGGGCAATTGGTTCAATAATTGGTTCAATTTATTTTATCCAGGTTCTAATTGGAATTTCAATGCATATTTTTCTTTTTATGGCATAGAATGCCCTGCGTGCTTTCTCTTTCAGTTCATTTTCTGCCAAGTTGAAATGTCCTGAGCTACTGATTTGTAGGCCTAAATAGTTATAATTTGTGCAGTGTTCTATGTGGTTAGTCCCTATTGTGAAGTGATAAGCACTTCCCTGAGATCTGGATCTTTTTTGTAAAATCATTATCTTTGACTTTTTCATGTTTACTGTCAGGGCCCAGGTCTGACAGTATTTCTCCAGCAGATGGAGGCCCTGCTGTAACCCCTGTGCTGTGGGAGAGAGCCAGGACCAGGTCATCTGCGTAGAGCAGGAGTTTAATTTCTGTGTTCTGTAGTGTGAGACCAGGAACTGAGGATTGCTCCAACGAAGTAGCCAGTTCGTTAATGTAGATGTTGAATAGTGTTGGGCTCAGGTTACAGCCCTGTCTCACACCGCGCCCCTGAATGAAGAGGTCGGTTCTTTGGGTGCCAATTTTTATGCCGCACTTGTTGCCTGTGTACTTGATTTAATTATATCATATATTTTACCCCCTACACCGTATTCAAGATGTTTGTAAAATAGTCCCGTGTGCCAAATAGAATCAAATGCTTTTTGAAAATCTATGAAGCAAGCAAAAAATTTGGTTTTATTTTGGTTGACGTATTTTTCAGTTAAAGTGTGTAGGGTGTAAATATGATCTGATGTGCGGTGATTTGGTAAGAATCCAATTTGACTTTTACTCAAGACATTGTGTTTATTAAGGAAGTCCATCATTCTTGTATTAATGATGCTGCATAAAACCTTCCCCAGATTACTGTTCACACAGATGCCTCGGTAATTATTTGGGTCTAATTTGTCTCCATTTTTAAAAATGGGGGTTATTAGTCTTAGATTCCAGATGTCAGGGAAGTAACCCACGCTCAGAACCAAGTTAAATAACTTTAAAATGGCTTTTTGGAATTTATTGCTGCTGTATTTGAGCATTTCGTTTAAAATGCCATCAGATCCTGAGGCTTTTTTGGATTTGAGGATCTGTAATTTCTTCTCTAACCCTTGTCCAGTAATGGGGGAGTCCAGTGGGTTTTGGTTGTCTTTTATTATCAGTTCAAGTTTTTGTAATTTTTCTTGGATTTTTTTTTGTTCTGATGAATCCAGATGAATTGTTTCATAAAGCGTTTTGAAGTGTTCGGTCCATATATTTCCATTTTGAATGGCCAATTCTTCAGGTTTTTATTTATTCATGGAAGTCCAATTTTCCCAAAATTTGTTAGAGTTAATGGATTCCTCAATTACTGTCAATTGCTGAGAAATATATTGTGCCTTTTTGGTTCTGAGAGTGCGTTTGTATTCTTTTAATGTTTGACAGTAATGAAGGCGCACATCAGGGTTTAATGGATCTCTGTGTTTTTCGTTCGATAATTTGCGTAGAATTTTTCTCATATTTTGACATTCCAAATCAAACATTTGTCATCCTTTGGTTTTATTTGTGTGTTTCTTGATATTTTCAATTCAGACATTTTAGCGGTTTTCCCAAATATATAATTAATATTTTTCACTGCTTGGTTGACGCCCTCTTTACTGTGAATGTAAGTGGTTTCCAGAAAGTTGTCTAATAATAATTGGATTTTTGGGGTGCTGATTGCTACCTGGAACTTTTCCTTGCTGTTTTGGGCCCATCTGTATGACTTTGGGAGCGCGTACAGCTTACTGGGCTGTGTGTGTGTGGTGGAGTTAGTTTCTGTCTGTTTCAGATACACAGTAATTTGGCTGTGATCAGACAGAGGGGTTAGTGGCTTGACAGTAAAGGCTCTGAAAGAGAAAGGGTCTACATCTGTGACCATGTAATCAACTGTACTGCAGCCAAGAGGTGAGCTGTAGGTGAACCTCCCGAGAGAGTCCCCTCGTATCCTACCGTTGACAATGTACAGACTCAGGTTACGACAGAGCTGCAGGAGTTCCTTACCATTTTTGTTGACGATTATGTCATGGTTGTTTCTTTTGGGGATTTTGTAGTGATTGAAGGGATTTTGGCAGGTGATGTACTGGTCTCCCTCTGTGCTGGTGAGATCTGGTAGTGTGCTGGTTCTGGCGTTTAGATCCCCACAGATGAGCACATTTCCCTGGGCCTGGAAATGGCTGGTGTCTCTCTGGAGGTCAGGGAAGACCTCTTCGCTGAAATACGGGGATTCTGAAGGAGGAATATATACTGCACAGAGAAAGATGTCTTTTGGGGTGGAGGTTAGTTCTTTTTTTATTTTTAACCAAAAATAATTTGTTCCTTGTTTGATTGGTTCTAATAGATTTCGTAGTACTGTTTTATACCAAATTATGATTCCGCCTGAGTCTCTGCCCTGAGTGACAGTACTTAACTTCACTGAGGGCACAATAATTTCTAGATAATCTGGGGGGCAGTGAGTGACCACCTGTTCTCTACGCCATGTCTCCTGCAGGACAACAATATCATTGTCTTTAATATTTTTTTTGAATTCCAGGGCCTGGCTCTTCAAACCGAAAACTGAAGAGCTCAGTCCCTGGATGTTCCACATTGTAATTGACAACGATTTCATTTATCTATAGAGAAGTTAAAGAAAAATGATCCTAACAGTAGTGATTCATTTGGGTAGAATGAGACAAACAATAGAATAAACAGACATATCAAATTTTGGCTAAGAGAACCTTACAAACAGTAATGTACATATTTAAAGAATATCAGCATTATTTAGCCGGATATACAGAGTGACGATTACTATGTCGTCAGCTTGGTGCAGATGTACATGAGTAGCTGTTTGATTTCGTCCATGTGTTCAGAGTTCTTGGGGCCCCTGAGGGCCTCAGCGTAGCTGCGTGGCCTCTGCTGTGGGCTGGGGGCCGGGGGATTTGAGTCAGGTCGGGGGTTTGGGGGGTGTGAAGTGGGTCGGGGTGGAGCTGGCGAGGCTGGAGGCGATGATGCACTCGGTTGGGGTGGAGAGCCCAGGTGGGGTAGGGTGGGGGAGGCTGGCGGGGCTGAGGTGCTGGGCGGTGTGGGACGGCTCTGCTGGTGACTGCTGGCTCTTCTCCTCTGGCTGGGCGAGAGTGCAGGGTGTTTGCCCAGTGCCACGCTCTTGAGAGTCTGGGCGAACTGCACCACTGCTGCTTTATTGAGGTGCACGTGGTCATAAAGGTCCCAGGGGCCGATGGTGGGGTGGTGAGCGAGGTGCACGTTGGGCAGAAGGGCGCAGCCTCTGGAAACATCTGCATTTACCCGCTGAATTGTGAGAGGGTGGAAGTCTCTGCGCGCCAGGAGGGATGAGATGGTGATCCTGGAGTTAGGGAAGGTTTCCGCTGCCTTTTTAGCCACTTGTCTGATCAGACCCCCCACTCTCTCCTGTTCCGCCCTCAGGTCATTTGTGCCCGTGTGAATGATTATGTGTTTCGGGGAGCCAAACTCTGGTTGGGACAGAATCTGAAGGGCATCTCTGGTTCTGGGACACCAAATTTTTGACACCTTTCGACCTGGAAAGAGCTGTTCCTCATTAATAAATTTGCCATTAGAGTCAATTAAAATGACAACCTCTGTGTTTTTATTTCCGCTCTCCTTGCTGGTGGAGTTTTGTGTTTTGAGTTGCTGGGGCTTTGTGGGGGCTGTTTTGGGGGAAGGCTGGGGGTTGTTCAGTGCCCTCGGTGCCGTGTCCTGTTGTGTGCTGGCGCTGCAGGGCTTGTTCTCCTGGGTGCTGGCGTCGCTGGGCCTCTCCTCCGGGGTCCTTGCATCACAGGGCTCTGTGCGTGTGGGCGCAGGGTGAAGCGCATCCGCTGGTGCAGTGACTGCGGCCGCAGGGACAGTGAGGGACTCTCTATAACTCTGTCTCTCACCTGCAGCTGCTCTCTGACCCCTGACAGCTCTCTCCTCACCTCCTCTCTGATCTCACACACTTCTCTCCGCAGCACGTTCTTCACCTCTGCCAGGCCCCTCTGT